>JAQFVV010006284.1:3206829-4480266 GCA_028023455.1 Epiperipatus broadwayi | reverse complement strand
TTATTTAGAAGGAAAAAGGAGGGCCACAATATGTAACATCCTGCTGATATTATTTACTTTTCATATTTATAGATAACCTAAATATAATTATAGGGATTTGAACAACATACTATCAAGTTTCCTTCAGCTCTCTCATACAACCATTACACATGACAACACACATATGAAAAAGATATATGATAACCAATATATGTATTTCATGCTGAACCAGTACTCTTCAACTAGACCAGATCATCATCTCCCACATATATATAATCAGCGCTCAGTTTATATTAAGATAGCATTTCTTCAAACTTTAATGAACAGGCTACCCTCCAACTCTTCAGCTATCCATACCATTAAAAATCTGATGATGGAAATCCCAAATTCTTTCTTGATGCCAATATTATTGTCCTGCCCATGATGACCCTAAGTTACACTGACTCCTCATTTATAACACCTCCATTTAAATACACAGAAGAGAGATGGGCAGGATACAGGCTGAATCTGTAATATTTGAATACAAGTATATTTTATATACTTTGAGATTAATTGTAATTATATGGGATTTGAACACATATTTTCAAGCTCCTTCAGCAATCCATTCTTTCTCATTCAACTGATACATTTGAACCACACACATGTGAATAACATAAATGATCTCGAATATACATATGTGTGGGAGATGATAATCTGGACCAACTGATGAGTGCTGGTTCAGTATGAAATATGTATATTGGAGATCGTTTATGTTTTTCACATGTGTGTAGTTAGTATATCAGTTGTATCAAATAGAATGGTTAGCTAATGGAAGTTTGAAAATCTCTGTTCAAATCCTCTATAATTACAACTAATCTCAAAGTATATAAAGTATATTTGTATTCAAGTATTACAGATTCCGGCTGTATTCTGTCCATCCCTCTTCTGTGTATTTAAGTGAATAATGTTCTATACATGAGGGATCTGAGTGACTTAACATCAACACGAGCATGACAATAATATTGGCATCAACAAGGGAATTGGGTGTTCCACGATTAGATTGTCAATGGTATTGATTGCTGAAGATTTTGAGGGTGAAGTAGATTGAATTCTGTCCATTAAAGTTTGAAGAAATCCTATCTTAATATAAACCAAGCATTTATTAAATATATGAGTGAGAGATGATAATCTGAACCTACTGACGATTGCTGCTTTAGTCCAAAATACATGTATTGGAGATTATTTATCTTTTTCACGTGTGTTCATGTGTATCAGTTGTATGAGATGGAATGAATAGATGAAGAGAGCTTGAAAGTCTGTGTTCAAATTCTTTATAATTACAACTAATTTCAAATTATCTAAAGTATACTTGTATTCAGATATAACTTAAATATTTAAGTAATATGAAATATCTTATATTTTGCAAATTATTTTTATCTTCATTAATTTTTGGATTAACATATTGATATATAATGTTAATGTATATTTTATGAACTATAATGGAAGTTTATTTAGATATAAACTTGTGATAGAATATTGCTTCAATCATTTAATATGGCTTATTCATTGCAGCTTACATAGAATTTATATTATTAGATATAACCCATTCCACACCCATCGCTGCGAATCATCTTTTAATACAAAACATCAATTAGCTCATTAAATTCTTTATTTCTGAAGGATATTTATGGATTTTTTTTTTTTTTAGCCTTTTCTTTGTAACAAATATTCGTTAGCCTATTTTTTTCTAAAAATGTAATATGCCCAAACAAAAATTATATATTGTCATCAGACAGTTATTAATAAATCAGTATGTACACACATATGTATATATAGGGAAATTTTTTATTAAGCTATTTTTTGAGGGAAAAAAATTGATATTCGTTATCAAAATGTAAGCCAAAACACTTGTTGTTCAGCAAAAATCAAGACTGCAATTCAGCAAAGATTTTCCATCGGTTATTTACACTTTCATTTATTATTTTTGATGATAATTTTTTTCTGAATGACATTTTTTTTTTTTTTTTTTATAAAAACTATGCATTGTTTAATAATTAACTAAGCATTTTAATACATAAGGTGAGGTGAAAGATGGAAAATGTAGTGCATATAAAAATAAAATAGAAAATGTTAAATATATTATTTTGAACTGTGTGGTTTTGAATTAATAAACTATTAAGATTAAAAAATTATGAGAAGATTTAAAACCATTAATGCAGATAAGATAATATTAAGGATAATTCTGTTTTAAAATGGAAAAAGTTATACTGAAGAGGAAGTGATTGAAAGTTATGAGGTCTTTTTGAGAAAAATGCAAAAACAGGCATTGATTGCATAAATATTGTAATGGCTATCATTACTTATTTGATTTGTTGAAGGCAGTATGATCGTAGAATTAATTATCATTATTGAATGAGTTTTTGAGGTCTTTATTTGAAATTTGTGTTCACTAATTAAAATTTCTCAAACTGTTTATTGTCATAGAATGACTACAGATTGGCCAAAAAAATTCCACTATATAAAGTCCTCCAAAAATAATAAATTAAAAAACATTCTTAATTTATGTATAAATTACAGAAGCAATAATAAATTTTATCCTCTGTCTACATTATATTTCACCTTTTACCAAACATTGATTTAAATTTGTCATATTGTTAAAATAGTTATATAATCATATATATTGACATATTATATATAGAGTAAGTTAAAAACAAACTCTTTTGAAGCTTCAAAAATACCCTCAACCTCAGACCGCGGTTTCTGCCTCTAGCGTCATCAGTGAGGTGCTAGGGAATAAAAATACTAGAACTAGTCCAGCATTTTATCAATGCCTAACTATTGAGAAGAAAATCTGAAACTTTCAGACATTTAAATGTCCAAAAATCCAGCTATCTAACTCAAATAGCCGTATGGGACTGAACTAAGTTCAGATACACCATATATTAATAGCTCTAGCAATATAAAATTGCCAAAGCATTAATAGCAAAAAACTAAAATTAAATTGATAAAAAATCAAGTCAGATGACCTAATTTTAATAAAGCTCCTATTTACAAATGTTATATATAGAGTAAGTTAAAAACAAACTCTTATGAAGCTTCAAAAATACCCTCAACCTCAGACCGCGGTTTCTGCCTCTAGCGTCATCAGTGAGGTGCTAGGGAATAAAAATACTAGAACTAGTCCAGCATTTTATCAATGCCTAACTATTGAGAAGAAAATCTGAAACTTTCAGACATTTAAGTAATATTATAATTTTATACACATTTAGAGTAGAACAGCATATTGTTTTAAATATTAATCATTCTTTTCTTTCAACTATGAGCCAATTTTTGTTATTAATAAGCTGATTGCTATTATTTACAAAATGATTGAATAAAAATATTTCAGACAGATTCATATTTATTTAATTAATATCAGTTATATAAAAATGGATATTGAATGTCTTGTTTAATGAATTTGATTTAATAATCAAATAGCAGTTAATAATTGTACATATTAAATTTGTATAATTCAGCACACTGTGGATATAATTCATAGAGTATCATTTTCTTCACTTATGGAAAAATAGAGCCTGAGTTCATGTCTGTATATGTGTATATTTAAAGTGTACCATACCTATTTTTGAGTTTTATTAATGAAAACCAAATGAATGATAACTACTGTATAACAACGAGGAATTGGGAAAAATAAAGGCTGTAATAAGTTATACTTTTGAATTTAGTTTTTTTTTAAATGTAAATTCTTTATGCTTGTTACATGAAATTTGGTAGCTGTGTTCTTCAAAAGATAGTCACAAAATAGAGTGAGAATGAAATATGCATTTTTACTGTTCTCAATATTCTATAAATGAATACTTTATTTTTCTAAAATTGACTTGGAATTAATGATAGCTTATATCGAATGCAAGTTGACAAATGCAGACTTGTCACTATGAATATTTATAGAGTTCTTTTTCTATAAGTTAATGTTAGGTTGATTTTCTGTGTCCATTTCTTGGCTTTTATGTAAAGCAAAAGTAATTTGGTTCAAAATAATAATTTTTGACATGTACATAAAAAAAAACAAATATTTGGATTTTCTCTGGTGTTAGTAACTGGAAATATGATATATTTTGATCAATAAAGATAGTAAATGTGTCAAGCATCGTTAATCGAGAGGTCAGCGCAGCTGCCTTGCAAGCAAGCAGTTAAGCTGCAGACAGTTGTTGCGGGTTTACCTCTCGGCTGATGCTATGACATGGAAAAAAAAAAATATTAAATGCAATATTTGATAAAACGCTTAAATGAGTTGCTTATTTTAAGAATGTTCTAATGAAAATTAATTTCTGCTTTTTTAGTAAATTATCTGAGATCTATGACATGTTATGCATATAGAAAATGTGATCATTATTTTTTTTTCTGTTTTGTTTAGGTCTAGCACATGGAAATTAGAGAATGATATTTGGTAAAAAAAAAAAAGTCTATGATTGAAATATTAAAGACATTAATTATAGAATTAAACAAGTCTTCATCTTCATGCAAGTATTGTAACACTTCTCTTCAAAACAATATTTTTTGACAAAACATTGTAGTAACTCATTTAACTATTGTACGAAAATATTATAAAATTAAGTATTATTAAAAGAAAGCCAAGCTTTTTATTATTATCTTGTCAGTCAGATAAAGACAAGTGATTATAACATGTTTAAACATATTTAAAATGAGAATATATTTTATGGGTATATAAATGTAATTTCGTAATAGTTGACAAAATGTCTTAATAGAAAAACATTTGTTCAAAGAAATATTTAAAGTCATATAATCCATAAAATGTTTGTTTAGTGATTTTATTACTATTTGGAATATTATAAAACATTTCATCTTTCTGAAAATATAGGAAAATTGGAAACCTATTAATTTTTGTGGTGAAATCTCTATAAGAATGAGAAACTTGAGAAACAATGAAAGAAGCCATATTAAAGAAAAAAATATAAAGGAAAGATAAATAATTATATGCATATGGCATTTATAAAAACTAAAATTATGGAAAAAACCAGGACAGTATAATTTGTTTGAATTGAAGCTTTTATAGAGAATTTATAAAAAAAAACATGAAAGAACACAGACGATAAACATCTTTTCAATGTAGTTTGTGCTGATTTGAAGCTCCAGATGAAAGTTTTAGAATACATGAAAGAAGATAAGAGGGTAAAAAAGCCATTTCAATGTAGTTGGTGTGAACTGAAGATTGCATATAAGGAAAATTTAAGGATGCACGAAAGAACACATAAATAAAAAACTTTTTTCAATGTAGTTTTTATCAACAAAAAACCCCTTTTCTGTACATGAAAGTACACATACAGGAGGCACACCTTTTCATTACAATTTGTGTTAATATAGGACTACTGTAAAAAGATTGAAAATGCATGAAATAACATGTACAGAAAAAAAGTTTGAATGTAGTTTGTGTGAATATAAGACTGCAGCTAAAAGTAGCTTATTATTACATGAGAGGATACATACAGGAGAAAAGCCATTTCAATGCAGTTTGTGTGCATTTAAAACTGCAGGAAAGTCACGTCTAAGACTGCACGAAAGAATACATACAGGAGAAAAGCCGTTTCAATGTTATTTGTGTACTTTCAAATCTGGACAAAAGGCTCATTTAAGACTGCATGAAAGAGTACATACAGGAGAAAAGCCGTTTCAATGTAACTTCTGTGGATATAAGAGCGGTAGTAAAAGTAGATTGTCAGTGCACAAACGAATACATACAGGAGAAAAGCCTTTTCAATGTAATTTCTGTGATTATAAGGCGGCAGGTAAAAATATTTTATCAGTACATGAAAGGAAACATACAGGAGAAAAGCCATTTGAATGTAGTTGTGTTCGTTTAAAACTGCCGTAAATTCTTGCTTAAGATTGCATGAAAGAACACATGCAGGAGAAAAACCATTTCAATGCTGTTTTTGTGAACATAAGACTGCTCGTAAAAGTAGTCTAGCAGTACATGAAAGGATACACACAGGAGAAAAGCATTGTACCTTATGTGCGTTCAAAAGTACAGATATGTTAGTTAAGACTTCATAAAATAACACATACAGGAGAAAAGTCCTTCCAGTGTGCTTTCCAGTGCAGTTGGTGTACATTCAAAACTGCAAGAAGGAATGGTTTAATCCTGCATGAAAGAACACATACAGGAGAAAAACTTAATGTGTGTGAATACAAGACTCCCGATAAACTATCAGTACAAGAAAGGATATGTATAGGAGAAAAGCCATTTTAATGTAGTTTATGTGAGTAGAAGACTGCAGATAAAAGCAATTTTTTCAGTACATGAAAGAATACATTCCGGAGAAAAAACGTTCCAATGTGATTTATGTAGTTCAAAACTGCACACAAGTATTCTCTAAGGCTGCATGAAAGAATACATACAGGAGAAAAAACATTCCAATGTAGTTAGTGTGATTATAGAGCTGCTAACAAGAGCCGTATAAGATGGCATGAAAGAAGTCATACAAAAGAAGACCCTTTGCAATGTAATCTGGGTGATGTTAAGTCTGCAAGTAAAAGTTTTTTAATTAATCGTGAAAAAAGGCATATGTCCAGTTTGTCAGAATTCGAAACCTCTGATAAAAGTGTTATGAGGTATCCCAAAAGAATGCATACAAGAGAAAGAATTTTTCAATGTACTTTCAAGAATGCTGAGGGAAATCATTTAAAAACACAAACATTAGAACATCCTTTTCAGTGCAATTCATGTGGATTTGAAACTTCTAATGAAGAGAATTTTAAATTTCATGATGGCATACATGTAAAAGATAAATTATTTAATTCTATTTTGTATGAAAAGAAAATGCTTTATTATAACAATTTAAAAAATACAACTGAAAAATCATTAATTATTAATCAAGTATTTACTTGTCGATTGTGTAATTACAAAGCAATTGTTAAAAATGATTGGGAAACTCATGAAAATAAACATTTTACTAAACAGGAGGTTGTAAACCTTGTTGTTTTACTATCTTAGAGGTGTACTTTTTTTTACTTTTAGATAATAAAAAATGTGCTAAAGTGATATAGCTCACTGCAGTTTTGAAAAAAAATTGCTTATTATAATAATAATTCTGTTTGCTCATATACATGTTAATATTATTTCACTATAGTGACTGAATACTTTATATATAAACGAATGCAACAGTGTATTAAAGATATCTACCTTAATTGATATATGTTTTGTTTAAGTAATTATATAATTGAACATTTCATAGCAGTGAAGTCATAAAAGCAAAATCATTTTTGCCATTTCAATTGAATGAAGCTTATTTATTCTTCAAACTTAAGGTTTTAATTTAATTGCCCCATACTGAAAATCATTTTTGCATAGAATTGGATACATATATTAGTTCTTGTGCTTAAATAGGCACAATAAAAGACTGCTGTCAAAAAATTTTAGATTTGTTATTCAGTAAAATGTCAATGGTTTCATTTCAGTGGCTTGTTATTGTGAAATTTATGATTAAATTACAGTTAGCTGGACTGTATTAGTAATGTGAATATATAATGATAAATAAAATTGTATTAATAGTCTATGATAATTTTTCTGAAAGAGTAGAAACATATATTTATATACCCACAAATTTGATAGAATAATCAGTTTATAATGTGTCTTTATTGCATTTTAGTAGTAACAATATTTTATTGCAGTTTATGTTAATGAATTCACAAATTAAAACTCATCTAACTTTAATAAGTAGATATTTGCTAAAGATTCATAACTTATTTTTGTAAACTAGAGTAACTGGTTACCAAAATAATCAAGGCAAATTATATTAAAAAAATGTTGAGAATGTTTGTTGTAAGAAAAAAATGCACACTTGTGTTATATTATTTATTGAAAATAAAGATGAGTGTATTTAAATCCTATTGCTAAGAGCATAACTATATATAGTCTCTAATATAGAATATTCATTTATAATTTAATATATACATATTTTAATAATATAATACCTTTATACAATTTGTACTTTTGATGGACACTTGTACAGTTGGAATTGTTGTTGATCGATTTAAATATATTGAATTTAATATGAATTATGTAATAAAGAAAAAAAACATCAAGTACTACTGAAAATGAATTTAATGAGAAAATCTCTTGAGGATAATTTTTCCTTTATTAACACTACACTTTTTGATGTGAATATTATAAAATACCGTCAAATCTTAAATTTTAAGATTTTCATAACCAATAAAAAATTATATTTAATTGATATTAGAAATAACATCTGTGTTTCTTCCTATTGGAAAATAAAGATTCACTAAATATCTAATTATATACCGAATGTTCTCATGAAAAAGTGATTGGTTTTACCTACAAATTGCCTCTAATACTATATGAACTAGGACAAGGTTTATGTGGAGACAGTTTACCTCACCATAAAAATTTTAATGTGTTAACATGACTAAATCCACTATTTATGACGTGAAAGTTAATGTATAATTATCATCTGAAGACAATTAAAACCTGCTGTATTTTAATTATTATTTAACTTCAAACATTTATCACATTTTTTTCTTACTGTTTTAGATATCTATTCACAAAGCTTAATACTAAGAAGAACCTCCATTCATGGAACAATTATATTTATTTTTTAACTTCAAAACTTTTTTTTTAATTGAGTGGTAGAAGTGTCAACACAAATATTTTATTATTTAATATATCTCAATATTACAGTCAATTTATTCATATATATCTCAATATCTTTTGTAATCCGTCTTTGCTATAGAGATAAATGTATACTCAAACACATAATTCATTTCTGCATAAAAATAAAATAGTCATTCTATCATTATATTGTCTTATCACATGATTTTAATACACAATTCAATTTGTCTGCAATGTATATATTATTTAATTAAGCTTATTTAAATTTTACAATAAAAAAAACTTATTTTAACACACATTTGCCCAATGTACATACACAGGCTTCTAATCTACTACCATTGGTATAACTCAATTTAGATGTACTAGCTAATTTCTTTTTAAATATTTTTTTTTTTTTATGATATCAGATATAAAGCATTTTAACTGTCAATTAAAAGATACCTATTATGTTTACTGTCCACTTTTTTTAATATTCAAACAGGGCAAAACAGCAACTTAAGATTTTTTTTAAAATCCCTTAGAGAAAAAGAAACTTTCTAATTTAGGTTTCCATGACAAGATATTTCTTTTCTCAAGTCACAATAATATAATATTATATAACATAACATTTGCATTTTTGAAAAAATTATTTCTACAAAATTTAAAACTGACAATATTTGCATGACATTTAAATATATATATATGTGAAATGAAAACAATTTACAATTTTTCTTTTTTTTTAGAAAGTTTTGATTTTACATCTTCAGGCATACACAAATATGTAACTACATGTTTATTTGCTACGAAAATTTTCTCCATGAGATATTTTTTATTTTATTTTGAGTAATGGTGATGCTTCAGGTTACCTAGGATTATATCAGGCTTTAGTGTTTTGATTCAGTCAGCAAAAAGAATTTAGTAATTTTTTGGAATCATGTATAGTGTTCAATGGGGAAGAATTTGACTTGATTTCTTCGTTCTATAGGTTGATGGCATTTAGAATTTGCTCATGTAGAAGAGACTGCTATTAGAATGAATTCTTACATTTATAATTTGGAAAAACAAATTGCTTTACTTCTTTCCCAAGCTAAAGAATTTCTAGCTTTTGCTTATTTAAAACCTTAGTATTGCTTTCACCAGACTATAGGTTTTTAAAATTTTATTACCTATGTGCAATAATTTATATTTTTAATAATTAGTACAAATAAATATAAAATTTTTTTTTAGTTATTCAAATGAAACAAGGATTTTTTGTAGTTAATCTAGAAAAATTATTGGATTTAAATTTAATTGGAAAAAAAAAAAATATCAAAATAGTCTTCCAAAGTGTTGGTCTATATAATGTTTTTAATAAACAATATTTTTGTAGTGTAATTTTGACTATGCCACTAATGCAAGGTAAAGACCGTCATCTATCTGCTTTTAACACTTTGTAAATTATGTAATCATAATCATATGATCAAAGACATGAAAAAGATGTATAATCTCTAAGTTATTCATTTCGTGATGAACCAGAACACATCAGTTGTACTAAATCACAATATTTTACATATATATATATCTTTATTATTTTTCAATATATATAGAAAGCCAATTACAACAGTTTAATTGATGTGTCAAACCATTCTCACAATATTGTCACAAATACTTGATGGAAGTATTAATTTTTATTAGTCATTCATTAGACTAAAAGTCAACCATTGTATGAACATTTCTGCTCAGTAATTTTTACTATCCTACTCCCATGTAAGCCAATTACAACAGTTTAATTGATATATCAAACCATTCTCACAACACTGTCATGAATAATTGATGGAAGTATTAATTTTTATTAGTCATTCATTAAACTAAAAGTCATCCATGGTATGAACATTTCTGCTCAATAATTTTTATTATCCTACTCCTATGTAAGGTAGGGACGGGTTTCTATCTGCTTTTAACACCTTATGGAGGGATGTAATCATAAACGTATGACCAAAGTTGTATTATTCCCAAGATGCATATTTTGTAGTGAACTAATATCAAATGGCCCAGATTACAATCTCTTGCCTATATCTATCATTGTTTAGTTCATATTGTTCCATTATATTTTGACACTGTCTGCAATTTTTCAAAATAATGAAACATGGTTGCCGAATGAGGCTACCACTAGGCATTTGCCTCGCACCAGGTTGATTGGTGCATTTATAATCTGAAGCTTATCCAATAGATGGAGCTGTATATATATATATAGTCAGAGGAGAGGGAGAAAAATGTAGTTAAGGAAGATAGAACAGAGTATGGTTTTAGTGGAGTGCCAGGAAATATGGATGGAGAAAGTAGTAATGCAATGGAGATGGTTAGCCAGAAAATAAGTAAGATAGAGGAAGAAGTGAAGGATGTAGAAGTAAAATTAAAATTGTTAGAGACGAAGTGTGACGAGATAAAGGAATTATTGAGTAGAAATGATAAGGAAGAAATGGATAAGGAGGTCCAAAAAAGGGTATAGATGGAGTAGAGAAAGTAGACTATGAGACAGTATTGATAGGAGATTCACTAATAAGAGAATGTGGGGATATAATTGCAAGGGAAAATAGAAGCAGGTATGTTAAAGTATGTTTGTCTGGAGCAAAAATTAGGGATGTGACAGATAAAGTAAGAAAGCAAGGTAGTAGAGATGTATATGTTATGGTAGGGACTAACAATTTGTTAGAGCCATCAGAGAGAGTAATGGATGAGTGCGTAGAATTGATTAGGAATTTGAGGGGGATTAAAGGAAGAGTAGGGGTAGTTGGAGTACTACCAAGATTTGATAAGAGGCATTTGTTAGATAGGGCATGTTCTATAAATGAGAGAGTGAAAAAATTGTGTGAGAGAAATAATGTGTTTGTGGATGTATGGGATTCGTTTATTGGAAGGAGGGATATATAGTAAATATGGATTGCACTTAGGAAAACAAGGAAGTGAAGTTTTAGGGAGTCTGATATTTAAAGAATATAATTCGGGAAACTTTTAAAGGGGGGTGGGCTTTCAAATTGCAATATTATCAAAAAGAAGAAGAATGGATGGGATATAAGAAATAAGCAAAAGATGGTTGATTTAGATAGATGTGGAGAGGGAATGGTTCTGTAAGATTAATGGTAAGAAATAAAAGAGTAGTTAGGAAAGAAGAAATTGTTAAAATTGGGTTTTTGAATATGCAAGGTGGTAGGAGACCAGAAAAGTGGCTGGAAATAAATAAAGCAATTGAAAATGAAGAGCTTGAGGTATTAGCAGTATCATCTAAGAGGAGAAGAAGAACCTATTTTGGAAGAGGTGGTATGGCAGGGTATAAACAGAAAAGAAAAAAGGGGTGGTGGTATAGGTGTTACATCGAAAAAATATTTAAATATTGTTAAATGTCAAGAGCATTTGTAGTTTGAAATAAGGTTGGGTAGACAAGAATGGATGGTGTTTGTAGTGTATATAGCCACTGGAGATAGTCAAACTGTAATGGAGTGGAACAGTAGTATATATGAATGCCTAGTTAAGGATATACGGAGGTTTAAAGAAAAGGGGAAGAGAATAATGGTTATAGGGGATATGAATGGACATGTTGAAGAAATTGGTGATGTAGATAATAAGAATGGTCAGTTGTTGAAGAAATTTTGTCAAAGAGTGAATTTGAGCATTGGGAATTTATCAAATATGTATGAGGGACAATACACATGGTCTAGGAATAATGTATTTCACACAATAGATTATGTATTGGTAGAGAAAGAGGGAATGAATAAAATACAGAAAATTAAGGTGTTTGGTTATGAAGAGAGAGTATGTAATAGTGATCATAAGTTTATTGTAATAGAAATGGTTAGTAATGTGATGGAGGATAGAAATAAAGGTAGAAGCAATAGTGAAAGATGTGGATGGAAAGTGAATGATAAGAATAAGTTGGAAGAGTATAAAATAAAAGTTGAAGAAACCATGGAGCAGTTCCGTTGGGGATGAATGTAAGGACTGGTGTGGTGAAATAGAAAAAGTGGCAAATAGCGTTTTAGTTGAGAATATGCAGAGGAATAAAAGTAATAAAAAATGAGAGTTAGTAAAAGTGTAAAAGAGAGGAAAGAAGCATGCAGAGAATATAAGTATGCTATTATGAATAAAGAAAGTGAAAACGATATTAATGCTAAATGGTGAAAGTACTTAGAAAAGAAGAAGTTGGCTAAAATGGATAATTAGAAAAGAAGTTGGCTAAAATGGATAATTATAGAGAAATAATGAAATTGAATAGTAAATTGTTGGAGGATAATAAAAGTGGAAGAGATGGGAGTAAAAAATTTTGGAATTATATTAAAAGGAGAAATGTAGGGGAAAGAGAGATACTATTAATAGATGATGAGGGAATAGAGTGTAGCTCTAGAGAAGAAGTAGACAGAATCTTAAATAGATATGTAATGGATATAGAAAAGATGTTAGATGTGAAGAAATTAGTGATAGAAAACATGAAAGCAGGTAGTAATGGGAATATTAGGTTCACAAAAATGAACTGAAGGAGGCAGGGAAGAGATTGAAAAGTGGAAAGGCGAGAGGTTTAGATGGATGGGCAGCAGAGATGGTAATGAATTTAGGGGATAGAGCAAAAGCAAAGTTATTATGTTTTAATAAGATGGCACAGAAGAGCCGGGTAGTTGGAGTAATACAAGAATAAGATTATTATTTAAAGGAAAGGGTAAGGATCATAGAAAGTTAAATAATTATAGACTGATAGTGGTGACATCAGTTTTATATAAAGTTTTCTCATATATGGTAGCTGGAAGAGTTATAAAATGGATGGAAGAGAATAATGTAGGGGGGGAAATGCAAGGAGGTTTTAGGTTACATAGACATATAGGAGATAGTTTGTTTGTAGTTACACAACTTATGGAGATGAGTAGGAATTCAGGTAGATTGTTATATATGAGTTTTATAGATATAGAGAAAGCATATGGAGTAAATAGAAATAGATTATGGGTAAGGTTAGCCAATTTGGGAATGGATGAAGCTTTAGTAAATATTATTAAGAAATTATATGAAAATAATTATTATACTTACCAATTAGGGGATATAGAATCAGTTAAAGTTAAAAATGGGGTGGGATTAAGGCAAGGATGCCCTATGTCACCTATTTTGTTTTTGTTGTTTTTGACTGAAATGGAGAAAGCAATAGAAAGACTAGGAAGAGAGGGGTAGAGATACTGTTAATAGGTGGCAAGGGAGTATATACTTCATCAGGTCTTTTTTTTTGCGGATGATATCTTTTTGTGTGCAGAAAGAAGAGAAGATATGGAAATTTATGTTGAGGACATATGCAAGGGTGGGTAAAGAGATGTGGATTAAATTTAGTGAAGAAAAATCAAATATAATGATGGTTAATACTGGGGAAAGAGAAGATATAGAATTTTTATTGGGGGATATAAAGATACTAGAAAAATCAACATTGAGAAGAAGGTAAGACAAGAGTAACTTTATACATCCAAAACATTTTACAGCAGTGCTGTAAAAAGTATTTTATGGATTAAAATGGGAAGCTAAAGAAATGAAAGTAAATGAAGATTATTTATGACATTTACATTTTGTAGATGGATGTAGTTGTTTTTAAAAATAATGCTTTAGAGCTGCAGGAAATGTTGCAGTAGTTATCAGATGAGTGTAGGACTAAAGATAAATGTTAAAAAGACTAAAGTAATGTTCAATGGGTTTTCTCAAAAGATGAAAATAAAGATTGATTCTGATGAGTTAAAAGTTAACAACTACAAATATCTTAGTCAGATTATTACTACAGATGGAAACATAATAGATGAAATTAATCACAGAATTAAACTTGATTGGAGTGCTTTTGGTAGAAATAACTTGGTACAAGGAAATACGCCTGTGTTTGAAAGGGAGAGTTTTTAATAAATGTGTTTTACCAGTTCTTCCTTATGGATCTGAGATTTGGAAACTTAATAGAAGAGCAATACAGAGACTTCAGACCAGTCAAAAAAGTATGGAGAGATGCATGTTAGGAGTAACAAAAGAGATCAAAAATGCAATATATGGGTAAGAAAACCAACAGATGTTACTGACCTCATTGAAAATATTAAAAGACCAAAGTAGAGATGGGCTGGACATATTGCTAAAAGGGATGATATTAGATGGCCAATTGAAATCTTAAACTGGATTCGAAGAGATTGTAAAAGACCCAGACAGAGACAACATGTGAGATAGATGGATGAAATAAGTAAGTGTGCAGTGGTGATGTGGAAAAGAGAAGCTAAAGATTGGAGATGGAGTGAACTTGAAGAGACCTTCATCCTGCCGTGGATTGATAATGGTTGATGATGATGATGTAAGAAAACTTCAAGTATATAAATTATACTTACATTCAACCAAAAATTACAAATTCAACCAATATTCTGCCAATCTTTTTCTATGTATTTAATTGAATAAGGCCCTATACATGAGGGGTCAGATTGACTTAAAGTCAACATCAGCATGACAATAATATTGGCTTCAACAAAATATTTGGACTTCACCATCAGATTTTCAATGGTATGGATGAATGAAGAGTTGGAGTAGATTGAAACCTAGTCATTAAAGTTTGAGGATTTGCTTTTCTTAATATGAACCAGCACTGATTATATATATATGAAAAACAAAAAACAAGTTAAAAACTTGCTAACGCTTGTATTTATGTCAACAGATGGCATTTGACCAAAAACAGCATTAAGTGTATGTTTACATAAATGTCAGAGCAAGCATTCACTATCTCTAACTTTAATTCCACTTTCAGATCATGATTTCAAGCTATTTGCTATCATCAATGAAAGACAGGAATAAGAAACTAGATCTAAACACAAACTCTGAGCATTTATGAAACAGTTTCTATTCAGCTTGCAGGCGTGAATCTTTTAGACACGTAATATCTTCAAACTCAGCATAGCAAGCCAGATAGCTATATGGGTTTGATATCAGTTCAGCATCACCACATAGTAGAAGCCTCTGCAATATATATCATTGCTAGAAAAACCTCAAAGGTACATTTATGAAAAACAAAAAACAATTTAAAAACTTGCTAATGCTTGTATTTATGGCAACAGATGGCATTCTACCAAAAACACCATCAAGTGTATGTTTACGTAAACATCAGAGCAAGCATTCACTATCTCTAACTTTAATTCCACTTTCATATCATGATTTCAAGCTATTTTCTATCATCAGTGAAAGACAGGAATAAGAAACTAGATCTAAACACAAACTCTGAGCGTTTGCAGGTGTGAATCTTTTAGACATATAATGTCTTCAAACTCAGCATAGCAAGACAGATAGCTATATGGGTCTGATATCAGTTCAGCATCACCACATAGTAGAAGCCTCTGCAATATATATCATTGCTAGAAAGACCTCAAAGGTACATTTATGAAAAACAAAACATAAATACAAGCGTTAGCAAGTTTTTAACTTTTTTGTTTTTCATAAATGTACCTTTGAGGTCTTCCTAGCAATGATATATATTGCAGAGGCTTCTACTATGTGGTGATGCTGAACTGATATCAGACCCATATAGCTATCTGGCTTGCTATGCTGAGTTTGAAGACATTACATGTCTAAAAGGTTCATGCCTGCAAGCTGAATAGAAACTGTTTCATAAATGCTCAGAGTTTGTGTTTAGATCTAGTTTCTTATTCCTGTCTTTCACTGATGATAGCTAATAGCTTGAAATCATGATCTGAAAGTGGAATTAAAGTTAGAGATAGTGAATGCTTGCTCTGACGTTTATGTAAACATACGCTTGATGGTGTTTTTGGTAGAATGCCATCTGTTAACATATATATAAACAAAAAAAGACTTATAAATCTAAGAAATAATATTATATTTCAACCAGAGGACTGGTTTTCATCAGAAAGAAATAAATACACAGTAAAATGGCGATAATCAAAAATTACAGATCTGATAAAAGATTATAAATTTAACAAACCCCCCCTGATTGGTCACAATATTTACCCAATCAATGACAAAATTCAAACAAAACAAAAAAGTACATTTCCTTCTAAATTCTATTAAAATTGAAAAAAATCCAAAATTAAAATATACATACTGCAACATTTCCTGTAGATCTAATGCATTATTAGCAAGAACAACTACATCATCTGAAAAATCTAAATGACTGAAATAATAATTTACTTTCACTCCTTTAGCTTCCCATTTTAATCCACAAAATACTTCTTGCAGCACTGCTGTAAAAAGTTTTGGAGATATGGAGTCACCATGTCTTACACTTTTCTCAATGTTGACTTTTCCAGTATCATCTAATCTAATTGTTGCTTTTGCATTTTTTATAAATATTCTTTAAAATATGATGATATCTTGGATCTATACCTTGATGATCCAATGCTTTAATCACTGAAGAAAAGTTGAGATTCAAATGCCTTTTCATAATCTAGAAATCGAAAACATAATGATATCTCATATTTATTTATCCTTTCTATAACTTCTCTCAATCCCTGGATATGATATCCTGTACTAAAACCACTTTTAAATCCAGCTTGTTCTCTTGCTTGGTGGAAGTCCAGTGTTCTCTGTAGACGAGTTGTAATTATCTTAGTAAAAATTTTGTATTAAACTGGTAAAAGACTGATAGGTCTGTAATTTCTAATATCTTCTTTATCACCTTTTTTAAATATTAAGATTAATACTACATTCTTCCAATCATCTGATACATCTTTATCATTTAGACTTTGATATATAATGTTAAAAAATTTTCTATTTTTTCACCTGCTTCTTTTAATATATCAATTATAATTCTACCATTACCTGGAGCCTTTCCTTTCTTCATATATTTAATTGTATGTCTCACTTCTTCATATAAAATTCTTGGCAATTCAGAAGATATAATAGATATAGAAGGCATTTGTTCTTTATTACTATATAATTGTTGATAAAAGTCCTCTATTCATTTCATGATGTCATCTCTCTTTTTAGTAATAATTCCAGCTTTTTTTTCTTATTGCAAATATAAATTTCCTACCAATACCAAAATGTTGTTTTACACTCTTGAGACTTTCATTCTCTTCTACTGTTTTCCTTCTTAGTTCACAGTTATACTTTCTTATATCATTTTCAACTCTTTTTTACATCATTTTACAAAATTCGACATATTCAATCCTTTTTAACACATCATTTTTGTGTATTTTCATATTCCTTTTTTTCTTCATAAATTCGCTAGTCTCAGTAAAAATGTTATTGGTCAAGTGCTGCTTTTTTCAACCAGCTATTTTTGTTGCAGTTTTTAAAAGTGTATCAGTTGTTTTCATATTAATTTCATTCAAATCTGAATCATGTTCAAAATCTACTAATACTTGAAACCTATTTGTAAGTTCTAATTTAAATTCATTAGAATGTTTCTGAAAATTAGGAATAACAACTGTAAATATTGTTTTTCTTAATTTTTGTCTCTCTAGTTTTGCACTAACATGTATTTCACATCTTGCTACTTCCTCTGTTAAATTTATTAAGAACATTACAATCTTAAAATATGTATTTTCTGTTAGTCAAAATATAATCCAATTCTGCTGTACCTTCATTTGGATGCTTCCATGTACATTTCCTTTTAACATTTTTCTCAAAATAATAATTCATAATATAAAGTTTTCTTTTTCCTGCAAACTCCACAAATCTATGTCCTCTCTCATTTCTATTACCATAACCAAAATTATCTACAGCACTTTCATCTTTCATTTGTTTACCAATTCTAGCATTAAAGTCTTCTATAAAAATTTTAAAATGTTGTTTACTCTGATTAAAAGCCTTTTGTGCATCCATATAAAAATCTTCTACTACTTCATCACTTTGAGAACTTTTTGGGGCATAAACCTGAATTATCTGCATTTGGTATCTGCTATTAAGTTGTAAAACTAATCTTGCCACTCTGTCCGATACACCATGAATCTCCACAATGTTATTCTTCCATTTTTTATTTATAATGAATCCTACTACACTTGTATTTCCAATATTTGTACCTTTATAATAGAATACATGTCCACTTTTTAAAATCAATTGTCTCTTCACCTTCTAACTTCACAAACTCCAATAATGTCCCATTTAATATAAGACAGTTATTCTTCGAATTCTTACAATATTCATTCATTTGAAAATGACCTGAAGTTGTAAATACCTAAATAAAAAGTCATCATCAAATTGCACCCTAGGGTCGCAATCAGGGGATTTTAACCACCCTCTGCCTTTGGCCACCAACTGCTGCCTTGATTGGTGACTTTAAAATCTCCTGGGAATATGGGCCATGATTTATTTTTGTCTGTCATAATTGTATATATATATATTGGAAAAATATTTATCATTTACACAAGCATTCATTCTGCCTTATCAGGCAACTGAGAAGAAAGTCAATGGTGTTTCTTGATCTTAAACTCAGAGGTAAAAATCCAATAACCTCGTCACACTGGCTAATGTGTGTTGGTAAGAAGCCCATCAATGTTTATATACTATATGAATAATCACATAATAATAACAGCTGCAATGACAAGAACATATGGAGTGGACATTAAGAATTTGCCCTGCTCAGTTCCTTTAAGGCCTCCAAGAGGAATCAAAGGGTTCCTTTCAATTAATAGCAAACTCCTTTCTGCAGCCAAAACAAAATAAAAGGAATTATTCTTATACTGCACTTTTAGGGCCTAAAATAAATAATCTATGTATATATAAAAAAATTGATAGAATTTTTTTAGTCTGATAAATACAAAATACATTAGATCCAAGAAACTATAAAGGTAAATGCTACTTACACAAAGAGGTTTAAAGCCATACATTATTCAATGAATATTGTAGCCAAATTATGCTTTGAGATAAAATAAATTTAGCTTATCAAAAAAATATAATTATTTAATTTCCATTAATAATTTATTTTTTAATATAATTTATTATTGGATTTGTTTCAGTTTAGCTTCAACCTAATCTACAATCATCTATAAGTTTGAATAATCAATGGACAATTGATGGTATATTGTCATCAGTTTCTGACTATTGCTTTAAAAACCAGAACTAATACACTTATGCATATATCCTGTGTGTTTTCAACCTAATATCCTGAAAATCAAATCACAATAATACTTTTAACCATCAAAGACTTAACTATCATATCTATGTACATAGAATATTAGATTAATTTCTATATATTGAAATGTTGTTTCATTTCTACAGCAGAATAGGCATGAAAGTAGTTTAAAATAGTTACTGTTGTAAATATAGAATCAAAGCACATGAAAACTGCTTAATAATTATTAGCTTGCAAACGTTAATAAATAGAGTTATTATACTTTTATATATGTATTTGCATGAATACTAATTTTAAAAAAACTTAAGTATAATTATAATCATTCAATATTAATAAAAAAGAAATACATTTCTTTTTTTGTTTATTAAATATTTAAATTAAAGAAACTATTTCCTTTTCTTTTACTTCCCAGGGATTAAGAATGTTTTAATTGATACAAATGTTAATTAAAGTAATTAAGGATCAAAAAAATTGAAAGAAAAAATTCTTTTGTTTAATAGTTTACTATTAAGAGTAAATTAAAAATAAATTAATAATTTTTATTAGTTATTTATTAGTCTAGAGAATATCCACTTAATGAATAATTGTTACACTTTGTCACTTTCAAGCAAGATAGCAACGGTTTTTTATCTGTTTATAACACCTTGTAAATGAGTATAATCATAAACATGACCAGCCATGTGAAAAAGAAGAATGATCTGTAAGATGTTTTAGAACACCATCTCTTACACATTTCTTTATCATTGCTCAGTATATATATATATATATATCCAATTATTAGTTTAATTGATGCGTCAAATTTACTACCCTCAAAATGTGTCAAAGGTGTGAGGGTGGTAAATTTGACATTTACTAATCAAACTGTAAGTAAAAATTTATTTTTATAGCGCTGTGTGCAGAAATTGTAATCTGGGCCTTTTAATAAATGCTGATTCACCACAAAATGTGCATCATGGAAATGAAACATCTTTTATGTCTTGGTTATATGTTTAAGATTATATCTGTGCAAAGCGTATTAAAAGCAGGTAGAAAACAATCCCTACCTTACATGAGCTTGAGGTAGTGAAAATTACACTGCAGAAATATTCAATCAGTAGCCGACCTTTAGTCTAATGAATGACTAATAAAAATTATTAATTTACTTTTATTAAGTGGTTTGGGTCAATGTTGTGAGAATGAATGGTTTTGATAATTATCAATTAAACTGTAGTAATTGGCTATATATATATATATATAAGACTTTAAATACAAAGTAATTGGCTATATATATATATATATAAGACTTTGTTATACAAATCATTGAACAATGCATAAAAGATAAGATGCAAGTGAAAACCTTTTGGCTGTGCTTAGTGTGAATACAATACTGCAGGTAAAAAGTGTTTAAAAACACATGCCTGTCATAAACAATTTAAATATGCAATATAACAATTTAATTATGGTGATGAACATCATTTAAAAATACAAAAAGAAGTCATACAGGAGAAAAATCATTTATGTGTACTTTGTGTTAATACAAGACTAATTAAAAGTTATCAGAGAAAAACCATTTAAGTGCATCATGTGTGAATTTAAGGCTGCAGATAAAAGTTATTTCAGAAACCATGAGAGAGTCTTTAGAGAAGAAATATCATTTAAGTGCACTTTCTGTGAATACAAGACTTATGATAAAAATCATTTAAGAAGTCATGAAAAAGTACATACTGGGGGAAAAAGTACATACTGGGGGAAAGCCATTTAAGTGTAACTTGTGTGGGCATAAGACCGCACATAAAAGTCATTTAATAATACATGAAAGAATCCATACTGCAGAAAAACCATTTATTTGCGCCTTATGTGAATTTAAGACTGCTAATAAAAGTAATTTAAAAAGACATGGAATGACACATACTGGAGAAAAGCATATTGTAGATAAACATTGATCAACAAAATCTGTTCAAAAGACATTTTTAATTTTTTACAAATGTTTATTTTCTTAACTCTATGAGAGAGTTTTAAATTTCATTTTTGATCATATTATCATATCTGTCATTTGATCAATAATAGGGGTGGATTTATTTTCTTTAACTAGAACAACAATCCAATTTTTTTTTTTAGCTTTTTGCTCTATTAATTTATTACAATGGTAAATATTAGGTGTGTGTGTATATATATGGAATAATATTATAATTCAATGTCTGTATTTCTTCAAAGCAATATATGTAATTATATAATTGAATATTTATAAATACAATAATCAGATATATTTTAAAAATTTTATGCATGTAGGAGCTCTTTCAACTATCCTCCTAGTCTTTTATCAACTAACACTTTGAAAAGCGAACCTAGCCACAATACTGTGATCTTAACCTTTGCTGCCTGCCTGTTAATTAAGTCATGTTTGTATTTGTATATTAGCATAGTTTCCTTTATTTTTCTTTTGTTGTTATTTTTTTCAATTTTCAATATTTTCACTTTATTGTAATTGAAGTTAAAACCATAAATACATGATTTATTATTATCATGAAAAATGGATGCTGAAACATTATTATCTATGTTGCATTTTTTTTTGTTTCTGAATCCTTTTTAACAACAGCAAGTGCTCTTTAGTTCTTTTTTCCAACGTACATCTAGATTCATCTATATATCCACTACCACCCCTACATATTCATTTATAAATGATATAATTTTTATTTATGAATGAGGTTTTATCTTTAGAATTATTTATTAATTTGTTTAATGTAGGAGGTGTGTAAAATGCATTATCACATATACTTTTATAAATCTTCCTTATAAAATTTACTTGATCATTCAAAATATATGGTATTGATATCCATGTTTTTTTATTAGCAGGAAGATCAATATTATTATTAAAATGTTTTATTCTTATATCTTCTATTAAAATCTCTGATAACATTATATATAGGATTATAATTTTAATCAACATCTAACAATTCATTTGAATATATTTCAATATTTTTGCCTTTATTCAATGAATATTTGCAAAGATTATTATTTCTAAATAAGAAAGACTTCAACCCTGCCATTTTATGTGACATTTGCACTCTTATTTATATGGAATATAACCTCTTAATGGTCATACAGTAATCCAGCATACATTGATTTCTAGTTATTTTAAGATCAAGATCATTTTAAGCCATTTAAATTATTTAATTCATTGAACAACTCTTTAATTGTATTTGGCCTGCCATATACAAAAACATCATCAACATATCGATATTTTTTTGATAATGTTTCTTTTTTAGAATATTTTCTTTATATGTAAAAATTTCAAATTTACATATTTGAGCAACAGTAGGTGCCATTACTCATTTTATAAAAATCCTTAAAAACTGCATACATATTTTTGTGCTAAAGCTTAATGTTTCAGTTATAAATTTTATTATTTTCATATTAACATTTTTTAAACTTAATGAGTTTGAAATAATATCAATAGGTGTTATTCCATCAATTGATCCATATATTTCACTTACATCTAGAGTACATATTACATCATTAACATCAATCATAATATTACAGATTTTACTAACAAAATCAATTGATGAACATATTGTATATCTACCAAAACCAAGAATTTCTTCTGATGCTATTTGTTCCAAGATTTTTTCAAATATAAAACTTCATAAAAAGAATGAACCATTACAGCTAATGGTTGATTGGGGGGGAGTTGTTATGAAACATGTTGATTAATTGAGAAAATGCTACAAGAAATTCTTGGTTTTGATAAATATACAATGTGTTCATCATTTGATTTTGTTAGTAAAATCTGTAACATTATGATTGATGTTACATGTACTCTAGATTAAGTGAAATGTCTAGATCAATTGATCGAATAGCATCTATTGAAATTATTTCAAATGCATTAAGTTTAAAAAATGTTATTAAACAGACAAGATCCAAGACTCCTCACTGACAAAGGCCACAAGCTAGAACTAGTCTGGGGATATTGGATGAGTGGACACTAGATGGGGATTTTATGCACAAAGCCTTCTGGCATCCATTGATTACTTTGGTTAGCACAGGGTGGTACTAGTGTATGGAGAGTTTTGCCTGTTTAATAACAGTTATGTGCTAGCATAAGAGATGGTGATCATGTGATGTTTAGTGGTTTAAAAAATGTTGACATGAAAATAATAAGATTTATAGCTGAACCATTACACTTTATCAACAAAATATTTATGCAATTTTTAAGGATTTTTATGAAATGGGCAATGGCTGGCCAATGGGTTTGCCTACTGTTGCTCAAATATGTAATTTTGTAATTTCTACATATAAAGAAGATATTTTAAAAAATGAACATTATCAAAATATATTGATGATGTTTTTGTATGTGGCAGGCTATATACAATTAAAGAGTTGTTCAAAGAATTAAATAATTTAAATGGCTTAAAATGGATAAAAACAGATGAAAATTTAATGTGTGTCCAATTTCTTGATCTTAAAATAACTAGAAATCAATGTATACTGGATTAATGTATGACCATTAAACCCATAGTAAAAAGAGATTATATTCCATATAAATCAAGAGTGCCAATGTCACATAAAATGGCAGGTTTGAAGTTTTTCTTATTTAGAAATAATAGTCTTTGCAAATATTCATTGGATAAAGGCAAAAATATTGAAATATATTCGAATGAATTGTTAAATGTTGGTTACAATTATAATCATATATATAATGTTATCAGAGATTTTAATACGGGATATAAAAATAAAAAATTTAATAATAATATTGATCCTCCTGCTAATAAAAAAATATGGATATCAACACCATATATTTTGACAGATCAAGTAAATTTTATAAGGAAGATTTATAAATGTATATGTGATATTGCATTTTACACACTTCCTACATTAAACAAATTAATAAACAATTCTAAAGATAAAACCCCATTCATAAATAAAAATTGTATCATTTATAAATGGATATGTAGATATGGTGGTGGATACAGAAGTGTATCAAAATGTACATTGGAAAAAAAACCTAAAGATCACTTGCTGTTGTTAAAAGGGATTCAGAAATCAAAACAAAATTGCAAAGTAGATGTTTCAGCATCCATTTTTCATGACAATAATAATTCATGTATTTATAGTTTTAACTTCAATTACAAATAGCATTAAAATATTGCTAATTGAAAAAAATAACAACAAAAGAAAAATAAAAGAGGCTATGCTAATATACATATACAAGCATGTCTTAATTAACAGGTAGGCATCAAATGTTAAGATCACAGAATTGTGGGAAGGTTAGCCTTTCAAAGGGTTAGTTGGCAAAAACTACAAGATAGTCAAAAGCACTCCTAAGTGGATAAAAGTTTTAAAATATATCTGATTGCTGTATTTATAAATATTCAATTATATATATATGAACTATGTAATTAATTTAACATATATTGATAAAGTGTATGTCATTGCTTCACTGTGACTATTAAAGTAAATGTATTTTATTGAAAATCTGTTGACAATTACACTTTATTTTTTAAATTTTAACTATCCAATCAAAATAAGTAACTTTCAATATATTTTCATGTTATCTATTATAACGACATAGCCTAAGGATTTTATGAAAAAGCCTTCTGGCATCCATTGATTGCTCTTGTTAGCACAAGATGGCACTACTATATGGAGAGTTTTGCTTTGTTTAATAACAATTATGTGATACTTACTATCAATATATATTTGTTTTATTTAAAAATTATTCAGAAAAAGTTTATGAATGAATGCAAACAACACATACAAATTTGGACAAAGAATTACTTTTCCATTAAAAATGCTCCCACATTTTTTTAATCTTATGTAGATATTTTTATATTATGTTAACTGGATTATTTTTTTAAAGTATGTCTCATTTTTGAACCCATCCCATTTCAATGTGTGAGGTAGTTGATAATCCATTGGACCAGTTCTAATTCCTTTTTGCCTTCTCCAATGATTGAAGTGTGTTTTGACTGATCCTTTGTCTAAACTTAAAATAATAAAAATATTTTAAGAAGTTCTATAAAGAAAATTAGGCAATCAGATAAACTATTTTGAATCGAAAATAAAACCATCAAACTTTTTGATGAAATGAATATTATAAATGTATTTGCTTATGACAAATACAATATTTTAACTGTGGCCCATAATTTCCTTTCTATTAATCATGATGTTATGCAATGGGGAAAATAATTTTTGTTAGAAATAGAAAATTCTAATTATGCCACTGTAAGATTTGAAATACCAGGCACTCTTATACCTGGAGCCTAATTGTAAATATTGTGGATTTGATCTCAGATTTTCAAGCCCTTTCTCTATCCATAGTATCTCATACTCCAGACTACCATCTCCCATACATATATGTAATCTGTGCTCAGTTTATATTAAGATAGCAAATCCTTACACTTTAATGGACAGGCTTCAACCCACTCCAAACTCTTCAGCCATCCATACCATTGAAAATGTAATGATAGAATATCAAAATCTCATGCTGATTCCAATATTGTTGTCATGCCCATGTTGACCTCAAGTTGCTCTGACTCCTCATGTATAGGACATTATCCATTTAAATACATAGAAGAAGGATGTAAGATGTAAAATACCAGGCACTCTTGTACCTAGAGCCTAATTGTATGAATGGCTGAAAAGTTGGAGTGGGTTGAAGCCTGTCCATTAAAATGTAAGAATTTGCTATCTTAATATAAACTGAGCACTGATTGTATATATGTATGAGAGATAGTTGTCTGGACCAACCGATGAGTGCTGGTTTAGCACAAAATATAAATATTGGTGATTATTTATCTTTTCTGCATGTATGTAGTCATGTGTATCAGTAGTATGAGATAGTGTGGATAGTGAAGGGGCTTAAATACCTGAGCTCAAATCCCCTATATTTATATCACTGTAATAATCATATTTGCAAATTTTTATAAATTTGGCTAATGTAATTTCTCTTCCTATAAATTTTTCGATATATTATAAAAAAAAATATTTCACATCTTTTTTAAAAACTTTTTTTATGTTGAGTGAATTTTTACAAAATTCCCTCTGTATTATACAGTATACATATTCTATAAATATTATTAATTTATTGGTCTTATTCTATAGATAATATATATAATAATAATTTATCATATAAAGATTTTTGTCTTCCACATCTTTTATAAATTTGTTTGTATATTAAATAATCATATAATTTTTACAAATTTTTCCTATGTTATGACAATATTCTACAATTACTATTCATTGAATGAAAAAGTAAGATAAATTGTAAATATGACAAAAAAAAAACAAAATCAAAATATAAAATGAAATTTTTATTGCAATATAAAATTAAGAGATGACATTACAGCCATTAACAAGTTTTTTCATCATCATCATCATTATCAACATTTTTAACCAGCATCAATTCATTGCTGGATGAAGGTCTCTTTATCTGGTTTCTTTGATTTCTATCATCATTTCTCCAAATCATAACCCATTTCATTAATATATGAAAAAGGTTGATAATCATACTCAAAAATATAATTGTAAATTGATAAGGATATCTATAGAAGAAAATAAATCTCAAAAAATTAAAACAATTTCATATGAAAAAAAAATTAGTCTTGCAATAAGATGAGATGATTATTCAAAAGAGAAATAATGGAATGTGGAAGAAAACAATATATCCCCTGCAGCTATCACATCTTTTTCACTGCTCAGCAATATAAATGGAGAATTTAAACAGACAATTATATTTACAAAAAAGACAAAAATTCTAGGAATGGAATCTATAAAAGGATATGAAAAACTAGAAAAATTATTGGCAAGGTTGTATACTGTTTAAATAAATGAAAAATGATTTTTCAATAATAAAGAAATCTCATTTGATTAAAAGATTCAGTTGTAATATTAATGTTATATACAGAGTTTGCAAACAAGCTTTGCAGGATATCCCCAATCCCAGACTGTTATCTAATGCTTGAATATACTAGCACCTCACTGAGAAAGCCAGTGGCAGAAACCGGTCTGGGTTGGGTTATTCTGCAACGATTGTTAAGAGCTTATTTGTGAGCTCTATATATAACATTTGTAATACAAATGTATTAAATTAGGTCACGCGACATCTGACTTGATTTTTTTTGTAATATTAATATTTAAGAAAGTTGATAAAAATGTCATTAGAAATTAAAGTCCTATTCATCTTATGTATTTTTCACAAACATAACTACAACTTGAGTACAGTAATCTTTAAATTTTAATCAACTAAAAGTACAAAGTAAATTTAAAAGTACTTTAACACTGTGAATTAGATTTATGGAATGAAAAATTTATTAAAAAGGGTTGATGAAAAATAGTTGCTAATTTACTTTTGATCAGTAGATTATGAAAAACATTGAATTCCATCAGTTCATCTTAATAAAAATCCAGAATATTGAAATATTTTCCAGATTATTTATCAATGCAGATCAGGTGATTAAATTATGTAAGAATATAAAAAGATTAAGATTAAAAAGGATGAATAACAAAATAATTTCATATTTTCAAAACTTTTAACAGCAAACTTATCAATAAATTTTAAGATTAACGAAACTAAGGGAATAAGATTAAATGGAGATTTTTTTAAACATTTTCAATTTTCAGATCATGTAGTTCTTTTTGCAAATAATGCTTCAGATCGTTCAGAAATATTACAAAAGTTATGAAATGAAAGTAAATGATTAGTACAAAAATAAACATTAAAAAATGTAAAAAAATATTCAGTGGTTTTTCTTAGAACAAAATAATATTGGCAATCTGAATTACAAGTAGTTTACAAGTGCAAATATTTTCTTTAGATAATAAATGAAATCAATCATAGAATTATAATTAGCTAGAGTGCTTCTGGTAGAAATAATATATTATCAAAATAAAATCTGCCTGTGTTGGGGAAAAAGTTTTAGTATATGTATTTTATTAGTTCTTCTTGTGCATCTGAGACATAGACACTTAACAGAAGAGCAATTCAGAGACACAATTACTCATATACAGAGAGATATGTTAAGAGTAGCAAGAAAAGATTGAAAATAAAATGTAAAGATGAGAAAACAAACATGCATCCCTGATAGCATTTACAGAATTTAATAAATGAAGTTGATCTGGTGTGTATCTTTTGTTAGAAAAAGAAAATAATAAATGGAACATTGAAGTCTATATATATGAAGACCATGAGATGGGAGGATGAAATTTACTGTGTTTTGAAAAGAGGTTAAAAATGAAAGAAACTGAATTAAACACGGAAAGACCTTTGTGCTATAATGGATTGATAATAATTGAATATAATGCAGGTTTATATTATAAAGGATAACATTCAACTGTAGACCCAATGAATATCCAGCACCAGAGATCATCACTAGATATATTGTTGATAACAGCTTTTAAAAAGCATTTTATTAGAGTTTGCGAAAGAGGAACCTAGTCACATAGCATTAGAATTAGATATTTTAGGAATTCTAGGTCAAAAAGAGATCTTCTGTAGACACATCAATTGATATAAAATAAATCCTATGGCAGATTTAATAACAAACAAAATTAATTTATTAACAGTTTTTTAATAGTAGTTTGTAGTATACACTTAAATTAGGTATGCATTGCATTTAACATTAGATAGCTCTTTGAATATTGATGACAACAAATAATATTATTAATTAAGCATCATCTCTGAAGACTATTATCAAAATACATCATTTATCCATTTTGCTAAAAATATGTTAGCCATGTCAATATACATACACACGTATATTATACTTTTATTTTAATATATAGGAAATCGTAAAACACATTAAATTTAAATATTCACAATGCAAACACAATTACAATATCAGCCTTATACAATATGCATTCAATTCTATATCACATTAAAAATAAATCATAACAAACCTCTTAACAATCTGGAATACAAAATAAAATGTAATTCATAAAGATATAAATATTTAAACCTGAAGAAAATCAAATTCATCCAAGAGTGATTACATGCAATATCAAACTCAAATGGGGAAATTATATATCACAGTTAAGCAAACAAATATATAAAATTCAAGTGCCATAGATTAAACATCTGCAAGATTGTTTTATACACACAAACATAAATATTCTAATCTTTAATTTTAAACATCAGTCTGTCTTGAAATTTTAAATACAACAAAATCAGCATACTAAACTACACATATATGTATATAGACCTTTTGGTAGCTACACATACCTTTACTTTTGTTAAATTTTAAATACATTGCTTAGATTATATTTGATGGCAACAAGAAGGCAAATTTTATAAAACTAAATTTTAACTATTCAAAAACAATATTTTATATTTATTTAAAAATACTTTTTTAAAGAAAAAAATATTCATTATTTTTTAAAAGGAAATGCTAAAACTACATACCTTTGTTTAAAATATTTTGGAAGAGTAAAAACTCCCAAGAAATAAATTTGATTTGTCTCTTTTATGTGAAACATTCAAATGCAAAAACAATTATAAAAAATTAAACTTGAAAAAAGAAATTTATCAAAAATAATAAAAATGTTAGGTCACACTTACACCCTAAAGTATTGAGATGCATACCATAATATTATAACGAACACTGTAAAAGTCAAATTAAGTATTGTGATGAATAAGTAAATGCAAAGAGTTAACAATGGTAGGAAATATACAATATTACATGAAATATATGTGGGGTTCGAACTCAGACTTTCACACGACCCACCATTCTCAATGCCATCTTATATTGCTGACCTGATGATTATTTATCTTTTCAACGTGTGCATGATCAGGTGGGTCAGCAATATGAGATGGCACTGAGAGTGGTGGGTCGTGTGAAAGTCTGAGCTCGAACCCCGCATATATTACATATATAAATGCAGGTTTAAGCTTGTACAATGTATTAATATTACATGAATTAAATTGTAAATTAACTGCTAGTTATATATAAGAGTAATCATACACATAAACAGGAGTCTCTTACGTTTATTTAATGGGTGTTTTTATAAACTAAGCAAAATGGTTACCTTAACTCCAAGAAAAGCTTTAAATATGAAGCAAAATTAAATGTATGGATGTTTGTTTTTAATTTAAACATGATTTAGGAGAGCTCTATTGCAATTTAGTAGTGAAATATATTATAGGTAGTACCAAGTATTTTGCCATAATCAGTTTTTTATGTTTAGGGTAATGTTTGCATAAAACTTGGCTAACCTTTACTGTTGAAATGTGAGTCAGTTTTAGAAGTAGTGCCATACACTTGAAGCTGGTTGGACAAAGTAAGATTTATTTCTGCAATTGGAATTAGACATATTGATTATGTTATCCATGCCCTGAATGAAATTTTTTATCAGTTTCTAGCAGCACATTCTGATTGCATCAACTGCTTTTAGAGATTATTTATAAAATATTATTACAACTGAAAGACAATCTCCGTGAGTGGTAAACAAAGATCAAGAACAAATAATTTTCCAAGTCTGCCTACTTATAGTTACCAATTTTACAAACTATTCTTTCATTATTCATACAATGCAGGAATTCTTTTGAATCGCACACATTTACAAAATTCCTTACATGAAAATATATTTTAGTTGTTATCTAAATTTCTTAAGAAAATATGTTCAATTGTGATTTTAAACATTCACAAAACATCAACAAATTAATTTTCTTTTCTAATGTGATACAATTTTTTATATCAACATTTTCTTAATTAATCTGATCTTTTGGTTATAAATAATTTAACTTTGCTTAAAATAATTTTGTTTTCTATTAAAGAAAATTATCTGTTTTGTCTGTATGTAACCTTTTAAACAATTTTTTATTTAACTAACTAGATTAGAATTAGATTAAAAAAAAAAAAAATCAATAAAACAAACCAGCTCTCTGTGCATGTGTGCTTATAATATAGAAAAATCCAATTTTGACCAAATCTAAATTAAATCTGTAAAAATCTAACTTAATGACTACCACATTGCATATTCAATTAACAAATAGGAAGTAATCTTTTCTTTCATTCATATACTTTTCAATATGAATATTAGCTGGCTGCTGGTAATAAATATATCAAGATCTTTGATTCTGAACTGACTGATAAATATCAAACATTTAGAAAAATAGAAGGTTAAGTACATGTGCAAGGACAATGTTATCTGTGCTACAATTTGAATAGCAGATTATTTCCATGTGTATTTATATATATACCAATCTAACATTTAGCACCATTACCAATCCTTGATATGTCAGCAAGTGAAGAGTGCTTGCCATTGACATATTCAAATCATTAAACATCAATATATGCATAGCAACACTATGAACAATCAATACAAAAGGTCAGCAATACATAACATCCATAGCTATATATAATTTTGTCAATGTCAAAAATGATCAAGAATGTCAAACTTTATATATTACATAATGCTCATTATACTGCATATATTCTAATCTATAGAATATAGATTACAATAAAATTAATAAGCGAGTCAATATTGTACTTTTTTCATTTATAATCTATTACCATCATGAAATATTTGTCAATTATTTTAACTAAGGAAAGCAACTTTTGAATTTTCCATCTTTATTCAAATTTTCTACGAGTGCAATATACATGATTAAAATTTTTTCCACAACACAATATACATGTAATGTAACAAGAGTACTATTGTTTTAAATTTGTTACATATAATGGCAAGTAGTGTTAATTATTTGATATGAATTAGTCATCACATGATCACATCTCCTATACTAGCACATTAATTGTTGATAAAGAGCAAAACTCTCCATACAGTATTGACACCTGTGCTAAACAGAGTAACCAATGGATGCCAGAAGACTTGTGCATAAAATCCCTATCTAATGCCTACTCATCCAATATCCCCAGACTAGTTTCTGGCTTGTGGCCTTCATCAGTGAGGAGCTTTGGATGTGAGAGCACTGCATCTAGATCTTAGGATCTAATGCAACCCTCTAGCAACCACCTTTTATCTCTAATTAACTACAAAACTATGACAATGAAATTGAAAACAAAAAATATTTTTAATCTAAGATCAATAGCTTATAGTCATATGGGTCTGAACTCAGTTCAGCACCCATACATTTTGGTGTCTTTGGCTCTTTTACAACCATAGCCACCACTATCCTATTAGGCAGGATTGGTGTTAAACCATTAAGCATCACATGATCACATCTCCTATACTAGCACATTAATTGTTGATAAACAGAGCAAAACTCTCCATACAGTATTGCCACCTGTGCTAAACAAAGTAATCAATGGATGCCAGAAGGCTTGTACATAAAATCCCTATCTAAAGCCTACTCATACAATATCCCCACACTAGTTTCTGGCTTGTGGCCTTCGTCACTGAGGAGCTTTGGATCTGAGAGCACTGCATCTAAATCTTAGGATCTAATGCAATCCTCTAGCAACCACCTTTTATCTCTACTTAACTGCAAAACTATGAGAATGAAATTGAAAACACAAAAAATATTTTCAATCTAAGCTCAATAGCTTATATAGTCATATGGTCTGAACTCAGCTATTGAGCTTAGATTGAAAATATTTTTTGTTTTCAATTTCATTCTCAGTTTTGCAGTTAAGTAGAGATAAAAGGTGGTTGCTAGAGGATTGCATTAGATCCTAAGATTTAGATGCAGTGCTCTCAGATCCAAAGCTCCTCAGTGACGAAGGCCACAAGCCAGAAACTAGTGTAGGGATATTGGATGAGTAGGCATTAGATAGGGATTTTATGTACAAGCCTTCTGGCATCCATTGATTACTCTGTTTAGCACAGGTGGCAATAATGTATGGAGAGTTTTGCTGTTTATCAACAATTAATGTGCTAGTATAGATGTGATCATGTGATGCTTAATGGTTTAACACCAATCCTGCCTAATAAAATAGTGGTGACTATGGTTGTAAAAGAGCCAAAGACACCAAAATGTATGAGTGCTGAACTGAGTTCAGACCCATATGACTATATAAGCTATTGAGCTTAGATTGAAAATATTTTTTTGTGTTTTCAATTTCATTCTCATAGTTTTGTAGTTAAGTAGAGATAAAAGGTGGTTGCTAGAGGGTTGTATTAGATCCTAAGATCTAGATGCAGTGCTCTCAGATCCAAAGCTCCTCACTGACGAAGGCCACAAGCCAGAAACTAGTCTGGGAATATTGGATGAGTAGGCATTAGATAGGGATTTTATGCACAAGCCTTCTGGCATCCATTGATTACTCTGTTCAGCACAGGTGGCAATACTGTATGGAGAGTTTTGCTCTGTTTATGAATTAGTCAGTTAATTTATAAGTAATTTTTATTTTAATATATTTATTTTTGTACTTATATTTAAGATATTTAAAATAAATCATTAAAACCACTTGTTTGCACCAAATAGTAAGACAAAACATATTGAAATATTATAATTAGAAATTAACAGAACGAATTAGTATGCTTTTAAATACATATTTTCTTTACATACTATGATGTTATTTTGCCTTCAGTTCAATTTGCTTTTACAATCAACAGAGATAATAAGGTTGATAAATGTGCACATTTTCATTATAAAGCTCTCCATAATTAATAATGTTAAAATTCGATTGAATTTTTATATATCCATAATGTAAATCTTGCTTTGCTTATTATTGCTGATTACTTTCCTCAGAAATATAAAATAATACTTACAATCTTATATAAATTTTTTTAATTATTAATTGGCTATACACCCGGGTCTCGTTTTATGCGGATTATTTTAATGCAATTTTGAAGTTATGCGATTCATGTCTCTTCTTAATATCTTTCATATTTACTATATTTATTAGATATCAAGAAATTTAAATTATTAATAACTTATTTTGACTTGAAATACTTTTTTTCAAAAATATAACATTATATTAGCAGCTAACGTGAATATGGCCTTAAGCTGTATTTAGAATCTTAGCTTCTATGTAAATAACTGACTTATACTAAAGAGTAAGTAATAATAATAGATTTATATTTACATATAAAAATTATCGCAATAAATATTCAAAAATTTTAAACTTTTAAAATGTATTTTGTTAGTAATAACAGAAATAAATAATTTTTTAGATTTTTAAAATAAATAATAACGAAGATTTTATTGATTTTATAAACTGAAAATAATCTTTCTAATGATAATGTATAATCTTTTTGTTTTGATTGCGATCTCATTTTTTTAAAATAGAAACAGAAAACCATTAACACAGCACAAGAATAAAAATGGCGCTAGTTGTACGTCACATCACGAATCTGATTTCTTAACAGTTCAAAAACGAATGCATATTGTCAAATAGTGATAATGATTAAAGTATGTATGAAAAAATGTAAAATTAAATACTGTAGTTAATACAAAAGTAAAAAAAGTTTGTCTTGTATTAATTTTTTTCAAATATTTGAAATTTTTTATTAGTCATACTTTATTTCCTTATTTTTTTAATAACAATTTTAAAGTAATTTTCCCTTGTTGCTTTGCTTTTATGCGATTTCTGAAAATTATAACCCCTGTACCCCATTTTTCAAGGTAAGTTAAGTCTATTTTTGTGCGATTTCTTTTGTGCACGTTTTCTGAGGAACCTATCTACTGCATAAAACGAGATCCAGGTGTATAGGCTAAATATAAGTTTACATGCAAAATAAGACATTTTTTCACTAATTTGAAAAATATGAAGTATTTAAGCTTTTAAAACCAAAAATTTTTCACATTACGTATATAAATTTAAAAAAGGAAATATTTAAAAATTTCAAACACGTAATGCAATGATTTGGCTACAAACTCTAAAAACCATATAATTAAGAAAACCTGGTAATAAATGGAATGAAATATATTAACAACTGCATTAAATATTAAAAAAAAAATAATGCAGGAAATTTGATCAAGTCTTTATCTGTTCTCAAGAGTTACAGAAATATGGAAATAGCAAACTGAAAAATTACAGTACATATTATTGTATTACATTCAAAGATCAGCCTTTCAAGCTAATTGTGCAAGCATCTTTTGAGAGTGTTAAATAATAAATGAATACTTCCCTCTACAATACAAGATATAGTATTTATGCAGGAATAAAATGAATCCTCTTATTCCTATGACTCAAATTCTTTTATATGAGCAAATCTGAAGCACTGTTGAGGAAAGCATGAGAGTAGAATTCTCACTTTAAATTACTATTTACGATGTTTGAATGAATGACGTCGGTGAAATTGTCTAGAATTTACTGAACGTCACTCTAACTGAAACTTAATTATAAGTAAATAAGCATCTATTTTTATATGATGCTAGGTGTACAATTGTATGACATTCAAAGATCAGCCTTTCAAGCTAATTGTGCATGCGTCTTTCGAGAGTGTTAAATAATAAATGAATACTTCCCTCTACAATACAAGATATAGTATTTATGCAGGAATAAAAGGAATCCTCTTATTCTTTTGTTATTTAACACTCTCAAAAGACGCATGCACAAGTACATATTATTTAAAGAAATTAAAAAAAAATTATAAATATTAGTTTTGCCTACAAGTTTATGATGATGTTATTTTAGATGTCAGAATATGTTGGACGATTTCTATCATTTGTTTATCATTAAATGTTCAATGTCTAAAACATTTTAAACTTCTCCAAATAAAAACAGTGGTTAGTAATAACATACTAGTAATAAATAAAACATTCTCTACTTAATCTACTAACCTATGGTGTAACCTGTGTAATCAACTAACTTATAAATTATTACAAATGGTTGTTTATATTTGGTAAAGTTGAAAATTTTCTACATATTCAACATTTAATGATAGATGATAAAAATAGGATAAAATGTTTATCAATTGAAAATTTTAAACTTACATGTAAATAAAGTTTAAAAAATATATGTAAGACTTACTTAAAAAATAATTCTTATTCACTATAAAAACATTTTTTTTTGTTTTTAAGTAAAATCTTTATTATACAAAAATCCTTACATTTTTTACATTGAGTATAGGTATAATAACAATTAAACATCATTAGACAACTCATAATACTAATAATCTTAAATTCTATAGCATTATCAAATGAAATATTATTTTAGAAACTCAGTTTTGATTCTCACAATATTGACTCTTCATTACTATTGAAGTTAGTAAAGCAGATAAGTAACCTGGCTTTAAATTGATAATGATTTTTATATTGGTAAAAATAAGTATTGCATTTTTATTTTGATTCTTAAAATAACTTGTTTTTGACTTGGTAACATAGATTTTGTTAGGAAAATATTTCTTTAGCATATTTATTCTTATAATAAATATAGATAGCATTTTAGCCTCTAATTATATTGTATTTTTAAGAATTTACTTTAGCTTATGTAAATATTTTCATTCTGTTTTATATCTCTCCACATAGATCCACTTTATAAGTGTTACGAACTAATGAAATTTATCAGTCAATTGCATCTCTCAAATTTTATTTGTCAATAGAAATTATTTTAAAAGGCTTTCATCAATAATTATTTGTTATAATATTTAACCATGTTTGCTGAAAAGTTATTCATGATTAAAATCAGTCTTCCAGCTAAAATGTTTTAAAAATAAAGAGACTGCACTCTAATAAAATGGAAGTTCTATATTTTTATAATATATATTAATTGAAGAAATCCTCTTAGACTACTCCTATGTTTAGAATTAAATTATAAACCAGCAAAGTCTCTTATATTTTTTTGATGCTTTCAATATATAGTAAAACAATTTAAAGTCATATTTTAAGAATATGAAACTGATTAATTTTAGATTCTTGGGATGTTTTTCATGGAAGATACATAATGAATCATTGTCCTGATATGCAAAGAGGACATTCATTTTTGGAACACTCCTTTAGGATCCAAATTATTATTCATCATAAACAAATATGCAACTTAACTCTCAGCATAACAAAATATGAATCTTTAGAATCTCCTGACCAGTGAAATGTTCATTTTCATGATTTTGCCAATCACACTTAATAATGGCATTATAATCACACAGCCGGCATTTAAATATGGCTTTGTTGGAGAGTTCTTCTACCTGTAATTTTTCAGATCTTTGTACATTAAATGTTTTTCCTTCACTATGTGTTCTTTCATGACTTATTAAACATTCTTTATTAGAAGTCTTAAATTCACACAAGATCCACTTATTTATTTGGTCTCTTGTAAGTTTGTTTTCCTGTCTTCCAAAATAAATTCTATTATAAGTATTAAATTCACGCATTGTCACCTTAAAGGGGTTTTCTCCTGCATGGTTCTTTTCATGTAGCAATAAACAACTTTCTTGAGAAGTCTTATATTTACACATATTGCACTCAAATAGTTTTTCTTCTGTATGTTTCCTTTCACGTTGTAATAAACATGTTTGAATATAACTCTTATATTCACAGAAAGAGCACTTCAATGGTTTGTCTCCTGTATGTTGCCTTTCATGTTGCAATACATGTGATTTCCTAGAATTCTCAAATTCACACCAACTACACTTAAATGGCTTTTGTCCTGTATGTTTTCTTTCATGTAGTACTAAAGAAGATTTATTATAAGTCTCATACTCACACATAGTGCATTCAAATGGTTTTTCTCCTCTATGTTTCCTTTCATGTTGTAACAAATGTGTTTTATTGTAAGTCTTGTATTCACAAAAAGTGCAACTGAATCGTTTTTCTTCTATATGTTTCGTTTCATGTTGTAATAAAGCACTTCTGAAACAAGACATAAACTCACAGAAAGTACACTTAAATGGTTTTTCTCCTGTATGTTTCCTATCATGTAGTAATAAACATGATTTATTCCAAGTCTCAAATTCACACAAAGAGCACATAAATGGTTTTTCTGCTGTATGTTTTCTTTTATGTATTAATAAACTATGCCTGTATGAAGTCTTGAATTCACAAATAGAGCATTTGAATGGTTTTTCTCCAGTATGCTTCCTTTCATGTTGTAATAAAGCACTTTTGGCAAATGTCCCATATCCACATGAGCACATGAATGGCTTTTTTCCTGTATGTGTCATTTGATGTCGTAACAAATATGTTTTATTAGAACTCTCATATTCACACAAAGTGCATTTGAATGTTTTTTCTCCTGTATGTTTCGTTTCATGTTGTAATAAAGCACTTTTGCCCCAAGATGTAAACTCACAGAAAGAGCACTTAAATGGTTTTTCTCCTCTATGTTTCCTTTCATGTTGTATTAAACACTGCCTTTGAGAACTCCTATATGGACACACAGTGCACTTAAAGGGTTTTTCTCCTGTATGTTTTCTTTCATGTTGTAATAAATGCCACTTGCGTGCAGTCATGTACTCACACTAGCGGCACTTAAATGTTTTTTCTCCTGTATGTTTCATTTCATGTACTAATAAATAACTTTCTCTACAACTTTTATATTCACATAAAGTGCACTTAAATGGTTGTTCTCCCATGACTTCTTTAGTCATTTTTTAAACAACCTTTCTAAAAACTGCTACAAGTACAAAAAGTGAATTTAAAGAGGTTTTTTTGTAAGTTTCTTCTCATGTCATAAACTTTTGGCCACCAGTCTTAATTACATTCACATAAAATGCATTTAAATGGTTATCCTTTATTATGACTCAGTCCACAAAATGTGCAAAAAAATTTTTTTTCAACATATTAATTTTTTCAAAGTTATTTTAAAACTAGTTTTTGTCACAACATTTCTACATTTCATATCAATATTTTTCTTTTTCTTCAGTACGGATTTTTCTATTTTTGATAAACTCTTGCAAGCAATAATTTTTTTTTACATTTCTGAATCATTTTCATAATCTTTATAATCATATATATTCTGAAACTAAGGTGATGATGGAACTTTTGCAAATATTGGATTTTATAAATTCCTTTTAATAACTGATATATATGGTTTACTATTTAATTTATCAAATATTCTAAGTTTTTCTAAAAATTATTTTTATTTTCTAAAAATCTTCCATTTTTGTAATATATAATTATATACCAAATATAAGACACTATTTTAAATGCATTTCAAGATGATATTGCTTGATTGGTTTTACTATAAGTGACTAGATGTCGCTTTTTAAAAGATTGCTTGTAAACTGTTTACTATTCTTGGATCATTTATATTACTTATTTCTCTATACAGTGAGTATCATTTTTATAACACACTATATGTTGTATAATGATTCCAACAAACCTTAAAAAGATAAATCTATAGAATATGTATTATTAAAATCCTTGTCATTCCACTAGAATAACATTAAATAAAAAGTTACATTTTTATGTAAGTGTTTAATCTATTCTAAGAATGTAAACCTTTGTTAAACATCAATATAATTGTGATTCCAATATCATAAATTTATGTGATTTCATACAAATAATTAGAAAGTTAATATAAAATCAATTTATTTTGTTAAAGAATATTCTCATTGGTAAATTTGGGATTCTAATTAATATCTTATTATTCCAAGTATAAATTCTTCAAATAAAAACTTTTTTCAAGATGAAGGTTTTTTTTCAATGTCTTGATTCTATACAAAATAAAATAAAAAACATTAATAATAAACATATTGATTTATATTATAATAGATAAAATAATAAAACAATTTAGTAAGAACAGATTGCTAGATTCAATAATCAGTAGATAATGCTTTAAATGAATTACTACCCAAAATATTAACATTAGTATTCATATATAAACCTAAATTAATAAACATTTTCAATGCCAAAAAATTCATATAATGGTGATGATGACTTTTGGAATCATTCCGTCTTCAATAAATCAATAAACCTTCATCCTCTCAATTTTTTTATGAGAATATGTAATCTTTCCTCCTTCAAGACAAACAAACATATCTCAGCTTAATCTAATAATCATATTATTTCTGAAATTCCTTCTTACAATAATTAAAAAGGCAAGTCGTATATAACGTGAGACTACTTTTATAAGTTGGTAGTTACAAAAATGCAATACAGAGAGCATACCAATAGCTCAAACAAGCTCTTAATTAATAAGTGCGGTATGAGAAAATATTTAAAATCTCTATCCAGAAATAAGTGCTGGGTTTTGAGTTTATATTTTGGATCTAGTGTCCGAATATTCTAGCTCTCCACTGACGTGAGCCATAATCTCAAAACCAGTTGGCCTGGAGATGAGAGTGTTCTGGATAGAGATTTTAAATATCTCATACCACACTTATTAATTAAGAGCTTGTTTGAGCTATTGGTACACTCCCTGTATTGCATTCTTACAATATAATAAATGTATCAACAGTGCCTCTTTCTAAAACCACATATTTATTAGTATTCATTTGAACTTTACATTCTTGAAATTTTTCCTCTCCAACATCATTCTGTTTTGTAAATTTACTAATTTCCAAAGAATCTCTTATTAGAAACATGGGGGCAATATAGATCACCATTAAATAGTCATCAAAAATAGCAAATGAAATCTAAATAAGTTCAGAACAGTTCTTGCTTTTGTGTGCCTGATTGTTATGTCTTTGATTATTATATTTAATCTTTCAGAATTATGGCAAAAATTTTGTTATTAAGGATTATCTCTCTATATATGTACACATTTAGAAAATTATGCTAGTGCATATATATTGAATGTATGTGTACGTAATATGGATTTTTAGTGTTGTTTATTATTAATGTTATACTTTAGATTTAAAAATAAAAATAAAATCTAAAAATACTTCTTATAATTGTATAACTTTATAAAAAAATAATAATCATCTAACATTTTAAAATTTAATTTAAATTTTTTGGAGGTTAATATTACACATAATTAAAACAAATTAACTAAATAAATTCAGAAAAAAAAAAACTTCAATTCGAACATGAATTTGGTTATCCTAAAACAATAATAATGGTATTGATTGTTTATTTTACTAGTTCAAACTTGGAAAAGCACAAGATAGGGTTTCCCAAATCTTTATAGGTTCAGACCCATTTTCAAAAATAACATTTTTATTAATCCTAAATGTGCATTAAAGCTTAAATTTAATTCTAGAAATCTACATGTGAGTATTAGTATTTCATCTCAAAACAATTGGAAAGGAAAACCAATTCCAAATACAGTTATTAACTCAACAATAGAACTAAATACCTAAATTTTAATTATATAAAAGCAGAGATTTGAAATAAATTTGTATTATTAAAAAAGGAAATATTCTGTTTTCTTTTTTGTTTCCAATTATAAATCATAATCATTTTTCTTTCCTGTTTTTTAAAGACAGGTCATTGATAACATTTGTAGGGGGCTTAACTAATCTGTTGTTTGATAAACACAACATTGATATGGGATTGAGATAAAGTTTGGATAGAGTTGCTTCAGTTGTTATGTAAAAAGGCTGTGGCTGTTAAATTTAAAACAGAATAACTTTTGTCAGTAGAAAGAGTAAACTAGAAATTTTTCATCATCAGACAGCTTATCTACATGCACAGGGTTGGATTATAGCCAATGCATTACTATTTAAATATACAACGGCTTCATAAGTATATGATTTAAATTTTATTGGAATGAAGTGCTAGAAATTTCAGCAGTTCGTTGGTCATCATGGTTACTCCATGAAGAAATGATGTTGTCCAGCCTTTAAGTGAAAGTTAAATTAGCATCAAAAAAACTCAATTACTCTACCCTGGCTCCATTTTTACCTACATGTGACACATCCAAAAGAGAAGTAAAGTTCTGCAGATGCCTGATAATGATTCAACCAAAGTGTAACAAATTCATAAATCAATCACAAGACCAATCACTGGAAATATATATTGGATATGTGGAGCAAGTGCACTCTATTTTGTTAATCTGTAGACTCAACAACTGTTAAAGAACCACACAGATTGAATTTCTCATCTGCAATCCAGTCAAGAAAGTGTATAGAAATAATAGCCAAACTAGTACTTATATAACTTCGTTGGCCAATGGGAAATAGAAACAATATCAAGGATTGTTAGTCAGAATGATTCAAGTGTCAGTTCTATTTTGATATAACTACTTTTTGTCAATAAACAATGGACAAAAGTAAAGATATTTTCTCATACTTGGTTAACGATTATCTTATATCACTATTTATTTATACTAACCTACCTATCCTAAACATTATGTCTGTTTGTTCATTATGAAATTGTACTAAGTCAGAAAACAGCTATGTTTACTATTTGGAAAAACTGAAAAGCTGTATAAAAAAGCTAAATGAAATGAACCAAACTTTTCATGAAGAATTCACGAGCGTTGCATGTCTGTGAAGGGGTTTTTAGCCAGTGAAGAAATAAGTATATTGGAACATACTCCATACCAAATTTGACTATAAATAACTTTTGTCTTTATTGCATATAAAGAAAGCATTGGAAGGAAGATATTTTGTTGATATTCATGACATCAAGGATAATAGAATGACAGCTGTTATGACCATTCCAAAATTCTTATGAGAATTCCAAAATTCTTTGAAAAGTGAACTAGAATATTGGTGTTGATGCATATCTTTGCAAAGAAAATCCTTCGAAGTTGACCATATATGTAGCAGTTTTTTGCATCAACACCAATATTCTAGTTCACTTTTCAAAGAATTTTGGAATTCTCATTCCCACACTTTGAATGTAGGAAAATCTCAATCTAAGTCTAGAGTTACCTAAATTGAGTTTATGGAAGTAGATGACCTGTATGTATAAAAAATTTAAAATGAAAACTATCTGTAACTCACTGCCAGGACATTCCTATTTGTATTCCCAGAATCAACATTTTGGTGTCTTGAACTTATTTTTTCCTGGATTATCATCCAGATTCAGGAGTTGCTTTAACTATCAGCAGCAATCTAATTATTTAAAATAGAGTTCTTTATATTTGCAAGTTTCCATTCCAAGCAGCTTCGTAAAATGTGAAAAAAATTAAATAAATTATTATTAAAAAACTTCAGTGGTGAGTAAAGAGAATTTTAACATTTACCAATTACGCGCAAACTCCGCTTAAAGTCGAAATTTCTAGATAGTCATACAGAAATCGTACTGGGGGTCAAAGGGTTAAAATGATCTGCTAAAATGTATGAAATGCTAATAAATGATTAAAATCATGACCTGGTTAATAATTTTTGATTGATGACCTTTTATTTCAATTTTCTAAGGGAAAAAATTAAGAAAAAACACAGAAAATTGTATTATATTAGAAAAAAAAGATTTTATTTTACCCTCATTTTTGAAGTATATTTAAGTTTCATGTAAATAAAATTAATATATTTGTTCATATAAACTAAGTACCAATTTAAAAATAAGTTTTTTGACCATGGTAAACAATGCATTCATAATTTATAGGGCAGAAATATATTATTTTAAATACTAGTTTAGTTTCTTCTCATTTTTTAAAAAAATCTGATTAATGTCTGTTACAAATATTGATCTACAAGATTTAGCAAATTGATCATTTTGGAATCAATTTTTTTTTATGTCTTTCTATATTTCTATGTAGTCAGAGGAAATGAGAACCTTTTTTAAATAAAACTATAATCATTTGCCAAGTAAAACTCTTGTTCTAAATACAATTCAAAAGCAACTCATTATCATTATACTGTCTAGTTAAGGATATCCAATCTGCTAAAGGTATCATAACTATTGCTTTCTCAATGTCAAATGCTTTATAATTAATGAATGAAAATATTATTTCATAAATACAATCCAAGGTTCAAAATTAATGGAGAAATGACAGAAGATATGAGATTCTTAATGTCAAAAACATATACCAACCTAAGTAACTAAAATAAAACAAAAAATGAAAAAAACAAACACACCAATAGAAAGACTATCATAAATTAGCTTTTGATTAGCAATAAGGCATTAAAAAGTCTTAATTAAATAATGCTTGTTAATTATCTTCAAATATAAAACTCATTACTCCATTATATGGTTCACAAAATATGATATCATAAACTTGAATATTATATAAATTTGAAAATCAATGACATTAATAAAATAACAACTTTTGAAATCAATGTCATTAAATAATTTAAATTTAAAATAGTGCAGTGGAATTATTTCTGTATAAAAACAATACTTGGACAAGATTGTCAATTAAAATTACTCCCAGTTTCAATCCATGGTTGTTCAGTAAAGAGCAGAAATAGAATAAGGGCATGCAAGCTATTTGCCGCACACACATAATTAATATACAGTACCGTTCATGGTCTATTTTTAACATTCAGGTTAAATTTAGGTCTATATTTTACACACTACAAAGTGTAAATTAATCAAGTGATGAAAAACAAGAATCTTCCTTTCATGTGTATATTTAGATATCTCAAGAACATAGTTATATTTCCTGATTGACTAACCTACTATTTACTACGATTTGCATTGCCGGCAGAATCGGTTTTTTATTTATTTAAAAAGGGCCTCAGGGTTATTAACCCACTAAATTCCACTGCATTGCATCACATATTTTTGCAGTAAATAATTAGAATAAGATCATGATTTAGTTTTCTGGTCACTTAACATTTAAGAATTTTCTCCAGCATTCACCCATTAAAACAAACATGTTGGCATAGGTAATTATCTATTTCTAAAAATAATCTTTTATGATAATAAAATCTAGCAAACTTAAAATTAATATTATACAAGGAAAATTGTTATTAAAGATAAATATTTTATTATAACAAATTATAATATTTAAAAAAGAATTATTAATAAGCTGGAAAGTATGAACACATGCTAATCCAAATAATATTAATCAAACAATTAAAGAGTTCATGTTATACTTAAATTTCTTCTAGGCAAAACTTCATAGTTAAGATTAGTTTGCAAACTTTTAATTCAGTCACAAATCGGGTTTGAATAGATAGTAGCTTACTGGTAAGTTTGTGTAAATTCTAGTAGTATACGTGTATTTCTTGGGATTCCAAGCTCATTGGAAGTTAATTGATTTCTCCTGTTGGCATTTTTTTATTCCTGGTCCACTTTAAGTCTGGACTCTAACACATTTTTGAAGGGATCTCTTTGTGATGAAAGAAGTTGTCCATAAATCCTCCAGTTCCACTCCCGCATGATAATGCAGTTAAGCATAGAGTAGTCCGAGATACTTTCAGCATCCTGGACCCACAGAAACTGCCAGCACAAGGTAAGACCTAGATGCTCAAAGTTATTTGGTTTTTATACTCACCACTAGTTTTTAAATTTCTGTGCATCTTTTTATCTTTTTTTTTTTTTAAGTGTCATAGCATCGGCCGGGACGCGAACCCACAACCCAGGCAACTGCCTGCAAGTGCAAGGCAGTCACGCTGACCTCTCGACCACCAATGCAAGACATCTTTTTATCTTTTGTTTTATCATAAGGCAAGTTTTGTAATCTTGTACAATTATTATTATTTAGTTACAAAGTCTCTTTTTTTGTAGAATATTTCCTCCATCTTTAATTAGCATAGTCTTTCTTTTATTTATCTCGATAAATAATCTGTATGTGCTTACACTCTTTCCAATTTCAACTTTAATTAAATTAAATAGATAATATCAACACAAATAACTTTCACTGTATGTTTCCAAGAATAAATCATACTAAAAAAAACAAAAACTAAATTTTGCCTTTTGAACGATCTTTAAATTTTTTTTTTTTTTAGTTTTTTAAATATTACTAAATGCCCATATAGTAGGACCATATATATGTAGATGTTATAATACTAAAAGTATATATGCTATAAAATTATGTAAACTAATTTGTATTAAATTGTATAAAAGATGATAATTAAAGATTAATAAGGGAATGAATGCAAAATTCAAAAACACTTAAATATAACAGAAATTAACAAATCAAATTACTTTTTACTAAAACAGCAATCTTAAAATAGAAAATGAAGACATTCTTAGTAAATATAACTCCAGAGAAGTATTATATGGGAAACTAAGTCACAAGCCAGTGCATTAAATTAGAACACCTAGAGAGTAAAATTCTGGCAGGCCTCAATACCCAATGGCATCTCAGCTGTAGTTCACAATTGGGATGTAGTTACATTTAAAGAGAATCTCAGTCTTTATTATGGTTTTAATAAGACTTCATGCAGAATTAAAAATTTGTAGGTAATCTGTATCAAATGTTATATTTAGTGAAATTATTAATATTAAATCTTACTATAGTAAATTTTTTGATTAAATTATTTATTTGGATTCCTTCTTTTGAGTCATGATTAGTTTCTTTGACTAGAGTAACCATAGCATATTTGTTGGCACAGTCTGGGAATCAGGGTGGGGTACAGAGCAGTAAATTAAAACTAGAAAGTAAACAGGATAAAATTTGCTTAAATGTGAAATTTAATTTTTAAAGATATAAAATAATACATCAAAGTATAGTGAACCAGTAATTGCATGACAAAAGCAGCGAAGAATCCAGGAATTTGCCATTTAATAACCTCTATGCAAAATGAACAGTATATTATTGTAAATAATAGATAAGATGATATTGCAAAAGAGGCCACATTATTTCATTTTGAGTTCCAGAATAAGTGAAATTACAAACTAGTTTTGTGACCCTGAAGACTCCAAATGTTTATTCTAAGCATAATTAGTCAAATGACTGAGTAGCCATTTTAGCCCTAAATTTTCTAAATACATAATTTTCCTTCATTTATTTATACAATAGATGCCATGTGAAAGGTAGATATTATAATGTTCTTTGAGAGATTTGGCAAAAAAACTGTGCATATGGAGATTACCTGGAAGAAGCTTTGTTGAAACAATTTCTGTGAGATATAGCCAATGAATAATGCCAACATAAAATCTACTGCCATATCTGACTTGTCATATGCAGAAGTCATCAAATGATACCCTACCCACAAATTACTTTTAAGATATGCAAAAGATTCACCAATCCAGTGATCCCAAACAAACAACATTTCTAAAAGCAAGGCTGAATAATTGCAAAAATAAAATTAGAATGCTACTATTGCAGAAAGGCAGAGTACATTGCAAAAGTATGCAAGTGGATAAATGCAAAATGTAAAAGTTGTGAGATGCCTAACCAAAGTCTATTACACCAAAAACAAAGACGGTATAAAAAAAGATTTCCCAAGAGTAAAACTAGATAAAATAAAGAAAGTAGTGAAATTAAAAAGTCTCATAACAAATCTGTAACAAACTCATAGAAAGGAAAATAGATAAAAGAACTGGATGTCCCTTATATTTTCAGATGGATTGGTTCAGATTGAATAAAGACATGGAAAATGGCCCTAAATAAGCAAAAGCAGAACTTAAGACCTAAAACACAAATGGAAAAACCATTCATAAGCATATCCAAAATAATGACCTAGATTATTAACTGCTGAAAATTTTTTTATTCATTTATTACAAAAGATAATTTAAATTTCATATAAGCCAATAAACATCACATGACCACCACTTCTTATGCTTGCTTATAACTGTTTTAAAACAGGAAAAACTCACTATACATATTACCACACACAGCAAGCTGGAGTAATCAGTGAATGCCAGAAGGCTTGTGCATAAAATCCCCATCTAGCGTCTACTCATCCAGTATCCCCAGAGTAGTTTCTGGCTTGTGGCCTTAGTCAGTGAGGAGCCTTAGATCTGAGAGCACTGTTAAGATCTAGATGCAGTACTCTCAGATCGAAGGCCCCTCACTGATGAAGGCACAAGCCAGGAACTAGTCTGGGGATATTGGATGAGTAGGCGCTAGATGGGGATTTTATGCACAAGCTTTCTGGCATCCATTGATTACTCCAGCTTGCTGTGTGTGGCAATATGTATAGTGAGTTTTGCCTGTTTTAAATTTCATATCAAAAGAAAGTGGCTTGTTCTCCTATGCATAAAGAACAACAAAAACAATATCAAAAGTGAAATATAAACTAAATTCTGGAAATTATTTGGGACAGATCAGGAAGAGATCAATATTATATTTGAGATAAATCTTTGAGAAAGGGGAAATCTTGTTTATTTGTAAGCTGTGAAAGATACCCTTCAAACATAATGCAAAAGCCAAAGAACTTTTAGATATCTGAGTAGAGGAGTACTTATAGATATTTAAAATTTAGAAAGATCCACTCTCAGAATTACTTTTATAAAAACTAATGGACAATTGTATATGGGACTATTGAATAACAACTAGCAAAGGCATAGATAAAATCTTGTACTCCATTCCAAATGTAAGAGATGTTCTAACAAGTTTGAATGGTTTTTTTAACACTGGAGTGTCCAAAGAAATGGCAAGGCTGCTTACAATTATAACATCAAAATATTCAAATGCAATTGCATTTCCTTTAGATTAATGATAGTCCTATCATTTTTCATATAAAAAGATCGAGTTGTTAAATGGAATGGATGAGGTTGAACCCTATTTTGATATTTTAGTAATGGCTAATTTACAAAAAAGTCTTTTACATGACAAATGCATTTGAAATGCAAAATAAATTTAAGATTCTAAACCATATTATTACAAGTGCAAACATAAGGCTTGACTCAGAAAAGCTTCAAGTGATCAAGAATGCAAAGGATTGCAGACTTTCATTGGTATATATTTTAAAGAATTTCCTAAAGGGTAAAACTCAAATGGTCACACTCTTATACGATTTCTTTTAATCAGCATTGGACTTGGAAGAAATTAGAAGATAAAAGTACTGCTAATATCTAGTGACATTATTGGTACATTTTAATAACAATTTGGACGTAATTTTAACAATTATTGCATCAGATTATAGAATTTGAGCAGATTACAAAAAATGGTGAACATCCAATAGCATCCCTGTATAGGACAATGTCAATTATTGAGAAAAATTATTGTCAACTGGACCCATAAGCAATAATAATATTGGCTGTCAAAAAATTCTGCCAGTGGGTTATATGCAAAGTGCTTAAAGAAATAACTGATCATTAGTCATTTTTTGGAATATTCTCAAGTCAAAAGACACTATCGAATCATTTAAGCTTTAATATTGAATCACTACTATAATTTGTTATTAATATACAATTACAATTTAGAGAAGATAGATGAAATATGCTAACATTATCCTACATATTTGACATAACAGAAAAAAATAGAAAGGTCACAATAAGTTATATAAACTACGGAGAACCAAAATTAATCAATTGCAAAGCCATAGTATTTTAGACTAAAACCAATACATCTACCAGATACTTATGAATTGGATCAAGAATAGATGACCCAATAAATGATCTAAAATTTTCCACAGATGCTTACGGTCTGCATGGCAGAAACTATCAGATAATAAAGATTATATAAAAGTTGTCAGTAAAATAATCAATGGCACTAAAGATTCTGGAACTATTTCACTAGAGTTACTCTGATATAGTTAAAGCTGAAGTCCGAGCATAAAGTTGTGTGATGGATAACACTGATACGAATATTCAAATGTAAATAAAGAAATGCAAATTATGTCAATCCATGATAGATTCACTGCCAAGAAATACTCTTCTTGATCAAAAATGATAATTCTTAAAGTCTGTGTAAATGGACTATGAAGGGTATTCAAGTCATTCTTCATGATTCTAGTTAATGGCATATAATCAAATTGGGCAGAATATAGACTAATAAAAAATACTAGTTCAGTCACAAATATTCGCATATTAAAAAAAAAAAAAATTGGATTACCAGAAATCCTGATGTCAGATAATGGCACAACATTTCTTGCATTGAATTTGAAGTTTTTACATAGAATGAGCAATGAAACATGTTTGTATCTCACCATATCATCTTGAATCAAACAGGATTGCCGAAAAAGCTGCTACTGAATCAAAATCTAATTAAATAGAAGTCTGATAATATGCAAGAAGTTGTAAATTAATTTTTATGGGCAAAAGCTTAGAAATAATCTCATAATACTTGTTTCAGAAGAAGCATATGACCCTAAAAAGAGGAAAAATATTTACCCTATTTGAAATAATCCGGATATGAGATAGTCTCTGTAAGTTATTGTTGGATGGGAAAGTTATTAAAATGATTGTAGACCAGATAGTGAAGATTCAAACAATATTCGATGTCTGTTTTCACCATCATATTAATTACATCCAGAGAAAGTGGGATAAATACTAATGCTGCTGGAAACATTGGACCATCAATCCGTGAATACCAGTGAAACCATATAAATTCTCAAATTACTCCAATTAAGATTCTATTTAAAGATGGGATTTGGGATTAAAGTAGACTGACAAACAACAAAATAATACCCTAAATGCGCAATTTGGAAAATAGTTATTGTTGTAGAGATGACTGTCTTTTTAAGATCAAGTATGAGACCCTACAGAAGATAATGTCCTGACTCGGTTAAGAGCGTGATGGAATAAGTGAGTGGCTGCTACTCATGCAAATATATATTTAATTAAAGTGTATAACAACAATGATTGCAACAGAATGCAAAGTTCAAAAACATGTAATCGAGTTGACAGATTAAAAAAAAAAAATTTTAAATAACAGAAAAATTAATTAGTTATTTCCAAGACAGCAGTCTTAAAGCGAAAATATTATTATCCTTGGATAGCGCTAGATACTCATGAAGAATCTTAAAAAAAAAAGATTAAGTCACAAGCCGCAGAAGAGATCAGTACATAAAGCTGAAAGAAACATTTAGAAAAAGGGCTTGGGATTGACATCATAGAAGATCACTAGAGATCTAGGAATATTTTAAAGCAACCGTATTCAACTTTTTTTTCTAATAACATATTCAAATATTTACTGAAGTCCATGGGCTGCAATATAAGTAAACTGTATCTTAAAATATGATAATGTAGAAAATAAATCTAAATGTGTCCATGTGTTTATTTAAAAATTAGCGTGATTTTTGATGGCAAGACAATCGTTTGATTATTTATAATTACTATATGCTACTCTTAATATGTTCTACTCATGAGTCACAAAGATTAGTTGATGAAAATGTGGGCATAATTTCATATAGTCTAGTGTATTTTCCATGCAATATTTTTCAAAATTTGGCATAATTTTTCTCTCCCTCTTTTTTTAAAGATAATCTCCAGATTTATTCCATTTTGAGCTTGTTAAATTTGTAAAACAGCTTTGCATAATCCTATCCTTATGCAAATAATTGTATAATAATTGTTGTTTCTAAGTACCAGTAAATTTTCTATAAGCAATATACAATTATTAATGTTTCTAAAATCCTGAAATTTGGTCTTAATTTGAAACAATCATATAATTTTTTGAAGAAATGTCAAAACAATCTTGTTTAGCTTTCATTAGGATTGTTGCCATATATATGTTCAAAACCCCTATATATATTAGTAGAAATATATTTTATAACTAATAAAAAGTATATTAAATAAAAAAAAATACTACACAGAGATTTTGTTAGATTAAATTTAATTAATTAATACAGAGTGCTTAATTATTTATAAAGCTAATTATAATACATTAAAGATCAGCTTGTCAAGCTATTGTGCATGCGCTTTTTACGAGTGTTAATAATAAATGAATACTTTGACTCCCATCACAAGATATACTATTTAGGAAAGAATAAAATGAATCCACTTATTCTATCCAACCCAAATGCTTATATATGAGCAAATCTTAAGTACTGGAAGTGAAAGCTTGAGGAAAGACCACTCACTTTAAATTACTCTTTACGATGTCTGAATGAATGACGTCGACGAAATTATCTAGAATTTATTAAACGTCATTCTCAAATGAAACTTAAACATATAGCCCATTATTATAAATTGTAATACATTAAAGATCAGCCTGTCAAGCTAATTAATATATTTTAAATCTAACATAAGCACTTTCTACTTAACATTGACTATAATTAGTATTTATTTTATTGAAATGAAAAAAAATAATTCTACTATTATTAACTTTCCTCCTTATAACATATGTAGCCATTTTCAAACTGTAATAGCAGTTGGAAATTTGTGCAGTATTTATTCGCAATACATGTTTAGTTTCTCATTAATTAATAATTTATTTTAATTAAATATAATGACTCATTCCTAGTACCTATTTTTACCACAATACCGTGAGTGCAAACAGAGCACTTATTCAAAACAAATATTTTATTCTTTGTACGTTAAATTATTTTATTTTCAACCTATGAACAACGATTGAACTCATCAAGTTTTTTTTGTGATGTAACACTGAAAGGCTAAAAAACAATACCATTCATCACTTTCAAAGTCTCGATAAACTTTATTGATTTGTTATACAAATACAATACAATAATGTCTGGCCGCAAAGAATAAAAGAATGTGGCTAAAATTACTATTCATTTTCACATATTAAAGTTCCGCGATGAAAAGAATCCTTAAATGATTTGTGTTCTCATAGTTTAATGATGAACAACCTTATATATATTTATATAACTCTTTCATGACAAATCAGACAAAACAAATTGCTGAGTTGTATTTATTTTGTTCTACAAAATACTTTTCTTAAAAACTGTCTTAAAGGACTATTTTCGTAGGATATTTTTCATTTATATTTTTAAAACACTCCTGCCACTGTGAGTAGAAAATTATAGTTTAATATAAACAATAGGTTTCAAAATAATCCCAAATTAACTATTAAATCGAAACGACATTATAAGAAACAAAACTGTCACATGTCAACATAATTAAACATCATAAAACACACAATACGTCGTGGATGCTGTATACGACTGAAGTGAGGGATGAACAGATGTCACACATCTCAGAAATATTAAAAACTTAGATTAGGGTTTGTTTAAGGCTGCGAATAAATGTTCGGTGGGCCGCAGGTTAAGTATGGTTGTTTTAAAGGTTATCATAACTTTACTAAGCCATATAGAACCGTAAAATTTGAACTATTAGTTAAATCTTGTATTAAATTTATATTACTCTTAAACTCAAAAAACTCATTAAAATGTAAACATTACAAGCATAAAGCTAAACCAGTCAATATAAAATCAAAACTACCCCAAATCTAAAATTAAACCAGACCAGAATAAAAATAATATTAAAACACAACCTAAGGTTTCACTGCTACAAGCAGACTTCTCAAGTGTAAAGAAATAATAAAAAAAACACAACTTATATATACTATTAAAAACTACCCACAAATCCATTCACTTCCCATCCACCCTTAATATTAAAAGAACTCTTAAATAAGTTAATTGCTTCAGAATCATAAATTTTCAATAATAAAGACTCTTTAATTCTTCTTTTGATTTCATTTCTCTCAAAGAAGACAACCTTAGCTTCATCAAAATCAATAGTGTGGCCTGTATCTTTTTACTATAGTAAATATTTATGTTAAACTTCTATGTTCTGATGGCTTCTTATTGATTTAAGATTCCATTCGGATTCCCTCTTTTCAAATCCAGATGTAGCAGTTTGTAAATAAAAATCAGCAAAACTACAAATATTTTTATTTTTTCTTCACCTTTTAATACTTTTAAAAAAATATTTTCATTTTCAACTTTATTTCTTTACTCAAACTAATTTCATCTCGAAATTTTAAAACCTAAAAACATGCAGCTGCAGACATTAGAAATTATGTCATTAATAATATTTAAATGAAATCTGACATTGTTTTAATAGATTACTTAGGTAACAGCTGCATCTTAGTTAACGTAATCGTAAAATGTAAACAGTGAATGTTAGTTAAATAGATTTAGATCACAAGACTATAAGAATAAGATTAATTCTCATAATTAAATTATCCTACATAGATACAAGAAGCAATGTATGTATTAAATATATATAAAAGTTTATCATAAAAGTTTATTAGAATCTTACCAGTCCCTTTTCTTTAAATACGAGAATGGCTGTAATAATAGCGTTAACTTATTCTAATTTTGAGTGGCGCTCTCTAACGGAATAATTAAACTTTCATTAAAATTGTAAACTTTTTACCACTTAAATAAAAATAATATATTTAGCTTCTTTTTTTCCGAAAGAATCCATCCATTGATTGATATCATATAAAAAATTATTTTAAATATCTTTCCGTAATCAGTTCCTATGACAATATTTCGATTAAATATTTTATTTAATATTCGATTTTCTCTATTACTTTTTAATACTATTTTTACCTCTCCACACAATTTTAATATACATATACCGAACAATAATATCATTCTTAAGATTGATGTCAAAACTTCATGGTACAGATATTTCTAAAAATTCCCATATTTTTGAAGTAAACATATCGGCATCATATTTTAAAAATTCTATATTCCTGAGGATTTGCAGACTTATCATTTTTTTTCTCTCATGTGTCATAGCATCAGCCGGGATATGAACCCGGGACAACTGCTTGTAAAGCAGCTGTCGCTAACCTCTCGACCAATAATGCTTAACAGTCTTATCATTTTTTAAGATTGCAAAGAGCTGTTTTGGCTTCATTAGTCTAGATACCTTAATCCAAATCTAAATGAGTAGATAAAATGGATATATCATTTAAAAATCATCATATCAAATCTTGTCTTACTATTCAAAACATGATCAAAATATTTTTTTGACCTGCTCAAAATATCATTGTCATCATATAAGAGAGTGCTATTGCTGATTTAATAGGATATGCTTCAAAAAAGAATCTAGAATAACCATAAGCAGTGAATACCTGTGTCTTCTTTATCCACCAATCATTTTATACCCCCTTTTAAGATGTTGAACTTTTATATTCAGATTTTTTATAATTATTATAAAGTTCCACATTTAATACAACTATTTTTCTAACCAGAAAATGTCACATTTTTCTTTTGATTCTATTTTTTAGTAAATCCAAGAATAGATTTATTTGTACTCATAACACACTCCTTAAGGTAATTCCATGTTTTTGTAATGGGACATTTCTCAAGATTCAAATTAGAAATTTTTGTGTTTAATAGCTGCTGGAATTTATATATATGGTAGATTTTTCTAAAGAATAAACACTAATTTTCTCTTGAATGCGAATGTAAGAATATCTCTTTAATGTAACTATAATTTCAATATCAGAGCATACTAATCTATAATCTGCCCAACAACCTAAGCTTCTAAGTGCTCATGTAATATAAACTTTTCTTGCATTCCAATTTCTATCTATAATTTAATCTGTTCAATGTCATTGTTTGGAGTGTGAATGCATTCACGTGTCTTTGTAGCAGTTTTTTGCCTAAACGAAGTGTTAGTTATAGTCAATTCATGTGTTGTGCATAAATTCAATAATAATCTCTTTAAATTTATAACCCCAATATGAATATTTCCGATAACTTCTGCCCAAAGTCTACTATTTCAACCAACACATGCAACAAAGTCCCCAAGAAGAAAAATTGAATTTTTAATGGTATTTCTATACTAATGCTATCCAACAGAAAATAAAAGCTTTGCTTCTCTGTTTTCTGACTTTACAGTTGGAGCATAGGCACTAATAAACTGAAGTTAGTACTTTTATGCAAGACAAATTTTAAGATCATTATTCTTCTTTGGTATAATGAGGAATTCCAAAAATAGGATACTAAATTAGGTTTTACAGTAAATCTAACACACATTGTTCTTTTTCTGACTAATATGCATCCATTCATCTGTTATAATAAATTTTCCTTCTCTGGGAGACAAGTTTCACTAAGTGCAATTACACCAATCTTACATTTTGATAACTCCTTGGCCACAAGTGCAGTCTTTTGTTGTGATAGAAGTTTGTATCAAGTAAGTTTGCACATTCCATGTACTTATATTTAGAAAGAAATTAAATATATATTTAGTTTTAGCATTTATGATACCTTTAGTATTAGCCCTGCTTCCTGTTTTATCACTACTACCAATATTATTACTAGTATCCTTATAATTTCTACTGCTGATATGTGGAATTCATCAAGTGCTACCACTTAGCCAGACAGTAAGGCATACCATTTTAACACTATATTTTCTATGCACTTCCACTTTTGGAGTAGGCATGGAGATTCCTAAATAGGGCTAACTGAATGTGATAATAGACAAACAAAAGTCAGAAACTGCTCCAACAGATGAAGCAACTGCTTCACACACTAAAATAAATTTGATTCAATAAAGCTATTTATAAAAAATAATTTTTATTATCTTAGTATTAATAAGGTATTTATTTATATACTGCTATGTTAATAAATTAGCGATCAGACTAATGCACATGAACTTTACAGATTTTAAACTATACGTAAATGCTTAATATCTTCATGTTTTCTTCTCCAAACGGTTAAGATTGGTCCATACTTAAACGTTTGGGTTGGAAAGATAGAAGGATTCATTCTATCTTTTCATAAATACTTTATCTTGTGTTTGAGAATGAGAGTATTCATTTACATAAAGTTTAAAATCTGTAAAGCACATGTGCATTAGCCTGATCACTAATTTAAGATTATTATCTTAGTATTGTAAAAATATCTGAATAGTGTAAAATTAAAAAAACATTTGGAAATAGTTTTGATAAAAAAAATAATCCTCTTTCCCTTTTCTTTCATCAAAAAAATTTAAGGAATCTGTTCTTTTATCATAGCTATGAAATGAAATATACTTCAAGGAAGTCTCAATATAGTAAAATTTATAAATGATAAATTGAGTGAAGCTCTCAGAATGTTATTAAAATAAAGTAAAAAATGTTATTGCTAGCCTTGCACTAAACCCATCTTTATACCAATTCTAGTCCTATACCAATTGTAGGGTAAAAATCATCTAGATATGTTGTTAAAGCAATGAATAAACAACAATAATAAATTTCTATTTTAAAAAAAAACAACTGAAAATAACTTATTTTCTTAGAATTTATTGCAAAACAATTTGTATTTCACAATCCAATAAGATAGTTTCTTTTTATTGCACAAGATTTTAACCACTTTTTTTTAAAAAAGTTTATTGTTAAATATTATATATTTCTGGAATTTCTTATTGGTAAGTATATATTTAGATAATGCTTTAAATAATGATGGAATATCATTTGCAAATAGGGTAAAATTTAGAGTAATATAATTGCTTTTGCATGTAAATATTTTAAAATAAAAATATATTTTCTATATTTAAAATGTTATTTAAATTTAAATATAAGATGTTAACTGAATCTATAAATAGATTTATGAATATAAATAAAATAAAAAGAGAAAAAACTGAATAAGTAAATGGTTATAAAAATGGTTTTATAGGATTGATGAAAACATGCAAAATATAAAAAAAATGTAATACTCTGATTATGCAAAATTTTATATTTCAGTGAAGCTGCAATATGCCTATATTAATTTACATTACTTCAATTATATGCTATCCCCAAAATATAAATAAATATATTAAAATTTGTAAAATTAGTTAATTATACTTATCAGTAAGGCAGCAACAACTTTTATTTTGGAATATTCTTACTAAATATATCATTCTCAAATTATCTTATTTACTAATTACACTGAAATTATAACAGATTTTTTCTCACCCCCCCCCCCAAATTTGATAAAATGTTTTCTAAGTATAAACTAGATATAAGATTTAAAAGCAATGATAATAAAAGTTATTGATTTAATTGTAAGAGACAAAATAACATGTTTAGTGATAAAATATTTCTGTTAACATTAAAAGTTTGCATGGACATATTTGAAGAGTTAAAATGGGTAACTCCAAGCCACTCGATTCCAAGAAAGATAAATAGGCAAAACTCTCTCCATACAGTAGTGTCACTCTAAGCAAGACAGAGTAATCAATGGATGCCAGAAGGCTTGTGCATAAAATCCCTATCTAGTGCCTACTCGTCCAATATCCCCAAACTAGTTTCTGACATATGGCCTTCTTGCTTAGAATGGCAGTACTGTATGGAGAGTTTTGCCTATTTTAACAACAGTTATGAGCAAGCATGGAAGATAGTGATCATGTGATGTTTTAAAGGTTTAATTCCAAGAAAGATGTCAGCTAACAATGAGGTTACACTATGTATAAAACTAAAAAATATTTTTTAAAAAAGGATATTTTTAGAACAAGTGCTTAAGTGTGACAAAAACTGAGTTGTTCTTTGGTGTCTATTTTATTTTTGAATAAATGCGGATGAAAAAACAAAATAAATATACAGTCGAGTCAAAAATTATTCTGTATCCAAAATACACAACTTTTCTGAGAAAAATATGAATAAACAAACAAAAGAACTATTAAAATTTGTAAAATTTACAATATTCAACCACAATTTGGTTTTTCGGAAAGCTGTACACAAACATACCTTTTTTTTAATTAAAAAAAAGTAAACTTTGTAAACAATTTTTATTTTATGCCAGTTATTTTTCTTTCTCTGAGTACATTATGTAAATATATTAAAAGTTTTTTGGGTTATGTAGAAAACACATATATTTTATTCTTTATTTATTACCCATTCTGAATTTATTATATATAATAAAATATTTTTTTAAGAATAATTTTACACAATTTTAGAACATACTTAAATTTAATATATATTTAAAAATAGTTTATAGAATAAAAAAACTATTAAAACAGGCAAAACTCTATATATGTATTGGCACTTAGTGCAAGCCAAAGTAATCAATGGATGCCAGAAGGCTTGTGCATTAAATTCCCATCTAGTCCCTATTCATCCAATATCCCCAGACTAGTTTCTGGCTTGTAGTCTTCATCAGTGAGGAGCCTTGGATCTGAGAGCACTGCACCTAGATCTTATGATCTAATGCAACTCTCCAGCAGCCACTTTTATCTCTACTTAACTACAAAACTATGAGTCTTAAATTGAAAACACCATAATATTTTCAATCCAAGCTCATTAGCTTATATAGTCATATAGGTCTGAACTCAGTTCAGTACCTATACATTTTGGTGACTTTGGTTCTTTAATAACCATAGTCAGCACTATCCTATTTAGGCAGGATTGATTTTAAGCCAATAAACATCACATGATCATCATGAAACTAGTCTGGGGATATTGGATGAGTAGGCACTAGATGGGAATTTTATGCACACGCCTTCTGGCATCCATTGATTACTATGGCTTGCACTGAGTGGCAATATATAGAGTTTTGCCTGTTTTAATAAGTTATAAGCAAGCACAAGAAATGGTGATCATGTGATGTTTATTGGATTAAAAAAAAATTATTTAATAAAACGAACTTCACCAAGAGATTATTTAATAATGAAGAAAGTCAGACAATTTGCTATTTATTTTATCAATAAAAATATGTTAGTTAGTTTTTTTTCTTATTCACATTGCTTCAGTCAATGCATGAGTGAATACACACTTCACAATATATATATAAATGTGTTCTCTCAATTTATTGTTAATAATTATATTATTATTTTCTGAAATTTTATATAAAAGAACGTCTGTGTTATACATGTGTGTTTTGAAAAGTCCTATATATTTTTGTAGTTCTATTAACAATATATTTTCTAATTTAATCAATGCTTTTCACAAAACATGAAATATTATACACTATATACATTTGAACACAAGAGGAGCTTGGGACAATATATGGCACAGTTCATAACTCTAATTAAAATCATTGATGATGCTAGATGCAGAAACCGGTCTGGGGTTGAGGATATTCCCAAAGCTTGTTAAGAGCTTGTTTTGTGAGCTCTATATATAACATAACTCTAATTATATATGTACATTATGCAAATGTGCTCTCTAAATTTTTTATTAATAACTAAATTATATTTATTTTAATACTTTGTTTATAATACAATGATAATTTGTATAAGCATACTATACATGTAAAAAATAATCTAGTTTATATATGTCTGAGTGTATCAAAAATACTATATATTAAAGGATAAAACAATAAACAGTATGTATTGAATTATAATAAAATTTATAAATAAATTATGAGCTATGATCTGCTATATGAAAAAATGCTAGAATAGTTTCCAACAAATCATAGTAAATATCTTGGACCATTGTATACTGTTACAAAAAAGAAGAAATAATATAATATTACAGGATGTTTTAATGAAATTAGTAGGATGTATGTACTATTTTGTAAATATATATGTATATATTGTAATGATATAAAATGAATATCAGGAAGAGACTTTTCAAAAGACCAAATTGAGGGTGCCAAAATCTATAACTGCATAAAAATAAGATGAGGAATAGACTATTTGTATGCTCTAGCTCTAATTGCCAAATTTATACAGATATTCAATTTAAAACATGAGAATATTAACTCTTGTCAATGCCTTAAGTCTTTGTACAAACTAAATCTAAAATAGTACAAAAAGGAAAGATTTAAAATGTCTTTTATCATAATAAAATACTAATGCAACAAGTATTATAATCTATAATAGAATAAGTTGATTATATGGCTTGTTTACTTTATATGTACCAAAGATTATAAAGTTATGATTTTAAATAATGTTAAATGTCTTATACAAACATGTAATGAAATTGATATACTAACTAAAATTAATAATGCCATACTACTTAAATGAATGAAATCTGTAATAGAATAAAACGAGTGAAGATGTAGAAGGCTTTATTGATAAAATAATCCAAAATCTACGTTGCAATATTTAAAATTTATTAATATATTTATATTGTTATTCAGTCATAAATAATTCTTCCATTATTGAGGTAAATTCATGTTACATTCAAGAATGTATAAAAATATTAAGCTTAATAATTATATAAAATATTGTTGCAAGAATTTATTAATAGCTTTTCTACCAACGAATGTTTATGAAAATATTAGATTAACTTTTTTAGTCTTTATTGGATTCTATTATAACTGTAAAATTTTGCACTACTTTGCTAATCAAATCTTATGTGTTTCTGTTTATAATAATACTATAAATTATAATTTGCTATATTGTATATCTACTACTTTAAATGAGACTCACCATAGTTTGGAATTCATAAATAATTTATTTACAAAAACGAGTAGAAAAGTAATGAATATATTATAATAATTTAAATTAAGATATATAATATTGTATTTATTTGAACTATCACGTGGTGCTAGACATAAATATTCTTCCAATGATCAGAAAAAAAATATTGTTTCATCTATTAATTTAGAACAGACAATATTAAACTTGTTATAGTTTGCCTACCGAACATTCACCAAACAAGCCTTTAAACAAAATATATTTCAATTATTATATATTAAATTTAGAACTATTAAGATTTTCCTTTTGGTCAAATGCACATTTAGATATTCATCCACACATAAGTATATGTTAAATATTCCTTTTATAATAATAATATTAAATCAAATAATTATAAGTAATAATTATAAATAGGCTAAAGGATCTGGGTAAATATGATTAATATTTAGCATCAAGAGTTGTACTGCTCTGTAGATATCTCTTATTAAAACAGGCAAAACTCTCTATACGTATTGTCACTCAGTGCAAGCCAGAGTAATCAATGGATGCCAGAAGGCTTATGGATAAAATACCCATCTAGTGCCTACTCATCCAATATCCCCAGACTAGTTTCTGGCTTGTAGCCTTCGTCAGTGAAGAGCCTAGGATCTTAGGATCTAGTGCAACCCTCCAGCAGCCACCTTTTCTCTCTACTTAACTACAAAACTAGGAGTCTTAAATTGAAAACACCATAATATTTTCAATCTAAGCTCATTAGCTTATATAGTCATATAGGTCTGAACTCAGTTCAATACGTATAGAGTTTTGCCTGTTTTAATAAGTTATGAGCAAGCATAAGAAATGGTGATCATGTTTTTAAAAAATCTGATATTTAAAGCACAATAATTCAATAACAGAAGACTGTTTCTTTAAAATATTTGAAGTTTATTTACTAAACTAGTTATCAATACTTCCTGGTAAGATATAAATGCATATTATTTCTTTAAAATGATGACTATCACATTTAAAGTTATCATATATCCTTGTCAATTCATTTCTAACTATTAATTATTCCATTTCTCATATGGTTATCATAGCACATTAATATTCCATGAGTACTTGATATATAGGCTCATGTAGATTTAAACAATTCAAAACAAAACAACACTCTCCATATAGTAGTGCCATCTTGTGCTAACAAGAGCAATCAATGGATGCCAGAAGGCTTGTGCATAAAATCCCTATCTAGTGCCTACTCATCCAATATCCCCAGACTAGTTTCTGGCTTGTTTAATAACAATTATTGTGCTAGAATGAGATAGTGCTCATGTAGATTTACAGGATTAATCTTCGATCAACATTTGGGCATATTTTAATTATTCCATTAGTTAGCATGAGACTTATTATACAAACATGTACTTTGGCAAATTACTGATTTGTTTATTGGCACTCATATATATATATTGTGACAGTCAGTTTTAAATGACTGCCACAAAGTTGACTGCAAGCATTAGTTGCAGTCCAAACAAATGTACGTATTATAATAAAAGGAGTGGTCTGTGCAGGTATATTTTCTCTGTTGCTTACACACACACTATATTTAAAATAAATAGGATGAATGGTGATAATACGCTTATAAATAAACAAATGCGGACACCACATATAAATATGTATTTTGCTGTTAATAAATGCTATATGTTTTTTATTTATGATATGAATAAATATGGCAGAGGGTTAAAGAAATTCTTATGGGAAACTGAAATGTATTTGCAAATAACCCAACAGTAAACATATTTTATTTTGATTTTATTTTATTTTAGATTCTCAAATGTTGTATTTTTTTTTCTGTTGCTTGTTGAATATTCTTTTTGGAAAACTCAAAAACAATTTTTATGTGACAACAAGTATACAGTTTTATAATTTTTTTTTTTTTACAACTTAATGTTCATGACCGCAGGCAAGCCAATGACCTCTTTCTTTTATCGTATAATGTTTTTGGAAAACAAGTGTAGAAATTGTATCAGTGGTTATTCGGCTTGACACCTATTCAAAATTATTTAATTAGATAAATGTAATTTTACTTTATTGTTTAAAGAAATCAAGGGATTGGAATTTAAATGGTCTGTGAAATTCTGAAATTAATTAAAAGATAGCTAAAATTAAATCCATTGTTTGGAATTGTTTAATTAAAAACAGAAATGTAAAAGCAATAACTTGTGGAGGGGATGAGAGAATACACCCTGTAATGGGGGGGGGATATATAAAGGCTGGTCAGGTGAAATTTAATTAGTTAGCTGGGTTACATTGGTTGATACTCGCACGGGCACTCTTACCCGTTCGCTTTGAGTTAGCTGGATTATATTCGTTGATACTCACACGGGCACTCTTACCCGTTAGCAGTATAGTTTCCGGAGTGTACTGACAAAAAAAAAAAAGAAAAAAAAGAATTATGAGTGTAAAAACTATTTATTCGGAATGCTGAACGTATTTTAAAAGGCGCAGACCAAGAAATATGATATTCATTGACTGAAAAAGAAAAATACAATTGAAATTTAAGCTAATGTTTTATATCGCTAAGGAAATGGAATCAGGATTTATTCGTGATTCAGCAATGGATATGGAGTAGAAACCAAGTTCGGTACATTCGCACAGCTCGGAGTCCTACATAGCCATCCAGTGATGTGACTTTCTATTTCTGAAAGTGTAGCTGCTATGGACAATTTGCCAACCTCCATATAGGCCCTGTGAAGTAATCACCTGCACAGCAGATATATATCGCCCTCAAAATCATAGCCCGGAGAAGAACGAAGACTTCGGGAAGTATTATTTATGTTTTTATATATTTTTTTTTTATGTCTTATTATGAGTAATTCGTCATTTGACTAATATTGCTATTACTAAATGAACCAATGAATTGCGTAATTCAGTCATAAATATTTTGTTTGTAATTTTAACGTAAAGCTACACGTAATTCATTGGAGTATCTAAATAAATTATAAAAGAATCGATAAAGTAAATATGAAATATTTCAAAATAGTTAAATAGAAATAATTGGGTGGTTTGGTCATTGGATGTATGTGTTTCGCTTTGAAATAATAGAAAATTTATTCCATCCGCTAAGTGCAGGATTGTTTATATAAGGAATAAAAGTATGTATGGCAGTGTTCCAAATAATTATTATCGTCCGCTACGGGCAGGACTCATATTATGGAACTTTTAAGATTAAAATGGTAGTTTAGCACGAGTTTGTTCCCCTAATAAATTTATTCCATCCGCTAAGTGCAGGATTGTTTTCATAAGGAATAAAAGTGGGTTCGAAAGTGTTCCAAATAATTATTATTGTCCGCCACGTGCAGGACTCAGATTATGGAACATTTAAGATTCTAATATCATTAACTCGTGGCTAACCCATTTTTTTTTATATATTATTTTGAAACACGTACATACCATGGCCAATACACATTGTTTTATAAGAAATTTTGTCTTGAGTTTAAAGTGTAAGCAGGGGAGAATTTCAGACCATTCCTTTCCCATTCATGAAACTTTAAAATTTATTATACACTTGAATTTTAATTACTATCGTTTATATGTGGGTTTATTATTTTGTAAATATTTATATAATCATAGAGGGCTTAATAAATTTAATATCTAATTTTAAAGTACGGAGTTGTGCTGTGTATTTGATAATGATATTAGTGTTTGACCTTTTCTGTTAACGAAGCAACAAAACACCATCCCGAGATCATGAGTTGATTGAGCTAGTCAGGGATTAAACTTACCGGGATCGGGAATCATTCGTTAGGCATTCACTTTCAATTGATTTTATATAAGAGATTATAACTCTTTATTAATTACATGATCATATCCCTTGGGGAGGGGAGCAATCTTTTTCTTAAGGTGGCGGTAAAGGTTGCAGTAAACGAACCTTTCAAAGGTATGATTATAGTAATGTATATTTTGGATGCCTTTGAATATTTCTTAATGGCTGCTCGATCTCAGAAAACGCATGTCATGCTCAATGCGGTATAGAGAGAGGCAGCGACCGTTACAATATATATATATTTTAATTTTTAAATAAGCATTTTTTTTAAATTTTCCAGAGTCTACAGCAAATTATATCTCAGTTGTTACCTCAAAATAATTCACATTTTATCCAGGGAAATACATGTCAAATCTCTTGCTTAAATATTCATATTGCTGACTATATCAGACATTTTAAAAATATATACATATAATTTTTTAAAAAAAATAATTACTGCAAAAAAAAAAAACAGTATTAATCGATGTGCGGTGCATATATGTGTGCTTCATTTTTCTTTTATTTCTCGCCATTTAACGTTCTGCACGTTTCGTTAAAGATACACACATAGAGAATGGGTGCACGCATGTGTGTGTAACTGTACAATACCTTAACTTGTTGAAAAAGTGCAAATAAACCTAATAGTTAAATATTTTAAAAGTTAAATTAAATCTAAAAAGGTATATAACGGCACGTGTTTCAATAGGTTAAAGTGATAAAAACAATGGAAGGGTTTCAGTAATGGAAATAATCCATTAGGTAATAACAGTAATGGGTGCCTTATTGAAGTATAAGATAAAAGATTACAGTTCCAGTTTAACATCTTTGGGAGTAAAAATAGTAACAGTACTATCCAAGAGTGTTAATAGAAGAATAAATGCTGCAGAGTAGGAAATATATACAAAAAGCATTGGAAAATAAATGTGTTCACATAAAAGGTAATTGAAATTAAAATAAAATATGCGAATAGCCATTATTGTAAAATTACACAAATCAATTAATACAAAAATTCCCCAGCGCTTTAAGAAATATATCTTATAAATACTGAGGGGCGGTCTTTTGTTAAAGGTTTTGTTTCTTACTCTTGTACAATTTAGTTCGAAGTTCTGTACATTTATTATAGATAGGTATCTTGTAAAAATGCAAGAGTAGTCCAGAGACAGCATTCTCCATGTTGTTGGGGGAGAAGGGTGACCTTGTGAAGAAAGTTCCAACAGCAGTGTTAAGCAGCCATCTAACAAGTTCCAGATGCCCAGTATAATAAATACCCTGCTGGAACTTATATCCAAAAGTCAAGCCAATGACCCACCCATTCTCATATGAAATCATACCTGCTATATCATCCTCAATGGAGAGAAATGCATATCAAGTTATCTTAAATCTACATCATCATGAAGACAGACTATATACCCTAATGTAATATACTTCAAAAAAAAATCTTGTTGGCAAAATTTTTTATATATATAACTATGGGGAAATCACCTCAAGTGAAAGTAATGGATGTATTTTTTAATTGTCACTAATATATTTAAGAAATGTAGAATGTTTGCTGGCCTAATATTGTTTACTTGTAATCAAAGAAATTGGACGATGGAGGGATTAAATTTAGTAAAATGTAAATAAAGTTTTGCTACTCTTTTCAGGAAAACCTGAAAGATTTTTTGTGTAGAGTCTGTGCTCATGGCCATTTTGAATTCTAAGAACCACCCAAACCCCTGCTGACACATCCAAGAGATAAATAACAATAGCCACCACTATCCTATTAGGCAGGATTGGTAGTAAACCATTAAACATCACATAATCACCATTTCTTACGGTTTCTCATAACTGTTATTAAAACAGGCAAAACTCTCCATACAGTAGTGCCATGTAAAACCGTGATTTATAAATATATCTCATTTCCTCACACAAATTTTCAAAACGAGTGATTGTAGCAGCTTATTCTTTATGAAATTTACAAATCTCAAGGCAGTGCTTAAAACATTCAAATCTTTTGATATGGTTTTAGGTACTGATGTTTTTCTACAAGAACTTCAATGAGACCATGATGAATGTGAACTTAGTTTGAGAATGCACGTTACAATACCACTATTTTTTTATACATATACCAACACAACTCGTCCAGAATAACTCTTTTGATATTACATAAATATCAAGAGTTCCAAACATTTCTTTGCTAGTACCTCAAATAAATGATTCTTAAAATAATAATTATGCAGCTCATTGTTTCATATAAAACAAATAAGATAAATAAATTGGTGACAATATTGATGCAAACGCAATATTCAAAAGTAGAAGTGTCACAAATTTTTTCATGCAGTTTACCAAACATAACTAAGATGAGACATGCATAGCATTTTCGTTAATGCTAGTGAAATGAAAAAATAAATTGAAATATTTTCAAAAAATGATGCAACTTTTTTAAATTTGCACGTTTCTTTTAAAATGTCAGAGTAATTTGTTTGGATACATGATCTCATTTGCAGGAATTTCACAGCAAATAACACATTGTGGATATCAATGTTCTTTATCACCATTCCATATATTTTAAATAAGTTACTGTTTTCTTGCCATTTACAGAGGGACCGTATTTAGATGCATTGGTCACGAGTGTTATTCTCACTGGCCATTGGAATGGATAAGAAAGCTGTTATATGACAATAAAGCAATTTCTTGTTCAATTTTCCAATTATTGCTTTAAAGTCACTACGTTTAATTATTTGATACGAATAAGTCAGTAATAATAACACACAAATAGACAATACCGGTTAGTAATTACACAACATTTCGAGTAGCATTATTCTCCACACTTCTTCAGGTGTTGCTGGCCTATATGCACAGTGACAATATTCGCTTAGAAGTTGAACTTGCACCTTTAGATTCTTGAATATTGAATTTAAGGCAAATGCTCTACCAACTGAGCTATTCCGTCAAAGGCTTAGAAGTTGAACTCGCACCTTTAGATTCTTGAATATTGAATTTAAGCAAACACTCTACCAGCTGAGCTATTCTGTCAAAGGCTTTTGACGGAATAGCTCAGTTAGTAGAGCGTTTTGCCTTAAATTCAATATTCAAGAATCTAAAGGCACGAGTTCAACTTCTAAGCGAATATTGTCACTGTGCATATAGGCCAGCAACACCTGAAGAAGAGTGGCTAATACTACTTGAAACGTGTAATTACTAACCTGTATTATCTATTTGTGTGTTATTACGAATAAATCAGTAAATTTATAAATTTTTATTTTAATATATTTATTCTTGCATTTATATGTAAGAGATTTAAAATAATTAATGAGAAACATTTGTTTGCACAAATTAAATAAAACAAAACGGTAAAAAATAATTGGAAATTCACAATAATGATTAGTATGACTTTAAATATGTATTTCCTTTATGTACTATGATGTTATTTAACCTTCAGTTCAATTTGCTTTTACAATCAGGCAGAGATAATAAATTTGATGAATGTGCACATTTTCACATTAAATATCTTCATGATTAACAATATTAAACTTTTGTTTGAATTTCGATAGAGCCATTATGTAAATCTTACATTGCTTATGACTTTTACGAGAAATATAAAACTGCATCACATGATCACCATTTCTTACGATAACTCATAACTGTTGTTAAAACAGGCAAAACTCTCCATACAGTACTGCCTAAGAATTAGGTGCAGTGCTCTCAGATCCAAGGCTTCTCGCTGACAAAAGCCACAAGCTAGAAACTAGTCTGGGGATATTGGATGAGTAGGCACTAGATAGGGATTTTATGCACAAACCTTCTGACATCCATTGATTACTCTGGCTTGCACTGAGTGGCACTACTGTATGGAGAGTTTTGCCTGTTTTAAATATAAAAGTGCTTTAAAAAATCACATGCTTACCTCAAGTTCTCTGTTGAAATTTTAATATTAACAAGGACAAATGAGCAAAGAAATTTTTTTTTCTATTGTGCAGAATCACTTTTTAATGATACGGTAAAACACTTCCTTATACTTTTCTTAGAAGATACAATTGCTTTTTCACAACTAAAGACAATGATCTTATTTTTCTATAAAACAAAATTTTTTATTAATGAAAATTTAATTACACTCAAAACAAAAATTTTACTTTTTACTATTTTCCTCTTTAATTTTTTTTTCAAGTAAATTTTATCAATATACCAAGTTTATATAGTATCTTTTTCATTCCATTATTTTTGTATAATTCTTTAAGAAAACCTGGTAATGATTGGAATACTTGAGCAACTGCATTAGATATCTTCCAAAAAAAAAATAATGCAAAAAATCTGACCAAGGACTCATGTCTTTACATGAGTTATGGAAATAGCAAACTGACAAATTAAGATATTTAAATAAATAAAATTAAGTGTGTGTAGCGCTTGAAAAAGAAGCTATAACGAATGCACAAATATTAAATGCTTAGTGCTTTTGAGGTGGGTTACCTCATATTCATACCAATACTGAGCAGTGCAGAACAAGGAGAAGAAATTTATAAAAAAAAAAAAACACTTCATTAGTATTTGCCTGAAAATTTAAGATGAGTATTTTAGATGTCATATGTTGGACTATTTCCATTGTATATCTAACATTAAATGTTGAATGTCTTGAAAATTTTAAACTTCTGCAAATAAGTAATAACACACAAGTTAGTAAATAACATGATTTCAGTGTAATCTATTAACTTGTGTGTTACTGCAAATGGTTATTTATATTTGAAAAACTTTAAATAAAGTTTACAATTTTTTAGACATTCAATATTTAACAATAGATAATAGAAATAGGTCAAAATGGCACATATGAACATTAGGAATTTAAAATTTACATGTAAATAAATAGTTTTAAAACCATATATAAGTATTACTTTAAAAGAATTCTTATTCACTACAAAAAACAAATCACATTTTTTTATGTGGCGTATATATATCTATCTCATAGTAATACGAATTTAGTTTTTTAAAACTTTGTGTGTTGGCTTGCTATAGTAAATCAATATAGCACTAAAAACGCAATAACCGCAAAGCTAAAGATGTGTGGTATTTTATTAAATCATACGCTGAGCGCTTTCAAGAGACACGGCTCTCATATTCATAGCTCTTAAAAATTGCATATATTTGCATATAATTAAACTAACAGCCATTATACAATAAGAGCTATGATTATGAAAGCCATGTCTCTTGAAAGTGCTCAGCGTATGATTTAATAAAATACTACACATTTTTAGCTTTGCGGTTATTGCGTTTTTAGTGCTATAATGATTTACTATTGCATAATAATAATCTTAAATTCTATAGAATTATCGAATAAACATTATTTTAGGGATTCATTCTTGATTCTCACAATACAGATTCTTCACTAGTACTAAAGAAAATAAAACAGATAAGTAATCTGACTTTAAATTGATAACTGTTTATATACTGCTAAAAATAAATTTTGCATTCTCTAAGTAATACAAAAAATTAAAAATATATACTCTTATTCTTCTTCTCCTTTACTTTCTTTGCATTTCTTCATATATTCATATATATTGCTTATAATAACTTCTTTCATATACACTTTAATGCAAAAAAATTTAATAAAACTTCTTTATTTTCCTGATAGTTTCGACTGCTGGACAGTCGAAAGTGTCAGGAAAATAAAGATGTTTTATTACATTTTTTTGTAAAGTATATATGAAAGAAGTTATTATAAGCAATATATATGAATACAAAAAATGTTAGTAAAAATTTGTTTAGCAAATGCATTATTATAATCTGCTGCATATATTTCCACATACATCCACTCTACAAGTGTTATGAAATAATGCAAAATATTCCTCAACTAAATCCATCAAATATTATGTAGATAAGAGAAATTATTTTATAAGGTTTTATTTTCATCAATAATCATTTGTTGTGGTATTCAACCATCCCTATGCTGAAAAGTTATCCATACGATTCAAATCGGATTAAAATTAGTTCAGGTAAAATGTTTTGAAAATAAAGAGATTATACTGTACTAAAATGGAAGTAGCCATCTTGTTCTTATATGCAAAAAATATGGATGTATATTTTTATAATATATATATATATATATTAAATGCAGAAATCCTCTTAGAATACTACCATATTTAGAATTACATCATAAACTAGTAAGAGGCCTCTATTTTGTTGATGTTTGCAATATATAGTAAAACAATTTTAATCATGTTTTAAAAATATTAAAACTTCTGATTGTTTTAAACTCTTGGGATGTGTTTTATGGATGATAAATTAATGATTCATTGCCCTGATATGCAATAAGGGTATTTTTGCAACAGTAAATATTTGTGAAGTTTTAACAGACAAATTATTCATCACAATAAAAGAATCTGGAACTCTCAACATAATAAAAGTGCAATCTTTAGAACCTCCCGACTAGTGAAATGATCATTTTCATGACTTTCCCAGTCATTTTTAATAATGGCTTTAAAATCACACAACCTGCATTTAAATATTTGTTTGCTAATAAAATGTTTTTTCATAGCAAGACATCTATCATGTCTTTGTACGTTAAATTTTTTTCCTTCATGATGTGTTGTTGTTCTTTTATGATTTTTTAAATATTTATCAGAAGTCTTAAATTCACACAAGGTCCACTTACATGTTTTTTCTCTAATAGAGATTATTTTCTGTCTTCTTAAATAACTTTTATTATAAGTCTTATATTCACATGAGGTACCTTTAATTGGTTTTCCTTCAGTATGGTTCCTTTGATGTAATAATAAAGAACTTTTGAGAGAAGTTTTATATTTACACAAAGTGCACTTAAATGTTTTTTTTACTGTATGTTACCTTTCATGTCTGCACAATGAACTTTTGACAGAAGTCTTATAGTCACACAAGGAACACTTAAATGGTTTTTCACCTGTATGTTTCCTTTCATGTTGTACTAAATGATCTTTTCGAAAAGACTTGTATTCACATGAAATACACTTGAAGGGTTTTTCTTCTATATGGTTCCTTTCATGTAGTAATAAAGAACTTTTCAGAGAAGTTTTATATTCACACACAGTGCACCTAAATGGTTTTTCTCCTGTATGTTTTCTCTCATGTTGTAATAGAGCACTTTTAAAAGAGGTCTTGTATTGACACAATGTGCACTTAAATGGCTTTTCTCCTGTATGTTTCCTTTCATGCTCTAACAAAGAACCTTTTTGAGAAGTTTTATATTCACATAAAGCGCACTCAAATGGTTTCTCTCCTGTATGTTTCCTTTCATGGCGTAATAAAGAACGTTTAAGGGAGGACTTATATTCGCAAAAAGTGCATTTAAATGGTTTTTCTCCCGTATGTTTCCTTTCATGTTGTAATAGCGCACTTTTAAAAGAAGTCTTATATTCACACAAAATGCAGTTAAATGGCTTTTCTCCCGTATGTTTTCTTTCATGTTGTCTTAAATGATCTTTCCGCAAAGACTTATACTCACACAAATTGCAATTAAAGGGTTTTTCTCCTGTATGTTTCCTTTTATGGCGGAAGAAAGAACTTTTGAGAGAAGTCTTATATTCACATAATATGCACATAAATGGTTTTTCTCCCATATGTCCGTCTTCACAAAAAGTGCCAAGAAAAAGTTCACTTATTCATATTCCTTTTTTCCAAAATTATTTTAAAACTAATTTGTCACATATTTCTTTTCAATATATATATTTCATTTTTAATAAACCTTTACAAGCATAAAACAATGTTTTATATATTTCTGAATCATTTTGACAATTTACAATCATATATATTACGAGACTAAAATGATGGCTTTTTTGCAAATATTGGATATAAACATTTAATAGGCAATATATATGGAATTAGGATTTGATTAATCAAACATTCTGTTTCTAAAGATTATTTATAATTTCTAGAAATATTCCAAATTTAAGTAAACTGTATTTTTACATGGAATAAAATACACCATTTTAAATACATTTTCAAGTACACTATTGTTATTACTTGATTGTTTTTAATATAATTATCAAGCAGAAATAATTTGCTACTGTTATTTTTTAAAACAAGATTGCCTGTAAACTATTTACTTTTCTTAGATTACTTATTTTAAAATAAAAGTATTTTTCTATATAGTTAATGTCATTTTTATAATATATGATATGTTGTATGATTTCAAAAAATCTTTTAAAAAAAATCCACAGAATATGAATTTTCAAAATTCTTTTGTCATTCCACTATAATATTAACTCAAAAGATGAACTTTTATATAAATATTCAAACTATTCTAGGAGTATAAACTTTTGATAGATATCTATATAATAATTGTAATTCCAATATCATAAATTTGTTATTTGATACAAATTAGAAAGCTAATATAAAATTAACTTATTTTGTTAAAGAATACTCCCTTGGTTATAAAACAGTATAATTCTTATTGGCAATGCAAATTTTGGATTCTAATTAAAGATCAATATCTTGTTTGAAGTATAAATATTTGGTGGTAGACATTCTATAACATGTTTCTCTTCAAATACGAAATTTTCTTTAAAACTGAGTTTTTTTCGATGTCTTGAACCTATACAAAATAAAATTAAAAAATATGTTAATATTAAACATATTGCTAAATTCAATAATCATTAGATCAGATTTTAAATGAATAATTAAACAATTTTATCAAGTGACAGATTTCATAAAACAATTGAGTATTTTATTTAATGTCCGGAGACTAATGCAAATAGATCTAGTTTCCAATTATTATGAGTCGGCTTATTAGTCCCACATTATTTAAAATACAATTTCTCTCACAGTCTTGACTAAATTACTATTTAGAATATTTACTTTTAGTTTTTACTTACATAAAGACAAAGGAAGTTCATCTCATGAATAACTTTAAAAATTAAAAATATAGAAATAATTAAAATATTCATTTATAATATATTGCTAAAATATACCTTTTAATAAAATGTTATCTACATTAGTATTTATATAGATCTAACTAGTTAATACATACTTTCAATTAAATACCTAAAAGATTCATATAATGGTGATAACTTCTGGAATCATTCTATTTTCAGTAAATTAAATAAATAGTGATAGCTATTACAATCTTTAGATCTTCACTTTCTCCATTTTTTTTACAATCTGTGATCTTTCCAACACAAATATATCTCAGCTTAATCTGAAAATCATATTTCTTCTTACAATATCATAAATATATTAATAGTTTCCCTTTCCAAAACCACATATTTTAAAACATTTTGATCTTAACATTTTTGGAATTTTTCTTCTCCAACTTCATTCAATTTTGTAGGCTTTTTACTAATTTCCAAAAAATCTGTTATTAAAAACTTGGGAAAAATATAGATCACCATTAATTAGTCACCAAAAACAGCAAATGAAATCTGGATAAGTTCAGAAAAGTTTTTATGGTTCAGTTCCCATGATGCCTACAACAATTAGCTGTTTTCTGGATGATTTTCATTGGCTTGTTTCCAAAACATTCTTTGGCTTCATTCAGCCACTGGAATCAAAACCACGCACTTTGTTGCACATGCTATTTATTCAAGCAGTTTGGTCTCGGGCAATCCGGGGTTCACCCTTGATTGTTATCAGTTCTGTTTTCCTCTTGGTGTTTTTAATTAGTCAGTTCAACTTCTACTTTATCAAAAAATATTTGTAATTAGCAAATATTTCTTGGCATTTATCAAATGCCATTTTCTTATCACAAATTATGTAAATATTTTCTATTAATCATTAATTAAGCCTTTTTAATTTCTATCTGATTTAATTATACAACATTTACTTTTCTTAAATTCCTTTACCCAAACATTCATTAATTTTACTCTTATCAGTTGGCAATTTAAAAAATATATTTCTCTAATATATTTTCCTTACTTTTCCTGGAGTACAAAAAACTTATTGGACTGCAATGTACATATTCTCTCTCTGTATATATACATATATATTAAAAGTATGTATATGCAATATTGTTTTTTTGTTAATTATCGATCTTATACTTTACATTTAAAAATAAACCAGAAATCTAAAAATAATTTCTTATAATAATTTTATAAGTTTATAAAAAAAATAATAACACTCTAATTAAAATTTTTGGAGGTTAATATTAAATATAAATTAAAATAAATTTACCGAATAAATTCAGGAAGAAAAAAAAACTTCAATTTAAATATAAGTGTTGGTTATCTAAACGACTGTCCTAAAATAATAATGGCATTGGTGATTTATTTTACTTGCTCAAACTGGGAAATGCATTAGATCAGTTTCCCAAACTTTTGAAGACTCAGACACACTTTCAAAAATGATATTTCAAGATCCACTCACTTGTAATACATATTTCACCAAAATAAGGTGAATAAAAACATTAAATTTTATTAATTTCAATTTTTACTGAACACACTTAAAATTAGAATGTTGTAGCAATGCATATCCACCTACAAGCGTCAAATATGAGGGTTCAATGTGACAATAAATAATGATACTTTTATGAATTCTAAATACTAAAAGGATTGTTTTGTTCTAGTAGTGTACATGTAAGTTTTAGAAATTAATCTCAAATATTTTTCTCTATAAAATATAACAAAAAAGTTTTGTTAAACTAATTAATTATAAATGTAATCACTGAAAAAAAAACAACTCAAAATGAAGAATTTAACTAATTAGATTTTACTAAGGCTGTAACCTCAAGAATATGCGTGTAAAAATGAAATATTAGGGACTTCTACAGGTCTTGAGTTGCCTTAGTAAATATTAGTTACGTAATCAATATATGTTTAAATAAATTTATAATTCTAACTAGATTTTATTTATATAAAAGCAGGGTTCTGAAATGAATTTGTATTTTAAAAAAATAACAATATCTTTATTTCTTGTTCTCCTTTTTTGTTTCCAATTATGAATCATGTTTTCTTTCCTGTTTTTGAAAAACTGGCTGTTGGTAATATTTATGCAAAGAAAAGGGATTAACTAAACTGTCCAATAAACACAACATTGAGATATTATTGAGATAAAGTTTGGATAGAGATGCTTAAATTATTATTCAAAAACACGTGATAATGTAAAAAGGCTGTGGCTGTAAATTTAAAACAAAATATATTTTGTTGGCAGAGAGAGTGGACTAAAAACGTTTCTGTGATGACCACCATCAGATAGCTTATCTACATGCAAAAAAATAGAATATTATAAACATTGCATTACTATTTAAATATGCAATGGCTTCATATGTATATAACTTAAATTTTATTAGAATGAAGAGCTAGAAGTTCCAGTAGTCCATCTTTGGCCAGCATGGTTATTCCATAAACAAAAAAAGGTCCAACCATTAAGTGAAAAGTAAATTAGCATCAAAAAGAAAACTCGATTGCTCCACTCAGCTCTATCTTTACCTATATCTGCCTTACCCAAGAAAATTCTACTGATATATGATAATGACCCAGCCAATGTATGACAAATTCATGAATAAATGACAAGACTAATCACTAAAGACAGAGTGCTGCCCTGGATTCAAGAGCACTGCATCTAGACCTTTGGATATAATGCAACATTCCAGCTGCCACCTTTTAGTTAAAAAAAAAAAAACTAATTTCTAGAGAGTTGCATTAGACACAAAAGTTTAGGTGTAGTACTCTCAGATCCAGGGTTTCTCAATGATGATGATCACAAGTTAAAATCTAATCTGATAATATTGGATGAGTAGGCACTAGATAAGGATTTTGATGCATAAACCTTCTAGCATCCATTGATTACTATGGGTTGCATTGAGTGGCAATATTATATAAAGAGTTGTTATTCTATAAACATAATTATCTAAATATAAATTATACATACAGAATATGACATCAGTTGAGAAATTTTTTATTATAATTCAGTGGGAGGTTGATACTTCTATTTTAATTAGATATTTAAAGTTATGATTATTTATTTTATAACCTTATATTAGTATTACATGCTGACATTGCATTTAATAAAAATAGTATTTACAACTTTACACTGATTTAAAATATTTCTAAATTTAAGATCTGACTATAGACTCGTAATTCGAAAGATTTCGCAAGCGGTAATGTTTAGCAGAAATAGTGAACTTAATCAGTGAAGAATTTATTAGCTTCATGCTCTCAAATCAAAATGCTTTAGATTTGCCTATATATTTAGAAAAATAGATTGAAGATAAGAGGCTGCTCTTATCTTTATAAGGTCGAATCTTGCGTTTAATGTTCGTATAGGTCTCTCATATAATAAATTAAACATTCAAGGCGCATGTGCTAAGGTTATAGGCTTATATTAATATTATGTGCTGACATTGTGCTTAATAAAAATAATATTTACAACTTCAAAAATATTTAGTAAATCTCTCCATTTTAAGCTTGATTGAATAGGTTTGTCATGCATAGAGCTATTAATGCCCACATTACAATACCCCTTTTTTAAAAAATAAAGAATATTTCATTTCTCATTATTTAAATTTTATACTAGCTTTTTTATCACTTGATCAGTAATATATATAAATTTCACATCAAATCATAACTAGTTTCAGTTCCCGATACATTTCAATGTCTATGATGTCAAGAACTGTTGCTATTGCTGGTAGCTATATCATCCATACAGCACTGGTCAACTGAAAGCACCATATGCAATCAATATATTTCCATAAGCATTGTGCCAAATATCAGAATTAAGGAATCAGTGTTACAATACTCACATATACAATCAATTTAACAATTTGAAATTATAACTAGGCTAATGCTACACATCAAGTGTTTTGCTAGAGGTGAAGCTTTAGTTAACTTAATACCAAGAATGCCCAACTGAAATAGATTATTGCAGGTAAACTTAAAATCTCGCAGTAACCATTCACTCGGTAAATTCATTGGAATCAGAACCCACGCTTTGCTGCTCAAAACTATTTATACACATAGGTTTGCCTTGGCAATCCAGAATTCATTCTTGATCGTTATTCGTCTTGTACTTCCTTTTAGAGTTTTTTAATTAGTATTTTCAATTTCCATTATATCAAGAAATATTTGTAATTAACAAATGAAATTTCTTGGCAATTATCAATCGCAATTACGTAAATTTAATCCTTATCAGTTAGCGATCTAAACTATATTTCTCTTAATATTTTTCCTTACTTTTTCTGGAATACAAAACTTACACTCGAATTTCAATGTACATATTTATACAAAACATGATATATGTTTTTAACCAGAAATAGCAGTTGGAAAATTCTGCAGTACTTGATTTTGTATTTCTTGGCAATATATGCTTAGTTTTTCATTACTTAAGAGTTAATTAATTAATAATTCACTTTAATTAAATATGACTCATTTCTCGTATTTATTTTTATCACATAAATGTGTGTGCGTACACATCACTTATCAAAAGCAAATATTTTATTCGATATGTGAAATTATTTTATTTTCAACTTATAAACAATGATTAAACTTACGATGTTCTTCTGTTATGTTGCACAATACTTTCTTGCCTTAAAGAATACCGCTTTAATACTTTTCCCTGCTTAACCATCGCGAGATATGTAAAAAAATGTCGCTAAAATTATATTTATCTTCACATCTTATTAAAAGTCCCATGAGGAAATAAATCCTTAAATGATTTGCATTTCATGGTGTAAGGACGAATAGTGTTATATTTTTTTACATATAACTCTTTCATGACAAACCAAATATTGCCGAGCTGTCTTTATTTTATGCTACAAAATGTTTTTCTTCCCAATTGTCTTGAAACATTATTTTCGCACGATATTTGTATTTTGAGAACATTCCTGTCATTGTCCCAAATTATAGTTTAATATAAACTATAGATTTCAAAGCAGTCACGTTAGCTGACATAAGAAACAAAACTATCATCTATCAACGTAATTACGCAACATAAAACAAACAAATGCATCGTGAGTGCGGTATGCGAAAGAAGTGAGGATGCAGACATGTCACACGTAACAAGATTTTAAAAATTTAAGATTAGTATGTGTTGAGTATCTGTTTTAAGACTACCTCGCTCTTATTAAGTCTTTTAAAACTATAAAATTTGGGCTATTAGTTAAAGCTTGTATACCTTACTTTATTAAATATTTATACTAAACTTCTATGTTCTGATGGCTTCTTAGAGATTTACGATTCCGTTCGAATTTCTTCCTTTTGACGCCAACATCGCAGTTTGTTTAAAGAGACCGCAACTTCTAATTAAAAATTAGCAGAACTACAAATATTTTTATTTTTCCTTTAATCCTTCTAAAAAACTATTTTCAACTTTATTTCTTTATTGGAACCAATTTCATCTCAATTTTTTAAAACCCTAAAAATGTAGAGCTGCAGAAATGTTAAAAAGTCATGTGATTACTACTGTTCAGCTCAATATTCTAACGTTATTTTAATAGGCTATTTAGGTAGCAACTGCATCTAGGTTAACTTCACGTAATTCTAAAATATAAACTATAAATATTTACATCGCAAGACTATGACAATAAGATTAACTCATATAATTAAATTATCCTATCTAGGTAGAACAAATAACGTATGTAGTAAATATATATATAAGTTTCTCAGAATCTTATCATAGTTATTTGTTTTAAAACACGAAAATGGCAGTAATACTTACGTTAAACAAAATTATGACATTTCCACCGTTTTTCAACTTATTGCGTGGCGCTCTCTATCGGAATAGTTAAACTTTCATTAAAATTATACAAACTTTACTAATTAAATAAAAAAAGTAAGTGTTAATATCGTATAAAAATCCGATTTTCACATCGTTTTTTATATAAATAAAAATCTTATTTTATTTATGTGCATTATATTATTTTTACAAATTTTCCTGCATTTCGTTCATTTTTTTTAAAGATTTAAATCATGGATTATACGTTATTAATTACCTGAAAAATATTAATTTAAACAAAAATGCAGCAGATTAAAATTTATTATACTAGCCTCCACAAATACGAATTAGTCCGTTTAATTTAGATATCACTATAATCGGAATCGCTCAATCGGGTCTTTCAACCAGCATCAACAGTCAGTCCCTTACTGAATCTTTTAACTCTTGTTCAACTTCTAATTGTAGAGCGAAATGAATCTTCCGAAATCTGCAAATCACGGGGTTGCTCCATTACGCAAAACTATGGTTACTGGCGTTGTAATGATTTGGTCCTCCTCATTTCAAAATAAACTTGTGTATTTATTAATAGACAAAATTACAGAACAAATTCAATTTTATCAACTGCAACAATTTTCCGCTGCCTACTGTCACCATGAGTGCTGTAGTCAAAAAGATCATCAGACAAGTAGAAATGATTATAACACAAGAAAATTTTATAACTAAAATTTGATGTTTTATTGCCAACAAGCTAACAGCAGTAAAGTAAAATTAACAATACTTCATATATAACAACTTAACAAATAATAATGCTTACAGATTAATGTTAAAGAATGTCTCAATATGCAGCCATAGATATACAAAATGATAATAAAGCTTGTGTGGCTTTTTAAAGTTCCTAGGTCCACTCATCCATAGTCCTCTTGAACACTGAGCCTTTGAGTTTCCTTGGATTAAAGATAATTAGCTCTATCAATATGAGTGTGAAGAGCTTAATTATTTTTATAGATGGCTTTTATTTCTTTTTCAGCCCAATCACAGGTAATAATAATGTGGTCATGGAATGTTCTAGAACTCTAATTACTACCATTGTTTAATTATCATTTAAATTAATTTTTATCCTGGTCTAGTCTTTTAGCCAAATATTTTCTATTACAGAAATGTTTATCTTATCAGAATATTTTTACTTTATATTAAACATTTATAATGTTCTATGCTTTAGTTCTTTTATTTATTAAGCTTTTATTCCAAATTTAGTTCAGTCATTATATTATTCTAAATACAGCAGTTTATTTACATTCTAAATATAGCCATATACTTTAACAAATGAGATTAATGTAATATAAGAAAAAGAAAATTTATTAGTGGTAGTCACAGTATTAGTTAATATATATATATGATCACTAGATGGAGCTTACCAATAGCTCTAAACAAGCTTTGTTTTTTTTCTTCTTTCATGTCATAGCATCGGCCGGGACGCGAACCCACAACCATCTGCAACCAATTACTTGCTTGCAAGGCGGTTGCGATGACCTCTCGGCTAAACAACAAACTTTGTTTTTATAAGTGCCGAAAGAGATAGAATTCAAAATCTCTATCGTTATCTCTACTCCAAACCAACTGGTTTCGAGCTTATGGCTCATGTCAATGGAGGGCTGGGAGTCTAGAAACTAGATCTAAAATAAAACTCAGCACTTATAAAACACGTTTCTATCAATTTGAAAGTGAAATTTATCAGACACATAAATGTCTAGTTTGTTATGCTAGATTTGAAGACATTTACGTGTCTGCTAAATTCATGCTTTCAAATTGATAGAAACGTGTTTTATAAGTACTGACTTTTGAGTTAGTATTTTAGATCTAGTTTCTAGACTCCCAGCCCTCCACTGACGTGAGCCATAAGCTCGAAACCAGTTGGTTTGGAGGTAGGGATAACGATAGAGATTTTCAATTCTATATCTTTCGGCATTTATAAAAACAAAACTTGTTTAGAGCTATTGGTAAGCTCCATCTAGTGATTATAAAATGCAAGCTTAAAAGCAAGTTACGAAATTTATAACTTATTTTAATTATTATATATATTCAATATTGCAATTTAGAAATTTCATTTTGGGTCTCATTTTTCATATTTATATTTTATCTTATTAATTTTTTTCAGTTAACATACAATAAATATAGAATATAGTTATAACACAGGGAATTTTTTTAAAAAATTATATGATTTACTTAATGCAAAAAAGTTTTAAAAGCAAATGTAGAAGAAAGGTTATTATATGATTTGTTAATTAATAATATATAATCACTAAAGAATATGATCAAAATATAGGAAAAATTTTGTAAAAATTATATGATGCATTCAATATATAATCGAGTTTTTAGATGTGGGAAAAAATGTTTTGTATCATATTGAAACTTTAATAGGCAGAGAAAATATTTTAGTCAAGTTTATAAAAGTTTGTAATTGTGATTACTACAGTGGCGAAACTAGAATTTTGTATTTGTAATAAACAATTTTTGTATCCTCTCCTTATAACATCTTGATGACTAGTAGAAAGGAAAATCCCTGACACAATTTTTTTAAGCTTATTTAATTCTCGATATATAATATATAGGGTATATGAGCACAGACTTTCACATGACCCACCACTCTCCACTCTATCTCATAACACTGATACACTTGAACACATATATGTTGAAAAGATAAATAATCACCAATATACGTATTTCATGCTAAACCAGCAATCATCAGTTGGTCCAGATTACCATCTCTACACATATATGCCATCAAGTGCTCAGATATATATTAAGATAGCCAATCTTTATACTTTAATGGACAGGCTTCAATCTACTTCCCACTCCAACTCTTCAACCGTCCATCCAATTGAAAATCTGATGATGGAATGCTCAAAGACCACCTTGAGCATATAATACATTTAAATGTGACGGTTTAATTAAACTTGTAGAATTTTTAAAATAAGTTTCTATTATCATTAATTTTAAAAAGCGAGATCATTCAAAGTTAGCTACAATCATGATAATAATATTAAACAGACAATCAGGCTATTCCAACTCCAAAAATAAAAAGAGAGAGAGAAAAACAAATTACTCTAGAAATGAGTTTTTTAATGACTATACAAAAGAATATGTGAATCACAAATATGTCCACATATAGACCATACTGGTCCATTTTTCTATTTACTATTTGTTTTACAATGTTGTCTTTTAGTTTTCTCAGCAAGAAACTCTTCTTTCTGAAATACTTCGACATCATGTCTACTTGCAGCTCTCTAATATATTCTATTCTCTGACATATCTTTCCAATAGAAACAATTGACAGTTTACTTTTGTAAAATGTCTTCAAGATAATTCTTATAATATAGACAGTCTCCATCTTTCCTCTGAAATCTTTTCTGAAGTCCACCAAAAAACCTTTTAGGGTGACTTCCATTGTTCTTTAATTTTACATATCCAATCTAACAAAGATGTGTTTTTACAACAGTGACCTCATTAGTATCACATCCAGCAATCTGAAAAATATATTGATTGGTTTTACACTCTTGCCATTGTATTTTTACAATTTTACAGAACATTTTTAAATGAAACTTTTCAAATGCCTCTATATTGTGATCTTAAGGTGTCCAAATTTCATTTCTGCGCAATAAATTAGGTAGAATAAATATACAGCTAATCTAGTTGAAATAGTTATTTCCCTATGATGAAATACTTTATCTTTTACCTGATTAAAAACAATCCATTGGAGTCTGTGTTGGATACATGCAAGGCCATCTTTATACTTATAAAAGTTCAAAGGCTTATAAACTGATTTACATTCTCAAGCTGTTAAACATCTATCCTTGAAGGTATTGAAGATTTTTCTTCTATCACTGATGGAGACTTGAGTTTTTTGAACATTAATTACCAGATCAAGACTTTAAAGTTACATATAAAAAATTTGGAATATTCTGTAAATCAACTTTTGAACTGGTTAAAATAGCAAACTTATCACTATGCTGTAAATTGGGAATCTAAGACGAAAAGTTATTGCTTTTGCCTTTAATATTCAAACTAAAAATTCTACCATCAAACCTGTATCATGTCTTGATCCTGTCTGTTTAAGCCACTTATAAAGAATTCAAAAGACCACTTGCATAAAAGTTGAAAACTATGTTGGCACATGTACACATCTTTGTTTAACACCAGTTTTCATTTCTATTGCTGCCAATTTTCCACCTGAAGTAATAACACATCTTTTCATCATATCATGTAAAAGCTGTATAAAATGAATAAATGTTGGTATATAACCAACTAATTTCAAGCAATTCCACAGACCTGATCTGATAATGGAATCAAATGCCTTAACCAAATCAATAAAACAATATACAAATCATTCCTTTGTTCTTGACATGTTTCTTACATTTGCCTGGCAACAAAAATTATATTACTTTTTGATACTCTAAAACTTAGTCTTTGGCAACCATTCATCTATAATTGGAAGCAATCTATTCAAGAAAATGTTTGAATATACTTTTGCTATAGTGAATAATGATATTCCATCATAATTACCACCATTTTGTGTGCTGTCTTAGTTTTTAAAAGTTAGAACAATAATAGCATTCTTAAGATTGGATGGCACAACTTCATGGGTACAAATATTTCTAAAACATTCCTATATTTTTGAAGCTAACATACTACCAACATATTAAAAAAAAATTCCAGGTATTTCATGAGGACCTACAGTCTTTCAATTTTTGAGATTACAAAGAGCTGTTTTGATGTCATTAGTCTGGACATCTTTGTCCAAATCTAAATGAGTAGATAATATGAATATATCACTAAAAACTATCTTATTGATTCTTGTCTCATTATTTAAAACATGATCATTTTTTCCCACTCTCAAAATATCATTGTCATCATATAAGAGAGTGCTACTGCAGATTTAATAGGATACTGATATCTTTTCTCAGGACCACATGCTTCAAAAGAATCTAGAATGACCATGAGCAATGGATGTTTGTATCTTTCGTGCAGTTTTAATCACCAAATATTTTAAAACCTCCTTGTCAGATGTTGAGCTTTTGCATCCAAATCCTTATAATAAAGTTCCATGTGATACATTGGACTATTTCCATCATCTGCCAGTAAATGTTAATGTATAGACAATTTTAAACATTTCAAATATAAACAACTTGTTAGCAATAAAAACATAAATGGAGACTACAGGTCGTTAATTACACAATGTTTCGAGAATATTATTATCCACTCTTTTCAGGTGTTGATGGCCTGACCAGTTGCATTAGCTTAGGAGACAAGCTTACACCTTTAGATATTTGAGAATGTAAAGGTGTAAGTTAAACTCCTATGCTAAAATTGTCAATGGCCAAGCCAGCAACACCTGAAGAATGTAGTATACTACTACTTGAAACATTGTGTAATCACTACCTTGTGTTGTCCATTTGTTATAACTAATAAGTTGTGTATATTTGAAGCTTAAATTTTTTTTATACATTCAACATTTACTGATAGATGATGGAAATAGTCCAACATATATCACATCTAATAAACCATCATCACAAACTGAAAGGCAAATTCAATATATTCCATCCTTCTTTCCTTTTTTAATTAACTGCCTTGTCTCAGTATATAAATATCTACACAGTAATAATTCTTTAAAAATGATTCTATGTTGAAATAAAACATTTTGAAATAAAATATTTTGTTAAATTTGTGTTTAAATTCAAATTTGGAAAGTACATAAATTTAATACATTTTGATTGATTCTGTGTATTGATTAGACTATTTTATATACTTCTCATTAAGAGATGATTCTGTGACTATAAATGTTATGAATATATATCACTGTAATAAAAAGATGGATCTGCGTTAGTTAAAATAAACTTGTTAATTAAATCATGAAAGGGAAAACATCCATTTATAAAATAGAATGCAATCTATTATATAAATCCATAATAAAATGTATGTTATATATAGCCTGTTAATTTTAAAGATATATTAATTTCCAAAATCATCAATACCTATTATACAGCAGTAAACAATGTAGTGACCAATTGAATACGAAAATACTTAATTGAAGAGAGTCAATGCATATTGTTAAAATTCCATTTTATATGAACATACAGAGCAACACTTTATTCATATATGGCTCTCTTCCTCCCGTCTAAATAGTTAAATGCATACATACAAAAGTAATAAAATCAAGACTTCACATTACTCCAGATTATGGTGTTCAGCAGCAAATTGTTTTTTTTTTCACAACTGGTTATACAAGCTAGTATAATCTTTAGTAATCACCAGATCAAAAAACTTTTTACTAATGAAAAACTATAATCTAGAAACTAGTCTGAAAATATTGGTTAACATAGAACTAAAAGAGATTTATTAAACACTTACATCATGTGATTAATAAGGATTACATTAGGTTTTATAACAAATCATGAGACAAAGAATGTTATTAAAACAGGAAATACTCTCTATACATATTGCCACTCAGTGCAAGCCAGAGTAATCAATGGATTACTAGTCTGGGGATTTTGGATAAGTAGGCACTAAATGGGGATTTTTTGCACAAGACTTCTGGCATCCATTGATTACTCTGGCCTGAGTGGCAATACTTATAGAGAGTTTTGCATGTTTTAAATAAGATATATGCAAGCATAAGAAATGGTGATCATGTGATGTTTATTGGTTTAAAACCAACAATGTTATGTTAAACATATATTAATAAAATTTATATTATTTAAAAATCAAATATAGCTTTTTCTTATACCTCTGATCATTTGTTTTAATATACATGTTTTTTCCAAAATTTCATCATCTCCCACCTTTAAATTAGCTGTTATTACAAGAACTATTAAGTAATTTTAGCTAGATCTTAGACATGCATAAGATTTTTTATTAATAAGTAATATTTATATTTAAGACAATATTCATTCTAACTAATTCAATAACACACAAACTGGATTAACAATACCAATTAATTAATAAAGAGAAAGTGAAACAAAATAACTCATTTTGTATTGATTATACAATAGATTTGTAGTAAACCACTAAACATCACATGATCACCATCTCTTATGCTAGCACATAACTGTTATTAAACAGGTAAAAACTATCCATACAGTAGTGTCACCCTGTGCTAACCAGAGTAATCAATAGATGCCAGAAGGCTTGTGCATAAAATCCCTATCTAGTGCCTACTCATCCAATATACAGTAGTGCCACCCTGTGCTAACCAGAGTAATCAATGGATGCCAGAAGACTTGTGCATAAAATCCCTATCTAGTGCCTACTCATCCAATATTGGATGAGTATGCACTAGATAGGGATTTTATGCTGGACGAGTAGGCACTAGATAAGGATATTATGCACTAGTTTTCTGGCATCCATTGATTATTCTGGTTAGCATAGGGTGGCACTACTGTATGGAGAGTTTTTGCCTGTTTAAATTTGTAGTACATAATGTTATTACAATAGGTTCCAAGTGAATGCTTTTTTACATTTATTCTACAATTGATTTTAATTAAGATTATTGTTTCAAATTGTAACGTGAATTTATGTGATATACTACATTTCAATTCTTTAAAATTAGTGTATGGATTTTGCATGCTTTTATATTCATGGAATTGACACATACATGTGTATATTATACAAGAACATTGACAATATACTGATGTAAGCTCACTTCATCACATGCAGTTTACAATTTTATATATTTAATTTAAACAAGATCTAGGCAAACTTGAAATCAAAGCATTTTCCAATAATAGTTTACACAGATAAATTTAAACAAATGCTATCCAAATCAATATGAGATAAATTCATTAGATAAAATGTATTGCAATCTCTTACAAATTAACATACATAAAACAAAATATGAGATCTGCAAATTGGATATTTGACTAGAAGAGCAATGCAATCTTCAGGCCATTCAAAGAATTATAGTAATATATACATTAGAAAACTTAGAAGAGAATGAAACAATTAAAAATTGTGTAGGTATCACTGTAAGAATTAAAGACTAACATGGATTTGGATAGATAATGGATGGATAGTTGATGTTTTAAACTGGATTCCAAGAAATTGTAAAAGACCTCGAAAGGACCACATGTTCTAAGAGTGAAATATAAGTTTGCTGGCAGGGTATAGAGAAGCAATGAATTAAAAACACTGGATTAAACATGGGGATACTTTCCGATAGTGGACCAACAATGGGTGAAAATTGCATTTCCTCAAATGTAATTATAATCTACAATGGTTCAAACATTAATATAGTGCTTATATGTTATCACTTTCAGTATAAGAAAAATTTTGTTAATTCCTAAAAGAACGTGGCTTATAGTTGCTTCATGTATAAACATTTATTTAATAACCTTGCAAACTCACAACAAATGGGAAATAATCTTTTCTCTCATCAGTATTGGCTGATTCTGGTCTAACTGATAAATATCAAAAGTAGCAAAATAATAAGGACAAATACACATAAAAGTGCAATATTATCTATGCCACTATTTGAGTATCTCCATTCATATTTATATTAAGACATTACATAATATGAAATTGCATCAATGATTAATATTATCTGAATGTAAATAAAATGGCAAATGCACACCTATCTGAATCCAACACTTTTCACCCTCATCAATTTTTGATATTTCAGGCATGTGAAGAATGCTAACCACTGACATTCATATTATTAAACATCAAGGCTACACTTTTGGCATATGTATTACAAAAATAAGCATTAAAAGATCGAAATGTGCATAACATCATTCTGAATAACTAATACAATAAGTCATCAATGATATCCACAGCTATATATATATATAAGTTTGTCAGTGCCAAAAAGTGACATGAAGAACTTATATCAAAAATCAATTTATATACTACATAATGCCCATTATATGGCACAAATACATAATTTCTAATCTATTGAATATAATTTACAATAAAATCAATAATAGTGATTTAATATTGTTTTCTTTATGACCTGTTAACATCATGAAATATTTTTTGTCAATTATATACTTTAAGAAGAGCAATTTTTTAAAATTTCCATCTTTATCCAAATTTCTTAAAGGTTGTATATAAATTATTAAATTTTAGCCTAGCACAAAATACATGTAATATAACAGTATTACTTTAAAGTAATTACATTAACTGCTAAATACAAGCAAATTTTAATTAAAACAGGCAAAACTCTCCATACAGTAATGCTATTCAGTGCAAGCCAGAAGGCTTGTGCATAAAATCCCTATCTAGTGCCTACTCATCCAATATCCCCAGATTAGTTTCTGGCTTGTGGCCTCCGTCAGTAAGGAGACTTGGATCTAAGAACACTGCACTTAGATCTTAGGGATCTCAAGACTAGTCTGGGGATATTGGAAGAGTAGGCACCTGATAGGGATTTTATGCACAAGCCCCCTGGCATCTACTATTACTTTGACTTGCACTGAATGGCACTACTATATGGAAAGTTTTGCTTGACTTAATAACAATTATGAGCAAACATAAGAAATGGTGATCATGTGATGTTTAGTGGTCAAATTTTTAATTATTTAATATGAATTAGTCCAAAATTTATAATCTTCATTTTAATATATTTATTGGTGTATTTGTATTTAAAATAGAGCCACATGCTTGCATCAATTAAATAACAAGACAAAACACTAAAATATCATAATTAGCAATTAAGACTAATAATTACTATGAACTAAATAAAGAGCATGCAATAACCTAACAAGCTTTAATGATAAATGCTGTAAGAGAAAGCATTTAAAAAAATCTTTATCTAGAACTATTCCTATTCTGAGATCGATTTCAAGCTATAGTTCTCCTCAGAGGTGCTAGGATATTACCATCACTAGATCCAAAATACCAACTCAAAGCCAGCACTTATCTAATAGTTGACTTTTTTTCCTACCTAAAAGTATCCTAGTGCCTCACTAAGAACCATAGCTTGAAATCGGTCTGAGAAATAGGGATAGTTCTAGATAGATTTTTAAAATACTTTCTCTTACAGCCTTTATCATTAAAGGTTGTTAGAGCTATTGCATGCTTTATTTAGTTTATAATTACAAGCTTATTAAATTAAATCATGTGATGTATGACTTGATTTTTTATATTATTAATGATTATTATGCTTTTAAATACACATTTCTTTCATATATTGTTATTTAGCCTTCAGTTTAATTTATTTTTACAATCAGGCAAAGATTATTGGATTGATGAATGTGCATATATTCATATTGAAAGCTCTCCATGATTAACGATATTAAATTTTTGATTGAATTTTTCTACATCCATAATGTAAATCTTGCTTTGCTTATTATTGCTGATTACTTGCCTGAGAAATATAAGACAACACTTAAAAAATCATACTAAAAACAGCTGTTTAACTCGAGTTCTCTTGTTTCAAATTTTAATATTAACAATGACAAATAATGTAAGAATTTTTTTTTATATTATGCACGATCACTTCTTATTGCTACAGTAATGTCAAACCTTCTTATACTTTTCATATGACACTACATTTTGCTTTCTAGTCACTTATGGACGAATTGGAGATGAAATAAGGTAAACTTCCGCATACCTAAGAGCATAAACTTTCATTTTTAAGTAAATATTTTATTCCTACTGCTATGAAACCTGAGCAAGTATTCTTCTGAGAAAATTTATCAAACTAATACATTTCAAAGAGTACAAAACAAAGTAAAATTTTTTATATTAATGACTACTTGCACATTACATTTGAGAGAAAAATTTACATCCTTTACTATTTTCTTCTTTTAATTTCTAAACAAGATTTTATCAATATACAAAAGGTTTACACACTATCTTTTTAATTACATTACTTTATCATTAAATAAATGTTTTTTTAAAAAAATTATTTAATCAAAATATTTTCCCAATATTCTATATTTACGATTGGCTAGACTTGCTTAAACAATTATTTTAAAACTACTGCACTCAAATTCTTAATTTACATGTACACAGTTAATGCTATATATTTTTCTCATATTCAAATTTATGTGGTTATTTCCTGTGTTTAAATATACATAACATTAACCCCATTAAATAATTTATATAAATGCTAAGTGAATAAGATATCTATTATTAAAATGTTATATCACTACTACACAGTGTTTTTAAATCCAATTTTGCTTAATATCTTTTTTGTATGCATGTATTACTGGATCATCTCGCTAAATCTAATATTTACACTTCTAAATTATTTAATTATGATTTTTTCCATTCATCATATTGTGTTTTTTTCCTTTCATTTGGTCAATATCATAATATTTCAGCTCTGATTTTTATGAGAATTGTGATGTATCCTAAATAAATATGAATTATCATTTATTATACAAGTATATGTGGAAAATGTCATGACTGCATTTAATGACTTTATGATCCAAAATTAAAGCTCCGAAGGTTCACAAAGAACATTCTCCATAATCTTATGACATTAATTTTTAAATTATTAAATGGCTATTTAGGCTAAATATGAGTTTAGAATCCATATGCACTTTTTGCAAGAAAAAAAAGAGACTTTTCTAACTATAAATAGTCAAAATAAGTCATAGATCACATGACTCTATTCTTTTAAGCTTGTAAGTTATAAACAATGAGGATTGCCAATTCCTCAACAAGCTTTGTGGTAAATGCTTAGCCAGAGAAAGCATTTAAAATATCTCTGTCAGGAACTCCCCCCCACAGAGATATTTTAAATGCTGTCTCTGGCTAAGCATTTATCACAAAACTTTCTGAAAACCGGGGGGAGGGGTTCCCAACAGATATATTTTAAATGCTTTCTCTGGCTAAGCATTTATCGCAAAGCTTGTTGAGGAATTGGCGATCCTCATTATTTATTTTCTAACTAGTTTGAAAAATATCAAGTATTAAAAGTTTTAAGGCTACAAGTATATCACTCTACATATATAAATTTAAAGAAAAATAAATATAAAAAAATTTCAAACATATAATTCAATGGTTTTGCTATATGCTCTAAAAATAATATAGGCAATAAAATATGATTAATAAAACCTAGTAATGACTGGAATAAGTGCTTTAACAACTGCATTAATATCTTCCCAAAAAATAATGCAAGAAATTTAACCAACTATTTGTCTATCTGCACATGAATTATGGAAATAGCATACTGAACAATTACAATAGATATTTAAAGGAATTTATAAAAAAAAACTTGAAAAATTATATTTTAGATGTCATAATGTTAAAATATTTCCATCATGTCATTAAACGTTGAATGCCCAGAAAATTTTACACCTCTTGAAATCAAAACTGTTAGTAATTACACACATTATTAGATAACACGTTTTCTACTGTGCAATCTACTAACCTGTATGTTATTACCAACAGTTTTTTGCATTTGGAAAAGTTAACAAAATTTTCTAGTCACCTCAACATTTAATGATAGATGATGGAAATAACAAATGAACATTAGTAATTTAAAATTTACATGCAAATAGAGTTTAAAAAATGTGTATAGGGATTATTTTTAAAAAAAAAAAAAACACATTTTTTTCCTGTTTTTATATAAAATCTTTATTATACAAAATTTTTTGCATATTTTAATGTGGGGTATATGTATAATGGCAAAATTAAACAATAACATTGGGCAATAACTCATCATAATAATAACTTTAAATTCTATAGCATTAACAAATGAAATATTATTTTAGGGAATCATTTTCGATTCTCACAAAATTAACTCTTCATTAATACTGAAGTTAGCAAAAATAAGTAACATGACTTGAAATTGATGATTATTGAATTGCTAATAACATTTGCATTCTTGTTTTGGACTTGATAAAATGCATTTATCTATATTATCTTCAATAAACTAAACAATTACTTTAGGATATGATTTCTTATAATGAATATAGGTGACACTACCAGCAATTACAAAATTTCTTGACTTCGTTTAAGGAGAAGCCATAATACATTACATCACATCACATGAATTATTTTGTGAATTATTGGTTTTTATAAGATAAGGGGGATTTAGATATAAAGGTTTTAGAGTTGACAAAGATTATGTTGTGGAAATGGGATAGAGAAGATTATGGGTAAATTTAGAGTGGGGAATGTAAAATAAAGCGGCTAACAGATTTATCTGGGCACAATTGCCGAGATATTTAAGGAGAAGCCATAATACATCACATCACAACATTATATATTGCTTAGGTATTGTTTTGCTTTTGTAAATAATATTTTCCTTTTGTTTTGTATATTTCCACATCAAACCACTCTCTAAGTAAAATACAGAAATTTATCCTTCAATTGAATCCATCAAATTGTATGCATATAATAAATATTAGAAGGCTTTCATCAATAGTCATTTTTTGGAGTATTTAGATACCTCTATGCTGAAAAGTTATGAACATGATTCAAATCAGATTGATTCTTCCAGTTAAAATGTTTTGAAAATAAAAAATTACACTATAGAAAACTAATAGTAGTCATCTTGTTTTTATATACAAAAAATAAAGTTATGTAAACAAAGGGAGTAAATCACCAGCCTCAGGCTATAACTTAAAAGCAGTCCAAGACCATCCTTTGTTTAACATTTAGAGTGCTTTTAAGCAATATCCTAGGGGAGGATGATTAACTCCCTTTGTTTACATATCATTGAGCTATGTTTAATTTAAAGTTTAAAAAATAGTTCTACATTTTCATATATTAATTGCTGAAAATAGTCCACTACTGTATTTAGAATTAAATCATAAACCAGTGAGTAGTTTTTATATGTTGTAGATGTTTCCAATGTATAGTAAAACAATGTTAGTCATAATATTTTAAGAATATGAAACTTTCGATTGTTTTTAGACTAGTGGTTAGCATAGCTGCCTTCTAAGTAGTCGGACTGGATTCGCTTCCCAGTCAACGCTTTGGCATATAAAAAATAGGTTAATGGTATATTGCCCTGATATGCAGAGAGCATTTTTGGAACAGTAAAGATTTTTGGAGCATTAGCAGCCAAATTATTCATCATAATAAACAATTTATAACTCTTAACATAATAAAATAGCAATCTTTAGAATCTCCTGATGAGTGAAATGATCATTTTCATGTCTTTCCCAGTCATTTTTAATAACGGCCTTATAATCACACAACCGACAGTTAAATACCCCTTTGCTAATAAAATATTTTTTTATAAAAAGTTGTTCTATCTGTAATTTTTTGTGTTTGAGTGTTAAATGTTTTTCCTTCTCTGTGTATTCTTTCACTGGTGTCCTCACATGTTTTTTCTCCAGTATGGGTTCTTTCATGTCGTTTTAAGTAACTTCTATTATAAGTCTTGAATTCACATAAAGGGCAGTGAAAAGTTTTTTCTCCTCTATGTATTCTTTCATGAAATTTTTTGAGACGTCTTATATTTACACAAAGATACTCTATCTCTTGTATGTTTCCTTTCATGTTGTATCAAATGACCTTTTTGTGAAGTCTTATAGTCAATCAAAGTGCACTTAAATGGTTTTTCCCATGTATGTCTTCTTAGATGTTGTAAACAAGACTTGATGGCAGTCTTAAATTCACATAAAGAACAGTGGAAAGATTTTTCTCCCATATGTCTTCTTTCATGAATTTTTAAATTGTTTTTTGGAAGTCTTATATTCACACAAAGAACACTTAAATAGTTTTTCTCCTGTATGCTTTTTTCATGTCGTAATAAACTATCTTTATGTGAAGTCTTGTATTCACAAGAATAGCATTTAAATGGTTTTTCACTCATATGTTTTCTTTCGTGTCGTAATAACCAACTTTTTTGAGATGTGTTATATTCACACAAAATGCACTTAAATGGTTTCTCTTCTCTATGTTGCTTTTTATTTAATGATAAATCAACATTTGCAGCCATTTTATATTCGCACAAAGTGCACTCAACTGGATAATTTGTATGTCTTTTTTGATTTCCTATTAAACACTTTTTACTAGAAATCTTAAATTCAAAAGTGCAGTGAAAAAATTTTTCTCCCATAAAGATCCTTCATGAATTTTTAAATCTTTTTGAGAAGGCTTACAATCACTTGCACAAAGTACACTTAAATTGTTTTTCTCCTGTATGTCTTAAATTTTCATAACTTTTTAAGCCTCTTGAATTCACAAAAGATTAATCTTATGAATATTTTAGAAATTAGAAATACATAAAAAATATTTATTTATGAAATAAATAATAAAAGAAATAAGTTGTTATAAACCATTCTCATAAAGTAGCTTTTTAACAAAATGAAATTTACATTGGTATTCATATTTTCAAATAAATATCTAGAATATTCATATAATAGTGATGATGATTTCTGGGATCATTCTATGTTTAACAAATCAAATAAGTCGTGATAATTTTTCAATTTAAAAAATCTTCCCCATGTCTATTGTTTTTACAACAATCTGATATTTCCTCCTTCAACATAAATAGACCTCAGCTTAATCTAAAAATCATATCATTATTTCTCAAATTCCTTCTTACAATATCAAATATAGAAACAGTTTCTCTTTACAAAATCACATATTTTATTCATTTGATCTTTATATTCTTGACATTTTTCATCTCCAATTTCATTTTTCTTTTTAAGTTTTTTACTAATTTCCAAAAAATCTATTATTAAAAACTCAAGGAAATTGTAGATCATTATTAACTAGTCAACAAAAGGAGTAAATGAAATGGGGATAAGTTCAAAAAAATTCTTAATTCTGTGTGCCGAATTATTATGAGTATTAGTACTTTGAGAATTACGACAAAAATTTAAGTTATTGAGGATTATCTCTTGTAAATATACATCTTTAGTTTAAATAGAAAATATTGAAAGTATGTGTGTATACATTATTGATTTTTTTTGCTATTAATTGTTTAGTATTACTTTACATTTAAAAATGTTATATAGGTCATGTGACAGCTGATTTGATTTTTTTTTTTTTTGTAATTTTACATTTAAAAATAAACAAAAATCTAAAAATATTTCTAATAATTTTATAAGTTTATAAAAAATAATAATCATGTAATATCTTAAAATTTAAATTTTTTGGGTTCCTACTACATACACATAATAAAAAATAATAATAATAAATTCAAGAAGCAAAAAAAAAACTTCAACTGTAAGTGTCGGTTATCTAAACAATTGTCCTAAAACAATAATATAGATATTGATTATATATTTCACTTGTTGTTTTTTTTTTAAGTGTCATAGCATCGGCCGGGACGCGAACCCGCAACCCGGGCAACTGCCTGCAAGTGCAAGGCAGTCGCGCTGACCTCTCGACCACCAATGCACACGGAAATGCATTAGATAACGGTTTCCCAAACTTTTGTAGGCTCAGATAGACTTTCATAAATGATAATTTTTCAAGAACCACTATATTTAAAAAAAAAAAAACAGTAGGTGAATAAAAAGGGATCTTTCATTACTTTTAATTTTTTTTACTGATCGCATTTAAAATATTGCAGCAATGCCTACTTATCTAAAGCACAAAATATAAACATCCAATGTGACAATAGTAAATAATGACATTTGTATTAATTTTATATGATGAGTAAAGGTTAAATTTTATTCTAGTTGTGTACACGTGAATCTTAGGATTTCATCTTTAAACAAATATTTCACTGTATAAGATTAAAAAAAAAGGCTTTGTTAAACTAATTATAAATGTAATCAGCAGAAAGGAAAAAGCAAAGAAAACGGATCCAAAATAAAGTTACTAGTTATTAATTTGATAATCGAATTTGATTAATTAAATTTTATTTATATAAATGCAGAGTTCTGAAATGAATTTATATTACTAAAAAGGAAAATAGTTTGATTTGCCGTTTCTAATTATGAATCATCTGTTTTCTGTGTTGGTCAAAAAACAAGCTGATGATGTTTGTAGGGATATGTCTAAGCTGGGGTGGACAAATAGCAGCCCGTGAGCCGCATGGAGCCCAATAAGTTTTTTGTGGCCTGCCAAGAGTCAGAAAAATCCACCTTGAACCGAGATTTCCTTCCCATGCATGACTGAAGATTCATCTCATATTTTCCACTAGGATGACCACATCAACACACATGTGCAGTGCCTTTCCAGTTGATCTGGTTAATTTCAATTTTCCTCTTTGCAAAGGTAAATATATAAATTTTCCAACTTTAATGAAATCATGAACCCTCCGAAAAAATGTAAAATCGGTAATGAATATTGTGTGTTTAATAAAGAATGGACAAAAAGATATTTCTTTGGTAATACAGGGAATAAAGCAGTGTGCTTATTATGTTATTAAAACAATAGCCGTATTTAAGGAATACAATCTGAAACGACACCTGTCTTCAAGTGACATGTATATATGCACACATAGACACAAATGGCACTTTCTATATTTATAAATCAATTTATATGAGTTTTTATTAAACATTTTTATAAGGCCTTTTTCTCCGCAGTGTTGTAGTGTAATCTATCTGAGTTACATTGGATGTCATATTTCTAATTTTACAACCACACAAATATTTTTTTCCCCATACTAATCATTATTAAAAGATCTAATGTATTTTTTTTTCCAATTGCTGTTTGACAAATAATATTCCAAGTAGATCGATGATAACTTTTTATTTCAATTTTTTTACATAATGATAATTAGAAAAGTATAATTTGTTTATACATTCTACATTAACACTCATCACCTGATATCTCTTATACTAGGCTCCTCACTGATGAAGGCCACAAGCCAAAAACTAGTCTGGGGACATTGGATGAGTAGACACCAGATAGGGATTTTATACACAAGCCTTCTGGCATCCATTGATTATTCTGGTTGGCACAGGGTGGCACTACTATATGGAGAGTTTTGCCTTGTTTATTTACATTAACACTCATTGTGAAAAACATTTAAATATATTTTTCATTATTTTGTTATATTTTTCTTTAAGAAGTTCTTCTATGTTAAATGTTTAAATTTTACAAGAAAAAATATTTCATTCTGGCATCCATTGATTACTCGGGTTGGCACAGGGTGGCACTACTGTATGGAAAGTTTTGCCTTGTTTATTTACATTAACACTCGTTGTGAAAAACATTTAAATATATTTTTCATTATTTTGTTATATTTAAGAAGTTCTTATATGTTAAATGTTTAAATTTTACAAGAAAAAAATATTTCATTGCTTATCTTAAATGAAAACAGAATTTTATTCACTCTGAAAATAAACTGAATAGACAAATGGATCACACTCATGTGGCAGTATATAGATAAAAACAAATGAATCTGAATGAAACTTACTAAAACTGATGGTATACAATGATTCTGGCACTGGCATAATTAGCTACATCTTTGAATAGAATTTCAAACATTGCTTAAAATAATTCTTTCTGAAAATGAAATAAGTACTTGTATTTACATTATACTCATGCAAAATATCGAATGATTGTCATACTATTGCTATTTTCAATAACAAATTTATGCAGGATTCGAACTCAACTTTCACACAACCCACTACTCTCAGTGTCATCTCATATTGCTGATGCACCTGATCACACACGTTGAAAAGATAAATAATCACCGATGTACGTATTTCATCCTAAACCAGCAATCATCAGTTGGTCTAGATTACTATCCTCACACACATATATAATCAATGCTCAGCTTTATATTAAGATAGCCAATTTTCATACTTTAATGGACAGGCTTCAAACTATTTCCATCATCAGATTTTCAATGAAATGGAAGGCTGAAGAGTTGTCAGTTGGAATAGTTTGAAGCCTGTCCATTAAAGTATGAAGATTGGCTATCTTAATATAAAGCTGAGCACTGATTGTATATGCGCGTGAGGATAGTAATCTAGACCAACTGATGATTGCTGGTTTAGCATGAAATATGAATATTGGTGATTATTTATCTTTTCAACATGTGTGTGATCAGGTGAGTCAGCAATATGAGATGGCACCGAGAGTAGTGGGTTGTGTGAAAGTCTGAATTTGAATCCTGCATACATTACATATATAAATGCAGGTTTAAGCCTGTACAATGTATTAAAAACAAATTTAATAATTTTTGTTTTTCTGGAGATGTAGCAGTGCTTATGGATTAGCAACCACTGATATACAAACAGTGCTACATGTACAGAGTGAATAAACAGAGAAAGAAAATTACATAATTCCAGAATTAATTTTTTTGTTTTATTAAAATTAATTATTAATCCTTACATATAATAAAATCTACATTATATGTAAACCTATTATATCTATTTTCTTAACTGCAATTAGAAAACAATATGCTTGATTTGAAAGATTTGTCTACAAAATATGTACACGAACATAAGACATTCACAAAGAAATATTCAAAGGTTAAATATTATTATATTAAAATAATTATTGTAAATAAACTAGAAAGTACATTTTATTATAAGCTGGTGTGTTAAAAATTATTTAAAAATTTTTTTGCATACCGGAATAAAAAAAGAAAATCAGTCCTATTCGTTGTTAAAATAACCTTTAGCCTTCTGAGAAAAGACATCTGACCAAAACAAAAAATAATTATAGTGATAGAACTATTGTTTAAATATATATATATTTAATTGTAATTATTATTTAGTCATTCTTTTAAAGATATAACCCTTTTCGTATTTAATAAATTATACGTTTTGATTTTAATGTACTATGATAATGCCATTTAGACCTTCAATTCAATTTGTTCTTACAATTCGGCAATGATAGCAGGATGTGAGCACATTTTTATATTAAAGGTCTGATTCATGATAATAAAATTTGATTGAATTTCCATGGATCCAAAATGTAAATTTTGTTTTGCTTATTATTGCATATTACGTTGCTTAGAAATATGTCAGCACTTTTAAAAAAAATCATGATAAAAACTGCAGGTTAAATTTTGAGTCTCCTCATTTAAATTTTAATGTTAATAAGGACAAATAAGCAAAGAAAACTATATTCTGTAGAATCATTTCTTAATGCTACATACAATAATGCCGAATTTTCTTCTTATATCTTTCATGAAGACAATTGGAGACTCATTTTGCTTTTCTATTCACTTATGTCAGAATTGGAGATGAAATAAAGTAAATTCACACAAACCCAAAAGTAGAAACTTATTTTTTATGTAAATATTTTATTCCTCTTGTTTTTTCCAAATGCTTCCAATTATGAAAGTTGGGTTCAGGTAACTTTTCCAAAAAAAAAAAATTATCAAAATGATAGGCATATTAAAAGAGTACAAAATAAAATAGAAATTTTTATATTAATGAAAATTTATTAATTACATTTGTGACAGAAATTTTATTTCCTTTATTATTTTCTTAATTCTTTTTTACAAGCAATGGACCGTTCTTGTCTTTATAAAAATCGCTATCTTGTGTTGTGGTTTGCAAGATCCCTCTATCGGCAAAATATGCTTCATTATTGCGAATTTTAAAGCGCATTGAATACAGGTTAGTGCCTGTTTAGACTATTCATAAAAAGTTTATACATTATTTAGATTAGCTTTTTAATTAATTACTTCTGTATTTTATCATTACATAAATTTTACTTTTAAATGGTTTAACCAAAATGAACCTTTCTTTCACCATTTTCCTGATTTTCAATTGACTGGACTTAAATTAAGCAAATGTTTTAAAACATAAAATATTTAATCTACAAAGAAAATTTATCTAGAATAAAACCTTAAATATTAATATTACGTGTAGTCACATGTACGTATGACATTTTTTTTTTTTATAAGTATGTGTGTTGTAAAAAAATATATTTATTTATTGTTTAAGTATAATGACATTAACCATTACTAAATAGTTTGTAGAAATGACAAGAGAGTAAAGGGTATTTATTATTAAAGTTATATCAGCACTAAATAGTGGTCTTAAATCCTATCATGCTGAATATTTTTTTTTGTATGTGTTTATTATTGGATCATCATTTCTACAATTCTTTCTAATATTTATAGTCATCAGGTATTTGTTTAATTATGATCATTTATTTATTTTACACTGTTCATTATGTTATGAAGTGCTGTGCTTCTGTGCCTTCATTTGACCATCTATATTATAATATTCAGCTCTGATTATTATTTTTTACAAGAATTCCCATAAATGATTTATCTCAGACATATATGAAATATAATTTACTATGCAAAAGTATGTTGTGGAAAATCTTAAAACTGCATCTTAAGACTAATAAAAAATGTCCAATACTCTTGGGCAGAAGGATTCAAAATGAAGACTGAAAAATCTTGAAAAGGACATGTTCCACAATTTCAAATCAAATTCACTTTTTTTTTTTTCATATGTAAAAGCATTGGCCGGGAAGCGAACCTGCGACTACCATCTGCAAGCAACTGCTTGCTTGCAAGGCTGCTGCACTAACCTCTCGGCTACCAACGCTTGACTGTTAAATTATTAAATGGCTTACACCCAACAAAGGTTTATTTAAATATTAGGCTAAATATGAGTTTAGAATCCATAGGTATTTTTTGCAAGATAATAGAGGAAACCTTCTAGTTTGACGAATATGCACTATATAAGCTTTTAAAATGAAAAATATTTCACCCTACAAATATAAATTTAAAAAGAGAAATAAAAAATAATATTAAAAATTTCAATCTCGTCATGCTATAATTTTGCTACCTACATTTTAAACAAAATAGTGATATGATTTTCAATAAGAAAAAATATAATTACTTAAGAAAAAGTGACAATTTTAATATATATTTTAAGAATTGCTTTATATATCTTGTAAAAAATAACAGATAAAATTTGATTAAGTATTTGTCTGTTCTTCCATATAAGTTATAGAAATAGCAAACTGATAGTTAAAAGATATCTAATTAAAGAACTTTATAAAAAAATAAATATAAATATTAGTAATTTAAAATATACAGGTAAATACTATATTTGTCTTAAAAATGTATATAGGTTGTACTTAAAATAAAAATTCTTATTCACTACAAAAAAACAAAGTCACACATTTTGTTTATATTTAAATAAAATCTTTATTATACAAAAATATTTACACTTTTTGTGGGAGATATGTATAATGACAAAATTAAACAACATTGGACAATAACTCAATCATAATAATAATATAAATAATAATGTTTAATTCTATAGCATTAAAAAATGAAATATATTAGGGAGTCATTTATGTTCTCACAATATTAACTCTTCACTAGTGCTGGAATTGGCAAAACAGAGATATAACCAATCTAAACTGATAATCATTTTTTCATACTGCTAAAACAAATTTTGCATTCTTGTTTTCATTTATGAGCTAGTTCTTATTTTAAGCATGGTAAAATTCTACATTTTAGTTCATGTCAAGAATGACCTTGAAATATTAATTTGGAATACATTCATCTATTAATTTCAGTAAACTAAATAATACAAAAAAAAAAAAAACATTTGCAAGAAGAGGAAAATTTTAAAATTTTGCATAAAAGTTTGAGTGAATCCAAAATTAAGAGGGTTATAAGTTTGTACAAAGACAGATACAACAAAACATAAACTAATAACATTTCTATATTTTGCATTGTGGATAAAAGTTTCAAGTACATTCAATATTAGAAGTGGATTACAAATTTGTACAAAGACACACATGAAAAAATATATACTTCTTTCTGGAAACATTTATAGTTTAGAGAAAATATGATTTAATTCTCTAGCAAAAATCTTCTTATAATGAATATAGGGTGTTTTACCCTGTAATTATCATGTTAAAAATTTGTGATATTTAAATGACCATTTAGAAATTTACTTTAGCCTTTGTAAATACTATTTTCCTTCTGCTTTATATCTTTCCTTACAAATCCAGTCTATAAGTATTATATAATTATAAAATTTGTGGAACTTGTCCCATCAAGTTTTGAGATAACAAAAATTATTTTAGAAGGCTTTCATCAATAAGCATTTATGATGTTTAACCACTCCTGTGCTGAAAAGTTATGTTACCAATATGATCTAAGTCATATTAATATTCTTCCAGGCTAAAAATTTTAAAAATAAAGAAACTATATTCTACTAAAAAGATAGCAGCCATCTTGTTCTCATATACAAAAAATATAGTTCTACATATTGATGAATATGTTAATTTTAAAAATCCTTTTAATCCATTATTAAGTTTAGAATTAAGCCATAAACTATTGAAAGGTTCTATATTTTCTTGTTGTTTGCAATGCATAGTAAAAACAATTGTACCATTAATATTTTAAGAATTAAAACTTCTGATTGTTTTAAACTCCTGGGACACTTTTCATGGAGGATAGAACAAAAATCATTGTCCTGATATACAAAAAAAAGGTATTTTTTGGAAAAGTAAAAATGTATGTAGTTTTAGAAAATTAATCATCAGAAAAAATCAATCTAAAACTTTCAAGATAATAAAATAGCAATCTTTAGAATCTCCTGACCAGTGAAATGACCATTTTCATGTCTTTCCCAATCATTTTTACTAACAGCTTTATAACCACACAATCGACATTTAAATATTTTTTTACTAATGAAATATTTATTTATAGTATGTCTTATGTCATGCCTTCTTAAGTAGTTCTTAAAAAACATTTTGTTCTCACAGTTAAAAAGTTCATCACTTACCTCTACTTTTTCATGTTTTTGTATGTAAAATGTTTTTCCATCTATATATTTTTTTTCATGACTTCTTAAATATCCTTTATCAGAAATCCCGAATTCACCCAGAGCATGCTGAAAAGATTGTACAACTTAATTATATGGTTTTTATCAGGAATCTTATATGGTTTTTCACTGGTATGTATTCTTTCATGTCTTCTTAAATAACTAGAGGATTTAATAGACTTTTCTCCTGTATGTGTTCTTTTGTGACTTCTTAAATTACTTTTAAAATAAGTCTTAAATTCGCACATGGTGCAACTAAATGACCCAACTCCTATATGAGTTTTTAAATCATTTATAACAGTAGCAAATGGCTTTCCTCCTGTATGTGTCAATCTATGTCTTCTAAAACTACTTTTACTCATCATCTTAAATTCACACAAGGAACACTTAAATAGTTTTTCTTTAGTATGTATGCTTTCATGTCTTTTTAAATAAGTTTTATGTGCAGTCCTAAATTCACATAAGTTGCACTTAAATGGTTTTTCGCCAGTATGTATTCTTTCATGTGTTATTAGACTACATTTCTCTGAAGTTTTGTATTCACAGAAAGTACACTTAAATGATCTTTGTTCTGAATGAATTCTTCTATGTCTTCTTAAAGAACTTTTATCTGCAGCCTTAAATTCACACATAACACACTTAAAGGGTTTTTCACCAGTATGTATTCTTTCATGTGTTATCAAATGACTTTTATTACAAGTCCTGTATTCACAAAGATTGCACTTCAACAATTTCTCTTCTGCGTGAATTTTTTCATGTCTTTTTATATAACTTTTATCAGCAGCTTTAAACTCACATATGGTACACTTAAGAGATTTTTCTTTGATATGTATTTTTTCATGCCTACTTAAATGATTTTTACTGGCAGTCTTAAATTCACACAATGAACACCTAAATGGTCTTTCGCCTGTATGGATTCTTTTATGTATTCTCAAATGATTTTTACAAGCGGTCTTAAATTCACATGTGAGACACTTAAATGGCTTTTCTCCAGTATGTGTCATTCCATGTCTTTTTAAATTACTTTTATTAGCAGTCCTAAATTCACACAAGGCACAAATAAATGGTTTTTCTCCAGTATGGATTCTTTCATGTATTATTAAATGACTTTTATGTGCAGTCTTATGCCCACACAAGTTACACTTAAATGGCTTTCCCCCGGTATGTACTTTTTCATGACTTCTTAAATGATTTTTATCATAAGTCTTGTATTCACAGAAAGTGCACTTAAATGATATTTCTTCTCTAAAGACTCTCTCAGGGTTTCTGAAATAACTTTTATCTGCAGCCTTAAATTCACACATGATGCACTTAAATGGTTTTTCTCTGATAACTTTTAATTAGTCTTGTATTAACACAAAGTACACATAAATGATTTTTCTCCTGTATGACTTCTTTTTGTATTTTTAAATAATGTTCATCACCATAATTAAATTGTTATATTGCACATTTAAATTGTTTATGACAGGCATGTGTTTTAAAACACTTTTTACCTGCAGTATTGTATTCACACTAAGCACAGCCAAAAGGTTTTCACTTGCATCTTATCTTTTATGCATTGTTCAATGATTTGTATAACAAGTCTTGAAGTCACATAAAGAGCAGTGAAATGGCTCTTCCAGTATGTCTTCTTAAATTACTTTTCACTAAAGCTTTGTGTTCACAGAAAGTGCAGTGAAAAGGTTTCCCTTGTATGAATTCTTTTACATCTATCAAACAACTGTTATTAGAAGTCTTGTACTCACATAAAATTCATTTAAATGATTTCCTCCAATGTGTGTTCTTTTGTGGTTTCATAAACAAGTCTTCAATTCACACAAAATGTACTTGTGCTTTTCCCTTGATATGTTTTCCTATTTTTAAATAAAGTTTGTCACCCCACAAAATACAATGAAATTGTTTTCTCCTATATCTCTTCTTTTGGGTCTGATTAATAGGCATTCAGTAGATTTCTTGAAATCACAAACACTATTTTCATAAAGTTTTTCTCTTGTATGACCATTTTTATATTTTTTTTTAAAATTTTTTTATCTCTATTAGTTTTTACCATTTTATTTTAAATCTAGTTTTATCACATGTATATTCATAACAATGTTTTCTTTTTTCTTTGTGAATTTCTTTTATTTTCTATAAACTCTTTCACACAAAAAATAATTTTTATGTTTCTGAATCACTTTGGTTCAATGGTGTCTTCTTAAAAAATACCATGAATAATATATATATAAATAAAATACTGATACTGATAAAATAATCTTTCAATAGCTGATAAATATGGTTCTGTGTGTGCAACATTTAAATTTTTATAAAAAATATTTTTTCTTTAAAATCATTTTTCCAAATTTTAGAAATGTATATTTATACACCCAACAAACTACATCTTCATTTTAAATACATTGTTTGTCAATAACTTTCAAAATATTAATGGCAAAAATGATACATTACAATTTTTAAAAAAAAAGTGTACAATGTTTGCCTTTATTGGATCACTTATTTAAAAATAAAAGCATTTTCCCATATAGTTATTATCATTTGGTCAAGCATTATATGTTATATAATGAAACTGAAAAGTGACAAAAGAGAAATCTATAGAATATGTATTTTTGAAATCCTTTTTACCTTTCCACTGTAGTAATATTAAATAAGCATGAAATTTTTATGTAAATATTCAACCTTTTCTAGAAGGTAAACTTGTGTTAAAAATCTATATAATTATGATTTTCTTCTTTTTAAAGATTACTCTTTTGTTTATAAAAGTATTATAATTCTTAGAAATATATATAATCTTGTGAAAAATTTTACATTTTAATTATATTGATTAACATCATACTGTTTGAAGTTCAAATATTCAATGGTAGCCATTTTATAATACATTGCTTTTTAAATACTAACCTATCTTCAAAATCAGGGCCTTTTCGATGTCTTGAACCTATACAAAAAAAAAGTATTAATATTAAACACATTGATTGAGATTATAATGAATGAAGTGAGAAAATATTTCTTAGCAAGAACAGATTGTTAATTAAAATTATCATTGGATCATGCTTTAAATGAATACTTAAACAATTTTATCTGATGATAAATCTCATAAAACGATTGAGTTTTCATTTAATGCCCTGACTGATTGAAATAGATTATGTTTCCAAATACCAAGACTAGGCTGGTTAGTCCCAGATTATTTATTTAAAATACAATTTCTCTCACAATCTTTTACTATCTAGAATGTTTACTTTTAGCTTTACATGTATCAAAATAAAAAATAAATGTTAATCTCAAGCATAATTTCATTAATAAAAAATATGGAAAAAAATGAAATATTAATTTATGAAATAATTAACTGCTATAAATAACTTCATAAAAGTGTACCTTTTTATCAAAATGAATTAATGAGTAACCTAGAAGGTTCATATAATAATGATGATGACTTTGGGAATCATTCTATCTTTAACAAATTAAATACTTACAGTTACTACAACCATAAAAATTTTCTCCTCCACACTCTTAGCTTATACTTTCTTAAACTGCATCCTCATTATTTCTCAAAATTCCTTCTTATGATATAGTACATATATCAACAGTTTCTGTCTTCCCAGAATCACATATTTTAAAAGAATGTTTACCACTCTTCATTTGATCTTTATATTCTTTAAATTTTTCATTTCCAATTTAATTCTATTTATTAAACTTTTTACTAATTTGAAGAGAATTGAGAAGTAAAACTTTGGGAGAAAAAATAGAGCACTATTATGTAGTCATCAGATAAGTTCAGGAAAATTCTTATTTTTATGTGCTTAATTATTGTACCCTGGATTACTACAGTTTACATTTTAATAATTATGTCAAAAATTTAACTTTTTGAGGGATTTCTCTGCATATATTCTGACACACACACACATATATATATTCTAACCTCCCCCCGTGCATTCTCACCCCAAAATATACTATTTATTACGACTATTACGGGTTCTAGCTCAGTTAACAAAAAAATAAATGAAATATTCAGCATTAATAAAAATGATTACCAGCTCTAATTTTTAAAATACAAATACGGTTCAATTTTTAAATGAATTAAACAAATATTTACTATTTTCATGAGACATGGAGTGACAATACAGGGAACGAGATAGACTACATTGAGCCATTATCCACATGATACTACCACAATGGCATAAGAACACTATCCCCCCTTTTTACTATACCAAATAACTAACTCATAGTATTCTTACGACTTTCTGAGCTCTATTCACTACGATTAAAATAATAATCATATCTTAATCTTCTTTATAACAAGAATCTAGCTCAATTAAATAAAATGAAGTAAAATAAAATAAAATCTCAGGTTCATAAATTGTATTCTAACTGATTTAAAATTACGGTAGTAAAATATGAAAAGGGAATTTTATGTCATAATTTACTACACAGCAACTAATAATAATAAAAATAATAATAACAATAATAATATAATATAATCTTATTTCTTCCTAAAATGAAATAAATAAATACGTACGTGGTAGTATTTTAATAATCTGACAACAGAATACATGTGGCAACTTTAGGATATAATTTAATGTAATATTGTGGCAACTGACTTATGATCAATAAATAATATAAAATTATGATCTTTTAATTTTAACATACCAATAAATTCTCAAAATTCTTATAATAACACTTTTATGTTTACCTTTTGTGCAAAATTTATATGTCTGTTTCAATTATAAATGTATCGTGATTTCATGCATCCATGTGGAGAAATAACAACTCGGACACAAAAACTTTAAAACAAATTTAAAACAAAGTTTATTAACAACATAAATAAATTAACAATATTTTTACACTATATACATTGGATATCCCTTACTTTCATATCTCAACTTAGTTTATTAGTTTATAAAATGAAATCAAAATATTATTTACTTTCCTAGTTAAATCTTTTTTTTTTTTAACACTTAAGAAAATACAGTATTATTACTTGATTTATTATTATGGTTAGCTTATTACAAAATGCATTTCTTATATGATTATCACTAACACTTTGCATCCCTAATATTATTAAAATTACATTTTTTACAAAATTTACATTCATAATAAAATTCTACAAAATAATAAAATTTAGTTTCATATTGGTTGTATGGAATCTTACAAAGTCAAAACACTATTCTACATTCGGTATTAGGTTTTTATTATTCATTATCCGATGTTTATTAATCCTAATATTCTCATTCAAGCCTTACTTCGGATGATATAATTATAACTATTAATATACCATGCACAAGTATATGTTTATTATACCTTATTGAATTTTCTCTTGATAAATATGCAATACCCATTCTCTCCAATATTAATATTTAAAAAAAATTCAAATTTTATTATCACTTTTAAAATACTTGGTTTAGATTTCTTTTCAAAATCTTATATTCATTTCTGAATTAATTTTACAATGTATTATATGATTCTTTCTCTCTTTATGATATTTTGGACTTTCAATTTTAAAGTTACACAATTCTATACATTCCAGCAAATAAACTATTCTTATATAAATGATAACATATCTTCAGTTCTATTTTATTCATTATTTCTTTGAAAATATCTTTCTGACCGATGCAGATTCACGAAATAAGGATAGCGAAGATAGATGCATAGGATCAAAATACAACTAGAATATTACTCGTCATATACCTTGACAATCATGGCACAGTGAATTAAAAGACACTATAGAGGAGTGACCTTTACCTGTCTACCAACCTCTATCATAGGAACGATGCTAAAGCTATTTCTTCAGCTTTATTCTAACATCAAAAGTTTAAAGATATGCAAAACACTGTCCAAACCATATGTGTTCAGTCATAGGACTTAGTTAACTATACTAAACCACACAAAACTAAATATGATCCAAATCCCTTATATTTTCCTATTTCTTAAAAAAAACACATCATCTTGGTTTCCTCTCCACTAGTACTTCCAAGTCACTATCCGATCTTATTTCTCAAGATTTTTCTATACTGTACATCGACAAATACATATCTGCATTACTAACAATAATAAAATTCATTGATGTTTTAAAACTATTCCACTGTTCTATAAGAAAATCTTTTTACTACTTTCCTCCGTATATTTAATCATATACAAACTATTTAAATATCTGAATACTTTATCACATGAAAGTTCAAAAGAATCACACAATTGTTCTGTTAAATTATATTATTAATATACTTTAAATAAATTGTTGCATGCATATTCCAAATTACTCCTATCTCATTATATGTTAAAATGTTGCATAAAATGTGTACATATAATTAAGACTTTCACACTTCATTCTTAGGTCAATAGATGATCTAAAAAAAAAAATACATTATGCATTATAAATAACTATCAAAATTACCAAACGACCTTTATCTCCTCGATCGCGTTCCGTAGGCTTCACCATCCATTTGATCCTTGTAGATATAAGATTCACATCCATACACTTTATTTTAAACACTATTTCTACAATTTTATCAAGTTATTATATTTAAATTTTAATATTAATAAATTTATGTTTTCTGTTTTCCCTAATCTCACATAACATTTTATATTTTAAAATAAATTAGTAAAAAATATTCAAAATATATTTACTGTACTCCTTCATCAAATTTTCCTGAAAAACTGTTCATACTAAAGCCAAAAAAAATTGTTTATCATTTCTTTTCCATTCACTTAATGTTCCTCTCCCTGCTTGTTCAATTTTAAGTAAAACAAATATTACTTCGTTCAATAAATATTCATAAATGATAATCCTTGGTTTTTATAATATTTAATACAATTATTAATTATGACATTAGTTAATCCCGTAAAGAAAACTTCTAAATATTCTCTTCTAATATTTCCTGCTAATATTTTCTCCCACGCGACTTTTACGATGCATCTTCTCAGTACTTTGATTTAAATATTCAATAAAACTTTTCGGTTTCCATGGATTCATTTCTTTAAGTAAATTAGATTTATAGTTTCCAAATCTTTATCTTTATTAATCATTTCTCTAATGAACACTTTATAATATTTTTTAATTCTTCTTAGAGAAAGTTTTTCTGTTCCTTTTTCATAAAAACACAATAGCTCTTTCATATTATTATTCTGTAACTTTTTTCCTTCTTTTAAAATTCTGGTACTATATACTTTGTAATGTTTCCTTTAAAAAGATAAACATTCTTTCTCCATTATAACTTTTACATAATTTTTTCTTTATGATATACGCATCTTAATTTTTCCATAGAGAAGAATAAAAAAAAAAACTTCGGAGTAGCCTTTTAAAATTGTGCGTCTTAATTTTTCCTGACGGAAAATAACTTTTCTTTTAAGTTTTCTGTATAATGTCCAAATTATATTTATCTGAGTTCTAATGATTTTCTGGTTGATCACAAATAAACTGTATTCAAGGCACTTTACAATTATTTTTACTTTATCAATACTTTTAGGTACTTTTTTCTGTAGTATTTCCATTTTACTGCAAGGTTTTGGCTAAACTTGAATAAAAAATCCTGGCAAGAAATCTTTTAAATTAGCCTTCCATTTAAAGGCAGTTCAAAATATTATATTTTAAAACAAAACTTTTAAAATAAATACAAAATTTTTTTAAAATTATAACACTTTTCTAGCTTACGATCTTATACAGCTAAAAAATATGTTCCTCCTTCCTTTACTTACACATTCCTTCTCCCACTCCGTCTAATTCCTATTTTTCGTCTGCTAAAATACCTCCGTTGATTGGTTAATGACTTTTTTTAGCGCGAACAAATTTACACATTTTTAGTTTTATAATAGATTAAACTTTTTAAAATAAAGAATTTATGACGTCATGTTTTAAAATATTACTTAGAATAGTATTTTTAAACTCAATTACAGTTTTATCAAAATCATTTAAACTTTAAAACAATTATTAAAATAACATTTAATATTTCAACTTTTACTTTAACGATAGATAGCAATTATATTTAGTTTTATAATTCACAAACTTTATTATTATATTCTAACAAGCATGTGTGTGAAGGTATATAATATACAGTCACATGATTACTAACTTTATCAGATGATTTGATTTTTTTTTTAATTTACGTCTCGGTCTAAATTACCAAAACTGATATATTTTATAAAAATTTGGAAAATAATTTAAAAATGTAGAACTAAATATAATTCTCACCATCCCAAAGTTTATCTTAAAATATATTAGATTAAATTTGAATATTAATTATAATTATAATATTACATATAGCGTTTATTTAATTTATTAGTTTTAAAACATTACAATTGAATTGTTAATATACTTTTAACTATTTATAGCTGTATTATTTTATATGGCCAGCTTTTACAACCATAAGCAAGGATATAATTAAGTTTTATTTAACTGTTTTTTTTAAAATAATCTATTACACTTTTATATACCAGGTAATTTTCAGCCTTAAATTGTACTATAAAATCTAATCGATCATACAATTATCAATATATTACACAAACGTATTTTAAAATTTAAATTTTTTTAGCAATTGACCATTCTACCTTATTATGACCTATAGATAAGGGCACAATATATATATATGATACATAAAACATTTTAAAATGTTTATTCAAAATATATATATATCTTTTATAAATGTAGGACAAAACTGTTTAATAGATAAAAGTAAAGGTATTTTCTAATAAATCAGAAGTCTGAGTAAAGCTTATTGTAATGTAGGTATTTTTTGAGTTACAATTTTAAAAGATTTATCTATTCTTTTGAGTAAAAGAAAATTCAGATGGATTATGAAACAAAGAAACTACATCATAACTTTAAATATATAAAAATAGTGAAAATAATTTAAATGTATATGATTGTACAATTACTGAAATTTATTTAGTTAGAGATCAAAATATTTTATAAATTATCTGATCAGAAAGGGAATTATATTTACTAGAAATTAGTACTATTTCCAACTGATTAGATAATATTAATCAAATTTGCAATTAAAACAGAGGTTTAACTAATTAATTAAAAGAATTTGAAAATTAATAATGTGGGTAGTATATGCAAGCTACAAAACTTCTATTATATTGTATTCTGCTGAGTTTTTCTTTTAAGAGTATGTTATTTAGTTTGCCGTCTGTTCAGTAGTGTGCTATACCCATTCCACTGCCAGCTTCTTTAAGAACCAGTTTGTCCAGCAGAAATGTAGCTATCTATGCAGATCCAAACTATCACAGGAATATTCATTCAATGTTTACCACCCAGTTCTTTCATTTGCCAGCCTGAAATGTAGTAAATATTTTTGACCACCATTGTCGAGACATCTATCCACTGTCAAACCCAAGATAAAAACCAGGAATGCCAGTTATAAACTCTGTCAATGTTCAAGAAGATAGGAGTGCACTCCAGAAACAAAAGCTATAATAAAACCTAGGTAAATATGATAAATGATAAATCCAAAGACTAGACAAATTTTATTCTTTACAAACTTTATAAAACTAAAATTGTGTTTATCCCTATTTATAAATGGGCTAATCTATAGTAAAGAACTCTATAATTAATGTAATTTAATTTACTTTACATTTTGATTATTACGCTATATTTTTTGTGTAAATAATATGTTGATTTAAATTGTTAACTTGGCTTCTCTCTCGCCATATAATATTAATTAAGATCAAATTGTGTCAATTATATGTTTTTAATATAATTATCTGGTAGTTTGAATCATGCCAGTTTCTTGCTCTTTATGCTAGTCAATGCAATCAAGCACTTGAAGCATGTGTTAAAATCATCTTTTGTTGATATTCCAAGCAAATTTGGCTGGAGGGTGCCTGAGGATTTATTCTTAATATAAATAAAAGTATCTGCAGGAGAGGTGTTTGCTTCTTGCAGTTAGCAAGAAGTGCAAAGGTCTTGAAAGGTGGCTATGGATTGTAAATTTATAAACAATCTTGGTTTGACCATTGGTATGGTTAATGCGTAAAAAATATAACCATATTACCTCCTCTGTTTGTATAATGGTACCACAATTATATTATTGTTAACACTAATCAATTATATAAATGTTACTTTAAATTGGATTAGAAAGTTTTTGTTATAATATACATAGTTAATTGCAACATTAAACTAAATGTATATATTTATTGAAACTATATATATGCATTATTGAATTTTTTCATTGCTAATTATTAATATTGTTTTACATTTAAAAGTAAATAAAAATCTAAAAAGAATTTCTAATAAATTTATAAGAATATTAAAAATTATAATAATCATGTAACATTTTAAAATCCAATTTGAACTTTTTAAGATAATGTTATATATAATGAATACAAACTTATTATATAAATTAATAATCAAAAAAAGCAAGTCATATATAACGTGACATTACTTTTATAAGCTTGTATTTACAAAAATGCAATACAGAGAGCGTACCAATAGCTCAAACTGCTCTTAATTGAAAGTGCGGTATGAGAAAATATTTAAAATCTCTATCCAGAACCTTCCCCTCTCCAGACCATCAGCTTATAGCTCACATCAGTGGAGAGCTAGAATATTCGGACACTAGATCTAAAATATCAACTCAAAACCCAGCACTTATTTCATATGTATTGGTATGCTATCTGTATTACATTTTTGTAAATACAAGCTTTTTTATTATTATAATTTTACCTTTAAGGCTTTGGCTGTGTTGACGCTATTAAAATATGGTAGATCTGAATTTAGTTCAGTCACATATAGCCATTTAAGTTAAATAGCTAGATTTAAAGACATTTTCATGTCCAAAAATTTCAGAGTTTCTACTTAAATATTATGTATGAAATAAGTGCTGTGTTTTGAGTTGATACTTTAGATCTAGTGTCCGAATAGTCTAGATCTCCACTGACGTGAGGCATAAGCTCGAAACCAATTGATTTGGAGATGGGAAGGTTCTGAATAGAGATTTTAAATATTTTCTCCAACCGCACTTATCAATTAAGAGCTTGTTTGAGCTATTGGTGTGCTCTCTGTATTATATAAATTAAGGAAGAAAAAAGATCAGTCAGCATTGGTGATCAAGTGGTCAGCACAGCCACCTTACAAGCAGTTGTCCCGGGTTCGCTTCCCGGCTGATGCTTTGACAAATGAAAAAAAAAAAAAGATCAATTTGAATGTAAGCATTGCTGTCTTAAAATAATAATAATAAAGATAGTTTATTTGTTAAAACTTGGAAATGAAGATTATTTTGCTATTATATTTATGAAATGGAAAATTGGAAATGTTTTATTAGTGCAGTTTGTAAACTGCTCAATATTATTAAAAGAATTTACTTTTTAAGCATATATTTCTGGTGACTTTATGTAATTTTAAATTTCAATTTGGTCAACATTTTTACATTTCTTGTGCAAGACACCTATTTTAAATTTTGTCGACAATATTATATATCTTGCATAGGATATATAAAAGAAAATTTGCAATATTAACTTTTCTTAGATTTTAACAATCTTTGCAGCTGATGATTGGAGGATGATTAGTCATAGATAAGCATAAGAGCAATAATCAGGAAACTATCTTAGAGATAAGGCAGAAATCAAAGAGATCCTATTCAGTCATGACTTTTATTTCCTCATTAAAATTTCCACACCAATGAGATTTTCCAGCAGTTCTTTTCCAATAGCTATTCTTCTGCAGAGAAAGGGAAATAATCTATTTGAACTGCCTTGTCACATAGAGCAAAAGACATAATAAATGTCTGAATAAAAGACTTTGTCTTTAGAGTTTCAAGAGATAATAACTTGTGAGGGTAGCAAGTTTGGCATTAATCTGTAGTAATTGGCTATTTATATATACTGAACAATAATAAAGATATGTGTAAGAGATTGTGATTTAGGCCAAACTGATGAATGCTGGTTCAACATGAAATGTGCATCTTAAGGATCATACATCTTTTTCATGTCTGGTCATTTGTTTATGATTACACCCGTCCACAAGATTTTAAAAGTAGATGGAAACTAGACCCTACCTTATGTGAGAGAGGTGTAATAAAAATTACACTACAGGTATATTAATAACAGAATAAATTTTTAATTTCTTTCTAATATATATATTATTTTACAAAAAAAATCAAGTCAGATGTCACATGATCTAATTTAATAAGCTTGTACTACAAATGTTATATATAGAGCTCACAAATAAGCTAACAAGTTTTGCAGAATATCCCCAACCCAGACCGGTTTCTGCTACTGGCATCCTCAGTGAGGTACTAGGATATTTAAGCACTAAGGATGCCAGTAGCAGAAACCGGTCTGCGTTTGAGATATTCTGCAAAACTTGTTAAGAGCTTATTTGTGAGCTCTATATATAAGATATCATCTTATATGGAATTGAAAACAGGTTTAGGTTGATTACCACTTCCAAATACCAAGCATTCTTAAACCTAATTAATTACTGATAAATATGTTTAATTGAAAAAAATCTGAAAATGAATAAAAAAAAACAACTTTATTAGATCTAAAAAAAGTATTTAGAAAAATGTTTTTAAAACTGAATTAAATTTTTTTTTATTAAATTGTTGGCAAATGCATAGTAAATAATAAATGTGCCCATGTGTGTGGATATGTAATAAATGCATTAAATAAGTTTTCCTTAAATCTCTATTTGTATAACCAACTTTAGACCTTCTAAAAAACATTAAGACCACCTATACCACTTATATATATATATATATATTGAAACAGACACGTTGTTTCATATATATAATCTGAAGTCCCCCCTCCAATTTATGATGAATAAGTGGTTCAAACCCACACCTAATATATTAAGTAATAATAAATTTCCAAATAATGACTTCAAACTGCATTGGTATGATGAATAAGTGGGTCAAACCCACACTAATATATTAAGTAATAATAAATCTCTTCCAAATAATGACTTCAAACCACATTCATATGATGAATAAGTGGTTCAAACCCACACCTAATATATTAAGTAATAATAAATATCTTCCAAATAATGACTTCAAACTGTACACCTAATATATTAAATAATAGTAAATCTCTTCCAGTTAGAGCTAAAGTCGTATCATACAGTTGTGTGTGGTACTTAACATATTCACTGTAGAGAAATAGTCTTCTAGGCCAAAAATTGAGTGTTCAAGGACTAAGATGAGTGCTCTAGTCAATCTTCATGATTCTAGCTAATGCTGGCTCAATGTGGGTGGGATATAAACCAGCAAAAAATACTAGTTCAGTGTAAAATATTATAAAAAAATATTTGTATTACTTAGAAACCCTAGTATCAAATAATGGCACAGAATTTCTTCCACTGAATTTAAGGCCTTCATAATCAAACAGGAGGTAAAACATATTTATATCCTACCATATCATTCTGAATCAAACAGGATTGCCTAGACAGCTGTTCAACAATTAAAACAAAAATATAAATAGAATTATGATAATATGCAAGAAATTGTAAATTTCACGATACTTCATTAGCATATTACTCCATTCACACAATTTTCGGTTTTCATTTCCACCATTATATTAATCATATCCAAAGAAACTGCATACATGCTAATACTGTCAAAATAACTAGTCACTTGATAAATGGACAATAGTATATACTAAAATTATACAGGCTTTGCAACTACTGTAATTGAAAATCCAAGTCTGAAAGTCGAGTTGACCCCAAAGGCACAAATAGAAAATAAGTCGTAAAGAAATGGCTGTCCATTTTTTTTAAGGTCACATGAGGGACTCTTAGATGAAATAATGCTCTGGTCTCAGTTAAGATCAATAATGGAATATGTATTCACATACGCATATACATTTAACATATTAAAAAGTGTATATGCTATAAATTTACACAAAATAATATTAAACTTTATGACAATAATTAATGTAGATTAATAAGGAAATGCAACATTCAAAAACACAATCATGTTAAGATTGAAAAAAAAGAATTTTTAGATAATAAAAAAACAAATTAACTATTTATGAAACAATAGTCTTAAAATATTCTTGGATAGAAGTATTCCACTGTTAAAAAGAAAAATGATTAAGCCTCAAGCTAGGAAAGGAGCCAGGGTGTCAAACTAGAAGAAACTACAGGAAGAAGGGTTTAGGCAGATCTTAATACCCACCGACATCCCAGACTAAAAACGTATCCAAATCCACTTATATATATATAGAAATTTTATTATGGAACAGTGAATACAAGTTAAAGGAAGATACAATCAGAAGGTGAGAAAAGTGAATTTGGATTACAGTACTTTACAATGAAAAACAGGAATTACACATTCTGCCAATCGATAAAAACCAAACAAGGTTTGAACGTTCTAAACAAAGGAAAAGGGAAACCGTTTTTTGATAACAGAACCTCGGGGTCCACTTCAATGATTTACAAGGAGAGAAATTCTGAAGTCCTTGTCCCTGGAGAGGCAGAATTTACTTTAGACAACACCAGTCCCGCAGGAGATATTTCCCTTATTGAGATAGGCCGGATTTTAGAAGTAATTAGGGAAAGAACGGAAAGCCATTTAATAAAGGCTGTTTCGGTCTTACTAAATCGGCCAAAACAATAAAATATGCATCACTTGATAAATCTTGTATCAAATTTACACTTGATGAACTATTATTTATCCTTACTATATTAAATATTTATACTGTACTAAATTAGGATCTTACGACCTCTTATTGATTTATGATTTCGTTCGGATTCCTCCTTTTGAAGCTTCGCTTCCAGTTTGTTTAGTAGTCCATATATAGCAATTTCTAATTCAAATCAGAAAAACAACTATTATCACTTTTCTTCTTCCTTTAATGCATGTAAAAAATTATTTTCATTTTCAACTTTCTTTCAGTACTCAAACAAATTTCGTTTTAAATTTTAAAACTTTAAAAACGACCAGCAGCAAAAAAAAAAAAAGTATCACGTGATTATTACTGTTCAAAGCAGTAGTCTGGCGTTGTTTGAGTGGTAGTATTTAAATAATAAGCTGCTATATCTTAGTTAGCTTCATATAATTCTAAGACATAAATGGTAAATGTTAACAAAATAAATATTTATAATAAAAGACTATAGGTATATAGTTAGATTTAATCCTGTAATTATCAATGAAAGCAATAACGTTAACACATAATTGAATTATCCTAAATAAATTCTATAGATATTGTATGTGTTATTAAATATGTATATAAACGTTTATGAGAATCTTACCCAAGTTATCTTTTTTAAAACAAGAAAATAGCTATAATAATAACATTGATGCATTTTTCACTCTTGTACATTTATTGAATAGCGCTCTCTAGCGGAATAGTTGAGCTTTCATGAAAATAATACAATCTTTAATAATTAACCAATGAAAATAATCAGATGGCGCTTATATGTTCTAAACCAGGGGTGGCCAGGTAGCCAACTTTTGTGTTCATAAGATCTACTTTTTATTTTAAAAATATTTTGCGATCGACTTGTTGTCATAGGCATTTTTATATATCTACCTAGTAAAAAATAATTATTTAACAGGCCAAAAAACTTTTATTAACAACATTTATTAACAATATTTATTAATCCAAATTAGCTACATTAAATCAAGATTAAAAATATTATTTTCAATAAAGATACGACTTAGTGGACTTCACCTATCTAGAATTAAAAAAAAAATTTGAACAAAAATAACAAAAAAAAAAACTCAGTTGTTTCTCTCATTACCCGACAGCACTTACCAGATGGTCTCGCGATCGACCAAAAATGGCTTTGCGATCGACCGGTAAATCATGATCGACTTGTTGGACAACCCTGTTCTAAGCTATTTACTTCGTTTGAATTAAAATATACATTTTTGCATTACCTTTTGATAGATTGAGCTACTGTTATTTTAAGGTAAGATCTTTACTTCGTTTCCATTCACTTTTCTTTTAAAATGAGTGGTTCAAATCAATATTTGTACCCTCTTAAGTTCAATGCTGGTGAAGGTGAAAACGTTCGTGTTGTTTCTAAAGATATTGCTATGTCTCACTCAAGCCCTTCCTCTGAAACTACTCAAATGCTAAGATGCATTTTTTGGAAACTTTATCTGACTCTGTTACAACATTTAAATATCCTTTAAATAAATGGTTTTTTATTCCTGAGGATGAAAAAGTCAATAATAATCTAAGTAAGGAAAATCCCAACACTAGCTTAGATTTGGTTGCTATGCAAAATAAATTTACTAATAATATTTCTGCTGTTCAAATTCCTCGTAATGTAATGGTTTCTGATGATAATATTAACTTTGGAACTGAAAAGAATGATTTTATTCCAACAAATAATTTAGAAATAAAAAAAGACAATGTTATTTTTGACATAGTTAACTCTAATTCGAACGTTCTATTTAATAATTCAGAAAATGGTTCAAATTCTACTTCAAATATTTCTAATTTTGATTCTACTAATATAAATTCTTTTAATAGTGCTAAAAATCAGGTTTTTATTTCTCAAAATAATGTTTTCTTATCAAAAAATAACCGATTCCTAATATTGTTTATAAAAAAGATTTTCAATTAGTAGATGGCGCTTTTACAGAAATCAACAATCTCTTGGTATAATTGCTGAGAGATTCTTGACTTCGTTTAAGAAGAAGCTACAGTACATCACATCTTTCTTCAGTTGAATCTCTTGAGAATCAAAAAAAAAAAAAAAACTTGAATCTTGTTTACAGTCTCATACTTCTGATTTACATCATATGTCAAATTTCCAATATTCCTCTAATAGCTTTTTGCCTCGGCTTCTTCAAAAGAACAACAATTCAATTTTTCAAGATGATTCTCACATTTCTATTCAGAAACAATCTCGGTTAAATAAAAGTAAAAAGTTCCAAGGATCTAATAATGTTTCAAATTCACTTTCTTCATCTAATGACATTTATTTCAATGTTAAAAATGATAAGATTTGTCCGCAAAATCATTCTCTTTTATCTGAATATACATCATTTCCTTCTCGTACCTCAAAAACTGATTTTATTGATAATAAGAAACCTAATTATGCTTTTGTTCTTACTAATAAAGTTCATCCAGTTAATCATTGTACATCTCAGAGTAATCATTCTGCTCATCAGGCTTCTCAAATTGGTCTTGATTTTGATGATCATGAGAACACTATATAACTTAAGTAATACAGTTTTATCAACTTATTCTATTTCTCAGGATCTAAGAGATATTCATCAAAACATAAGTTCTGAATTTAATTCATGTATTCCGGCTATTCTTTTCAATTCCTTTTTGCACTATTTTAGTGATAACCCTTTAATCCTTACTGCAACAGATAAAAATTGTCAATTTGATTCTTTTCCCATATATGATTTCTTTCAACTCTTAAAAGAATTAAATCTTGGTGATGCAATTAAGAGGGTGTATTATCACATGAATAGACGATACATTATACTGGAATTTACAAATTTATTAGTGAAAGAAAAATTAAAAGACATCAGCTTTTACTTAGCCAGCGTTTCCTAATCTCTATTGATATGAATAGGCCGAGGCTTCCTTTTGGTCTTGCCAGAAACTGTTACCTAAACTTTTCACAATTAGATCTTCAAAAACTTCTTTGTAAATTTGGAGAAATTATTAATTTTAGATATATCTCAGAAAAAAGCTGGCTTTGAATTACCCTCAAATACTGTGCTTTTACAATCAAACTCTCCTCTGGTTGCACTCCTCTAGATATTCCGCTTTTGAGGCTGGTAAGTGTCCAATTTTTGTTTCATGGAATACAGCCATAATGTTTCTTTTGCGGTGAGCATTGACATTTAGTTAAAGTATGTTCTAAACGAATTTGTATTATCTTCAATGTTAAAGGTAGTGTCACTCGACGTGCTTGATTGTCACCAGGTGACGCTGTGGAACCATCAACAACCGGTCAGAAGCCTGCAAGTGATAAATTTATATCCAAAAGTGGCTAAAAATCAACAAGTAAAAATTCCCGAGGCTACACATATCCAAATGCTGAAAATTGACAAGTAAAAAATAAATTTATATCCAAAAGTGGCTGAAAATCGACAAGTAAAAATGCCGAAGGCTACACATACAAATGCTGAAAATTGACAAGTAAAAAATAAATTTATATCCAAAAGTGGCTGAAAATTGACAAGTAAAATGCCCGAGGCTACATATATCCAAATGCTATAAAATTCAAATTCAAAAAAAATAAAAATAGCTGAAAATACGACAACCCCCCCCCCCAAGCAATAATTTTCCACTTAAATTGATAAGTAAAAATGCCTGACGCTGTATATATCCAAGAAATATAGCAAAAGTCCAAATTTTAAAAAAAAAAACAATCAAAATGCTATAAAATTAAAATATATATATATATATATAGCTGAAAATTCATCAATATTTAAAAAATGAAAAGCAATATACAAAAAAACTGGTATACCAAAAAACCATTAACAATGATGGAACACGGGAAATGCAAACAGAATTTCATCAAATTATTTATTAAGCTTCCAATTTGCATATAAGCATCTGCAATGCACTCAAAAGCAATTATTTGGTCTCTGCTTAAAAATTATGGCATTATCATTTAAATTCGTCAAGCAATACATAAAAAATAATTATCAACGTAAAATATACCCCTACCACCCAAAATAACTGAAATTCACAAATTACGTCGATGGAATAATACTTGAAAAATAAATGATTATAAACATTTGCAAATCATTTAAATTCATCAATATTTAAAAAATAAAAAGCAATATACAAAAAATAATTAGCAATGTCTTTACAGAAATTTCAGTGATTGCACTTTTTTCAGTTCAAGAAAAGCTATGTCATCACATTTTGAAAATACAAAGGTGATGCGAAATAGAAAGATTATTTGCAGCATAACATTTTGAAGATACAAAGGTGACTTAAAATAGAAAGGTTATTTGCAGCATAAAAATCCATTAGCTATCAAATAAACCACTAAACATCACATGATCATCTCTATACTAGCACATAATTGTTGTAAACAAGGCAAAACTCTCCATACAGTAGTGCCTCCCTATGCCAAACAGAGTAATCAATGGATGCCAGAAGGCTTGTGCATAAAATCCCTATCTAGGTGCAGTGCTCTCAGATCCAAGGCTCCTCACTGATGATGACCACAAGCCAGAAACTAGTCTGGGGATATTGGACGAGTAGGCACTAGGTAGAGATTTTATGCACAAGCCTTCTGGCATCCATTGATTACTCTGTTTAGCACAGGGAGGCACTACTGTATGGAGAGTTTTGCCTTTGTTTACAACAATTATGTGCTAGTATAAAGATGGTGATCATGTGATGATTAGTGGTTTAACACCAATCCTGCCTAATAGGTAGTGGTGGCTATGGTTGTTTAAGAGCCAAAGACACAAAAATGTATGGGTGCTGAATTGAGTTCAGACCCATATGACTATATAAGCTATTGAACTTAGATTGAAGATATTAACAATGTTTTCAATTTCATTCTCAATAGTTTTGTAGTAAAGTAGAGTTAAAAGGTGGCTGCTGGAGGGTTACATTAGATCCTAAGATCTAGGTGCAGTGCTCTCAGATCCAAGGCTCCTCACTGATGATAGCCACAAGCCAGAAACTAGTCTGGGGATATTGGATGAGTAGGCACTAGATAGGGATTTTATGCACAAGCCTTCTGGCATCCATTGATTACTCTGTTTGGCACAGGGAGGCACTACTATATGGAGAGTTTTGCCTTTGTTTAGCTATCAAATAATAAACCGTCTAAAATTACAAGAGTTAAAGAAACATAAGGTGTCTAAAATAGACTTTTATAAAAAAAAATTGTGGATTTAAAGAGGAGTTATTAGATGTATAGATTGTCTCCTGTTCAATATTGTTATTGATTTTCAACTAGCCAGTTGTCAGTTGAATCAGTAATTATCATTTCTAATATATATATATTATTCAGAGTGAATTAACTTGTTAAGACATTTAATAAAATTGGTGTGTGTATTTCAAATTAAGTTATTATTAATTGTACAGCTGCTAGATTCTAATTTGATGCCATATATATTAATCTGTAATTTATATCTTCTTTATCATCATTTTTAAATATCATAGTTATTACTACATTCTTCCAATCATCTGGTACATCTTTTTCTCATGCCACTTTGACTTGATTATATTTATATTCAATATTTTAATTTAAAATTTTCATTTTGTTGTATTTTTTGTCATATTAATATTCCCACTGTTTCAAAGAATTAATAATATACGATCCGGGATAATGAATGCTCCTTAAGAAAATATTCTAAATGTAAGGTAAAAAATATAATATTCATATTTTTATAATAAAAAAAAGTGTTTAGGCTTATAAAGAAAAATGGATGTTTACATAATATTTTTGTTAAAAAGAAGTTGAATAAACTATTTTGATTAGTTTTTTTTTTTTTTTTTAAAAAAAAAAGATTTATTAGACAACTGAAACAGAGATGTACTTTGAAAAAGTAAAATACAAAAGGAAAAATAATGAATATAATATAAGAACATACATATAATAAAACTGTAAAAATCTGAACAATCAAAAGGTAAATAGTGTTGCACAGGAAATAGTTTAGTCAATAAAATAAAAAAAACTTGATCAAAATGACATATTTAAAATGCGACAGCAGAATCTCTAAGTTTGGCTTTCCGAAGAAGAAGGGAAAATATCTGTAGAGTAAAAGATCTTAAGTGGTCAAAAATAAGCTTACATCTAGTTAATCATAAAAAGAATGTAAGGAAAATAAACAGACATTTTCAATAACAAATTTGATATGCTATAAAAGATATTAAAAAAAAAATTATACATCAGAAAGGATCTCATTAAGAACAATTTGGTCAAGAGAATTTGAAGAATTAGAAGCCGAAGCTAACAAAAAGATCGAGAAACCAGCCTTTTAGATCTCTTTTTCTTATTTTGTTTTTGACATTTATTTAATTGAGATAAAATTGAAGATAAATTATTATCCAACTCATTCTAAAAAAGCAAATTGTCATCAAGTTGAGATTCAAAAGAATCATGTTTTTCTCTTGTTGTTTGGAAGGTGTCTTTTATCATTGTCTGAATTTGAATTAAGCAATCAGAAGTTTGCGTTTCGTTATTTATAATGTCTGGCTGTGAAATTTCAATATCATGAGATCCAATAGAAAAATCAGAATTCAAAATAGTGTTGAACGTCAGAATCAGATAAATTTTGTTGTGAAGAAACAAATGATTCAAATGAATGATCCTGCAAATTATGCGAAGCTCTCTGTAGAGAAAGAATTGAGTGATCTGAAAATATCTGAGGAGCAATAACAACAGATTGAAATGAAGAAGTAAAGTTTTGAGTATCTAAATTGCATTTATGGTTCTTAAACTTTTGGTAGTGTCACCGACATGCTCGATCGCCACCAGGTGATGCTGCGGTACCATCAACAACCGATCAGAAGCCTGCAAGTGATAAATTTATATCCAAAAGTGGCTGAAAATCGACAAGTAAAAATGCCCAAGGCTACACATATCCAAATGCTGAAAATTGACAAGTAAAATAAATTTATATCCAAAAATGGCTGAAAATCGACAAGTAAAAATGCCTGAGGCTACACATATCCAACTGGTGAAAATTGACAAGTAAAAAATAAATTTATAAACATAGCGCTATATAAAATAAATGCCTCATTTACATATGTTTAGTTTCATTTAAGAATGACGTTTCGTAAATTCTAGAAAATTTTGTGGGCGTCATTCATTCAGACATAGTAAAAAGTAATTTAAAGTGATTGGTTTATCTTCACACTTTCATTTCCAGTGCTTAAGATTTGCCCATATTTAAGCATTTGGGTTGAAAGAATAAGTGGATGCATTCTATTCTTTCGCAAAGACTTTATCTTGTGTTGGAAGTGAAAGTATTCATTTATTAGTATTAATATTCATAAAAAGTGCATGTACATTAGCTTGAAAAGCTGATCTTTAGTTTATTACAATTTATAAACATAGTGCTATATAAAATAAATGCCTCATAAAATATGTAAAATTTGTATTTAACTTGAAATTTGGAAAATACATGAATTCAATATATTTTGATTGATTCTGTGTATTTATCAGACTGTTTTATAGATTTCTCATTAAGAGATAATTCTACAGGTATAGATATGTTATAGATATATATGTCACTATAATAAAAAGTTTATCTACATTAGTTAAAATATATTTTTGTTACAAAAATCATGGAGACTCCACTTATAAAATAAAATGTTTCTGTTATATGTAGTCCTTCGTAAATAATGTAATGACCAGTTGGATATAGAAATACCTGATTGCAGAGAGTTGGTATGTCTTGTTGAAGTGCCCTTTTACATGAATATAACAGAGCAACACTTTATTCATATATGACTCTTTCTCACATCTAAATATTTATATATATATATTCTAACCCACTATTTTTTTTATTAATTTATTTATTTATTTTATTTCTAACCCAATATATTTATTAGTTTAGTTATTTGCACTTGTTGTTAAGGCAACCAAAATAAAGCAACATATCCATTAATTTTCCAATATGATCTAAAATACTTTTCATATAATACAATTGTACATTCAATTCTCTTAAGCCATGCCACGATTGTAATAACAATAATAATTGATCACTTATTAATTTAAAGAATAATTATAATAATATTAATCTCAGGGTTCTTTGTTTCATGTAAGGAAATGCTCAGCAGTATTGTGTTGTCGCATATGACTGGCATTCTGGTCGGCTATAGGAAACATTTATTTTACTTAAATTCAATGTGTCTTCATCTCTCATATCAACTGCTATATTATTTAAAGAGATGATAATTCTATTCAATACTGACGTATAATTTTGAATAGCACAGCCTTTTTTTTTTTTTAGAATCTCAGTCAGAATAATAAAAAGACAAGGGTGCTTTTTGTGTCCTTCCATCATCCATGACAACACAATAATATAACTAAGATTTATTACTTAGATAATTTAACTAAATGGGAATGGAATAATGTGCAACCAAAGTTAATGGTTTGGGAATAAATTCATTTTTTATTTTTATTTTTATACAAAGATGAATGTTTAGTCTTAAGTTTTCAACTCCATAAATAATTATCATTAAACTAAAATATAATGACATATTCCGATCTGCTTAACTTTATTTATCTGGTATATTAAGTTTTTAAGAATTTGGAGTGATTTCGGACTCAAGAAAAGGTTTTGCAAATATTGTGCAAACACTTATATTTAGCATATAAAAACAAAAAAATGAATCTACAACAAATTTTTAACAAGACTACAATTTATTATTATCACAAATAAAAAAAATATATGAACATTTATTCAATAATCCCATAGTAATACAAAAATATAAAATATAACTGACATTAATCTGTATACTCTTTTGGTTATGGACTAGAGGTTACTACTTCTCCTGTATGCAATCATATGGATTGATTAACTAAAAGTACATTTCATTACCAATACATTGTTTATTACATTTTGGTAACCTTGTAGAAGCTTTTATTCAAAATTATTGACTAACTATTTTTTTTTTTTTTTAAAATGATTAATCCCATCATATGCAATACGCAAAATATTAAATTTATTTCTAATACATTTACTTTATTTATGGTCTTTAATGGGATAACCTATTCTAATTATAGGCCAGTTATCAGAAGTTACACTTACCATCTTACATTTAACTTAATGCTAACTTAAGTTATGATACAAATTTTATTCATACGTATAATTTTAAATATGAGTATTATTTAATTATTAACCAGAATTAAATATTGCATTTGAATATTCCTTCAGTAAATAAGCGTTTTAAATTACGCAATTTTAATTACATTCTCCATTGATTTATTTGTCAAATACTAGCAATATTTAGCAGCACAATACAGATATTGATCTTAGTTACTAACGCAATATTTATACTAAAGTGGATCTTGAGGAACTAACACCTCCAATATAACCTTTATCTTGCCCGAACTTTCAAAATTAAGCACAATAATCAACACCTTCCATGGTGGAGCTATCTTTATTTTCACATGAGGAATATGGAATAACCACGAAGGTCTGTAAAGTAATCTACTACATTAAAATATTTTGGTGGTTTCTTGCCTCTTACTTGGGCATACAACGAACACACACCAAATACAATCCTCTCCTGGGATTTAAACGAATGAAGCATACTAAATGCTAGATAAATTCTTGATCGTCCTATCTATGAGAATCGATCACTTGGGCTATAAAGATACCCGAACATTATATTTAAAATCTTCCTCTCATGGAAAACAAAGCTTTTGGGGAGATCATTTTTCATCCCACAAAATAAATACATTATAATTATTACATATGCGAATATTAAGCATATACCAATGCTATATCTGGGCAGGATAAGTAAATACACTGATTATAATAAACTTATGTTACCGTGTATACTTTGATCAACATCTGAAATCAATGGACATCATAGAATAAAAGTATAATAATTTTAATTTTAATAAAGGAACATTCAAAAATAGTTGGTAGCATACTATCTTAAACTAAATAAAGTGGATGTGTCATTTAAGAATAATTAGGAATAAATTCCTCAATTAATACAGTATAAATTCGTTTCAAAACTTTAACAAGAAATATTTTGTTATAGCATTTTTTTTTTTTTTTTAGTTACTTCTGATAATTTTCAATATTTATTTTACCCCTTAAATATCTAAATATTTTTCTTTTACGTATCTAACATACAAAATTTCTACCTACAATTGTATGTAAAATATAAAACATATTTTATAGATTTTTTTCTTTCGTGTTAAATATCAACTTAACCTATAATAATTATATTAAAACATACCTTTGTCATTACAAGGCTATTAAATATCACTTGACCATACAGACTTTAACCTATGTGATATAACAAAAAAATACATATCATTTATAACTTAGTTTTAAACAATCATTAATTAACAAGTGCATACTCTCTCATTAGAAAATGTTTTTCTGTTGAGCAATTGGTCCAGGTGAAGAGCTTTATCCAGTCGTATTTCACGAAGCAAGTTTAAAAACAATAAACGCATGGTATTATTTCCTTTAAATAAAAGTTTTCTCTTATTTTGTGCGTTTAATAAATTAGGTAAAGAAACATATAGCAGAATTGAAGATTAATTCTTACTTGAATTAAACTACTACAATTTTGGGATCCAAGAAAAAAATAGACTTTTAACATAGATGAATATTTGACTATAGATGATAAACATACACAATATTTTTTTTATTAACGATACTTATACTTATTAGCTAGCTTACTTATGGACGAAAATGCGCAATTTTCCGAGAGATTATTATGATAATAACTGCAGCCAATTTACGTGTACATGAAGTTTTAATAATTCCAACTGATGTATAATATAATATATCATTTATTTTTATCATTAAGTCACTAAGATATTTGGTTTTGTTCATACTTTAGGAATTATAAAATTTTTTTTTAACGGTAACTTCTCCGTAAGAATTCCCCTATATAACCTTTCCTATATTTACTCTGAGAAAGTTTATATATTTTTTTTTTATATTTTTAAAAAAAAATATACAGGTGCATAATTTAATCTTATTTATCATTATTATTATTTCCAGACAATTCTTGGTGAATAAAACATATTTTAACGTATGTAACTACATTACTTGTAAAGGCAGACAATATTGAGAAAGAGCGCGAAAATGTTTCTAGTTGATTTTCCTTGGTTTCAAAATATTTCTTTCAATTATTATTTTTTTTTCTTTCTATACCAAGAAAATATCAATAAATGACATAAAGTTAATAAATAATTAATTTTTTCTTGGAAATCGCTTCTTTTCCTTAATTTAGATATAATATAACTTTTCGTGATTCCCTTAGTTAATTCTGTCATTTTTAACTTTAGCGCGAGACAATAAATTTTTAAGTATAAAAGGTCTTTAAATAGGTAGATGGCAAAGAAAATCAGGATATCTTATCAAAAAAATTTAGCCACACATTATATTATTAAAATTTTACTTTGATTACATTTATTTCTGCAAAATAAAATGAAAAAATTGAGTTACCAAATTTCAGCACTGTTCCTTCCTTGAAAACTAAAAGCAGACTATCTATTTTTTTTTTTACTTTAGCGACCTCTTCCAGAAAAAATAATCATTTGATTATAACATAAACAAAAGAAAGGAAAAACCTATTACAATCATATAGTTTTAGTATTATTTACCTGGATTACAAAGTAATTTGACAATATAAAAAAAAATAATAATAAATACATTAAATTAACAATCAGTGATGTATAATTCTTTAAACATTATTTTTTTTCTTTTTTTTTTTTTTACAAAAAGAAATTACCAGAAGTTATTGTGCTTTATGATAAGACACTCATCCACTTCCCCCTCTACCCATCCAAAATCAATTACTGTTTAGCTTTTATACCATATTAATTTGCTCTAATTATTAATATCTCAATTAAATTATTCATGTTCTCTCTTTAAAAATGACATTAAATCTATTAGTTATTCACCCAAAACATGCCAAAGTGAGTGAATAGCATACTTTATTAATCCATTATTACTATTGTTATTTTATCTTTTTATTTCTTTAAAGAATAGCATTGTTTTCCTGCAGAAATAATGCCAAGTAAACCAAGTGTCAAGAACACTAGGTTACAATATATACACAAAAATAACAAATCTAATAAGACATCACATGACTACAGATTATACAATGATGTTTAGCAGCAAATTATTTTGCTCACTATTGGTTATTAACCTAATATATCCTTCAGTAATGAGCAGATTCAAAGACTTCATTAATCAGAAACTATAAGCTAGAAAGTAATCCAAAGATATTGTTAGCATAGCACTGGATAAAGATTTATTAAGCAATTACTTCAGTTGATTACCAAGAATTACATTAGGTTTCATAATCAGTCATGAAATCAGAGAATGTTATGCTAATCAAAGATATTTATGTTAATTGTTTAAAAATCAAATATAGCTTTTATATACTTCTGATCTTGTTTTGTTAACATGCATTTTTTCACAAAATTTCATCATCTCCCATCTTTTAATTAGCTGTACGATAAGAACTATCTTGTAATCCTAGATGGAACCTAAGTATGCATGAGATTTTTTGTTAATAAGTAATATTTATATTAAAGACAACATCCATTCTAATTCAATAATATAGAAAGTGGATTAATGATGCAATCAAATTCATTTATTACATACAAATCAAAACAAAAATAACACCTTTCATCTGATCTTTTAATCACATGCTATTACAATATTTTCTAATCATAGTTAGATCTTAAAGATGCATGAGATTTTTTTGTTACGTAAAAACAATGTTCATCCTAACTAATTCAATAATATAGAACCTGGATTAATGATACAGTCAAATTAATTCATTAAATAGAAAGCAAAAAAACAAAATGACTCATTTCACATTGACCGTAAAATAGATTACTACAATATAATGCTATTTTATTTGACTCCAATTGATTGCTTTTCTTTTTATATTTCTATTATTAATTTTAATTAAGCATATTATGTTTTTAAATTCTAACATGAATTTTGATTGGGTTAGTTTATCTTCATTGTTATCCAATTTAAACCACTAAACATCACATGATCACCATCTCATGCTAGCACATAACTGTTAGTAAACAGGCAAAAACTCTCCATATAGTAGTGCCACCTTGTGCTAACCAGAGTAATCAATGGATGCCAGAAGGCTTCTGCATAAAATCCCCATCTAGTGCCTACTAATCCAATATCCCCAGACCAGTTTCCGGCTTGTGGCCTTCATCAGTGAGGAGCCCCAGATCTGAGAGCATTGCACCTAGATCTTAAAATATACTGCAATCCTCCAGCAGCCACCTTTTATCTCTACTTCACCACAAAACTAAGCTACTGAGCTTAGATTGAAAATATTGTGTTTTCAATTTCATTCTCATAGTTTTCTAGTGAAGTAGGGATAAAAGGTGGCTGCTGGAGGGTTGCATTAGATCCTAAGATCTAGGTGCAGTGTTCTCAGATCCGGGGCTCCTCACTGATGAAGGCCACAAGCCGGAAACTGGTCTGGGGATATTGGATGAGTAGGTACTAGATGGAGATTTTATGCAGAAGCCTTTTGGCATCCATTGATTACTCTGGTTAGCACAAGGTGGCACTACTAGATGGAGAGTTTTTGCCTGTTTATTATCCAATTTAATTATTTAAAGAAATATAAAGTACTCATTCATTTATAAATTGCCATTGGTAAACAATGACATTACATACTACATTTAAATTCAATATATGGATTTTGACTGCTTTTACACTCGATGGAATTTGCACATAATATACAGGTAAACTTGAAGTAGAAATTTTTCAAGAATGCATAAATCTAAGTCCTATGCATGTCAACATGATATAAACCCACATTTGATAAAATGCAGTGCAATTGCTTATCAACTAAACACATATATAAATCTAAATGAGATCTAAAGTTTGGATATTTAACAAAGGTGCAGACTTCATGCCACTTAAAGAAATATGTAAATATAGTTTAGGCAAAACCAGCAGACTGAAAATGAAAACAATTAAACATTGAGCAGGTATCACTGAATGAATTAAGGAGACTAACACGGGTTTGACTAAAGATAATGCTTAAAGTGATAATGTATGAAGAATTAAAAGTTTTAAATTGAATTTTAAAAAATTGTATAAAACCTAGAAAGGAGCATGTTGGATAAATGCAAAATGAAGCTTTGCTGGTGTGATATAGAGAAGCAATGAATTAGAAAAAGTGGATTAAACATGGGGAGAACTTCATCCCATAGTAAATCAAAAGTGATTGATAATTACATTATCTCAGTTGTCATATGATCTACAATGATTCAAACATTACTATAGTGCTTATAACAACATCATATTTAGTACAACAGAAATTTTGTTCATTCATTTCTAAGAAACTGCTTGCAGTCACTTCATATTCAAACATGTATTGAATAACCTTATACATTCACTTAACAAATGCAAAGTAATCCTTTCTGTCATTCCTATACTTTTCAATATCAATATTGTCTGAATACTGGTAATACATATATCAAAATTCATGATTTTGCACCCACTAATAAATATCAAACCTTTAACAAAATGGCAAGCTATATATGTGTGTAAGGGTAATGTTATCTTTGCAACAATTTGAATATCAGATTATCTCCACCTATATTTATAAGAATCAATGATCAATATGTTATGCTATCTGAATGCTATCAAACTGGCAGCTACACCCATATACCAATCTAACACTTTGTCCCATGTCAAGCAAGCAAAATGTGCTTCCATGACATATTCATATTGTTAAACATAAATGCTTTACTTTTGCCTTATGTACCCCAAAAATTAGCATCAGATAATTAAAACATGCATAGCATCACTCTAATTCATTAAATCAGAAATATGTGGCATTCAAAGCTATAATGTTATCAATGCCAAAAAATGACTTTAGGACATACATCAAAAATTTTATACTACATAATGCCCATTATACTGTACATACCTAAATTCTAATCTACTGAATATAGATTACAGTAAAATTAATAATAATGATTTGATATTTTTTCTTTATGATTTATTAACATCATGAAATATTTTTTGTCAATTATTTTAATTAAGAAAAACATTTTTTTAAATATTTTACATCCTTGTTGAATTTTTTAAGGGTTTAATATAAATGATTAAATTTTTTCTGGCATCCATTGATTACTCTGGTTGGCACAGGGTGGCACTACTGTATGGAGAGTTTTGCCTTGTTTAATACAATACAATATACATGTAATGTAACAAGAGTGTTGTTTTAAAGTCAATACATTTGATAAGTAGTAACATACAAATTTAATCATTTGATATGAATTAGTCAATTAATTATAAGTTTTTATTTTAATATATTTATTTTTGTATTTATATTTAAGAGATTCAAAATAATTAATTACAGTCATTTGTTTGCACCAATTAAATAATAAGACAAAGCATATTAAAATATGTCTAGAAATTAATAGTAATGATTAATATGCTTTTAAATACATATTTCCTTTACATACTATGACAATTTTATTTTGCCTCCAGTTCAATTTGTTTTTACAATCAGGCAGAAATGATAAGTTTGATGAATGTACACATTTTCATATTAAAGCTCTCCATGATTAACAATCCTTAAACTTCTGATTTAAATTCTATAGATCAATACTGTAAATCTTGCTTTGTTTATTATTTCTGATTATATTCCTCAGAAATATAAAACAGTACTTTAAAAAAAAAATCTTAATGAAAGCAACTGCTTAAGTTCTCTCATTTGAAAGTTTAATATTAACAAGAACAAATGAGCAAAGAAAACTTGATCTTACTTTTCTACTCACTTATGGAAAAACTGAAGATGCAATAAAGTCCACGCATCCAAAAATATAAACTCAATTTTATTTAAGTACTTTATTCCTTTTATTTTCTCAAAAAGCCTCCATTTATAAAACTTGGGTAAATAGTCTTCCCAAAAAAGTGATCAAACTAATAACATTTTTAAAAGTTCAACAGATAAAAAAATTTATATTAATGAAAATTTGCTAATTACATTTGAGACAAAATTTTTTACCTTCTTTAGTATTATTTTTTAATTTTATTTTACAAGCAAATTTTTATCAATATACTAAAAAGTTTATATATTATTACAGTTCCTTTTTCATTATATTTCTTTTGTATTTTATCATTAAATAAATGTTTTTTTTTTAATTGTTTAGTTGAAAAGGGTCTTTTTAATATATTTTCCCGATTTTCTATATTTATGTTTGTCTAAACTTAAACAATTATTTTAAAACATCTACATTCAAATTCTTAATTTATAATGCCACATGTACATATCTAATGCCATATATTATTCACATATTTAGGTATGTTTTAAAAAATACTTATTTCCTGTGATTAAATATATATGACATTAAACATTATATAATTTATATAAATATTAAGTGAATAAAAAATATCTATTATTAAATTGTTCTCTTAAGGCTAAATAACTCGATTTTAAATCCAATTTTGCTTAATATCTTTTTTATATGCATTTATTACTGGATCATCTTTTTACAATTTTTATATTTAGTCTATTTATTTGATTTTTTTCATTGATCATGTTGTGAAGTACTGTGCTCTTTTCCATTTATTTGGCCCTCAAAATCATATTATTCAGTTCTGATTATTTTTTACAAGAATTGTCATAAATGTTGTATATAACATATGCCATAATTATCACTTACTATAAAAGTATGCATGAGAAATATGAAAACTGTATTTAAAGACTTTGTGTCTAATAGGAAGGATTTGAAGAATCTTCATTCTTATATAAAAAAATTTAAATTATTAAATGCCTATATAGCTGAATACAACTTTAGAATCAGTGAGACTTTTTTTCACTAGTTCGAAAAATATTAAATATTTAAACTTTTAAGACTAAACGTATTTTACATTACATACATAAATCTGAAGAGAAATGTTAAAAAATTTCAAACATATAATGCAATGGTTTTGCTACTTGCTCTAAAAACAATATATACAATAAAGTATATAATTGATTAAGAAAAGCTGGCAATGATTGGAATAAACACTTTAACTCTTTCAAAAAAAAATAATGCAAGAAATTTAATCAAGTATTTATCTGTCTTCAAGAGTTATGGAAATAGCAAACTGAAAAATTAAGATAGATAGTATACTTTTAAAGGAACTTTTAAATTTTTTTATAAACATTAGTATTTGCATGAAAGTTTGTGATGATGGTATTTTAGATGTCATATGTTGGACTATTTCCATCATCTACCTATCATTAAGTATTCAATGTCAAGAAAATTTTAAACTTCTCCAAATAATAAGTGGTAGTAATAGCGCACAAGTTAGTATACAACACATTTTGTAAAATCTACTAACCTGTGTCATCTACTAACTTGTGTGTTATTACAAATGCTTATATATATTTGGAAAAGTTTACATTTTTTTAGATATTCAACATTTAATGATAGATGATAAAAATAGGCTAAAATATTACCACATATGAACATTAGTAACTTTTTTTTTATTAAAGTAATGGCTTTATTATTGTAACAAATGTTTATAAGAGGGATACATTGTTATAAAACTAGTTTTAAAAGTTGTCCTACAATGTCTAAAAATAGTCTTGACATCTTTTCTATGTCACGATTGCGTTTTCCTCAAAATTCAACCTTGCAATCACTGCCCATTCAGCCTTTCTTTTGCTCATTATTCCAGTTCTAAACCTGCCATACTATTTGAACATCAGTTAAGATGTTGTTTAGCATGTTTTGTTCCAAGCTAGTTGTTTTTAGATAAATTTCATCTATGTTGATATAGCTACTATTAGTGCTAATATTTACATAGTTACTGTCAGTATTTGTCAGTGGCAACTCACCCTCTATTCATATTTTATTTATTTAGATCGATTATTTCCCACATCAGCATGAAGTTGATCATGAGTTCTTGTCTTGTTTAGTTTCTTCCTATAAGATTGGGATAGAGATATGCTGTTGGGGTTGTATATTGTTTCACATCTCATAAGCCACAGGTTGAAAGCAAGGAAGGTTGAGCTTCTCACAGTGGCAAAATCTCCATTATTGGAAGCATGTCTAGTTAGTGGTTGCTTGATTTGGTATATTGCTTGGATTGTGTTTTGGAAATCCTGAAGGGAACTGCATCATTCTAAAATATGGGTTATGGTATCCTCTTCTCTCTTGCATAGTGTCTATGTTTTTAAAGCCTCTGCAGTATACCAGAAACCAATTAGTCAGTAAAGCTTCCAAGTTTGTTTTGACTAGGAAATCATAGAATTTAGGTTCGAGGAAATTTCTTTTGAACTTCTTTAGTATTCTGCGATGATGTTCAACAATGTGGGCTCTGGATCAGGTATTTTGTTAGTAAATGTGATATGCTTCCCAGTAAGTTATTTTTGTTCTTATTCTGAGGAGGGTTGAGTGTCTTTTGTTATTTCTGCCCTTAGTTTTGTTATCTATCCTATTGTCAATGGTGGTGGTGTGTCGGTGGGACTTATCTTCCTGTGTGGGTTAATTTGAGGGATGACTACTTAATTTATATATTAGGTTATATGTTCACTGATACCTTGTTTTGATGGAATTCAAAGACAATCTATTTGATTTGGCATGTTTTTGCATCTTGGAAAGGCTTATTGTGACTGCCTTCCCTTTCCAGAATAGGCAGGAGCAGTGTGAGTTGATTTTAGCTATGAATCTATTGGTGTACTTGTGAATGGAATGCAATATGCTATCTTGGGAAAGACCAACATATTCATGAGAGTGGTTTTGGCATGTAATGATAGATATATTTTTGCTAATGAGTATCTTATTTACTGTTTCCAGCATGGCTTTGAAGTGGGGAAAGGTACATAGGGAATTTTGAGGCTTCACTGAAAATTGTGATGTTACTGTTTTCCCTGAAGAAGTCTCCAAACTGATGACTTGTTCAAATTAAAGGAGAGTTGATTCTTTTGAGAATTTTTTCATTTTAAGTAGATTTGATATAAATTTGGCTGAGAGTAGAAATACAGCCAGGTCATCCATGTATGCAATATGTATTATGCTTTTGCCGATTTCTGGGCCAGAGTCCAAGAAGGTTTTTATCCACTGACTTAAAAGGGATTGATATAGATCACAAATAGTAGTGCACTGAAGGGTGATTCCTGGGGGATTGATTTTGTGGGTATGAAGGATTTTGAGATCTTTTCATTTAATGTTATTGCTATTTCTCTATTATTTAATAGATTACTTATTATATTTATGATTGTGGAAGGAAATTTCATATCCACCAAAAAGGTGAATAAGTAGGTTTGTTCTGATTGTATCAAAGGCTCCCACTATGTCCAGTTGGACCATTACAGGCTTGGACTTTCAGTTTTCTCTGGTGTAATCTACTATTGTTTTAAAGACTTAATGCCTCTGCTGTGGATTCTCCCTTCTTGGTGAATTGAAACAGAGATATATGAGGGAGCATTTTGTCCTGGATCTTATCCTTAATCAATGATTCCATTAGTTTGATCATCAATGGAATGATCGAGATTGGTCTTAGATTTTCCAGAGACAATGGTAGTAATGGTTTCTTGAGGAATGACACTAATCCAATAGGATATAATTTTTTAATAGTTGTTTTTTTTGAAAGTAGGTCCAACAGATTCTGAATTATAGGAACCATGAAAGTCTCTAGATGTAATAGAATAAATTTTGGTATCCCCTGGATGAGTTTTTTGTGGTGTGGATGCAAATTTTCACTTTTATCTCTGCAGCTGTTATCTCATGTTCCTTTTCTGTAAGATTATAGTGTTCATTTTGTGTTGATGATGTGAAGCATCGGTGAGTTTATTCCTGTAGTACTAGAGTATCTGGTTTATCATTGGTATGTCAGTGTATGTGTCATTACTAATTATTAAAGCAGAGGGTGGGATATTTTTTCACTGAAGCCAAGGGCCCATCTGATGTATCCCCTAAGGAAGTTGTGTGGTCTACTCAGAAGGATCCTTGGCTTCTTGGTGACTAAATAATATGAAATTATCTGATGGTTTTTGTTATATAGTTTCAAATTTCATAATTGCTGTGATCACTGCAGGTGTTGCAGACATGTTTTTAACCATGACACTAAATGATTTCATGATTTTTTAAGAGGATGAATGGGTGTTTTGTTCTTTTTTGTGTAAAAGGTGATTATTGAAAAAAATATGTTTATAAAGGTGAACCACACTTCTATTGGATTAAGAGAGAGTAGATTATTTTTTTGAAAATATGTATGCTTCTGAAATTACAGCCTCTGGAGTTGCTGCTCTCAGTAAGATTCTGTTAGTTGTTTTTATTTTTCTATCAGATTGAATTGGGGAATCTATAGTTAATGTGATGTTTAGTGCATGGTGGTCTGAGAATGGAATGGGTTGTAGTGTCGGATTAATTAAAAAGTGTAATTCTGGGAATATATTAAGTCAATTAGTGTTGCATATTGCCACATGTAAAATGAACAAGCATCTGCAGTGAAAAAGCCTTGGCCACACATTAATATAGCATTTATAAGGAATGTATTTTTGTTAAATTCTTCAGACAATGTATTGAAGTCTCCTAATAATATTGTGGGGTATGGATTTGAATTTAGTGCTATGTTTAATTGTTGTATTGTGTGGTAGATGAGGTTTCTCTCTTCAAGTAGTGAAAAACTAGGTTTAACTTCATCTTGTTGATCCCTATAGTTATGAACAGTAGGTTGGTGTTTAATATTATTAGACTATGTTTTAATTGGTGAATTAAAGGAAATTAATGACTATTCCTACTGCCAGATTAGGTGGAGTAGTAAAACGTACCTAATTTTTGTATTTGGCATACGTCTGCATTTGAGTTTTGTTTCTGCTAATATGATTGTGAGGTCAAGGCCTGCATTCTGTTGAGTTTAGGCTTCTGATGTTCAGTCCTATTATATTGAGGTTCATATTGGGAGGTACAGAAGTATTATAGGTTTCTCTGAAGATTTTGTGCTTATTTTTTCCTGGAGTATTACTTTTGTTATGGTTATCATTCTGAGGTGTTTAATTGTTGATCTTGCTCTTCCAAATCTGTTTGCATTTCTATATTCTCTGTGTCATCTTGGAAGTTGGTTTTTAATTTTTTTCCTTTTGTAAAACTGGTATTTATCTCACTGTCTGATGAGCTTTTACTAGTCATGTTATCCAGTGTCATTTGTTGTGTTGTTGCTTGCTTTGTTTTTTTCATTTTTCTTCTGTATTGATTAGGTTCTGGAGGGGGTCTCTACTATTGTGTAGTCTGATTCTGTGGTTGTACGATCAAAGTATTGTTGGCATTCTTCCTGCACTTCAATTGGTGGTGAATTACCTTTCTTTGGATATGGTGTTTCTGTTGTTATACTTATTTTTTGTTGTTTCTTGTTCACTTCTTTTGTTTGTTTTCCTTGTGTATCAGTTAAGTTGCAATTGTTTTCTTCATGTTACAATTTGTGCAATATCTTGATGGACAGTTTCTAACAAGGTGTGTTCTTAGTTTATAGAAGCATTGTGGTGGAATGCCTCTAAATGACACTACAAATGGGGCAGTCTCTGCACAATGAATAGTTGGGATTGAGGTCGGCATGATCCCCTTATTTAGTGTTAATGTGAAGAGCACCACATTTGTAGGTATTGGTATTTCAGCCCTCTTCTCCAAGACGTAACGAAAGTTATTCACTATCCCAAATGGTTTTAGTAACCTTTGTAGGTAATTTTGTGTAAAGTTGAGATAGCAGTTATGGATCGGTCTATCCATAACAATTGCAAACACTATCTTATTATTTATGAATTTAATTGAGTTCTGTAATATTTGCTTCTGTAAAGTGTTGTGACACTCTCTTATATATCTACTATTTGGGTGAGTTAATAATTTGCTGTGTATCTATCCATATCAATTGCACGCACTATCTTATTATTTATGAATTTAATTGAGTTCTGTAATATTTGCTTTTGTAAAGTGTTGTGACACTCTCTTATATATCTACTATTTGGGTGAGTTAATAATTTGCTGTGTATCTAATCTTTTCTCAGATAATTGCTTGCAAAATTGATCTATTGGAAAACTGTACAATTCTTTATTTTGATTGGTTATTGATAAAATTGAGATTTTATAACTTGTATAGTTTCAAAACGATCTTAGTTCTGGAATTGTTGCTTTAAAATCTGCTATATTATTCAGTTCAGGTTGTTCTAGCTTTTGTAGTATCGTATATTCTTCTGTTATCTCTCTTTGGTCTGTATTTTCTTCCTCTTCTTCTAGCATGTTAAACATGTCATTCTTGCTTTGGGTATCTTGAGTTTGTGTAGTGTTATTTTTATTTAGATTGGCTTGCAAAATATTCAAATATGTAGCTTTATTGTTTGTGTAATTTTTAGTTTTGGGTTGCATTCTGACTGGGTGGTTATATTCATAGAATTTTCGTTTTCAATTTAATATTTTCTTGTCTTATTTTGTTTATCGTTACCTTTTTTAAAAATCTGACCATCAAAGATTTTTTTCAGTTCTGACGGTATATCGGGAGATTCTTCCGTTTCCACGATATCTTTAACATCATTTATTGCTCAGATTTTAATATTATTAGATTTGTCTCTTATATATGTTGTTTCATAATTTGTATCATTGTTCCTTTTTATTTTGGGATTTTCAGATGTATTTTTTAACATTATTTTGTAATCCTTCGAATTTATTAGTTTACTTGAGCCCCTGTATTTTTTTTTTTTGCATTAGTGTCGCTATTTCTACCCCTAGCGTTAATTATTTTTTTATTTGCGATCTCAGTCTCAGTAACTTGACTATTTTGAATCAGATCTATTTTATATTTTTTTCTCAAAGTAACCTTTATTAATAAAAGATTACAAAAAATTTTCAGGTATACTTACCCATTGAGGATTACACAGAGTTCAGTGTAACAAGGTAAAATGTACATATGTTCAAAAACAATTACATCCATAAAAATTGTTGTAATGTGATTAATGTGTATCTGTATGTGGATCCACATGGCCCGGCTGTCGAGAAGTTAACCATCACCCAATGGTCCCACCCCTGGAGCCCCAAAGCGAAGATTCAAATGATTCAGCTGAGTAGGTGAAGTCCAGCACTGCGCCAACCACCACAACAGGCAGCGAGGTCCAAGGCCCAAGTTCACCAAGCAATAAACTCTCGAACCACAGCAGAGCCATGTCAAGACCATTCCAAATACCTCTGCCTCCCAATTAGCAGTCCAAATGAGCAGGGACCACAATCGGTCTACCTGCCCAAAATTGGAAAGCCAACTTGGGTAAAAACTAAGAAGTAATAAGTAATGAGACAGATTGACACTGCCCAAAACCAGCCTAACAGGGGATACAGCAGCCGACCAGAGCAGGAATAGCACCGAGACTTTGACCATGTAGCCTCCCAATGGCAAAATTGTCAACAGCCTGCTCCATAAATCAGGTATGTCTACCTCTCTATAATCTATATCCTCCATAAAATCGCTGTCATTATTTACATAATAATCTTTATTTTTACCATTAATGTTAAAATTTTCTAAATTCTTGATCTCTGTCCTTTCAATATTTTGAAACATAACTTTTTTATCTTTTGGATTTAAGCTCTCTAACTTCATATATACTTCTATATTATCATTATCTAGCTTTGTATCGAGCAATTTGTGTTTTTTGGACTTTTTCATCGCCTTATTTTTGCTTATGGATTCTATGCTGAAATCTGCAGTCATTCGATTCATTGAAAAAACTGGATTTCCAACGGAGATCTGAATCCATCCTTCTATAGAAAGGATTTAGAGAGTAAATTCTTTAAACCTTAGATTTTAAAATAAAAAACTGAATATTTTTAACTTGAACTAACATTTAAAAATCCACTCGATGTAAGTATTCCATATAGGTTTTGTGCCATTTCAACATTAAAATTTACATGTAAATAAATGTTTAAAAATGTATAGAAGTATATTATTTAAAAAAAAAAAAAAAACTTATTCACTATAAAATCCAAAGCAATATTTTTTTAAGTAAAATCTTTATTATACATAAATATTTACATTTCTTTATGTGAGATATATGTATAATGACAAAATTAAACAATTATACATAATAATCTTAAATTTTTTAGCATTATCAGACTCATGTTTGACTCTTCACTACTATTGAAGTTAGTAAAACAGATAACATGGGGGATTTAAACTCAGACTTTCAAGCACCCTTCAGAAATACGTATATTGGTGATTATTTATCTTTTCTACATGTGTGTGGTCATGTATATTAGTTGTATGAGATAGTGTGGATAGTTGAAGGGTGCTTGAAAGTCTGAGTTCAAATCCCCTATATTTACAATTAAGCTCCATGTATGTGAAAAGTGCCTGTATTTCAAATATTTATAAAACAGATAAGCAACCAGGCTTTAAATTAATGATTTTTATATTGATAAAAATAAGTTTTGCATTCTTGTTTTGATTTATAAAATAATTGTTTTAGACCTGGTAAAATAGATTTATTGGTTATCTTCAATAAACTATGTAATACACAAAAAATGTTAGTAAAAGATGACTTTAGCATATATATTCTTATAATTAATATAAGTAGCATTTTAGCCCATAATTAAAAATTTATAAATATTTAAAGATTGTATTTAAAGAATTTGCTTTAGCTTATGTAAACATGTTCCTTCTACTTTATATCACCCCACACAGATCTATTCTACAAGTGTTATGATATAATGGAATTTGTGAAATTTATCTTCAATAGAAAATTCTTCAAATTTTATTTGCATGATTAGAAATTATGTTAAAAGGCTTTTGTCAATAATCATTTGTTGTGGTCTTTAACAATCCCTAAGCTAAAAAGTCATCCATATGATTCAAATCATACTAAAAGTCTTCTAGGTAAAATGTTTTGAAAATAAAAAAATTTGCACTCTAAAATAGAAGTTGCCATCATGTCATTACATGCAAAAAAATATATTTGGTTGATCTTTGACTAATCTACATCATATAATCTAGGAATTATATCATATAATTAACTCATTAATAGGGGGGGGTTTGAAACCCATTCACATATTTAATAGAAACGCATATGTATGAATGAATGTGTGGAAGTGGAGAGAAAATATTTCGAACAACATAAATGGTTTGGATAATAAAATGTTTAATAATACAGTAAGGTGATTATATACCTATTAGGATATGCGTGAATGAATGATCTACCAAGTGGTAGATAGTTACATATAGTCATTCATGCTATTGCTGCTCATATGCTCTTGTACTTGATTAAATAACATGTCACACATAAATATATATATTTGGTGGGTATGATTAAGATGCCAATTATTTGTTAGAAAGTAAAATTACATAACATTACGATTAATGCTTTTATTGAAGGTTCTGAAAGACAGTGACTGACATATATATTCAGGGAATGTTCTAAGTTTATTATATATAACAAATTATTTTCACGCCATTGCGGTTATGAAAATCAATAAAATACATTTGAAAATTATGTTTAGTTATGAGGAATAATATTTGTTAACAACTCTTTTATTAATATTTAAAAAATAAAATACGATAGAAAATCATATTTAGTTATCAGACAAAATATTTCTTAACAGTTCTTTTAAATTCATATTTAAAAGAGAATGCTTTGTTTCCCCAAGGTATGTATACTCTTACGCAGAAAGAATAGATTATGATGATGGGATTTTAAGATAACCTAGAATAACATTATTAATTAAACTAATGAATAATATTTGGAGTCTATATATATGAGCAGAGCGCAATTTCATTATTAACGCATCAAAATGAGGTCATTTAGCAAAGAAATCAATAATGAACGGAGAAGTGGTGGTGCTGACATAAAGGCAGGATGGGATTAGGTCTGGCACAACCCAGATGTACTGGAATCACCGAGGCATGGAGACCTTTTTATATGTAGGTCGGTCCTGGGAAGCTCAACTATCCACAGGACAGAACATGAAGAAAATCTATGGGTTCGAACTCATCACAACCCCCACCAAAAGCACATAATATTCAAAAAGATAGGCCATATGTCAGCAACGCAGAATGGAAATATGTCCCTAATAACATGACCTTAGCATTATTGCCTTAAAATACATGATCCTCATTCCAATGTTATAATTTAAATAAGTAATGCTATGTTACATAATATATATATATAGAAAGAGAGAAAACTTATTTTATTGCAAAAAGATTTTAAAATTAAATCCCACCTTCATGGATTTTACAACCTGAGAATATTCAAGTATTTGAAATTATGAATATAAAAGAATAAAACTGATATTACAAAAAGAAAAACATCAATCACCCTTTCAGAATTAAATGAATAACATTTTACCATATGGGAGAGTGTTAATAACCTCAATCCATGGAGGTCCAATTAAATAGGGAAAAGAAAACTTTATACATTAAGATTGCAAGGTTGTTTAGATTGGCATATTAATGATAATAAAATTAATTATAATATAAAGATCTGCACCAAAATTAAGAGAAATAACAGTATATGATAGACTTAAATACAAAAACAATTGGTGTGAGAGCAAAATTATATTTACATTTAAAAGAATACATAGTTAAATAATTTATGAAAGGAATGTGGACAGCAGAGATTAAGATTAGTTGAGTAAATTAGATTTAGTTTCACAAGGCAGTTTTAAATTAGTTACCTTGCACACATTCAAGAGTCCATTTTCAAAGTTCGGCTCATGCACGGCAATTTAAAAGAATCCAAGTGAGTTCTAAGGTGACAGCAAGTTTCCACTAGGCATTCCACCATTCTATTTCAAGCTTTTCTACATTTCAGGGCATCAGAAAGGTGGTTATTAGTGGGGGGCAAAAGACTGACAAGGTTCAAGAAATGTGATCTGCTTTTCTACTCATTCAGCATGTTGAAAACAAGAGCAGCATGGAATATGTTGACAAAATGAATTTCTCAAACATAGTTTTTTTGGTGGTCAAAATTAGCTCATTTTATGACCTGCTCACGTATTTGTGGAATGCTTTTAATTTCTTATTTGTAGCCCAGAATCTAATCTCTGATGTAACAAAATCTTACATTTCTTTGTCCATTATTTTTGGAGATGCAATCTTTAGATAATGTTCCAAAAATATATTCAAATCTATTTCCAGACTGGAAATAGATTTGACAAAAATGTTTATAACAAAAGTAAAATCTATTAATCTGATTACTCATTTTATTTCTAGTAAAACTTTAATTAAAAATTCCTTCCCAAGACAAAAACAATATTATATTTCCAACCCTTTTATTATTTTTGGACAATTAAAGATTGCATCTTCCATCTTGGATTTTTCAAAAATATAGTTTAATTCGAAAAAAATAATTTTGAAAGTAAAAGTTTTATACATGACGTATAATATATTTAAAAATTAATATTTTAGTATGTTTGCTCCTGTAATATATAAATAGAGGAGCGGGATGGTATATAAGGTTTGAACATGGGTTAGTACTTGTTAAGTGGACAGAACCATGAAGCTCAATCTTAAACTAAGATTGACTGCTTCAATAATAAAGACAATTTGTCATATTTTAAGAATATAAAACTTCTGATTGTTTTTTATGGACAAGAGATTAATGGATCATTGTCCTGATATGCAAAAAGGGCATTCAATTTTGGAACAGTAAAGATTATCTTTAGCAGCCAAACTATTCATTATTAAAAAAGATCTGGAAGTCTTAATATAATAAAATAGCAATCTTTAGAATCTCCTTATCAGTAAAATGACCATTTTCATGGATTTCCCAATCACTTTTAATAATAGCTTTATAATCACACAATTGGCATTTAAATACATCTTTGCCAAAGAATTCTATTACTTGTAGTTTTTCAGATCTTTGTATGTTAAATGTTTTGCCTGCACTTTCATAATGTATTAAATATTCTTTATTAGAATTCTTACATGTTTTTTCTTCTTTATATTTCATTTCATGTTCCAATAAAATTTGTCTTTTTTCACATTGTAATAAAGAATTTTCAACAGAAGTTTTGTATTCACACAAGGCCTCCTTAAATGTTTTTGCTCCTGTATGTTTCTTTTTGTGTTGTAGCAAACAATATTTTTGAGAACTCTTGTAACCACACAAAGCACACTTAAATGTTTTTTGTCCTGTATGTTGCTTTTCATGCTGCAATAAGTTACACTTTTGAAGAGTCTGGTATTCACATATATTGCATTTGAATGGTTTTTCTCCTGTATGTTTCCTATTGTGTAATAATAAACTACATTTTCGTGAAGTCTTATAGTTACACAAAGCACACTGGAATGGTTTTTCTCCTGTATGTTTCCTTTCATGTGCTGCTAAGCAAACTTTGTGGGAAGTTTTGTATTCACACAATGAGCACTTAAATGGTTGTTCTCCTGTATGTTTCCTTTCATGCTGTAAAAAATTGTATTTCTTATAGGTCTGGTATTCACACACAGTACACTTAAATGATTTCTCTCTTCTATGATTCTTTTTCTGTACTAGTAAACAACATTTTTTAGAAGACTTACTTTGTTTTTCATGTCGTATTAACCATCTTTTATCAGAAGTCTTAAATTCACATAAAGTACACTTAAATGGCCTTTCTCCTGCATGTTTTCTTTCATGTAATAATAAATAACTTTTTCTTGAGGTCTTATATTCACACAAAATGCATTTAAATGGTTTTTCTTGTGTATGTTTCCTGTCATGTTCTACCAAATAGCGTTTTTGAGAAGTCTTGTAGTCACAAAAAGAACATTCAAATAGTTTTTCTTCTGTATGTCTTCTTTCATGTTCCAACAAACATCTTTTCCTTGATGTCTTATATTTACATAAATTACACTTAAATGCTTTTTCTCCCATGTGTCTTATTTAATAATTTTTTTGACAATTTTTATAAGTACACAAAGTGCACTTAAAATTTTTTCTCCTGTATGTTTCATCTCCTGTCATAATAAGCTTTCATCATCAGTCTTGAATTCACAAAAAATACACCTAAATTGGTTTTCTCCAGTTTGTCCTTTATCATGACTTTTTAAACTACTGTCAAAGTACTGAATTCACAAAAAGTGCAAAGCAAAGTTTTTTATCAATATCAATTTTTCCTAGTTATTTTAAAACTAGTTTTGTCACAAAAATTGCATATTTGATATCAATATTTCTATTTTCTTCAGTATGAATTTTTTCATTTTTAATAAATTCTTTCAAGTATAAAACAACTTTTTACATGATTCTCAATCATTTGGATAATCATATATAATATAAGAATATCATAATGACACTTATGCAAACATTGGATTTTACAAAATTCTTTTTAATAGCTGATGTAGATGGTTTAGTATTTGATTCATCAAACATTTTAAGTTTTTTTAGAGATTTTGTTCATTTTCTGAAATGTTCCAAATTTTAGTAATGTATATTTATACCCCAAATAAAATACACCATCATTTTAAATGCATTTTCAAATGCACTACCAATAATTACATGTTTGCTTTTACTATAACTATCAAAATATTAATAGCACAAGTGGCTTGCTACTATTGTTTTTAAAACAAAATTGCTTGTAATCTATTTACTATTCTCGGATTACTTATATTAAAATAAAATTATTTTTCTACATAGTTAGTGTCATTTTTATAATACATTATATTTTCTATAGGCATTCCAACAAACCTTAAAAGAGAAATCCATAAGGTTTTTGTCATTCCATTGAAATAATATTAAATGAAAATATAGACTTTTATGTAAATATTCAATCAATTCTAAGAATGTAAACCTTTGTTAAGCATCTATATAATAATTGTGATTCCAATATGACAAATTTATGTTATTTGATACCAATAATTAGAATAGTCGTTTTATTGGCAAATTTTTGATTCTAATTAATGATCAATATCTTATTGTATGAAGTATAAATATTGGATGATAATCATCTTATATTACACTTATCTTCAAATACGTTTTTCATGATGAATTTTTTTCGATTTCTTGAACCTATATAAAATAAAATAAAAAACATATATTAAACATATTGATTTACATTATAATACCATGTTTCCCCAAAAGTAAGGCCTGATCTTATATTAATTTATGCTCCAAAAATCACCATATGGCTTATTTTCAAAGAATATATTTTTGTCATGTACAAAAATTTGCATTTATTCTAAGTACTTATCTTTACAGAAAGCTGAAAGATTCTTAGCCCATGAGCCCTTCACAATTCTTACACTTACTGGAATAGCTTTTATCTTATTGCACTCATCTTATCAGGTCATTAGAATATTGTTCTGTCTACATTTACCAATAAATCAAGTGTTAATCGAAGATTATGAGACAGCAGAGGTAACAAAAATGATTACAATTAAGAATAGTTTGTCCACACAAAAGCAACAAAAAATTCAGAAAATGTTTTTGTATTCATTTTAAAAACTGTTCTTTAGGAGAAAAATTGATTATTAAAATCATTTCCAGTATTTACAATATTTTAGGAGGGGAGGATGTTTAAAAAATCAAACTAGTTTTTCTTTTACTTTCAATATTTAAAAGCTACCATGATAAAACTCTGAAACTAAATTGAGCATTCTAAATCTAAATATTAAATAAATATCTAAAAATATATAAAGCCTTTTTCAGCACCTGATTTGGTGCCTTTTCAAATGTTAATGATCTATTACATTAACGAACTATTACAGACATAAAAACATCTAGTGTTCAGTAATGAAATTAAAACAACCAATACAAATATAAATCACTAAAATAATTAAAAACTTTCATATAAATCCACTAATTACAAAATAATTGACTATATCATAATATAATAAATAAAATAATGTCAATTTACATAATTTTCCATTCATTTTCAATTAACCAAATTTATATTCATACAATTATTTAAATTATTTTTAATATAATATGTTTAAAAATAAAAAAAAATTTAAATAATTGTATGAATATTTACAAGACTTCTATAAATTTGGTTAATTAAAAATGAATGGAAAAATGATATAAATTGACATATATATAATTGTAAAAAAATGCATGTAATTTATTTTATTTATTATATTGTTATGATATAGTCAATTATTTTGTAATTACTGGATTTATATGTAGGTTTTGATTTATTTTAATGATTTATATTTGCATTGGTTGTTTGAATTTCATTATGGCACACTAGATTGTTTTATGTCTGTAATAGTTTGTCAACGTAATTGATCATTAACAATTGAAAAGGGCACCAAATCAGGTGTTGAAAAAGGCTTTTTATGTATAAAAAAAATTGATATTTATATAGCTGTTGTAAGAATTTATTTTCTGATTATTTTATGGAACAACAGAATAAAGATATTTATTCTTTTCCAATTTGATAAATAAAATTATAAATTGTCCAATATAGTGACTTGTGTAGATAAATTGTTTCTCTATACAGATAGAAATATATCTGTCAAAGTGTCCAGCAGAAAAATACAAAAGAACTATATAATTTATATTATCATTAATGTCAATAATATTGTTTATTTATACATTCGTTACTTTATAATTTAATACATCTGATGACCTTAACTAGGGCTTATACTTGGAGTAGGGCTCACAATATAAGCACACTGAAAAATAGGCAAAACTCACTATATGTATTGCAACACACAGCAAGTTAGAGTCATCAATGGATGCCAGAAGGCTTGTGCATAAAATCCCCATCTAGTGCCCACCCATCCAATATCCCCAGACTAGTTTCTGGCTTGTGACCTTCGTCAGTGAGGAGCCTTGGATCTGCAAGCACCACCTAGATCTTAGGATTCTGGCATCCATTGATTACTCTAGCTTGCTGTGTGTGGTAATACGTATAGTGAGTTTTGCCTGTTTTAACAACAGTTATACACAAGCATAAGAAGTGGTGGTCATATGATGTTTATTGGCACACTGAAAAATCATGTTAGGTCTTATTTTCAGGGAAACTCTACAGATTGAGTTGATCAAGCATGTTGGCAAAAACAGAATGCAAAATTCAATAATCATTAGATAATGCTTTAAATGATTAATCAAACAATTTTGATCAGGTAACAGATTTCATAAAACAATTGAGTATTTTATTTAATGCCCTGAGACTGATGCAAATAGATTTAGTTTCCAATTAATAAAGGTAGATTCACTAGTCAGAGATTAAAACAGGCAAAACTCACTATATGTATTGCTACACACAGCAAGTTAGAGTAATCAATGGATGCCAGAAGGCTTGTGCATAAAATCCCCATCTAGTGCCCACCCATCCAATATCCCCAGACTAGTTTCTGGCTTGTGACCTTCGTCAGTGAGGAGCCTTGGATCTGCAAGCACCACCTAGATCTTAGGATTCTGGCATCCATTGATTACTCTAGCTTGCTGTGTGTGACAATACATATAATGAGTTTTGCCTGTTTTAACAACAGTTATACACAAGCATAAGAAGTGATGGTCATGTGATGTTAGTCAGAGATTATTTAAAATACAATTTCTCTCACAGTTTTGCCTGAATTACTACATGGAATATTTTCTTTTGGTTTTACATACATAAGGACAAAAAAGTTAATCTTTTGAATAATTTTAAAAATTAAAAACATTGAAAGAAAAAAAAACTAACAAAAATAAATAAATTGCTAAACACAACTCTCACAAAGTTGTATTTTTTCATAAAATTTAATCTATATTAGTATGCATATCGATCTAAATTAATTAATACATATTTTCAATTGAATTCCAAGATTCATATAATGGTGATGATGACTTTTGGAATCATTCTATCTTTAGCAAATCAAATAAATACTGATAATTATTACAATCTTAAGACTTTCAACTTTTCCATTTTTTTACAATTTAGGACCTTTCCCCCTTCAACACAAACATATTTCAGCTTAAGCTAAAAATCCTATTATTTCTCAAATTCCTTCTTACAATATCATAAATATATCATCAGTTTCTCTTTCCAAAACCACACATTATAAAACATGTTTATAATCTTAAAATTTTTCATCTCAAACTTCATTCTATTTTGTAAACTTTTTACTAATTTCCAATAATCTATTATTAGAAAGTTGGGAAAATAGAGATCGTTATTAACTATTCATCAAAAATAGCAAATGGAATCTTGATAAGTTCAGAAAATTTCTTGTTGTTGTGCGCCTGAATGTTATATGTCTTGGATTACTATATTTACACTGAGAATTATGTTAAAAATATGTTATTATGGATTATCTCTCTATATATACATGTGTATGGAATATTGACTTTTTTTTATATCAACTATTAATATTATACTTTACACTTAAAAATAAACAAAAATTTAAAAATACTTCTAATAATTTTTTAAGTTCATAAAAAAGTAATAATCATTTAACATTTTAAAATTTAAATTGTGGGAGGCTAATATTACATATAATTAAAACAAACTAACTAAATAAATTCAGAAAGAACAAAAAACTTCAATTCAAATAAGAGAATAGTTTTCTAAACAATTATCTTAAAACAATAATGACATACATTGATTATTTATTTTACTTGTTCTTAGAAATGCAGTGGATCAGGGTTACTCAAACCTTTGTAGGGTCAGACCCTCTTTCAGAAGTGACAATTTTTCAAGATCCAATCACTTGTAATACATATTTTAAACAAGAAAGGTGAATAAAAAAATAAGTTTTCTTTTAATTTATTATTCATACTTAAAATTAAAATATTGTAGCAATGCATAATCACTTATAAGTATAAAATATAAGCATCCAATGTGACAATAAATACTGACAATTTATTAATTCTAACACTTAGTAAAGCATTAACTTTTGTTCTAATAGTTATTACTGTTATTAACTGATAATAAAATTTAATTAACTAGATTTTAATTATATAAAAGCAAGATTCTGAAATGTTTCATTATTAAAAAAAGAGAATATTTTTATTTTCTGTGTTTCTTTTTTGTTTCAATTATGAATCATCAAACAACTTACCTACATGTAAAAGTTGGAATATTATAAATATTATACTTCTATTTAAATATGCAATGGCTTCATACGTATATGATTTTTGTTAGAATGAAGTGCTAGAAGTTCCAGCAGTTCATCTTTGGTCACCATGGTTACCCCACGAAGAAATGGGTTTGTTCAGCCTTTAAGCGAAAAGTGAATTAGCATCAAGAAAACTTGCCTACCCCATCCCAGCCCTATATGTACATATGCCTTACCCAAGAAAGAAGTGAAGCTCTACTAATCCCTGGTAATGTCCCAACCAAAATGTCAAATTTATAAATAAATCACAAAATGAATCACTGAACGTATATCTCCAATATTTGTAGGAAGTAAAGCAAATGTGGTCTATTTTATTAATCTGTAAAATCAACAACTGTTAAAGAATCACATAGAATGAATTGTTAATCTGCAATCCAGTCAAGAAAGTGTTATAGAATAATAACTAGACTAATACTCAACTGAACTTTGTGGCCAATGGAAAACAGAAACAATCTCAAGGATTATTAGTCAGAATGATTCAAGTGTCAGTTTTATTTTTATATAACTATTTTTTGCTGATAACAAATTAACACAACTAAACAGTGATAATTTTCATTACTATATAAATATATATATTTGTATCTTAGATGACAGATCATTAATATATATCACTGTTTATTTATACTGACCCACCTCCTCTAAATAGTGTCTGTTTTCCAAGAGTAAGATGGATATTGCTATTATACTTCTTTTTATGTATTATCTAAACCCAAATTAAAGAATTGGATATGTGTGTTATTATTATCATTATTCAAGTATGAAATTGAAACCTTGACTAAGCATCTGGGTAAAAAAAATATTTGTTTTGTGATTTATCTAATTCATAAAAAAAGTAATGTAACTAATCATTATCTAATAATATAAATGCATTGTCGAGTATGGTACAACATAATGTTTGAGAGGATGTAGATACCTGACATGTTATTATTATAAACATTACTGTGTCAATCACCTTTCATTTATGCACTAAGCAAAGTTAATTGAGTAGTGCAATTTTCCAAATAAGTTTCACGAACCCCAAAGCTATGATTCAGTTGCTAACAGAATTTGTATTAACAGATATAAATTCAAATCTTGATTGCTAGTTGTACTATTATGGGTTTTAATGGTATATCCAGCTTAAACTAACAAATATTCTAGCTGTCTCAAATATACTAAGTTATATTTGTATGATGAGCATAAATATTACTGTTGTGAAGCTACCATTATCAGTAACGGGTTTTAAATTAATAATAACCCTCATTATGCTCATCATAATTTATGACTGGGTCAATGGGCTATCATCTTATACACTTGGAACCCATTACATGTAAGTTGGCTTAATCAAATCACCATATTTTGCAATTAATATTACCATATCCATTCTGTTTCCTATTATGATGGAGATGTGAAAATAAAAATACATCTTAATAAGAAAAAGGCAATGTACAAAAAAAAAAGAAATATAAAAATGAAGAACTGGGTTTTATGTATATATATATGGACTATTGGATAACAATTAACAAAAGCATAAAAAAGCCTGTATCCCAATCTACATAAAAGACATTCTAGTCAGTTTGGATGGATCAATTTTTTTTCAAAAGTGCATTTTAACAGTGCTTTTCACTACATGCCATTCTCAAAAAAATGGCAAACCTGTTGATGATTTTGACCATAAGATATTATTCAAAACCAATTGCCTTTTCTTTGGAATAATGACAGCCTCGGTCATTTTCCAAACTAAAACAGATGAGTTGTTAAATTGAATGGATGGGGTTGTCCCATACTCCCATGATATTCTAGTAATGTTTAACCCACGATAATCGTTACACAATAAAATAAATAATATATGTGAATGACTCTCAAAATTTGATGCTATACTGAACTCCAAAAAATGTATTTAGAATACAAAAGAAATTAATTTACTGGATTATATTATTACAAGTCCAAAGACAAGGCTTGGGCCAAAAAAAGGTTAAAGTAATTAAGAATGCTGAGACCAAATAATGTAAAGAATTGCACTCTCCTTTTGGTAATTCTATTTTTTTTGAGAATTTTCATATTCTTTAACGATTTGCACCAATCAATAGTGGATTTGAAAAGAACCACCAAAAAATGTTTTTCAAAAGATTAGTAACATTTAGATATTTATTGGTTCATTTTGATCATACTTTGGATATAACTTTAATAATTGATGCATCGCACAGGATTGGAACAGAATTTAGTCACACTTTGGGAAATGGTAAACCATACAATTGTATTCATGTCCAGACAATGTCAAAGATTGAAAAAAATTGTAATCTCCTGGTCAGTAACCATTATTAAGAATATATTCAAATAAAAAATCATTACTGAATCATTTAAGCTTTAGATTCCCTTACTGGCATCATCTATTATCAGTTTACAATTAGGAATTACAAGTTAGAAAAGAGACAAACTATACTAACGTATTATTTCGTATATCTAATAACAAAAACAAATAGCAAGAAAGCACTAAATTAAGCAGATGACTGAGAGGCAAAATTGATCAATTATAAAACCATAACACTTTGGACTAAAGCCAATACAGGCTAACAGATGCTTATGAATTGCATAAAGGATGGATTACTCAGTAAATAGTCTAAGAATCTTAAAAGATTCATGTGGAATTCATAAAGAGCAACTATACGTTAATGAAGGGTGTCTAATAATTGGCAATAAAATAATTTTGTGTTAGGGGTAAAGTAAAATTTTGAAAATATTTCACAAGAATTGTCCTGCCATAAAACTAGAGCTTTAGCTTACAGTTGGTGTGTGGTGACCTAACCTTAATATAAAAATTGAAGTGTACATAAAAAACTGAAAATCATGTCAGTCCATAATCTATTCACTGCCAAGAAGTAATATTCTTGGCCAAAAACTGACAGTGCAAATGGACTATGAAGAGCATTCCAAGTCATGTTTCATGGTTTTAGTTAATGCTGACTCGAAGTAAGACTAGTAAAAATACTAGTTCAGCTGAAAATGTTCATATATTAAAAGAAATTTGGATTATCAGAAATCCTGATGTCAGATAATGGTGAGATTTCTTGTTGAAATTAAAGCTTTCATAATTGAGTGGGGGAGGAGGGCAATATGTTTGCACCTTATCATATCCTGAATCAAACAAGATTGCTAAAAAAACTTTTCCACAGCTGAAACAAATATAAATAGCTTTGTGATAACATGCTGGAAATTGTCAATTTTATGATACTTCACCAACACATTGCTCAATTCAAACAATTTCCACCATTCATTTCCATTATCATGTTAATCCTATCCAAAGAAACTGGATACATGCTAACCCTGCCAAGAACCCTAATCACTTTGTTACTACTGTACTATACTGAAACAATTTGGATTCTCAATTAGAATAATTGAGAATATCATTGAAAATCTAAGTCTAGGAGTAAGTTGTCTGATAAAAGGGAAAACAATCGTCTAAAAACACAAATGGCAACAAGTCATAAAGAAATGGCTTCCCAATTTCTTTAAGATTGTGAGACTCTGGAGATGATAATGCTCTGGCTCAGTAGGGAGCAACAACGGAATATGAGTGTTAGCTATTCACACACACATATATTTAAAGTATTAAAAAGTGTTCATACTATAACCTTACAAATACAAAAATACGTATTCAGGTTGTTAGATGAGAGGAGGAAAAATTAATTTTTAGATAATATAAACATATTAATTATTTCTAAGACAGCAGTTTTAAAATACAAAGTAGTGATACTTCAGAAAAGTGTCAAAAAATGATGATTAATTATTAAGCTGCAAACCAGGTAAGAGGTGGGCACGTCAAGCTAGAAGAAACACCTAAAAAAAGAAGAGCCTGAGCATACCTTAATATCTATTGACATTAGAGACCACAAATGCGATCTACGGACAAATTAAAGGCTATTTCGTTCTTCGAAAAGAATTTCAATTTTTTCTATCAAATTTACACTTAATAAATTATTATTTAAGTTTATTGTATTAAATGTTTGTACTAAACTACACTCTGATCGTCTATCATTGATTTCGTTCGGATTTCTACTTTTGAAGCCCCGATTCCAGTTTATTTAAGGAATCCGAATAAAGGAATTACTAATTTAAAATCAGAAAAACAACTATTTTTACTTTTTCTTCTTTGTTTAATACTTTTAAAAATTATCTTCATTTTCAACTTTATTTCTTTATTCAAACCAATTTCCTTTCAAATGTTTAAAACATTTAAGACCAACAACTGCAGAAATTGCTATCACGTGATTACTAACGTTCACAGCCAGTGATGGCGAACCTATGACCTGGGGTTCAGACAATGACCCACTCGTTGATTTTTATAAACTTATTTTTTATGTCATAAAAGAGAGAACAGGCAATGAAAAATATTAAAAAAATAAAGTGTATATATCTAATGTTGAATTTATAAAAAAAATATTTCCAAGTGGACATTGGCTAGCTGATTTTCTATCGTATCACTGTACCAGTGTATGACGTAAATGGTCGTAAAACATAATGTTTCATCCTTTGGTTGCGAAGCATCTATGACTTAGACATAAACTTGATACACATACATATTCGTTGCATCGTAAAACGGGGAAATGTACCAGCGCGGGGATGTTATAGTCCTAAACAAAATGGCAGCTTTGTCATATACGTCAATAAGTGTTTAATAATTCAACATTATTATTTTTCTATTATTAAAGTTTCTCATCGACCTTTATTTTTTTGCTCTTCATTTGCAAAAGTAAAAGCTGTAAAACAAAAAGAAAACGTAAACTTTTTAGAGAATTTTAAAAGTGAGAACCAAAAAAAAGTAGTTTTTAACCATCGTCCTCTTCCCCTTTCCAAGTGACGCCACTGACTTATTGACCCACGAGCTAGTACTTAAAAAATAATGATCAAAATTTGACCTACTTCTTAAAAAGGTTCGCCATTACTGTTCACGGCAGTAGTCTGGCTTTTAGTAGTCTTATTTAGGTGTTAACCTGCTACATTTTAGTTAGCTTCATATAATTTTAAAATGTAAATATTAATAAAATAAATATTTAAATTAAAAGACTACAGTTACATAATGAGAATTATTCTTATAAATTACCTTATAAATTTGGTTTAAAATTTAAATAGGATAACTCATAATTAAATTTAGGTAAATAGATACAATTAATGTAGTATGTGGTATTAAATATGTATATAAGTTTATGACAATCTTACCAGAGTTATCTTTTTTTTCAACCCGAAAATAGCAGTAATAACAATAAATAAAATTGTGGTAATAACCCCCCTACAAATTTTGATGATTAGCGCCCTCTATCGGAAAGTTAAGCTTTCATTAAAATGGTTGTAAATCTTCATTAATTACCGAAATCGGTTGTGTTTTCAGCTTCTTTTTTTCAAAAGGATCTATCTACTGATTAATATCGTATAAAATTGCTTTTTCCACAGACTTCTTTATCCAAGTAAAAAAATTGTTTATATATATGAATAGTATAATTTTTATGATTTCAACCCTCCATTTCTATAATTTTCTTAATGATTACTCATTATCATGGTTTGTACATTATTATCTGAAAAAATATAAATATTAATATAACAAAAATATGTAATAAAATGACATTTATAAATGACAATATTAAATATATTTATCATCAGATGACATTAATGTAGTCTAAAAAAATAAAATAAAGATGTACCAGATGATTGGAATTATGCAATAGTAATTTTGATACGTAAAATAGATTATGATCATCAACAATGTTATTTCATTGCGTGGATAGATTCAGAGAGCCGTCACATCACTAATTTATCCATTTTGCTAATCCATTCTCTTAATTGGCTAGCTCTTCAATTCCATATAACTTTTCTCCTCTCTTATACCATCCAGCAATATCAATGTTTTCCATCCTTTCTTCTTGTTTCCATTCACCATTCCCTCCAAAACATCTTTCATTAAACTATGCTTTCTACTTATTGTTCAATTTTTTTCATTGGTTTTTTTATTCATCCAACTGATTTTTGCCACCTTTTTTCATACCCACAGTTCAAAGACTTCCAATCTGTTTCTAATTTTATTACTCAGTGTCCATTTTTCTCAACCATACAAAATATTTTTTTTCTCTTAGTAAATACATCTTTTGTCAATGCTATTCTTCTTTTAACCTAATCTTCACTTTTTTCATCCTCACACAATCAATTAACCAAATATTTAAATCCAGCTATGTGTTGAACTATATTGTTATGGATTTCAATTTGCAATCTTTTTGCATTTTTCCCTATTCATAAACACTTAGTCTTCTCTACATTAATCTTCATTTCATATTAAGACATCCTTCCACTATTTATTTATTCAATATACTATGATGCCATTTTTCATCTTCAGCTTTAAGAGCCATATCAATTGCAAATCGTATACATTTTTTAAATGCTGTTTCCAACATTTGCTCTTCCACAGACTAAATTACTATTTAATATGTCCTCTAAATACATATTAAAAATAAATAACAATTAGAAATTACTCATCTGTTGATCCTTTATCCATAAAAAATTTTTTATCAAGATAATTACACCTTGTCTACAGTGAACTTTGGATTTTAACCAAGCAAAAAAACAGGCAGAATTTAAAAGTGGGTTTAGAACAGAATTGCATCTAAGTATTGAGAAGTTATAGGAAGGAACAAAGAATATGAGTTGCCATTATGTTTTGGATTTGTGAATTATAAAAATTTATTTGATTATATAAGCATTTCTTCACTGATTAAAAACTTGGATCATCATGATATAGACACATGGTATTGTCACCTTCTGAAGAATATTTATCAAAATGCAACAGCCATGACATAGTTGTATTAAGAACATTAGCAATGAGAGGATGTGTGAAGGAGTGACTCCATATCCCAAAAACATTTTACACCAGTTTTAAAATAAATACTTTATGAATTGAAATGGAAAGCTAAGAGATGAAAAATAAATAAAGAATATTTAACTCTTCTAGATTTTGCAGATAATGTAATTGTTTTTGTAAAAAATGCTTCAGAACTTCAGAAAATATTGCAAAAGTTATCAGATTAAACTAAAAGTAAGAGTAATATATAGGGTATATGAGCACAGACTTTCAGATGACCCATCACTCTCCACTCTATCTAATAACACTGATACACTCAAGCACATATATGCTGAAAAGATAAATAATCACCAATATAGGTATTTCATGCTAAACTAGCAATCATCAGTTGGTCCAGATTATCATCTCCCACACATATATACTATAAGTGCTCAGATATATATTAAGATAGACAATCCTCATACTTTAATGAACAGGCTCCAATCTTCTACACACTCCAACTCTTCAACCGTCCATCCAATACCCTATATATTACATATATAGACCCAGGTATAGAATAAGCCTGTGTTTCAGTTAAAAGAGTAATAAAAACAAATGATAAAATGATAAAATAATGTTCAATGGATATTCTCAGAAGCAGAAAACGAACTATGATAATGATGCATTAAAAAATGGCAACAACTTCAAATGCCTTGGTGTAATAATTAATAGAGATAGTCAAGCGCTGGTGGTTGAGAGATCAGCACAGCTGCCTTACAAGCAGTTGCCTGGGTTAATGGGTTCGATTCCCAGCCAATGCTATGACAAATGAAAAAAAAAAAATTAATAGATATGAAATTAATCGTAAAATTAAACTTGGATGGAGTGCTTTTGATAGAACTAACTTAATATTAAATGATATGTTTGTTTAAAAAGAAAATTTTTTAATAATTGTGTATTATCAGTAATTTTATTTATAATCTGAGACTGGGGCATTGAATAAAAGAGCAATACAAAGATTGGAAAGATGTATGTTAGGAGTAACAAAAAGGAATTGAAAATGGAATACATGGGTAAGAGGGCAAATAGGTATTATTGACATCATTGAAGAAATTAAGTGGAAGTGACATCACAATAGATGGACAGTTAAAATCTTAAACTAGATTCAAATAAATTCTAAAAGACCTAGAGAAGAAACCATGTGAGATGTGTAGATTAAAGAAGGAAATTTGTTGGTGTGATGTGGACAAATGAACTAGAAATCAAAGAAACTGGATTAAAAGTATAAAAAAAACCATCCTGTAGTGGATTGATAGTGGTTGAAAATGATGATTATGATGATGATGAATAAAAAACTTGTTTATAGTAATAATGTCATTTCTTAATATATGTATTCTATATTGCAATTTAGAAATTTTATTTTGCATTTGTTTTTTCTTGTCATGTTTACATTTTGTCTAACTTTTCCATTTAATTAATAACATAATAACTATAGAATATAGTCATAACTTTAAAAAAAATTGTAAAAATTTTATGATTATTTAATATACAAACACATTTATAAAAGATGTGGAAGAAAACTTTTTATATGTTGGGTTATTATTAATACATATTACTTATAGGTTATTGCCTTATATGATAATAAGTTAATAATATAGAATAATAATAGAAAAGTAAAAGACCCAGGAAGAGACCACATGTGAGATGGATGGATGAAATAAGAAAGTGTGCAAGGGTGATGTGGAGAAGAAAAGCTAAAGATAGGAGAAGATGGATTGAACTTGGAGAGACCTTCATCCTGCAGTGGATTGATAATGGTTATTGATGATGATGATGATGAACAATAGAAAAATTAAAAATAATCAATTTAAAACAAAATTGAAATAGACAACTCACTAAAGCCAGATTGATGTAATAATTAATATTTTTATTTATAGTGAGTTTTCTATTTCAATTGTTTTAAATTGATTATTTTTAATTTTATTTATACAAACTAACATTATGGACAAATTTTAACATTGAAATTTGATAATTTAAAGTAATAACTATAGAATATGGATATAATATAAGGAAAATATTGTAAAAATTCACTCAACATGAAAAGGAATTTTTAAAAGAAGATACTAAATAAAAGTTTTTATATTATATCAAACTTTTATAAGAAGAGAAATTGTTTTAGTCAAATTTATAAAAAATTGTAAATATTTTTATTACAGTAGCATATTTAGAATTTTGTATTTGTAACAAAAATTGTTTGCATCCTCTCATAATGACTTTATGATTAATAGAAAGAAACTTACAGACACAATTAAAATTTTATATTTGTCATCAGCAGATACACCTATAACATTTGCTACATCAAGAAATATAATATTTCAATTCATAATAGTATATTTGATACCCTAAATTTATTCATAGACCTTCTTAAAATATTTTTTATTTTTAGTTTAGGTAAAGGATTATTCAAAACAAGCTACAATCATTGCAGCAGATAAAAAATGTAAGAACGGGTCCAATTGGTAAAGCAAATATCTCATATGCTGATATGAAATGAATGTAAAAATGAGATATGCTTTTTAAAAAACTAATGTTAATTTAATATTTAATTTATATAGCGCTATGTTTTTTTTATAAATTATAATAACTGTAGTTTAGTCCACTGCACATATGCTGTACAGATCAAATGCTAATTATAATCAATACTCTCCTTTCCAAACATAAAATAAAGTCTTTTTAAAAGATGGAAGGGATTCACTCTGTCCTTTTCACCTAAACTATATGTATAGGAAAATCTGAAGTATTTGGAACAAAGAGCATTTGGAAAGGAGAGTATTCATTATAATTAGTGTTCGATCTGTAAAACGCATGTGCAGCGGAATAAGCTACAGTTATTATTATAATTTATAAAAACATTGCACTATATAAATTAAATATTTACATATCTTTGAGTTTTCATTTGATAATGACATATGGTAAATTGTAAAAATTTCACAAGCAGCACTGACAAAAATCATATAAGTAATTTAAAGTGATTAATTAAATCTTCACACTCTCAGTTCCAAATGCTTTTGATTTGCCTTTACATATAGTTTAGGTGAAAAGGATAGAGTGGATCCATTCTATCTTTTAAAAAGACTTTATCTTGTGTTTGGAAAGGAGAGTATTCATTATAATTAGCATTCAATCTGTAAAGCACATGTGCAGTGGAGTAACCTATAGTTACTATTAACTTAATATTATGAAAATATCTAAATAATATAAAATTAAAAAACCATTAGGAAATAGTTTTATTGGAGAAACTAACTTCTTTCCCTTTTCTTTAATGAAAAACTGTTCAATTTTGTAATTAAAGTTTTCATGTATTCTTAAAATTTTACTGAGTAAATTTTAAATGAAACAAGTATTTATTGACAGAAAGTATAAACAAAAAAAATTAAGAAATCTGTTATCTTACCTTAGCTATGTAATAAAATATTTTTCAAAATAGTCTCAATGTGTTAAAATTCACAAATGATGAAATGAATAAAGTTCTCCAAATGTTATTAAAATATAATACTAAAAAAATGTTATTGCTAACACTTTATCAAGGCCAGTTCTTCATGAAGGTTGGAGAGAAAGAAAAGCAACTGAAAGAGTTTCTTTATATTGTACATGATATTAAACATTTTTTACTTGTTTTTTTTTTTTTTTTTTGATGAAAAAATAAGTTTAGTATTTCTGGAATTTCTTATTGATAACTATGTAAATGTGTATTACTTATAATACTTCATTCATATAAACTTTAATGCAAGTAATTTTCTTAAACTTCTTTATTTTCTTACAGTTTTGACTGTCCAGCAGTCTTCATCAGAGCTCTATCTTTCTTACAGAAGATATGCAAAGAAAGTGAAGGAGAAGAATAAGACAGTATACTATATAAATATGTTGTGTTTTAAAAATTGATAGAATATCTTTTGCAAATTTAATTAAATGTGAAGTAAAATAATTACTTCCATATTTAAATATTTTAAATTAAAAATATATTTGCTATGTTTAAAATATGATGCTTAAATTGAAACCAGTAATTATTTTCATTATATCTACAAATAGATTTATGATGATGAATTGATTTTTTAAATTTTATTTGAATGTTAGATAAAAGAAGTGTAAAACTGTATAAATGAATAGTTATAAGAATGATATATAGTCTTTGGTACTTTTAATGATAATTAAATGCAAATTTCTCAACGTATTGTTTTAGTTGTCAGATTATTGCAAGTAGTTAGTTTGTATGAATACTATTTTAAGATTATCTGTCCTATTTTTGTTTTTTTAATAATGATTTTTGTATCAGATTTAAAATCTCTTAGCATTATTATGCTTTCTACTGTAAGTTTTAAAATTATTTTTCTTAGCAAATCTCTCATTCGCTCTCACATCTATATAAATTGTAATGATTAATGATGCATGCTGGTATACATTGATATTATGCAAGAGGTGACAATAATATGCTAGTATGCATGTTAATAATAAGTGTAATAATGCTCAAGGCTAAATGGGTTTATAAGTAATTATTAAAACCAATCAACACTCAGACAATCCCATGAAATGGATTGCACTTTTATTGTTAAAAGAAGGTTGCCTTGACAATAGTTTGAGATTGTTGATTGTTATTGATATTGGAATTGTTTAAGAGTTGACTGTTTTTAATGGTGTTAATAATGTGCAGTAAGCAGAATGATAGTAAGTATATGATATATTTTCTTTGCTTTTTAGGTTTGAACTCAATATCATCAACAATCTCTGGGTATCACTTGACAAATACCATCAGAAAATATAACAAGGCTGTAACCTCTTTCTGTACTAATAATTTTTGGGAATTTTCCCAATAATCTTGTAGTCTTTATGTTAATGCTTACCATACTTTACTGATTAATTCAGACAATATATCATTTTTAATTTATATCTGACCAAATCAAAGTTCATGAATTATTCATGGATGGAAGGTACTAATCACATGGCATTGTCATATGACAATGAATTTTTATATAAAAATAATTGAAATATTACAATGAATAATAATAAATTATTTATTTACTTCTTAATAATAAATTTTCCATATTTACAATTATTTATTTATTTCTGAATATAACATGATATAATCTTTATTTCATATTTATAAAACACAAAGAAGCATTATATTTAACCAACAATATTATCAGTCCCTTGTAAATATTATTCTAATTTAAATTTTATCCCTTCTTAAATAACTAACTCTTGACTTATTTATTCTTTTAATTTATATTAATAAGCAGTATTTTCTTTAGACTAGAATTACTTTTAAATTGTATTTTAAATATGTATTTCAGAAGATTGTGTAGAAAAATAAATTTTAACCGATAATAGCATTTACAAGTCATCATCGCAAAATGTCTAAGATTTATATCTGATCAACTCTTGAATGTTAATTATATAATACACAGTATATAAGAATGTAAATATATGGTAAAGCATTGACTGCTGTCATTAAATACTCCATGTCTTTAATGAATGCATCTAAGATATAATTTCACAGTTTAATGAGCCTTATAAATATATTTAATTTACACAGTCATATTTAAATTCACAATCATTCCATGTATATCTAAGGTTAGTCTACTACCACATCAACCTTGTAAATCATGGAAAACATTTGTATAAGTACATACCTATCTTCATTAAACTAATAATTATTGAAATAGGTAGGCAATCTTTAGGTCCAAGCCTATCCAAAACAGTAATCACAAAACTCATAATTCAAAGAAGTAATCAGCTATCAGATCTTAGTATTAAAACAGTCGACCTTAGTTTAAGATCGAGTTTCACTACTCTACTACAGCCCACATTTCATCCTGCTTTTTTTTTGTCATATGCATATAAATTATACGTATGTTGTCTTGCATTGGTGGTCAAGAGGTCAGCATGACTGCCTTGCACTTGCAGGCAGTTGCCTGGGTTGTGGTTTCACGTCCCGGCCGATGCTATGACACTTAAAAAAAAAAAAAAACTATACGTATGTTTCTGAGAAGCGTCTCTAAAAGTTACAAATATAAATTTTAAATAAAAATTGTTTAATTATTTGGATATTAATGTCACTAGATGTGACTCAGAGATATATGTATATTAATGGAGCTTTTATATATATAAAAGCGCAAACAAATATTGTAAATAATTTTGTATTTTTTTTCTTTGATTATATCTTATTTATTTTTCGCTATAAAACTACATAAAAATTCAAGATGGAAGATGCAATCACCGACTGTCCAAATATAATTTAGAGATGGGAAAATTACTTTGTTTCATGATTAAAAAGGAATTTTAAAATTAAAGTAAAATTTAAAACAAAGCTAATTGATTTTAGTTAGCTGTTAACATTTTTATCAAATCTATTTCCAATCTGGAAATTGATTTGAATTTATTTTTGGACAGTTATCTTGCAATTGCATCTCCAATAACAATACAGAAAATATTTCTGTAAATTAAAGATTAATTAATTTAATTAAAAACATTCCTTGAATAACTCAAAGTTTGTATAAATAGGGCTAAAAATCTATTGTGTCAGAATTGGGTCAATAGTCACTAGTCGACTCCACATCTGTTTAATTTTTGAGGGGCCTCAGCCGTCTTCCCCTCCATCTTCAGCTCCACTCTTCACCATGCAGAGATGTAGCTCCTACCGCTCAAGTGCCCATGCCATCAAAGAATGCCACCTGCCACAGAAGATTCGTCAGTATTCCATAGAATCCTGAGGTAACCGGCCCAAAGACATAATCGTATTACCTAATTCTAACTTGTAACTCTATAAAATTAATGTTTTCTTTATGTTAAACCTCTTTTTAACTTGCTAATCGGTGAGCATGTTAAACTAATTATTTCCTTAGTATCGATTCCCTATAACCTAATCTAATCTTATAAAACTTTTCATCCAACTCAAGCTTCTTCTTATCCTTATAATTTAGTGTGATTATGATTTATTTTTAATGATATTTTTCATTTAATTTTATTTGTAAATGCTAATCAAACCCAGTCTTATGAACTTCTATATCCCACTGTGGAATAGAAAGGGGGGGGGGATTAATGAGTTCTTGTCAGTTATTTCTAAATAGCTCGTAAGATTGAGTTTGTATTTTAATATATGCTTTTAAAAAATATTTGATCATAAATTTATACAAACTGTATAAATACTTTGCAATCTGAGTGGATATTGGTATCCGTTAATTTTATTAATTTTTTTATTGATCATCATCGCCAAAAGGCTGGCGACTTAAATCTATTTTGTTATTTGCACTTTTAAGTGCATGAATTTTAGTTTTTTTTATATGTTAAACAAAATAGTATTGATCCAAGAAGGGGGAGAAATGCGCGCTTCATTAATTATAGTTTAACTTATGATAAATGACTTTATCTTACATGGGTCATTATTTTAGCATATCATTACATATTTGTTAAACCATTTAAGGCTTTATTTTAGTATTTAAATTCAATGTCTTTATATTCTTATGATAGCATTGCTGGCATATGTCAAATTATTAATAAACCACATAGGGCTTTGATCTGATTTTCCTGTACCTCATTCCAGGGAATCACGATCGTCTTCATTCGTCATTCTTCTTCAAGTATATATTTATATACTGCTTTGATTTGCCTGTACCTCATTCCAGGGATTCGAAGCCTTTCGTTTTTGTTATTGTTCTCGTTCCTATCAGAAGTCTAAGTCTACTTCTGGAACAAGTCGGCCAGTGTAGTTGAAACTCTGCATGGATTTACCGTAAACCGGATCCATAGCAACTTCCTACCTACCTTTCCTCTTTTGGTACCGCTTTAGCATGAAGCTGGCATACCACTTTAAAAATTGGAGAATGACCTTGTCTTTGCGGAAACTGCCACCCTCTCTCTCACTGACATAATGCTAGCACCGCAATTTCTTATAGTTCATTTAGCAAAATAAACCGTAATGATATGTGATAATGAAACGTTTTTTCTTTTTAAATATGTTTTGTTGGAGTTTTAGTTCCAACTTCTCATGAAGCTGCCCTCCCGTTTATTGAATAAGCCATTCCCCGTATTGATAGTTTCACAATATATGATAGTTAAATGTCGAAAATGTTTAATAAATAAATGTTTTTAAGTATATTTTGATCACAATGTATCCTCATTTTAGTGTTGTAAATAAATTCTATAAATGAAAATAAAGTTATGTATCCAATGCCAAGGGCATCCCATTAAAGTCGTCCAAACAGCAAAACTCTATTATTGTCATATCTTTATATGTTTTTAATGTATAAACGTCTACCAATCACCCAGATAAATTTGTTTTTGTAACATTGAATAAAAACCTATTTTAAATATACGTTCAGTATTGTAACTGCCGCACTAAATTGATATCTATTAAAAGAAAATAATTGTATAAAGATTGTCAAAGATTTGTAACCATAATAGTTGAAATGCGTGAAGTTGATTATATATATAAAAATCATCTTGAATTTTTGTCAAAATAAATATTTATATTTTTAAACTTATTCCAGTTGTTCGAATCTCCTTAATAATATTTATATTTATGTATATTTTTAACTTAATATCTTGGGTTCACTCAATCTCTCATCATCATCATATAAGTTCTCATGCAAAACGATGTAGCACCGGGCCCAGAAATAATTAATTTATGTAGTATCACCGTAGGTGTTGTCCATAGTGTTCTAGATTTGGGTAATCGGCAAATAGGTTAGAATTCATGGATGCTCCTGACCTGTGTATCTCAGGCATGATTGGATTCAGGGTACTTTTGCTCAGATTCTAAGTCTTGTTGGATGGACATACATTTTTGATCGGTATAGTATGCTTAAAATTAAATCATTCATAAAATTGATCAGCTTTCAGAACCTAACCCTGATAAACAATATTAATTATATGTGAAGATAGAATATATTTAACAATAAACAAAAGTTCTAAACAACTCTATTTATATAATAACTTAATGTAAAGGTTTACATCTATGTATAAAATAACCCTGGTCATGTTTGGACTAATAAAAAATTATATATTTAATTTAAAATAATTATAACATTGTAATTTTTTAATGTTTTTTTTATTCTACTTTGTGGTTAGTTCATAAATCAAAACAAACATTATTTACCTGTTATGCAATAAATTTTCTTGCTAATTTGTCTAAATTTTATTATTATTTTACAATCTAAAATATTATTAAGAAACCTTTTTATTTAAATATGCACTGCCTAGTTTTTTTTCTTTTCTGTTGTTACACAGGTGGTAATCTTTTAAAAATATATACTTTTAATCAAAAGTATTTTTTAAAATGAGTTATATAAGAAAGAGCAAATACTTGTATTTCTATTCTCTTTAAAAATTCTAAGATTTAACCATTAAGGAAAATTAAACCAAAATTTAAATCACTTTTAAATCAGTTTAAAAGAAAAGAAAATTTATTTACTTTGCCATAGTATGTTTGAATTGACAATTTACATTATTTTGAAAATACTTTAGAGACAGGCTTTAACCTATATCATATGCACCTTAAATGTTTATAGTAGTCAAACATCTTTATTTGCCGATAGAGGGACCTCAACAAAAGATAGCGACTTTTGATGATAAAAGTCACTATCTTGTGTCAAGGTTTAAGAGGTCCCTCTATCGGCAAATAAAGATATTGTTTGACTACTATAAACATTTAAGGTGCACATGATATAGGTTAAAGCCTGTCTCTAAAGTATTTACATATACTTCCTGTGTGCTTAATAAATTATTTTGAAATGTAAATGCATATAATTTTCAACCATTATTAATCCACTGCAGGATAAAGCTCTTTCTAAGTTTAATCTATTATATCCAATCACTACTCCCTTTTTTCCACATCATCCCAACACACTTCTTATTTTATCCATCCATCTCACATGTCTTGAAATCCAATGTAAGTTTTCAACTATTCATGCAATATTTTTTTGAGAAATTGAGCAGCTCAGCTTCACTTTTGTATTTTAATTCTTTCATTGAAGTTAGAAGCATCTCTTTTTCTCTCAATGATGTATTTTATTTTTGATTCCTTTTTGTTATTACTAACATACATCAATCTATACTTCACTAATTGGTCTGAAGTTCTTGAATTACTTTTCCTCCAGGTGACCAAATATCAGATCCATAAGTTAGTAATGTTAAAATGTATTTATTACAAACCTTTCTTTTCAAACACCAGCATATTTTTTTTAAATATTAAGTTATTTCTGCAAACAAAATTCTTATCTTATAGGGAATTTTCAAATAAATATACTTTTATATATGTTCTGTGAACTCATCTGATTTTAAAACTTTAGATAATCTTAATAACATTTAGCTAAAAAAATTATACAGTAATTATCTACATAATTAAATTATCTTGAGGTAAATGTTGCATTATGTTTACCTAATTATGATTTAAGATTTGAAATATCAGGCACTCTTATACCTGGAGCCTAATTGTAAATATAGGGGATTTGAACTCAGACTTTTAAGCCCCTTCACTGTCCATACTACTGATACACATGACCACACACATGCAGGAAAGATAAATAATCACCAACATACATATTTCATGCTAAACCAGCACTCATCAGTTGATCCAGACAACTATCTTCCATACATATATATATATAATCAGTGCTCATATTAAATTAAGATAGCAAATACTTACACTTTAATGGACAGGCTTCAACCCACTCCAACTCTTCACCCATCCATACCATTGAAAATCTGATGATAGAATTCCCAAATCCCATGCTGATGCCAATATTGTTGTCATGCCCACGTTGACCTCAAGTCACTCTGACCCCTCATATATAGAACAGTATTCACTTAAATATGTAGAAGAGGGATGGGCAGCATTGATTATATATATATATGTAAGGGAGATGGTAGTCTGGACCAACTGATGAGTGCTGATTTAGCATGAAGTACATATATTGGTGATTATTTATCTTTTCTACATGTGTGTGGTCACGTGTATCAGTAGTATGAGATAGTGAAGGGGTGTGAAAGTCTGAGTTCAAATCCCATATATTTCTAACTATGATTTATTTCTCTATTCTCTTGTGTCTCACTAAATAAACCCCACAAAGTGCTATTTTATATAAAAAATAAAATAAAATGTTAATCTTTTTTTAGTCTTTCTTTTTGATTTATTAAACCAAAATCTCTGTGCTTTGATTATCTACTTTTTATTTTTTCAGTTAAGGTCTATTTTTTACTTATCTTATTTAATTACATTGCTTTTAAAGTAATGTAACATTTAAGCATACATACCAATATAAATCTTTCAAGTATAATTTTAAGTACAGTCTTCTTTTGTTAAAATGTTTTAGCTACCAAATATCACATGATCACCATCTCCTATATTTGCTCATAACTGTTATTAAAACAGGCAAAACTCTCCATACAGTAGTGCCACTCAGTGCAAGCCAGAGTAATCAATGGATGCCAGAAAGGCATAAAATCTCTATCTAGTATCTCCTCATCCAATATCCCCAGACTAGTTTCTGGCTTGTGGCTTTTGTCAGTGAGGAGCCTTGGATCTGAGAGCACTGCATCTAAATCTTAGGATCTAATCTCTACTTAACTACAAAATTATGAGAATAAAATTGATTACTCTGGCATGCACTGAGTGGCACTACTATATGGCGAGTTTTGCATGTTTTAGCTACTGATAAAATTACTTTACTACATTCTATTTTCTATATTATAAAATATTATTATTTAATTTCTTCTTAAATTTAAATCATTCAACTTTTAATAATAAAATAAACAATTACACTATTATTGTTTTTAATATTTATTATAAAATATTACTTTATGTACTAGCTCATAAAAAATTTCAAAGCTGTTTTTATTATTCTGATTCACAATTATTAACCTATTATTTCTTGTGTGTAGGACCAAATATCATTCATTCAGGAAGTTTATTTTTTTACTGACTACTTTTTCCAAATATCATTGATGTTATTTAATTCAGGCTCTATTCATGTTACTGGGCTTTTTAAAATTTTCAACAGCCTTGCTTAATAATTTCAGCTTGCTTTGGTCAATTTTTTCAGAATTTGTGTTTTATTACATTTGATATCTTGTTTTGTTGAATAAATAAATAATGAAGTAGATTTATTCCTTAGAATAAAACTTGTTTTCATGTTGTCATATTAATCCTATGATTAATACCTTCAATATATAAAAGTGGTCAGTTCCTGCATAGAATTTTATATATGTTATAGCATTTAAAAATAAGTAGAATTTTATATATGTTATAGCATTTAAAAATAAGTTCATCTTTGAGTCTCAGAAACATTTCAGTAACTTGTTTGAAGAAAACATAAATTATGCTTATATTTTAAAAAAAAAACTACCAATTTTCATAGTAATATATTTTATTTAAGATATAAGTATGTAATTTTCTGAATCATTAAACTTCTCTTTTTATTATAAGAAGAGATCTTTTAGTAGTATATAGACAATTGTCAAACAAAAATAATAAAAATGTCTTAGTCACTATGTCTGTTGACAGAAATATTTTGTTCAAACTAATAGTATTCACCATGGAATATAAGTCATCTGAATAGTGACAAAAAAGAACTCGGTATTTTTTTTATGTTACATATATATAACACTCAAATTACTTTTCATGATGTTAATATATATATATATATATGTTATGTTACATACAGAGCTCGCAAATAAGCTCTTAACAAGCTTTGCAGAATATCCCCAATCCCAGATCGGTTTCTGCTACTGGGTTTTGGGATATTCTGCAAAGCTTGTTAAGAACTTATTTGCGAGTTCCATATATAACATTTGTAATACAAGCTTATTAAATTAAGTCATGTGACATCACTTGATTTTTTTAGTAATATACATACACACATGTACATATCTTGAAATAAATAACTATTTTTTTATTTGTAACTTGTAAAAACAAAGTTAAATTATTTTTTTTCTTTCCATAATATATTTAATACTAATAGAGAGAGATTGTCAAAATTAAGGAAATGTTAAAAATTGTTTTTGCTTGGATGCATATAAAATAGGTATTACATACATATACTAACGTCTCACCGAGGATAGTCACAGCTTGAAAACAATTTGGGGATAGGGATATTCGGGAAAAGATTGCTAACAGCTATTAGCATACTTATTATATTACATCTTAAATATATTTATAAATAAAATATATTGATTATATTTTTAATTAATATAAATTAAGAATATCTGTTTAATTTTATATATAGAAAGCAAATACCGGAAAGATATTTATTATATTTCTCTTTTTATCATTATTTAGACCAATTATTTCCTTGATTTTAGATCAAACAAAAAAGGTTTTTTGTTAACAAATATATTTATCAAAATGCCAATATTATTAAAAATATATTGCTCGAAACTGGTTATGAAAAAATATTAGTAATAATTACCTTTTCATGTAATAAAAAAAGGAATTTGACAATTCAGAAATTAAAATATTTTGACTTATGTAAAAATAGTTGTTGACAAATCAGTAATTATTTAAAAAATAATAATGTCAATACACTTTATAACATTGTTTTAGAAAATTAAGGAAATATTTTTTTACCGCAAAAGTAAAATTATTTTGGAATATCATAGTATTTATAAAATTTCATAATGCATTTTTCCATTTTCATATATCAATTAGGTTTATTATAAAATATAAGTTGAAAAAAAAAAAAAACGTTTTCATAATTAGAAAAAAATTCAATTTAACAAAGTAATTGTTCACATATTTAATTAACAAATTATAACTACAATTTAATAAATGTAATAAGTACACTTATACCCAACTATATAGCAGCTTGTTATTTCTAAGAACTTATGATGTTATTAAACAAGGCAAAACTCTCCATACAGTAGTGCCACCCTGTGCCAAACAGAGTATGACGAGTTTTGCCTTGTTTAATAACAATTATGTGCTAGTATAAGAGATGGTGATCATGTGATGTTTACTGGTTTAACTTGTGATGTTATAAGTTCTCAAAAGTGCTAAGCTGTATTTAGTTTATAGAAATAACAAGCTTCTCTATAGTTGTGTATCATCATCATCATCATCAACCATTATCAATCCACTGCAGGATGAAGGTCTCTCCAAGTTTAATCCATCTTCTCTGATCTTTAGCCTCTCTCTTCTCCACATCACCCCTGCACACCCTCTTATTTCATCCATCCATCTCACATGTGGTCTCTTTCTGGGTCTTTTACAATCTCTTGGAATCCAGTTTATGATTTCAATTGTCCATCTATTATCATCTCTTCTAGAAATATGTCCAGCCCAACTCCACTTCAATATTTTAATTTTTTCAATGAGGTCAGTAACACCAGTTTGTTCTCTTACCCATACATTGCGTTTTTGATCTCTTCTTGTTACTCCCAACATGCATCTCTCCATACTTCTTTGAGTGGTCTGGAGTCTCTGTATTGCTTTTCTATTAAGTGTCCAAGTCTCAGATCCATAAGTAAGAATTGGTAAAACACATTTGTTAAAAACCTTCCTTTTCAAACACATAGGCATATTTCCTTTAGTATCAAGTTATTTCTACCAAAAGCACTCCAACCAAGTTTAATTCTATGATTAATTTCATCCAGTATGTTTCCATCTGTATTAATAATCTGAACAAGGTATTTGTAACTGTTAACTTCTAATTCACCATAATCAATCTTTATTTTCATATTTTGAGCAAATCGATTAATCGATAGTTTTGTATATGTGAACTTATTACATTCATTCCATTCCATACAGAAGAAGTATAAACAGTTAACATTTTTACATATAGATAAAAGTATGGATTAAAATTTGAATAAAACAAAAATTGTTGCAAAAATTGAACAGTGTGAACACATATTAAAAATTGCTATATAACTTTTAAAAGGCTTCACAACAAAAATAAAAAGTCAAATGTTATTTAAGAGTTTGCATTTAAACTCATTAACTGATGATTTTTAAAAATGGAAAAAATAAGGGGTAAATGGAATGTTAAAAAAAGTATTGTTAAAATTTAAAAAAACCAAACTTCGCATGAAAATGACTTTGCAATTACATAGAAACATTGGCTATTTTTAAATCCCATTTTTTTCCATAAGATGTTTTATTTGATGTCCATTAAATAATTTCATAATTTGGTCAGACATGAAACAGCAAAAAAATAGAAGACTAATATTTTTAGATATATGATATGTTTAATTATGATACTTTTAAAGTATACAAATGGAGATTTTTATCGAAAACAAACAATCATATATGATTGTTGCAAGTGATTTTTTCTTTTTCTCTGTTACGTCTAGTGAAACTTTAAGGGAAAAAATTGCTGACATATGTTTTAAACTAAATCAAGCAGGAGTGAAGTTGAATAAAGAAAAATGTGTGTGGATAACTCAGGAATTAGAATTTTTAGGCCATAATATAAGTGATAAAGGAAAAAGACCACTGGAAAATAAAATCAGAGCAGTCAGAAATGCTGAAAAACCTAGAAACGTAAAACAACTTCAGGCATTTCTAGGACTCATGAATTTTTTTGAGCCATTTTTGAAAAATAAAGCGATGGTAGTGAAACCTATGTACGAGTTATTAAGAAAGAAAAAAAAAGGATCTGGACAGAAATCTAAGATAAAGCATTTCATGAAATAATAAAATTATTGTATGGGATTACTCCTTTTAACCTTTGCAACAATAAGTTTAATTTAGCCTGAAAAATGTTCGGTGCTGTTGTTATCCCAAAAGGTAGCCTATTGCATTTGTACAGCCCAAAAGGTGTGGTTAACATCAATATACGTGCTGTATTTTCAGTAACTTTCAACTGGTGAAATGCCAAATTAAGATCAAGCTTCGCGAAATATTTTGCATTAGCTAAATTCGCCAAAACTTCTCTCACGTTAGGAACTGGATATGCTCCTTTATTTAAAAACTTATTAACTGTGCAACGATAATCCCCACACATTCTGATATGTCCATCAGGCTTCATTATTATAACTATGGGCGTAGCCCATTCTGCGTCTTCTACTGCCGTTAGAACGCCTTTATTTACTAGTTTTTTCAATTTCTCCTCAACTTTATCTCTCTGGGCAAAAGGAATCTTTCTAGGTTTACATACTATTGGACAAGCATTGTCCAATAGTTCTACATCTACTGGATTAGTTTTAATCAAGCCTAACTCTTCCGAAAATAAGTCTGGATATTTTTCCATTATTTCTTTTTCCACCATAACTTTTTTAATTATATTTATTGAGATTCCTAATTCTCGAAACCATTTTCTCCCGATTATTGGGGTTAGTTCATTTTTTACAATATATAACGGTAATTCACACTTTTTTCTTCTGTAACTAACTGGGACTTTAGTCACTCCCACTAGTTCTATTGACTGCCCGGTTATACCTTTTATTTTTATGTTTGACTTTTTTATTTCTAGCGACTGGTCTTTTATATGTATTTCTTTCCAAATTTTTTCTGAAATTAAAGAAATACCAGATCCACTGTCGACTTCCATTACTACTTCCTTCTTCCCTAGTATAACTGTTAGTACATACTGGCTTTTGTCTTGCCATGTATTGTCCGATGTGCTATTAACTTGCTCGTACTTCACTTCTCTTCAATTTTCTGTATCTAGTTTCTCTTTTTGTTTTGGTTTCTTACAAACCTTCACTAAGTGACCTTTATTCCCACAGTTATAACAATTTTCCTTCCGCCATCGACAGTACTTGACTACGTGCCCTGTTTTTCCACAACAATAACATTTCCATACATCATTTTTTTATCTGTCTGCCTTCAGTGTTATATGTGTAAAACTATTTTTTGTTTTATATATAGTCGCTCTATTTTCTACTTCGGTCTTATTTCTAAATGCTGCAGCCTGTTCTAAAACTGCTTCAAAAGCGTTACCCTTTTTGATCACCAATTCATAAGTCAAATCTGATTCTGTTAATAGGTTTTGTCTTAACCTTTCATCTGCCATTCCCCAAAGCAACTGATCTAATAAAGCTTGGTCACCATAATTTCCATATTGACAGTCTTTTATCAACTGCCTTAATGCTCTGTCATACTCTTTTATTTTTTCACCGTTTGCTTGCCTTCTGTTACGCAATGCCAATCTTGCTATGAATTTAGATGGTTGCAGGCTGAAATAATCTGTTATTTTCTGTACTATTTCTTCATATTCGACTGAGTCTGAAATAGGTCCCTCAAATAACTTATTTACTATTCCTATTAATCTCGTCCCTGACAAACATAATAAAGCTGCCACTTTTCTACTATTGTCCGTAATTTCATTCAACTTAAAAAAATTCTGCCACTGAATTCTATATAATGGCCATTCCCCTGGATTTTCTACATTAAATTCAGATATTGACCCCTGTCCAATCGACATTTTCTTATCTACAAGTTCGTTCAACTGACTGCGCCAATTTGCTTTATATTCACATGTAACAAATTAAATAGATAAATAGAATTTTATTACAAATAGAATACAGCAATTTATTTATATTTCAGTTTATAACAATTTTGAGTTCATAACTCATATAAGAAATTATATACATAATCACGTGTCCGATTTTCCCACTAACAGTCTTCTTAAAGTCTATTAATATTTTAATTATTCCATATTCTAAAATTAGCCACTTTAGGCGTACAAAAATAATAATATCGAGAAGATCTGTAATTACCTATACGGATCTTGGAACCTTCAGACTCCGCTAGTTCTAGGTTATACCTTCATTGTTCATATATCCCTTTCTCTATATAAAGATTTCCACTCTGGTCACACAGCAAGCTGGAAATATTCTGTATTCTAAAATTACCAAGCTTCGCTTTCTTTTTTTCCTTTGTTCTGCTTTCGCTTGATCTTTATCAGTCCTTTTAATTAATTAATTGTACATTCGTTTTTAATTAGAAATCGTTACTTTACTTCAATTAGTAAATCCTTATTTTAGACTTTAATTAGTGAATGTTTGATTTAGATTTTAATTAATGAATGTTATCATATATAATAATCTATCTTATTTCCGTATTTTAATCAAAAACCCCATAACGTTTTTTTACTTGTATTTTTACTTCTGGAGTACACTATTATTATTATTCCAAATACTATAGTTACCACTGCTGTTTCACAATCTTCAATTAACACTTGATTTATTGGTAAATGTAGACAGAGTGCAAGAATTGTGGAGGGCTCATGGGATAAGAATCTTACAGCTTTCTATGAAAAGAAGTACTTGGAATAAATGTAAATTTTTGTACTTGAAAAAATATGATATCCTTTGAAAATAAGCCATATGGTGACTTTTGGAACATAAATTAATATAAGATCAGGTCTTATTTTGGGGGAAACATAGTATTGTAATGTAAACCAGTATGTTATAATATATGTTTTTTATTTTGTATAGGTTCAAGACATCGAAAAAAACTCATCATGAAAAAAAGTTTCTGTTTGAAGATAAGAGTATTATAAGATGATTACCATCAAATATTTATACTTCATACAATAAGATATTGATGATTAATTAGAATCAAAAATTTGCCAATAAGATGACTATTTTTTAAGAAAATAAGATATTAAGTGTCTAATTATTGGTATCAAATAACATAAATTTGTGATATTGGAATGGCAATTATTATATAGATGCTTAACAAAGGTTTATTCCTAGAATTGATTGAGTATTTACATAAAAGTCTCTATTTTTATTTAATATTATTTCAGTGGAATGACAAAAACCTTAAAAAGAAATAGTTTATGGATTTCTCTTTTAAGGTTTGTTGGAATGCCTATAGAAAATATAATGTATTATAAAAATGACACTAACTATATAGAAAAATAATTTTATTTTAATATAAGTAATCCAAGAATAGTAAATAGATTACAAGCAATTTTGTTTTAAAAACAACAGTAGCAAGTCACTTGTGCTATTAATATTTTGATAGTTATAGTAAAAGCTAACATAATTATTGATAATGTATTTGAAAATGCATTTAAAATGATGGTGTATTTTATTTGGGGTATAAATATACATTACCAAAATTTGGAATATTTCTAGAAAATGAACAAAATCTCTAAAAAAAACTTAAAATCTTTGGTGAATCAAATACTAAGCCATCTATATCAGCTGTTAAAAAGAATTTTGTAAAATCCAATGTTTGCACAAGTGTCATTATGATATTCATATATTATATGTGATTATAAGGATTATCCAAATGATTGAGAATCATGTAAAAAATTGTTTTATGCTTGTAAGGATTTTTTAAAAATGAAAAAATTAATACTGAAGAATATCAAATGTACAATTTTTGTGCCAAAAGTAGTTTTAAAATAATTGGAAAAATTAATATTGATAAAAAAAAGTTTTCTTTGCATTTTTTGTGAATTTAGTATTTTGGCAGTAGTTTACAAAGTCAGGATAAAGGACAAACTGGTGAAAAAACATTTAAATGCATTGTTGTAAATTCAAGACTGCTGATGAAAGCCTTATTATGACAGGAGCGGAAACAAACATACAGGAGAAAAAATGTTAAGTACACTTTTGTGTACACATAAGAATTGTCAAAAGCTTTATTAAATAAGACAAATAAATGGGAGAAAAAGCATTTAAGTGCACTTTATGTAAATATAAGACATCAATAAAACTATGTTTGTTGGAACATGGAAGACGGCATACAGGAGGAAAACCATTTGAGTGTCTTTGTGTGACTATAAGACTGCAAGAAAATGCAATTTGATGCTACATAAAAGGAAACATACAGAAGAAAAAACTTTCCAGTGTGCTAGGTGTGAACATAGGACCTCTAGAAAAGGTGTTTTACTAAGGCATGAAAAAAAATCTACACAAGAAAAACCATTAAGATACAATACATGTGAATTCCGGACTTTGTATAAGTGCAATCTATTACAGCATGAGAGGAAACATACGAGAGAAAAACCATTTAAGTGCTCATTGTGTGTATATAAGGCTGCCTACAAAGCTTCCTTAACCGCACATGAAAGGAAACATACAGGAGAAAAACCATTTCAATGTAGTTTGTGTGACTATAAGACGTCTCGAAAATTTAGTTTATTAACGCAAAATAGGAGACATACAGGAGAAAAAACATTTAAATGCTTTGTGTGTGAGTACAAAAGCGTTAATAATACTACTTTGTTACAGCATGAAATGAAACATAAAGGAGAAAGACCATTTAAGTGTTCTTTGTGTGATTACAAGACTTCTGTTAAAAATTCTTTATTACAACATGAAAAAAGACATAGAGAAGAAAAATTATTTAAGTGTACTTTTGTGTGAATATAAGATTTTTCAAAAAAGTCTTTTATTAGAACATGAAATGAAACATACATATAAGACTGTAAGACAGGAAAGAACCCTATTAGTGACAAAACATGTAAGAATTCTGGTAATGAAATAACACATAGTGCAGGCAAAACATTTAATATACAAAGACCTGAAAAACTACAAGTAGTAGAATTCTTTGGCAAAGATGTATTTAAATGCCAATTGTGTGATTATAAAGCCATTATTAAAAGTGATTGGGAAAGTCATGAAAATAGTCATTTCACTGGTAAGGAGATTCTAACGATTGCTATTTTATTATGTTAAGAGTTCTAGATCTTTTTTTAATAATTTGGCTGCAAAATATAAAAATTTTTACTGTTCTAAAATTGAATGCCCTTTTTACATATCAGGACAATGATCCATTAATCTATCATCCATTAAAAACAATCAGAAGTTTTATTTTCTCAAAATATGACAAATTATCTTTATTATATATCACACAGATCAACCAAATATATTTTTGCATATAATGTCAAAATGGCAACTTCTATTTTAGAGTGCAATTTTTTTTATTTTCAAAGCACTTTATCTGGAAGAATTTTAATATGATTTGAATTATATGGATAACTTTTCAGCTTAGGGATGGTTAAAGACCACAACAAATTATTATTGACAAAAAGCCTTTTAACACAATTTCTAATCTTGCAAATAAAATTTGGTACTTATGTACTCAGGCTAATGTGGCCGCTCAATGGCGCTGTTGCTTGCAAAAATTATGAAATGTAACATTATCACGCAGATAATTTTTTGCTTTCTGCTCTCCATGAATTTTTCAAAGTATTTTTAAAAAGTTTCCGAACAACTAAAGCTTCCAGTGCATAGTGCTAGAATGTGCGGGGGTGAGACACTGATGAATTTAATGATCCAAAGGATTGTCCAATACATACGCTAGTCTGAGCAAACAAAGCTGTCAGTGTGTAATGCTGGAATGTGCTCTCATAACTGTTGTCCCGCAAATGTGAATTTTTACGTGACTTATGTCAAATACTTCAACGAGCTACACTTTTGAAACTTTTTTCACCCTACAAAAGTGTAGGGAAATGTGGCAAAGGACTTACAATTATTACTATGTAATAGTACATCAGGTAAGATTCTTAATTCAAATGCACATAAAAACACTTATAGCCTGTTGAATTCCATACACCCTCACATCCAACAGTAACGATATGTGAAGTGCGCGCGATTTTCATAGTGATGCAAAGCACAGCGTGCAGCATCTATGCCTGATAACGGCTAATATGAACAGAACTGTTTTAGAGGTTTAAGTTGGGCTGCATAAATGGCATAGTTCTGTGCTTTTGCAAGCAACAACGCCATTGAGTGGCCACATCACATAGAATATATTACCTAAAATTTAAAGACTTTTCTATTGAAGATAATTTCACTAATTCCATTATATCATAACACTGGTAGAGTAGATCTATGTAGAGAGATATAAAGTAGAAGGGACATTTACATAAGCTAAAGCTAAATCTTTAAAATACAGTCTTTAAATATTTATAAATTTTTAATTATGGGCAAAAATTCTACCTATATTAATTATAAGAATATATATGCTAAAGTCATGTTTTACAAACATTTTTTTTTGTATTATATAGTTTATTGAAGATAACCAATAAATTATTTTACCAAGTCTAAAACAATTATTTTATAAATAAAAAGAAGAATGCAAAACTTATTTTTATCAATATAAAAATCATCAATGGTTGCTTATCTGTTTTATAAATATTTGAAATACAGACACTTTTTACATACCTGGAGCTGAATTGTAAATATAGGGGATTTGAACTCAGACTTTCAAGTACCCTTCAACTATCCACACTATCTCATATAACTGATATACATGCCCACACACATGTAGAAAAGATAAATAATCACCTATATACATATTTCTGAAGGATGCATTAAAGTCTGCATTCAAATCCCCTATATTATCCAATTTACTAACTTCAATAGTAGTGAAGAGTCCATATTGTGAGAATCAAACATAAGTCTGATAATGGTATAAAATTTAAGATTAATATTATTATGTGTTATTGTTTAATTTTGTCATTATATATATACCTCACATAAAAAAAAAATGTAAATATTTGTGTATAATAAAGATTTTACTTAAAAAATAAATATTGTTTTGCTTTTTGTAGTGAATAAGAAGTTTTTTAAAATAATATACTTCTATACATTTTTAAAAATTTATTTACCTGTAAATTTTAAGTTTCTAATGTTTATATGTGGTAATATTTTGGCCTATTTTTATCGTCTATCATTAAATGTTGAGTGTCTAAAAAAATTTAAACTTTTCCTAATATAAATAACCATTTGTAATAACACACCAGTTAGTAAATGACACAGGTTAGTAGATTTCACAAAATGTGTCGTATACTAACTTGTGTGTTATTACTACCACTTATTATTTGGAGAAGTTTAAAATTTTCTTGACATTGAACACTTAATGATAGGTAGATGATGGAAATCATCCAACATATGACATCTAAAATATCATCATCACAAACTTTCATGCAAATACTAATGTTTATAAGTTTTTTAAAAAGTTCCATTAAATACAATCTATCCTAATTTTTCAATTTGCTATTTCCATAACTCCTGAAGACAGATAAATACTTGTTTAAATTTCTTGCGTTATTTTTTTTTTTTTAAAGATATCTAATGCAGTTGTTAAAGTGTTTAATCCAATCATTGCCAGATTTTCTTAATCAATTATATACTTTATTGTATCTATTGTTTTTAGAACATGTAGCAAAACCATTGCATTATATGTTTGAAATTTTTTAACATTTCTCTTCAGATTTATGTATGTAATGTGAAATACTTTTAGTCTTAAAGGTTTAAATACTTAATATTTTTCAAACTGTGGAAAAAAGTCTCACTGATTCTAAATTTATATTTAGCCTATATAGGCATTTAATAATTTAAAAATTAATTTTATATAAGAATGAAGATTCTTCAAATCCTTACTATTAGACACAAAGTCTTTAGATGCAGTTTTCATATTTCCCATGCCTACTTTTATAGTAAATGATAATTTTATATATAGCATTTATGACAATTCTTGTAAAAAATAATCAGAACTGAATAATATGATTTTGAGGGCCAAATAAATGGAAAAGAGCACAGTACTTCACAACATGATCAATGAAAAAAATCAAATAAATAGACCAAATATAAAAATTGTAAAAAGATGATCCAGTAATACTTGCATATAAAAAAGATATTAAGCAAAATTGGATTTAAAATCGAGTTATTTAGCCTTAAGAGAACAATTTAATAATAGATATTTTTTATTCACTTAATATTTATATAAATTATATAATGGTTAATGTCATATATATTTAATCACAGGAAATAAGTACTTTTTAAAACATACCTAAATATGTGAATAATATATGGTATTAGATATGTACATGTGGCATTATAAATTAAGAATTTGAATGTAGATGATTTAAAATAATTGTTTAAGTTTAGTCAAACATAAATATAGAAAATCGGGAAAATATATTAAAAAGACCCTTTTCGACTAAACAATTAAAAAAAAACATTTATTTAATGATAAATATAAACTTTTTAGTATATTGATAAAAATTTGCTTGTAAAATAAAATTAAAAAATAATAGTAAAGGAGGTAAAATTTTTTGTCTCAAATGTAATTAGCAAATTTTCATTAATATAAAATTTTTTATCTGTTGAACTTTTAAAAATGTTATTAGTTTGATCACTTTTTTGGGAAGACTATTTACCCAAGTTTTATAAATGGAGGCTTTCTGAGAAAATAAAAGGAATAAAGTACTTACATAAAACTGAGTTTATATTTTTGGATATGTGGGACTTTATCGCATCTTCAGTTTTTCCATGAGTAGAAAAGTAATATCATTGTCTTCAGTTGTGAAAAAGTAAATGTATCTTATATGAAAAATATAAGAAGAAAGTTTGCCTTATTGTAATATTAAGAATTGGTTCTGCATAATATCAAGTTTTCTTTGCTCATTTGTTCTTGTTAATATTAAAATTTCAAATGAGAGAACTCAAGCAGTTGTTTTCATTAAGATTTTTTTTAAAAGTACTGTTTTATATTTCTGAGGAATGTAATCAGTAATAAGAAACAGCAAGATTTACATTATGGATCTATGTAATAACTGAAATACAGGCTTATTATATACTTGTATCAATATATGTAATATGTAGGGTATATGAGCACAGACTTTCACTTGACCTGCCACTCTTATTTCATAACACTGATACACTTGAACAAATATGTCACAAAGGCAAATAATCAGAAATATATGCATTTTGTGCTAAACCAGCAATCATCAGTTGGTCCAGATTATCATTTCTGCACATATGCAATAAGTGCTCAGATATATATATTAAGGTAACCAATTTTTATACTTTAATGGACAGGTTTCAATCCACCCCACACTCCAACTTTTCAACCATCCATCCAAATGGAAATCTGATGATGGAACACTCAAAGTCCACTCTGAGGCTGAGATTCTCATCACACCCATGTATAGTAGAGATGTCTGACCATCCCTCACATGTATTGAATGGATTATATCCTGTACATGAGGGGTCAGATTGACTAGGTCAACATGGGTGTGATGAGAATCTCAGGGTGGCATTTGAGTGTTGCATCATCAGATTTTCAATAGGATGGACAGTTGAAGAGTTGGAATATGGGATGAATTGGAATCATGTTCATTAAAGTATATAAATTGGCTATCTTAATATATATCTGGATCAACTGATGGTTGCTGGTTTAGCATGAAATACGTTTATTGGTGATTATTTATCTTTTTGACATATATGTGTTCAAGTGTATCAATGTTATGAGATAGAGGGGAGAGTCATGTGAAAGTCTGTGCTCATATACCCTATATTATGGATCTATAGAAATTAAATCAAAAGTGTAAGGATTGTTAATCATGGAGAGCTTTAATATGAAAATGTGTACATTCATCAAACATTATTTCTGCCTGATTGTAAAAACAAATTGAACTGATGTATTTAAAAGCATACTAATCATTACTATTAATTTTTAGACATATTTTAATATTCTTTGTGTTATTATTTAATTGGTCCAAACAAATGACTGTAATTAATTATTTTAAATTTCTGAAATATAAATACAAAAATAAATATATTAAAATAAAAACTTATAATTAACTGACTAATTCATATCAAATAATTAAATTTGTTTGTTACTACTTATCAAATGTATTGACTTTAAAAGAATACTCTTGTTACATTAAATGTATATTGTATTGCATTAAACAAGACAAAACTCTCCAAACAGTAGTGCCATTCTGTGCCAACCAGAGTAATCAATGGATGACAGAAAAATAATCATTTATATTAAACCCTTAAAAAATTCAACAAAGATATTTTTTAAAAAAAAAAGTTTTTCTTAATTAAAATAATTGACAAAAAATATTTTCATAATGTTAATAAATCATAAAGAAAAAAATATTAAATCACTATTATTGATTTTACAGTAATCTATATTCAGTAGATTAGAATTTAGGTATGTACAGTATAATGGGTATTATATAGTATAAAAATTTTGATGTATGTCCTTGAAGTCATTTTTTGGCATTGATAAAATTATAGCTTTGAACGCCATGTATTTCTGATTTAATGATTTAGAGTGATGCTATGCATGTTTTAATTATTTGATGCTAATTTTTGTGGTACATGAGGCAAAACTAAAGCATTGATGTTTAATAATATGAATATGTCAGTGGGAAGCACATTTTGCTTGCCTGACATATCGAGGATTGATGACGGGACAAAGTGTTCGATTGGTATGTGGGTGTAGCTGACAGTTTAATAGCATTCAGATAGCATAAAATATTGATCATTGATTCTTATAAATATACTGGCTTCATTTATTCAATCCTCTTGTTTTATATATATAATACATATTTCTTATTTACTATTATGGAGATAATCTGCTATTCAAATTGTTGCAAAGATAACATTACCCTTACACATGTATACAGCCTGCCATTTTGTTAAAGGTTTGATATTTATTAGTGGGTGCAGAATCATGGATTTTGATATATGTATTACCAGTATTCAGCCAATATTGATTTTGAAAAGTATAGGAATGAGAGAAAGAATTACTTTCCATTTGTTAAGTGAATATGTAAGGTTATTCAATACATGTGTGTATATGAAGTGACTGCAAGCAGTTTCTTAGAAATGAATGAACAAAATTTCTGTTGTACTAAATATGATGTTATAAGCACTATAGTAATGTTTGAATCATTGTAGATCATATGACCACTGAGATAATATAATTTCAATCATTTTTGATCCACTATAGGATGAAGTTCTCCCCATGTTTAATTCACTTTTTCTAATTCATTGCTTATATCAGTTCATTTTTGTGGTAAACTTAAAGAAAATCACAATAAGTTGTTTTTCTTCATTTGTATGTATAAAGTAGATAATAAATAATTTCCTGAGAAGTGAAATTCACTAGAGCTAAGAAAATTGTTTACAATGTTTATTTCCATCAATTTTTAAAACTGGGTTAAAACACATAAATGCAGGTGCTACCAATTTTTTTAAATACTTGCTTTAATTAAACTATAGCGGTAAATGACTTTTGATGTATTAATATTGGCAAAATAGCTTATAATTTTCCATATCAAAAAAGATCTTTAAATTTCATTTTTTTAAATGAATTTTACGGAGATGAATATTTTTTAGATGTTTTGTTTATTTATTAGTGTTCTGTCTTACGATCTGATGATTTGCTATGATGACATCATTGACTGCGGAACTAGATTATTGTTATTAATAGTTTAAAACATTTAAATAAAAGGTGCTGATATAGTACGCGCTTGGTGTCCATTTTGAATTTGAAAACACCCAAAAACACTGCTGGCACATGCAAGCGATAAATGACATCGACTAGAAACACAGTTTTCAAAAAAAATAATTAGCCAAAGGCACTACAATTAAAAAAGAAAGGGTGAAGAAAGCAACATGGACATTAAATAGCCTGAGGCACCACACTTAAGAAAAGTGCAGGGGGGAGAGAGGAATGTGGACAATTAAATAGCCTAAGGTGCTACACAATGAAAAAAAGTGCGCAAAAAGAAAAAGCAAGTGAAATAAGAAAGTAAAACCAAAAACGCTAATTTATATAGTGATAATCAAACATTGTAATAGTAAATCGTATGTTAAGGCATTTAAAAAAAAATCGTAAATGATATTTACAAAAACCCTTTGTATAGCGATAATTAGAAAAATAATAAATGCTACTTTCAAAAGCTTACTCCGGTCTTTCAACAGCATATACAGTACTAAATCAGTATTATAATTTAAAAAAAAAAAAAACAATATTTAAAAAGTATATTGCTAAATCTCAAATGGCGGGAACATCACTTGAATATGAAATATTTAAATAAAAGTATACTGTATTGTCTATACTGAAATTAATGTAATTTAGAAGGGATTAAGTCTGAGTTCAAATCCCTTCTAAATTAAAATTAAATATGCAAATCACAATCTACAAGAAATATTTATATTACAGATATTAAGATAAATGATTATTTATTGACCGTTCTCACAATAATAGATTTTATTTAATATTAAAAATAACTTTATCTAAATATTTTAAAATAGTATTCCTTTACATTGAAATATACGCACACATTCTCGTTTAATTATTGTATTAAAAGTTTGTACCATTGTGGGTACACTAATATAAATATTGCATTACTGATCCTATTTTGACTAATTTATTCACATGTATACAATATGTATTTTATTAGTATATTGCCCCCGGTATATTGGTAGTTTAGTATTTTATAAACTATGACTAAATTACCTTGCCTCCTTTTTTCTTTTTAAAGTTATCTTTGTGCCGTTTTTAAAAGTAAATAGAAAACAGTGTGGTCTTTTTTTCATATGTCATAGCATCGGCCGGGATGCGAATCCATAACCGTCTGCAACCAACTACTTGCTTGCAAGGTTGCTGTGCTGACCTCTTGGCTAACAACGCTTGACAGAAAACCGTATTTTTTCCACAATTATTACAAGAATTTCAAGTTTTATAAAAATATTGAGGAAACAACTTAAATTTTGCTTGAAACAATAAATTTAAGATATTATTTTTATAATAAACCAATAAAAATTTTGAAGTTATGTTTATTATTATTTTAGTGATACCAAATAACCACAATTATATATATAAAAGCATGGGTAGTAATAGTAAAATGGACTGTTGGACTTCACATAGCAATGTGATGTGAAATGCGGATCATGTAAACCCAGCATTAGAAGACATAACTGACAAATCGTAATTCAAGAAGTGAGTGTTTATTTTTTTTCATGTGTCAAAGTATCAGGGTCAACTGCTTGTAAGGCAGCTGTGCTGACCACTAGACCACAAACGCTTTACAATTAAGGGTTTATTTTAATATGTTATATTTCCTATTTTGTAGAAATAGTGAATCAAGTCACATTAATTAATATTTGTAAATTAATTAATATTCATATCAACAAAAATGTATTTTTACTTCTGCACCGTTTTCGTGTCCCTCTTGTCTCGGCGCTTCATGCCTTGCTTCCCGTCTTCCGCCGGCCCTACAGAAAAGATAACCGTATATTTTATCGAAATACTTTTATTCATACTTAGCATGTTTATCCATAGCTCATTCATTTCTTTAGTGTTCATAGTTATACTTCCTGCTATCAAGTATACTTACTATGAACACTAAAGAAATGAATGAGCCATGAATATGATATGTAATATACCAGAAGCATGAATAAGTCAAGTGTTCAAATAAAATATATGATTACATTTATATTACTAATACTGTAATTTATAAATTTCATTTCGCTGCATTTTTTTATATCACATTAATATTTTTATTTTTTCAGATAATGTACATCCCATTATAACGATTAATCCTTAAGAAAATTATTAAAATGTAGGGTAAAAATAATTAATATTAAACTATTCGTATATATAAAAACAAGTATTTTATTTATATAAAGAACCCAATGGAAAAAGAGATTTTATATGATATTAATCAATACATCGATCCTTTTGAAAAAAAGAAACTGAATGAATTATTAATTAATAAAGATTTTATCATTTTAATGAAAGCTTAGCTATCCCGATAGGGAGCGCTATCCAAGAAGCTTAGATGGTTGAGGAAATGCCAAAATTTCATTTAACCATATTACTGTTATTTTTGTGTTTTTTAAAAGTATAATTATGATATGATTCTCATTAAATTTTATATATACTTAATCCCACAAACAATATTTTTGTATCTATTTGGAATAATTATATTATTTGAGTCAACATTATGTAAATTGTAGGATTAATTTAAATTTATATTAGTATAATAATTCTAACTCTGTAGCTATAGTCTTTTAATATAAATATTTATTTTATTAACATTTATATTTTAAAATTACATGAAATTCACTAAGATGTACCAGGTTGTTATCTAAATAGAACCACTAAAAGGAAGGTGGACTACTTACTGCCCTGAACATTAGTAATCATGTGATGTTTAATATCTTCGGCTGGTGATCTAACGTTTTAAAAATTTGAAAGGAATTGATTTGAGTGAAGAAATAAAGTTGAAAATGAAAATAATCCTTAAAAGTATTAAATGACAAAGAAAAAGTAAAAATAGTTTTTTTTTTTATATTTTAAGGTAGTCACTTACGTGACTACCTTGTCACGTATTTACCTTGCTATGACGTCATTTGCCTGAAGGCATACTACTCTAACCACCCGATTTTTAAGATAACGTCACCTAGTGATTTGCTGACACATGTAATCGCAAAAATTTTGTGGTATATCACGTGGTGACGTTACGTCAAAGATCGGTAGATTAGAATAGGATGCCCTCAGGGCAATGTCGTCATAGAAACGAAGAGCTGGGGGTTAGGCACGTGGTACAGGCTCATGAGGTCAAAACGGAGAAACAAACACGTGGTACAGAATAATGCCGGCGGCGATCCTGAAAAAAAAAAAAAAATGGTAAAATTAATAAATAGGACACAAAATAGAGTGATATGTTCGGATTCCCCAAAGAAAGTGGAATCGGGTTTTCAAAAGTACAAACCCGAACGAAATCATAAATCAATAAGACGCCATCTGATCATAATTTAATACAAATATTCAATACAGTAAACTTAAATAATAATTTATTAAATTGTTATATTTTCATTTACAACTGTCAAACTCACTCCACTCACAACTTTGGCACCATCTACCTCAGATAAATACAATAATCCAAACTAGAGATTATCTCTAGCACAGATATAAACTTTAAATTTCTGTTAAAGATTAATGTATCAGATTTTTTTTTAAAATTTTAAACATAGACACACATGGCCAGTTACAACAGATCTGGCGCAGTCAGACAAACAATGTTTGGTAGCCAATGTTTCCCTCATGGCTGGAAAAATTATAAAATACATCAGTTTCAACAGATCTAAACGTATGAAATAAATACATGAGTGCGTATTTGTTTTATTATTTTTCTTTGGAAAAATAATTATGTTGCTTTAATTTTATTATGGTAATTTTTTTTTAAAAAAAAAACTATGTAAAACTCTTGAATAAAATTGACCGCAAACATAAAGGCGTGTCAATTTGAAGCTTCAGCCAATCGTGATAGCTTTACTCGCAAGACAGCGACAAAAGCTCGCTCTAGTGATTTAAAAGCTTTGTTGAGTTACTAACAATAACATAAATGATAAAACAAAATAATTATGAATGGTTACTCGCATAAATAAATAAAGATTGCGAAAGCAATCAGCTCTGGAATCTTCTGATCCGGCTCAACCTGAAGGCTGGCTAAATTATAAAGAGCCTTTGATTTTTTATTTACAGGCTAACCTGATAAAAAAGTCTGAGGTAAAGTTATAATTAATTGCACTATTGTTGCTTACTTTTAAGATATTCGGATTAAAACTTTAATTCTGTTTTAAAACTAATTTTAATTAAAAAATACCTGAGTGAACATCTGTTGTTTATCTAGACGGCCAAATATTTAAGCCACTAATGAATTTTAGAAATAGAATTAATTAAGCCTATTATTTTCTTCCCAACCCTCATTTACTTTATAACCCAAATTATGGCGTGATTTATAAAATCTAAAATAAAATTATTTACGACTTTCTAAATTCTTAATATTTAAAAGTTTAATATTATTTTAAATTAAATGAAAATAAATATTACAAACGTAATATTTTTAAATAAATAGATTTAAACAAACAACTCCAAATAACAAAATATTATTTTTACTTAAGTTTTAAAATATATTATCGCAGTATGTGTGTAAATACGACTTATATGATCTACTTTTTAAAATGAACATGTATGCATGTACATACTCGCAATTTATAAATTATTTATGCTGGGATTATAAAATTATATATATAACACGTGTATTTACATTCGTGATCCAAATTAGGCGGGATTTCGGCATATAAGCACGGTACAATTGGGGTTTAAACTAGGGTATGAGGGTAGGAAAGGAATAAGAAAGGTGAAACAAAGATCTGCAAAGCAAATCTTACTGTTTCAATACATATGTAATAAATTTATATACATATTAAAACAACAAATCGGTTTTACCCGTGATGCTAATGGACATACAATAAAACAAATATTATAATTATCTTTGCATGAGAAAAAAATAATGTAGTGTTTTGTAAAAATGGCAGACAAGTTTGTGCACTCCAGAAAAACTAGAATTTATTCGAGTTGTTGTTTTTAGATCGCGCGCTGATAACTGAGGAATTTAATTAAGGCATTAATAACTGAAACACAGGCTTGATAACTGAGGAATTTAATTAAGGCATTAATGTAATGGCGAACGATAATTTCCAAGAAATATTTGCTGATTGCAAATATTTCTAGATAAGAGACCTTACCTTATTGGACAATCTAATTAATTGCTGCGGTTATCAGAAAGCCATAAAGTCTTTTGACTGTGTAACAACTACGCAGGGGAGTATAAGAGCAGTATAAGGAGTATTTGAGTGCATCTCCAGTAGACGTCTGTTCAATTCCAGCAGGAGATATCTAGCGTCAGTGCTTGCAGATAATGTCCAGCGCCCAGTGGAAATGCAGTTTACGGGTATAGCTGAAAGGGCCCACAGAGAGTGGGGAGACCACAGCCCGAGGAAACCGTCTGTATAGCAGCTGAATAAAGAGTTGAGTTTCCAGCAGTTTTCAAGTGGAGTTACTGGTAGACTGTTGCAGAGATGGAAGCTGTAAGGAGCTTAAGGTCAGTCGCAGTGCTTACTACAAAGAGTTCATGTATAGCTAAACTGGACTGGGGCTAAGGTATATGTAAACCTTGCCCATTGTGAACCGTTTTTGTAGCAGCCAGTCTGAAAGAACATCGAGGGAATTGAACATTAGCGAACTGTAGAAATAGAGTTGTTGCGACTATTCACTATTCTGATTACTTAAAAACATTGTGTCTTAATATATATAGACATACTTATGGATACATCAAATAAGCATAACTTTTAGTGCATAGACAACAAAATAAGTTTTTGCCATTATAGGCACATAATTTCCATATATCAGAACTTAAAGTTCTTAAGATATATTTATAGATAAAGTGCAAAAAATCAAAAAATAAAATGACAAAATCAATATAGCTCTCAGTTCTTATACATCTCAGATCTGCCTGAGCTTCTCTTATATAATATAATAATAATTATTGGACATAGAATATTTTCATATACTGCCATACACTGGGGAAAAAAAAAAATGGTTTATCTATGTTTTAAGTGAAGATTTCACAGAACAAATTATTTACTTAGGAATCACCAATAATGGAAATCAAAATTATCTAGATTCAACATTTTATTGATGAATAATGATTCAAGATGCTGTTTTAAAATGAAACAGTTTGTTCAATCAGGAGGGGATATTGTTATTTGCTATCTCATAATAAAAAATAAATTCTTAATACAATAATAATTTTTTAACCATATTTCATAATTTTTATTCATTTTTTCCAAATTTGATGAATACAACATGCAAAACCACTAAACATCATGATCACCATCTATCTCTTGCATTAGCACATAACTGTTATTAAACAGGCAAAACCCTCCATACAGTGCCAACCAGAGTAGGCACTAGATAGGGATTTTATGCAAAAAGACCTCTGGCATTCATTGATTACTATGCTTGGCACAGGGTGGCACCACTGTATGGAGAGTTTAACATTTAATGCATTTAAATTATTATTATTATAATTTTAATAACAGAACATTTATAAAATGATTAATGTCTAAGGGTAGGATTTCAGTTTGCCATTTTGCACACATTTTACTAGACAATCTTATATTGAAAAATGCTTTTATTAATGGAATGCTGTATAAAAATCAAGAATCACATGGGAATATCCTAATCCTAAAAGCTATTGAAAACATTGATCTCCCCTCCCTCTTTCATCTATTTAATTTTTTATCCATATATTGAAAATGTCTTGCAATAGATATGCTACACCTTCTTATAATATATAAGAAAGTATATAGAAAAAGACGAATTGTTCAGTTCAGTGATACAGTGTCAAATTCTGGGGTGCAAGATCCTCAGATAAATCCCAATTCTGGTACATTCCATGCTTGAATATCTTTAAAGCCATTTGATTATTTATTTCACTATATACCAGTTATAAAGAGTTAATACGAAATATTCTTTTGTCACAAGAATATGGGGAGGAAAAAATCATTAAATATTATGATTAATTGTTACCAAAAATGTACTATAAAATGTTTAAAAGAGATCATGGGTCAATAAATCTATGTAATAACTTTTATATACTAATGTAAATTCAGTATGACATATACAACTATAGATATGTTGTAATTATAAATTTATTTAATGCACATTGATTACGTAAGTAATATTTACTAAGGCAATAAACCTAAAGCATATGCGGTTGAAAATGTGAAGGTAGGGACCTCTACAGGTCTTAACCACAAGCTTCCAATGCATAAGCTTGTGGTTAAGACCTGTAGAGGTCCCCACCTTCGCATTTTCAACTGCACATGCTCTGAATTAATGAAAAAATCAACTCGCTGTTCAATGTTAAAGTTAATTTAATGGGAAAAGTGGGATTTATATTCGGAGACTTCAATTGTAACAGATTAAAAAGGATGAGTAATCAAAAATAAACTTGCATTTGTTGCAGATCTTTTGTGGGATGACATTTTTCTGAAAAAAGTTTTCTGTTTAAATGTGAAAGTACACTTACAGAAATGAAGCATTTTCTCTGAGGTCAAAACTATAGGGAAGTTAATTTAATGGGAAAAGTGGGATTTATATTCGGAGACTTCAATTGTAACAGATTAAAAAGGATAAGAGTAATCAAAAATAAACTTGCATTTGTTGCAGATCTTTTAGTGGGATGACATTTTTCTGAAAAAAGTTTCCTGTTTAAATGTGAAAGTACACTTACAGAAATGAAGCATTTTCTCTGAGGTCAAAACTATAGGGAGAAATTTGATATTTTAATTTAAAAGCAAGCTTAAAAAGTGGATTATTTTCTTTAGCATAATGTCAAGAGAATTTTTATGAAATTTTCAAATTACTGATGATGAAAATTTGATGTCCCTTTTCAAAACCCAAGAATTTTACTTTTGCAAACTAATATAGAGGTCATTTTTTATCTTCATGTGCATAGCCAAGTTAACATTATAGGGTTTTTTTCTTGTTAAATTTTAATCATATATTGCCTTTTAGATTATTAAACTTTTAAAATGATGTTTTGAAGTGTAATAAAACTCACAAACTATATATTTATTTTTTCTGGATAATTCATTGAAATGTGATCTACATTATTTTTATATATTAAACCTTAAATTGTACATATATTTTGAAAATAATAAGCAATTTGTATATTTCATTCACAATAACATCTAAATTTACATTTAAACTGTAAATAAATCACTTTATTTTTAATTACTTATTAAAATCATAAAAATGTTTTCCAATAGTTGCATTTAAACATATAATGGGATTTCAATGTATTATATTTTATTCTAAAAATATAACTTATTATATTTTTAAACTACTAATGTGAAACAGAGTTTACCCATATATTAAATTCAATTTCATGAAGCTTCCATTTTACAAAGTTTCTAAAATTCATTGCCTGATTTGATAACTTTGTAATAAAAATTAGAAAAAATATATTAATGAAGATATGATGAATAGAAAACTTCTGTAATTTGAATTAAAAATAATGTATTTGAAATAACAAATATACTATTCATTTTAATTTATAATATAACAAATATGCAATGAATTTTATTTGTTTTTAATGATTTTTAAGATTTGTAAATCGATATGTTTCTTAATTTTGCACTATATCTAATTATATATTGTTTAATTGTTCTTTCATATTTTATCAGAAATTGTTCATCTATAGAATTTTTTTTTCTTTCATATGACATAGTATCAGCCGGGAGGCAAACTCACAACAACTGTCTGCAAGCAACTGCTTGCTTGCAAGGCAGATGTGCTGACCTCTCAGCTAACAATGCTTGACTCATCTATAGCATTTTAAAATTGATTTTATGAAAAAAAGAAGCAGTTGAATGTCATATGATAATATCCTAGCAATGATTTCTTATTATGTTGAAAGTGATTAAACATTTGAAAAATAAACACATATTAAGATTTATTTAAATTAAAATTGCTATACATTAATAGATGTGAATTTCACCTCTTATTTCCAAATTTACCCCATAATAATTATGACTACTAATTGACATGAAAAGCATTACTGTTTAGTTTATTTTTCACACTTTAAAAACAGAGTAAATTAAATGTTTGATATAAATCCTACTCAAACCTATTTTCGTTTGTATTTGGTGATGTTTGAGAACTGGGCAACAGTATATAAAAATATTTCTCACAAATTAGTATTCTAAGACAAATTTTGAATTCTGAATTGCATTCTTTGTAACATTTACATGTAATATTTTATTTTACAGTTAAATATATATATATATATTTCCAATATAATATTAATATCATCTATGATCTTTATTACTTTTTACAATGCTTTTTTAGAATCCACTATTAACGGTTTTGATTGCCCCAGCAATCTTCTTCAGAACTATAACAAACATAATACAAATACATGAATACAAATATATGTGAACATATAATTTTACATTTTATATATATACATATATTCTACCTTATATACCAACATATATCTTTATATACCTCTCTATATAATTACTATCTTTTTATATATTATACATTTTAATCTTGTTTATATGCTATATTTATTTCAAATGGTTAGTTATACTTGTCTCAGTGCATCTTTCAATTAAGCTCAACCCTGTCACAACCATTCATCAGCCCAGTGCAATAAGACATATATAGCTCATATTGTAATTTTTAAAGTATATATACACTATATATATTTTATAATGTTTAAATTTTAATCAATAAAATACTTCTTGTAAAACTGCTGTAAAAAGCTTTGGAGATATGGAGTCACCCTATCATACATCCTTCTCGATGTTAATTTTCCTTATACACTTATATAGTTTGATCAAGGTTGTTGCATTTTGATAAACATTCTTCAGACTATGACAATATCTTGGGTCTTTGTCTTGACGATGCAATTCTTTAAATATTGAAGCTTTTAAAATCATATATATTTTTTTTTATAATCACAAATCCAAGACATAGTGCCAACTCATATTCATTATTCCAAAACATAGTGGCAACTGATGTTCATTATTCGTTTTTACAACTTCTCTCAATACTAAGATGTAATCCCCTGTAATAAAACCATTTATATATTCTGCTGTTTGTTTTGATTGGTTAAAATCCAAAATTCTTTGTAGGCAATTTAGAATTATTTTGATAAAAATTTTGTATGGAGCGAATAAAAGACTGATAGATCGGTAATTTCTAATACATTTCTATCATTTAAAAAAATTACTACTGCATTCTTCCAATCATAAGTTACGTCTTTTTTTTTTAGACTATTATAATATCATCTGATGATTTATATATTCAATATTATAATTTATAAATTTCATCTTGTATTTTTTTTGTCATATTAATATTTTTATTTTTTTAATGTAATCAATAATGTACAATCCATGATAATGAATAATCCATAACAAAATGATCGAAATGTAGAATAAAAATTCTAAAAATTATATTATTCATATATATAACAAGTTTTTATTTATAAGGCTATGGGAAGAGGGATTCTTTTGAAAAAATAAAACTGAATGGACTGTTTTTATTAGTTAAATAATAAAAATAATAAAGATGTCATTATTTTAAAGAAAGCTTAAGTAGTCCGATAGAGCGCGCCACGCTAGAAATTTAGAAAAGTGGATATCTACAATTACTGCCATTTTTGTGTTCGAAGAGAGGGTAACTGTGTTAAGATTGTCACAACATTTATATATTTAATAACACCTATAATATTTATTGTATATATTTAGGATAATTTAATTATGTGAGTTAATCTTATTCCTTTTATTGATAAACATTTAAATTATAATATTAAAGTAAATTTTACGTAACAATAATAATTGTAACTACGTAGCTATCTATATTCTTTTAACAATATTCAAAATTATATAAAGCTAACTAAAACATCGCCAAATTACTCCCTTGAACATTGATAATCACATGTTTCATTTCTGCGGCCGTTGATCTTAAACGTTTTAAAAATTTGAAAAGAAATTGGTTTGAGTAAAGAAATAAAGTTGAGAGTGAAAATAATTTTTTAAAAGTATTAAGGAAAAACGTAAAAATAGTTGTTTTTCTGATTTCGAATTACAAATTGTTTTGTTCGGAGTCCTCAAACAAATTGGAATCGGGACTTCAAAAGGAGGAATCCGAACGGGCTCGTGAATCAATAACAGGTTATTAGAGCCTTATTTAATGTAAATATTTAATACAGTAACATTAAATATTAATTAAGTGTAAATTTGATGCAAGATTTAACTTATAGTATAAACTTTGCAGTTCTGTTCGAAGACTTGGTAAAATCGAAATAGCTGTTAAAAGTAACATCCCATTTGTGGTCTGGAATGTTAGTAGATATTAATGTTTGGCCAGACCCTTCCGTTAGATATTTTAGCTTGATGGAATGATCGCGTCCCTGTCTTGCGTCCTATCAATTTTTTGGAGTATCTCTAATCAAGAATATTTTTATTTTCTATTTTAAGGCTGCTTGTCTTAGAAATAACTAATTAATTTTACTATTATCCAAAAGGTCTCTTTTTTAATCTAACATATTAATTACCTGTTTGTGAATTTTGCATTCCGTTATTAACACACAATTTAATATTTGTTCGTGTAAGTTTATAGTATGTACACTTTTTTTTATTATACTTTTTAATATGTTTGATGTATATGCGCGTAAATAGCTAACACACATTGCGATTTTGCTTTTAACTGAGCTAGAACTTTGTTGTCCAGAAGGTTTGTGATGATGGTATTTTAGTCGTATTTATATAGCAAACGACCCCATATGTCAACCTAGTGTGACTATATGTAATGTATGGAAACCACTAATCAACTTTGCTCTTGGAAAAAAGTTGAGAAATGAGGAGGAACATCATAAATTTCCACTGTTTGTCTTTAGCAGGATGGTTCAGTTGATTAGAGCGTTACCTTAAAATTCAGTATTCAAGAATCTAAGGGTCCAGATTCGATTCCCATACTAGTACTATCAGTGGTCAGGACAGCAACAGATTAAGAAGACGAGAATAATACTAATGTTTGTTATTAGTAACAATTGAATGTATTAGGAATATTTAAATAAAGTTAAATTTTTATAAAGACATTCAATACTTAGATGATTGAAATAGTCCAATGTATAAATACATTGAGAACATTACTTTTTCCAGCATTCTACGTATAATCTTAAATAATAGGCAATCATTTCTTTACAACCATTGGGGGGTGGGAATATTATTTGGCTGTTCATCTGTCAACTACTCCCAGACCTGTCTTTTCAATTGTATTCTCAATTACAGTAATTTGACAGTCTGTATACTTTCAGTATAGTACAGTCCATTCATCAAGTAATTGGTGTTTTTGGCAGTGCTAGCATGTACCCAGTTTCTTTGGACATGATTAATATGACAGAAATGGATACTAAAATTTTTTTGAATTGTTAGAATGGAGTAATATGCTGGTATAGTATCATGAAATTTATAACTTCTTGCATGTTATCACAGTTCAATTTATATTTTGCTTCAACTGCTGAATAGCTTTCTCAACAATCGTTTTTGATTCAAGATGATATTGTAGGCTACAAATATGTTTTTCATAAAATTATGAAAGTTTGTAATCATATTCCATGAAAGAAATCTTTTGCCAATATATGACGCCAAGATTTCTGGTGATCCAGCTTTCCTTTAATATCAGTATTTTCAGTTGAGCCAGTATTTTCAGCCAGCCTTAATTAGAACCATGAAGAATGACTTGGGTTGCCCTTCATACTCCATGTGCATTGTCAGTTTTTGACCTAGTAGACTATTTCATGGCAGTTATTCTTTCATGATTGACGTAATTTACCTTGCTTCGTATACACTTCAATTTTCACACCAATGTTAAGTCATCACACACAACTCAATCTAGGGTTTTCTCCTCGCTTTAGGAGAATCCTGGTAAAGTATTTGCAAAATTACTTAGTGCATCCCTGAGAAGCGACTATTTTATTGTCAATTATTTTATAATCATGATCTGTTGATAGTTGCTTTAATGCATTTTGCAAGTACCTATAAATTTTGATACCATCTGGGGCATCCATCTTTTATCAAATTCTTAAGCATCGATAGTCTATATTGATTTTAGTCCAAAGTGTTATGATTTACAATTGATCAATTTTGACTATGGTATATATAATATGTTGCTATTTTCTATTTTTTTTTGTGTTACATCAGTTATATAATATGTCAGCCTAATTTTTATTTTTTCTAAATTATAATTTATAATGATACACTGGTAATAAATTATACTTGTGAATCAATCTAGAGCATAAATGATCCATTAATACCTTTTTATTTGGAAGTATTAGTGACAGATGATTGTAAATGTTTTCAGCCCTTTCACATTTTCTAGACATGAATACTATTGAATGGTTAATCATTTTCGATAGGGCAACTAAATTCAACTCCAATCCTGTAATCTGATGCATTAACTATTAAAGCTTGTCTTGCATTGGTGGTCGAGAGGTCAGTGCGACTGCCTTGCACTTGCAGGCAGTTGCCCGGGTTCGCGTCCCGGCTGATGCTATGACACTTTAAAAAAAAAAAAACTATTAAAGTTATGTCCAAACTATTATAAAAAGTAACCACTAACTGGCTAAATATTAGCAATACTTTTAGTTTTGAAAAAAATATTCTCTTGTGGTTTCATCCAAATCTGCTGCTGACTGAAATATATAGAAAAATGTAAAAATTTCTCAAAAAAATCAAAAAAATGTATGCAGTTTTTTTACATTCTTTGTTCTCTGAGCATTTTTGATTACTTTAACTTATTCTGGGCCAGACTTTATACTAGCACTTATATAATATGATTCAGAAATTTAATTTTTGTGCATTCCAAATGCATTTCTTGGAATTCAATTTAGCTTCAAATTTTGAGGGTCATTTGCACATTATTTATTCTATTACATAAAAACTTTATACTAGAATTTAAAAATAGAATGCAAACACATCCATTGCACTTAACAGTTCATCTGTTTAGTTTGGAAAATGATTGGGGCTGTCGTTATTCCAAAATAAATCCGTTTCTCTGACGCTGGTATCTAGTGAAAAGCAGCATTCAAATCCAATTACAGGAAAAATTTTGATCCATCTAAACTCACTAAAATCTTACATTTGGAATCAGGTAAAGGCTTTTATTAATACCTTTGTTAATTGTTATCCATTAGTCCCCATATATACAGAATTCTCCATTAGTTTTTATATGAATAACTTGGGAAATGTGTCCATTTTCAATAACTGTCAGCTTCTCCTTTAGATATGTAAGACTTCTTTGACTTTTGTATTATTATGTGTGGTCTCTTCCAACAGATTTTGCCCCTCACAAAGCTAGCTAACTTAGGACTGTTTTCCATACCTTTGATTGATGTGGTCCAATTCTTTTGAAACATGAGAGATATCCAGTTCCTCTATCTGCTTTTCTTGTTATAGGTTTATACTTTTGTTACTCCACTACTCTACCCTCTAGACCGTAATCTGTTAGCTTGCAATGAGTTATGTCATATGTGATTACCCCCCAGGACATGATTCATCATTTTGATGTGTATAAGAGAGGCTGAATACCACGGACAGCAGAATATTTCTGGCTCATGTCTGACTTACTCAATAATAAATATATATATATATACTTTAACAATTTATTGATTTGCTGTGAATTCTTCCAGAGGAATGAATGAGCCCAAGACTTTCTCCATTGGGTCTGCACCCTAGAAATACGGGGTTGCTGCAGTTGCAGTATTCATCCACTTACCATTCGGCTTCTGCTAAAATGATGTTTGTTAATATACATTGGGAATTTTCCTTCCACCAAACTGATTTGAGGTTTACGCTGGTATGTTTTCAATGCACACATTTTTAGACAAGGGACTGGGATTCTACTCAGCATGTTGGATGAGCGTAGAATTTTTTACTGGATCCTCATCCTGGAAATACAAGAATCTCCCCCTCTCCTTGTTTCATGCTCATTACGGGTGTTGCATTCACATAGTGACAGCCTACACATCGTTATCTACCCCTTCTCTCCATGTCTGTCAAACAAACACAACCTATGTTTACGTGAACAATTATGTTAAAATTTTTATTTTTGTAACATAAGTTTTTGTAAAAATAATTTAGATATTTAACCATCTGATCTTTATTTTCATTAATGTATCGTGATTTTTTTAAAAAAAATTCTTATTTTATTTATTTAACTATTTCATTTTTTTTATTTTTTTATTACCATATATTAGATCTCAAAAACATTATTTTATTTCATTTATTAAACTATTTTCATTAATGTATATTGATTCTTAAAAAACAAATTCTTTTACTTTATTTCACTTCTGTTATTATTTCTCAAAAAACATTTTATTTTATTTATTTCACTTTATTTCCATTAACTCTCAACACACACACAAAAAAAAAACATTTTATTTTATTAATGTTATTTCCATTTTTCATGTAATCCAGATATTTATTTATTTTTCGTTACCTACAAGTCCGTCGAATTAATATACACTCTAAACCCCACTAGTCTTTGTCAGGTGGTTCTTTTAGATTTCTTACATATCTGCTCAGATCAGGAAATCTTGACCTACTTCTAGGCCTCGCTTGCTGTTCCGGGCGGTTTCATGGTGTCGAATGCTTTAAGTAACTTAACCATTTTCTAGACTGCTTTCCTTTGAGCACATAATTTTATTTTTATAACTTTCTTTACATTAGCAGAATTATTCTTTAAATTCGCATACTGACAGTATTTCCGTTCTCTTTGATTTCAAATTTAACTGTATCCTCTTTTTAATTTTACTACGTCAACTTATTCTGTTGAATTACTTATATCTGAACTTTCCTTTTTCTTTTTGTTCTTTTCCTGTATACTTTCCAATCTATCTATTCTCTCTACTATCTTCTCCTTATCTATTCTTATGCCTTCTATCATTTCCAATACCCACCATTTTATCTCTTTGCTCAGCATTTCTATCTGTCTTAACCATTTTTTCCCCTTGCAATTTTCTGATTTCTTTTATGTCTATATTATTTTGAGCCTCCATTTTTGATTTGGCTATATTACAGATTAATTAATTATTATTTTTTTTACTAACTTTTATAACACAAATTTTATTTTTCTTATTTTTAAATATTTTACTCAAATGAAGTGTTCGACCACTTCGAAAACCTTCAGTGCTTTCTAATTCCCACCTGACCATCAATACCACCCATATATATAAAAAAAAATATCACTCTAGTCTCCCTCCTTTTTATTTACATTTTATATGTACCTTCTATTTATAATATTACGATTTGTTTGCTTTGATCTATTCTCTTCTCATACTATTCACCGATTTTAAATTATAAAAGTATGCAATTTAGTGTTTATTTTGATTTTTAGTTTCAAACTTTTTTATTTTATTTTACTCTAAGATTTTTAATTCCAAAGGTAATTTGTGGTACTTTTGCACTCATTTTGGATGACATTTAAACCGGTTCAGAATAAGATGGATATTATTTATTTGCGTTATAATATAGTCATGAAATACATATATACTGTATATGCTTTTAAAATAATTTTTTTTTAACAATATTGAGCAGTCCTGAACTATACTAATAAGATTTATTTTCCAATTTTTGATTTCCATAAATAAAGTATTTTTTACCTAAGTAATCTATTAACATTTCCAAGTTTGAACAAGTAAAATAAATAATAATAATTATTATTTTAGAACAATTGTTTAGAAAACCAATGCTTACGTTCGAATTGAAGTTTTTTCTTCCAGAATTTATTTAGTAAATTTCTGAAAAGAATGTATGTATATACTTCAACAAAAATCAATAAATTAAAAAATTAACTGTGATAAAACACAGTTGCTGAAGCTTTAAACATAAAATTATAACAATAAAGCCGAGCGCTTTCTAGCTCAATACAAAATATAAACACTTATTCACAAGCAAAATGCGTATCTAAAATAAGATGTAAACTAAATCTAAATAAATAAATAAAATACAATATAAATAAATAAATATTATAACGTCCATATTATTTTTTTTTAGTAAATTTCTATTAATTATGTGTAACATTAACCCAAAAGTTTGTAAATTAAATGCTAAAATATTACATGATTATTATTATTTTTTAATAAATTATAAAATTCTTAAAAATTATTTTTAGAATTTTGTCTATATGTAAATGTAAAATTAATTATTACGAAAAAAGATCGTCGATGAGCCACCATATCCCACAGGATGGCGCCGTTTTCGCGCTAAAACACATAAAAATGCCGTTTCCGCGGCCAGACACATTCGAACCCGCATTTTCTATAATACAACTTTTTTGTTGTGCTACAGATTGCAGGCCGCTATGTCGCGTCGCAGTACAGCGTGTATGTTTTACGCAGCAAATACATTTTTCGAATTCGCACAGTTTATAAACACGTGACAAAGAAGTTTTAACGTGTGTATATTTTTGAAATAAAAAAGAGCGTTAACACAAAAATATCCCGTAAGAAAGTTACAATTGTACCCGGTTTTTTTTAAATGTCATAAAAAACATATTATAAACATTATATATATATTTGTCGTTGTTTAAAAAAGTTTTAGTTTCTTTCTTTTCTCCGACTACTGTTATACTTTGTTGAATATAGTTTACGTTTATTGTTATCATTTATTTTATAGATGTTAGTAAAAAAAAATATTTACAAAAATACTATTTTGATATTTTTTATTTTAGCATTACAAACAACAGAAAAATAACCCTAAAACTAACCGTAACAACTTTTACTTTTAGTTGTCATTCTATTTGAAATAAAAAATAACGGTAAACAACAACAACAACAACAAAAAAAGCCATAACCCCAGTAAAAAAATCTCCGATAGAAAATTGATTTTTCTAATAAAAAGCAAACCAAAAAAGACGAATCAAATTGTAATTTGTTTATTTTATTTTACATTTATTATTATCATTTAATTTGTATACGTTAATAAAAAGTAATATTTAAAATTAAATAATATTTAAAAAAGACGATTTTCTTTTGTTTTTATTTTCACATTACAAAAAACATATCAAAATGATTATAATTAACGGCCCGGGAATGATCATATTTTATAGTTTAAGCGTGAAAACTGTGCCATCGAGTGGGATATAGTAGCTATTCGACTACAACCAAAAAAATATTCAATAATGCAAAGACATAGTTTCAATATATACATCTATTTAGCATAAGTTTGTATTTAAACTATTTGACATAATTATCAAAATTTAAACTGTACAACATATATAATTAATCACCTAAAAATAATGGTTTCTTTGCTGCAGTTGATAACTATTCAATGGTGCTTCGTCATCCCCGTCACCCTGCAAAGTTTTTAACAATAGGACAAATTCTTTGGGAATTAGTAAAATGTTTAATAAATAAAATGAGATTGGAGATGAAAAATGTAAAGAATTTAAAAATCAAATGAATACTAGTAAACATATTGTTTTAAAAGAGTATGATTTTGGAGAGAAAAACTTGATATATATTATGATATTGTAAAAAGCAATTTGAGAAATAATGAAGATACGGTTTAAGACAGAATAGTCAGATAGATATGTTTGAGTTGAAGGAGGAGAGATCGTATGTAAAAATATGGAGAAATGCTATGATTGTAATAACTATTACTATTTATTTGGATTTGTTGAAGAGAGAATGATTCCAGAAGTCATCCCTATTATATAAATCTTCTAGATATTTAATTGAAAATGTGTTTTCATTAATTTAGGTCAGTATGAATACAAATGTACATTTCATTTTGTTACAAAGGTACATACAATTTATGAGAAATTATTTGTAGTAATTAATTTTTTTTAGTAATTATTTTATGAATTAATATTTTATTTTTTTCTGTATTCTTAATTTATAAACTTATGCCTGATGTTATTTTTTGTCTTTGTGTATGTAAAGCCAAAAGTAATTATTTTAGGTAGTCATTCAGTTAAAGATTCTGAAAGAAATTGTATTTTAAAAAATCTGGGACTAACCAGCTTAGTCTAAATACTTGGAAACTTTATCTATTTGCATCAGTCAGAGCATTAAATGAAAACTCAATTATTTTATATCTATCACATTATAAAATAGTTTAATTATTTATTTAAAGCATGATCTAAGAAATTTTGGAATTAGCAAATCTGTACTCGCTAACAAATTTTTTCTCATTTCATCCATTTTAATCTAAGCCAATATGTTTAATATTAATATTATTTTATTTTGTATATAGGTTCAGGATATTGAAAAAAGCTCATTTAGAAGATGGATTTGTATTTTATGAGAAGAGTACTGTAAAATGGCTGCCATCAAATATTTAAACTTTAAACAATAAAATATTGATCTCTCTAATTAGAATCCAAAATTTGCTATGAATTGTAATCCTTTTATAATGAAAAGACTTTATTAACAAAATAATTTGATTTTATATTAACTTTCCAATTATTTGTATCAAAACCTAAATTTATGATCCTAGAATTGTCATTACTATATAACATGTCTAACAGGCATTCACATTCTCAGAAATGTTTGAATATCTATATAAAATTTAGTCATTACATCTAATATTATGGTAGAAAGAGGAGACGAATTTAAGAAATAAATATTTTATGGATTTTTCTTCCACCTGTTTTTTAGGCTCATTATATAACATATAATATGTTATACAAATGATCCTAACTATATGGAAAGTGCTTTTATTTTAAAATAATCAAAAACTAGCAAATGACTTGTGACAAAAGTTGTTTAGATAGACATAAAGGAACACATGCAAGAGAAGAACCATTTCAATGCCCTTTCTATGAATATAAGAATCCTATTAATTATTATTTAAGAAGATATGAAAGAACACACTAGAAATTACCCATTTCAGTGCAAATTTTGCCAAGACTGTGGGCGAAAATTCTTTGATAGGACATGAAAGTAAACATACAGGAGAAAAATCATTCAAGAGTTCTCTGTGTGAATACAAGAGAAAAAGCTTTTGAATGCACTTTTTGTGAATACAGAACTGTACTAAAAGGCAATTTAGAAAGGCATGAAAGAAGACACACTGATGAAAAACCATTTGAGTGTATTTTATGTGAATATAAGACTTGTGATAAAAGTACTTTAACTACACATAAAAGAACACATGCAAGCGAAAAACCATTTCAATGCTCGTTATGTGAATTCAAGACAGCTAATAAAAGCTATTTAAGAAGACATGAAAGAGCACATACTGGAGATTTATTTAAGCACACAATTTGTGAATTTAATACTGCTGGTAAAAGTTCTTTAATAAGACATGAAAGTAAACATTCAGGAGAAAAATCATACAAGAGTTCTAAGTGTGAACCTAAGTCTTATGCTAAAGGTAGTTTTATATACCAGAAAAAAACACATACAGGAGAAAAAGTGTTTGAGTGCACTTTTTGTGAATACAGAACTGTAATAAAATGTAATTTAAGAAGACATGAAAGAAGACACACTAATGAAAAACCATTTGAGTGTTGTTTGTGTGAATATAAGAGTAGTGATAAAAGTAATTTAACTCAACATAAAAGAACACATGCAAGGGAAAAACTATTTCAATGCTCTTTATGTGAATGCAAGACAAATGATAAAAGTTATTTTAGAAGACATGAAAGAGCACATACTAGAGATTCATTTAAGTACACAATTTGTGAATTTAATACTGCTGATAAAAGTTGTTTGATGAGACATGAAAGTAAACATAGAGAGGAAAAATCAATTAAGTGGACCATGTGTAAATATAAGACTTGTGACAAAAGTTATTTAACAAGACATGAAAGAATCCATTTCCCAGAAAATGCTTTTACTTGCATCTTGTGTGAGTTTAAGACTTCTGATGAAAGACATCTAAGAACTCACGAAGAAACACATACAGAAGCAAAAACATTTTACTTACAAAGATATGAAGAAATGCAGGAAGATCAACTCTTTACTTTGGGTGAGAACAAACATTTTTTCAATAGTAGCTTAAGAAAGCATGACAGAAATCATAATATAAAACAATATTTCATTAATAAAAAAGCATTTAAATGCCGGTTATGTGATTATAAGTCTGTTATTAAAAATAATTGGGAGAGTCATGAAAATAATCATTTTACTGGCCAGTTGATTCTAAAGATTGCTATTTTATTTTGTTGAGAATTACAGGTGTTTTGTTATGATGAATACTTTTCTGCTAAATCTACATAAATCTTTACTTTTCCAAAAATACCCTTTTTGCATATCAGGACAATAATTCATTAATCTATTCCATGAAAAACATCCCATGATTCATTGCAACATCAAGAACATATAGAGATGTCTCACTGATTTATGATTTAATTATAAACACAGTAGTGAGCTAAAAGGATAGCTTCAATTGATATAATCATAAATGTATAGAACTATATTTTTACCATTTAAGAACAAGATGGCTGCTACCCCTTTACTAGATTGCAGTTCCCAATGTTTTACCTGGACGAATTCTAACATTGTTTCAATCATATTAATAAATTTTCAAAGTAGGGCTGGTTAAATATCACATCAAATGATTATTGATGAAAACCTTTTAAAATTATTTCTATCTTTTATTCCAAATAAAATTTGACATTCAATTGAGGGACAAGTTCCACAAATTCTGATGGTATCTGTCTGGAAAGATATAAAACAAAAAAAAAAAATAGTATTTACAATAAATTCCTAAAAGGATATTTAAATATCCAGTTTTTTTATTTTTAACATGATAATTACAGGCTAAACTGCACTCTGTATTCATTGTAAGAAGATTTATACTAAAGAAATATTTTACAAACATTTTATTGTATAGTTTATTGAAGATAACAGAAAAATATATTTTAAATTAAAATTCTAACATAATTTTTTACATGAACTAAAATGTAAAACTTTACCAAGCCTAAAACAATAACTAGTTTATAAATCAAAACAAGAATGCAAAATTTATTTTGAGTAGTATAAAACTCATTATTATTTTAAAGTCTTATCTCTTGCTAACTAATAAAGATTCAGTATTATGAGAATCAGAAATCATTCCCTAAAATAATATTTCATTTGTTAATGCTGTAGAAATATATTGTTTAATTTTGTCATTATACATATACCCAACATAAAAATATGTAAATGTTTGTGTAAATAAAGACTTGACTTAAAAACAAATTATTTATTTTCTATAGTCAATAAGATTTGTTTTTTACGTAATACATATCGTATTTGATGGCATATTGGATGCACCTTTTCCCCTCAAAATTTGACTAAAATTTAGGGTGCATCTTATGCGGTGATAATCAGAATTATCTGTTGAAATTTCAGTCAGTCTAAAACTTCTGGTTTATATTAATATACATATGTAAATATTCTATGCATTTTATCCTTTTGTGAAACAAAAAAAGATTTACATAAACATTTATGTATTTTGTCTTTTTTTAAACCATAAAATATTTACCAATAAACATGTATAAGGCATGCGTATAAGCTATATATAGCTACACAACAGTCACATTAATATATATTCTTATATCAATATCAGAGCAAAACATTCAAAATAGCTTAATATTCTCATAATTTTTAAAAAAATATTTTGAAATTAAATGGTTTTATTAAAATATTTAAAAAAAGTTCATTCAAAAATATAAATCTAGCCACAAAGTAAATAACATAGTTAAGAAAACAATTTTCAAAATGAATAGATTGAGATGAATTTCTGTGTTTTGAGTGTAACGGTTATAGCTAACTACAATGTTTCCTAGTTATATTTTTTGTAGACATAAATAACTAAAGTGAATACAGTAAATATAGAAATTAATGAAAAAATGTAGAAAGTTTTTTTTAATTTAAAATTTATTAAAAAAAGATGTGTGTGTTTCCTATATACTAGTAAATATTGTATATACATTTTTTTAATTATTTATATGTAAATTTTAAATTACTAATGTTCATATGTATTTATTTTTTTTATAATTTTTTTAATTTTAATATCTTAATTTTTTTTTTTTTTTTTTCTATAGCTCGTGAAATTTCTTCCATTATTTTTTGGGAAGATATCTAATTCAGTTGTTAAAGTATTTATTCAAATTATTGTCAGGTTTTCTTAACCAATTATATTTTTTATTATTGAAAATCACATCAGACATTTCTGTCCATATTGGTTTTAAGTACAAAGCAAAGTCATTATATTATGAAGAAGAAATTTTTTAATATTTATTCTCATTTTTAAATTTATATCATCATCATTACCATCAGCCATTATCAATCCACTGCAGATTGAACGTCTCTCCAAGTTCATACCATCTTCTCCGATCTTTAGTTTTTCTTTTCCACATGACCGTGCATACTTTCATATTTTATCCATCCATCTCACATGTGTATGTGGGATGAAATACTTCTGATCTTGAAAGCTTCATATTTCTTAAATTAGTGAAAAAAAGATCTCATCTTGCAAAAAAATACATATGGGTTCTAAACTCACATAAAGAAGTTGCCATTAGTTTTAAAATGAATATGATGTAAGGTTGTGGAGCATTTACTTTGTGGAGATTCTGTAATGTCTTAATCTTGGACCCCTTTTGTCCAAGAGTATTAGATACTTATAAATCTTTAAATACTGTTTTTCCATTTTCCACACACACACTTTATATAGTAAAGGATGAGATGCTTCATATTTGAATGGGATATATTATCTGTGACAATTTTTGTAAAAAATAACAAATAATCAGCAAAATATTAGGATAATATTGATGGCCAAATGAATGGAAAAAGCACAGCCTCTAACAATATAATGACAATATTAAAAAAAATCATTACATATGTAACTAGTTACTAAATATTAGGAAGAACTCTAGTAAGATGATGATTCAATAATGTACGCTTACAAAAAGGGCAATATTCTACTCTTCAAATATTTATAACTGCTATCCTTCTAAAATTAATTAGCAGCTTCTTTCTGCTATTTTGTTACTTAACATTCTTTATTGTACTTTCTAACATATAAAATTTATCTATCTTGTATAGGGTCCAAAACTCTCCATATAGTAGCACCCCTCAGTGCAAACCAGTGTAATCAGTGGATGCAGGAAAGTTTTTGCCATATCTAGTGCCTACTCATCCCATATCCCCAGACTAGAGTCTAGCTTGTGACTTTCCTCAGTGAGGAGCCTCGGATCTGAGAGCACTGCACCAAGGCTCCTCACTGAGGAAATCCACAAGCTAGAAACTATTCTGGGGATATTGGATGAGTAGGCACTAGATAGGGATTTTATGCACAAATGTTCATGCATCCATTGATTACTCTGGTTTGCACTGAGAGGCACTACTGTATGGAAAGTTTTTGCCTCTGTGAAAAACATTGTGTAAGCCTAAAGAATGGTGAGACAGTGATGTTTGATGGTCTATCTTTTATAGGATACATTTTTTTCAGATAGCCATGTTTTTTATTTACTATTTGAATCAGTGTTACATTTTTAATTATCAAAAAAATTCCAACTCACCTTTATTATTATAACCTGTGTGTAAAGAATTCTAAACTAAACATTTAACCAGAACTGAATATTTTTCAGTGGTAAAAATGAACTAATTCTTGATAAAACTTATCAGTCTTTTTAACTATTATCATAAATAATGCATTCAATATTACAATGCACTCGTTTGCTTATTAATTTTCTCTTGAGTTAGTACTATTAATCATTTTAGCTAAACATTTTCAATGATTTAGTTTTATCAGATCTTTTTTATGACAAACTATCGATATATTTCACTAATCCCACATATATATCTTCACTATCAATTAACCTACTATACTACTAGCAAATATTATACACCATCAAACATCACATGATCACCATCTCTTATACTAGCACATAATTTGTTGTAAACAAAGGCAAAACTCCCCATACAGTAGTGCCACCCTGTGCCAAACAGAGTAATCAGTGGATACCAGAAGGCTTGTGCATAAAATCCCTATCTAGTGCCTACTCATCCAATATCCCCAGACTAGTTTCTGGCTTGTGACCATCATCAGTGAGGAGCCTTGGATCTGAGAGCACAAGCCTTCTGGCATCCATTGATTACTCTGTTTGGCACATCCTAAGATATAGGTGCAGTGCTCTCAGATCCAAGGCTCCTCACTGATGATGGCAACAAGCCAGAAACTAGATATTGGATGAGTAGGCACTAGATAGGGATTTTATGCATAAGCCTTCTGGAATCCATTGATTACTCTGTTTGGCACAGGGTGGCACTACTGTATGGGGAGTTTTGCCTTTGTTTACAAATATACACCTGAGTTAATGTTTTACAATGGAAATTCTCTACTTGTTCAAACAGTAAAAAGAAAGCATGATAGACAATTTCCTAATGTAGACATAGTTAAGAAATAATAAAAAACTATCTCAAGACAAATTACAGATTCCAAAAGTCAGTGTAAATCTTTTTTGGATCTATTTACATTTTTAAAGTCACATTAATGGTATCTAATTAGTTAAATCATTGGAGTGCAACACTTAATTAACATTCTCAACACTGAAGATGGATAATCAAAATATGCTAATTAAATGCATGTTATTTCAACATTATGTAATGTCATAATTAAATAACCCTACTTTTAAATTCTGCAATTTTCCAAGATGATAATGCTTTTAATTAATACTGACAACACATTAAATACTGTTTTAAGAATATGAGGATGAAATTATCCATCATCATGTATTCACATGTAATTAAAATTTTTATAGTGAGTTTCTTTAGGATATCCTTCACTCACATTTTTTACAGTAATTGGGCTTTTCTCTATGAATATAACTCTCAGCATGTCAATTATTATAGAATTTTAACTCTTACATAATATTCATAATCAAAATAAAAGCTCTGGAGTATATTAATTAAAAGCAACTCTTGTGAGGCAAGCCCTTTAATATTACTAAAGGTGTCATTCCTTCCGATTCATATTTTTTTGTTTTTAAAATATTCAATATAGAAATTCACTTATATCAAATAGGTATTTCAGATCCAATTAAATAAATTCAATTTTCTTTATCTCTTTCAACATCTTGATAATAGTCGTCCCTATTCTCAAATATATCTCATTTTTGTAGCTTTTATAATACAAAATATTTTTTAATTAAAAAGGTATCTATGAAAAGTTTACCTCTTCAAGATTCTATTTGATTTATTTAGCTGAGATAAAACTAATTTATAGAATCTTTACATTTTATAAAACACTTGCTGTTTTGTCTAGTAAAATATAATCTTTTGAAAAAAATGTCCATTTACGAAAACAACATTACATCATAAATATAGGTATCAATTAATGTAATAATGTGTACACAAAAAAAAAATCACATAGTTAAAGAAGAAGATTAATAATTACTAAAGCTATAAATTTTGAAATTATTTATATTACGCGCGAAGAAACTAAATGATATTATGCTGCCATTTTTTCTTCAACATATTTCGTATGTAAAACAGTACAATCTTATAAATTATATAATAATTCAGATCGACATGAAATTAATTTTTGATCCATACTGCTGGAATTTCTTCTGATTTTTTGCAGACTTTTGCGTTTGTAACATCCATATCTTACTATAAGAAACTATTCACTGAATAACTATAGTATACTAATATTTTGTTTCGATTTGTAAAAGCCTATCTTTATCCTAAGAAATATAATTTCCATGCACAGACATGGTTTTATTTTTTTATAAAATGTTGAACTTAAATAATGATTACTGAATATCATAACAATCTAGCACATCACCACATGCTATCCTTGAAATATCTGAGTAATGCTAAATGTCAGAATTATTTGATTAAAAAAAACCTTAAAATAAATACTTTTTTAAAGTATTTATAAAATTTCATAATGTACATGTTATTGTTGCATTTTTTTAAAAAAAGAAAATGAACCAGCAAATAACAATCTCGAAGTACATCCAATTAAGTATGATAAAGAAACCAAGTATATTAACAATATTAAGTTATTAGGATTTTTATCTCGATTCATACTAACAATGAAAGATGAAATACATAAAATTACACCTACTTATTAATATAGACTAAAATAAAATTGAACTACTCTACAACTCACTCTTGAACTATGAGTAGACGTGTGTGCTCACATATGCTTATATTGTAAGAATTGGATCAGTAGTCTTTTAAATGCAGCAGAGAAGATGCTACAATGTTGGCTAAGTTTTTACAATTTTCTCATACACCACCAGGTTGTTTTAAAACATGATTAGAAATGTACCCTTCCATCTTGCATTTTCTTAATGTGCTACATAACATTTTTGCCAATATATTTTTCTTTAGCACTTTAATAGAAACTAGCAGTAAAAAATTCAACTATTGTCTTTGAAGCAATCTTCTAATACCGTTTCTTCATTTCATTTTATAATGATCACACAGCATAATTCTTTCTAGCATAGATCAGATAATTCTCTGATCTATATAAACATTATTTTATAAAATCATAATAAATTTATTTTTATTCTTCAATTTAATAAAATAAATATATTAGCTTTCAATAGAGTTGCTTTTTTTAATCAGATACACAACAATATTATTGAGTCACAACTGGTATTTTCAATGAGTATAACCTTCATTTTTATACTTGCTAAATGATCTTTTCCTTTAATTAAATTTCAGGTTTAAATATTACGTTTATTTACTCAAACATACATTAGCTGGTGGATTTTAATATTACACATTACCATATAATACTAAATTGTAATGCTTTATATATACCACACTTTCTTACAGTTTTGATTGCCCTAGCAATCTTCTTCAGAACTTTATATCCCTAAATTCAACTGTTACAATAAAATTTTAATGTATGTATGAATATGTTCATGATTTCAAATTACACTGTTTTGGAAATGAATTCTCTCCCCAACATTTTACACATCTCATTATTGAGACATCTTGCTTATAACATTAAATGTCCTGAATCATTTCAAATAATCATCTTTAACAAGATTACCTATGCATAATTCAAATATATCAGAGTTAAAATACTTTATAAAGAGAATTAAACAGTAAAATCACTAACGAGTATATGTGTTCATGTTATCAATTTACACTTATATAACTATATAAAAATTTTAGATTCTTAACCCAAAATGTAGGCATCAAAAGTGATAATTTTATTTTAGTAGATGTAAAATCAAAAGTGAGACATAACATTATATTAAATTATTTTTATATGGTATGGAATTTCATAATTCTATACATTGAATAACAAGGACACCAAATAAAGTTCAGAAAAATAACTTCATAAAAAGGAATTAAATATATATCTTAAAATACAGTATAATAAAATAGAAATATCCTGAGAACTTTTGGATAAATGCAGCTTGTAATAATATATAAAATTATACCAAATAACAATGCATAATATATATATATATAATAGCATAATACAGTATTATAGATATTGAGACAAAGTTATATGCTTTTACCAAATAAAAATGAAAATTTTCCATCCTTGGTGTTCCAACCATTCAACAGGACACAGACACTGTAAATACCATTCTGAAAACATTGAAGATTTCTCTAACTTATGTAAATACAACAAAATTTAAATTACACATAAAGTACTTTAATATGAACATTAAGCATTCAATTTCCCTATAAACCATAGCACAAGAACATATATATGGCCAATTTCCACAAAATATATTTAAAAATAAACACAAATAACACTGCATCTTTAATTTATCATACAATATTATATTAATCTCTATGTTTTTGGAAAGCACATATTGTTTATAAAATTAAAGTGTATATGTTCCTTTGAGAAATAATGTATTCCATAGTGGGGCAGATTACTTGACTAATAATCATGACAAAAGAAAAGTAAATGTTTATAATAAAACAAGATAAGTTTATAATCTTTGAATGAAATTAGTTTAGGAGCATTCATGTTCAAATTGTCCGCAATACAACTTATGCTTGCTGCAGAGAAGAGCAAATAATTTGAAGATAATAATAAATCTAAATATATTGTTCATTAATATTCCAGGAATATTATCTTACCATTGTATACATAAGGAAATAAGTTTCTATAGAATAACAAAAGTCAATACATTTATTACTAAAAATAAAGTAATAAAAAAATCAAGTCAGATATCACATGACTTAATTTAATAAGCTTGTATTTACAAATGTTATATATAAAGCTCAAAACTTGTTAAGTGCTTATTTTGTGAGCTCTACATATAACATCAATAAATTTATGTTTATTAATTCAGAAAAATATTTTCCCTTGCTTTTATTGAATTCAATACAATAATGATATTCAACTGGTGAAGGCTTCTATCGATGATATCAATAGTAAAATATTTTAAATATAATACCATTTAAAATAATTTACTTTTTAAATAAATAAATGAATATTAAATGCATTATATAGTAACTGAAACAGGCTTATTATATACCTGTGTCTATATATGTAATATATAGGGTATATGAGCACAGACTTTCACATGACCCACCACTCTCCACACTATCTCATAACCCCAATACACTTGGACACATGTTGAAAAGATAAATAATCATCAATATATGTATTTCACGCTAAACCAGCAATTATCAGTTGGTCCAGATTACCATCTCCACACATATATGCTATAAGTGCTCAGATATATATTAAGATAGCCAATCCTCATACTTTAATGGACAGGCTTCAATATACTCCAACTCGGAGTGTGGAGTAGATTGAAGCCTGTCCATTAAAGTATGAGGATTGGCTACCTTAATATATATCTGAGCACTTATAGCATATATGGTTGCTGGTTTAGCATGAAATACATATATTGGTGATTATTTATCTTTTCAACATATATGTGTCCAAGTGTATCAGTGTTATGAGATAGTGTGGAGAGTGGTGGGTCATGTGAAAGTCTGTGCTCATATACCCTATATATCTATATTTAGAATACATTTTAATAATTCAAAGAAATATCAGTTAAACTAAATGAAATATTTTTTGTCAGAGCATAATTAAATGTAATCAACACACTCATAAATTTTTTATTGTAAGGCTTGTTCTGCAAACTGGAATTTAACAGTTTATTATTTCAAATGATAAATCCCAAAAAATCTTTCAAAATACAAACTTTTTAGGCAAAGACATTTTTCTTTTTAAATAAAATTGCTTAATTAAGACTTAAATAGCCTAAAGTTTTTAGTAGTCTTACTATAAATTTAACTTATAATATCTATTTCTAACAAGTAAATTAGAATCAATAAAAGTTCTTATGCAACAATGATGCTTTATGCAGAAGTTCCTTAAAGTACATAAGTCACATAAAATAATAATTATTAAATACTTTGTTGACCTTTCCATCATTCTTTCTTGCAATGTAAATTAAGTATTGGAAGTTTCATGATAAAATCTGAGCCTGACAAAATATATCTAGCAAGTAAATTGGAATCAAAAGTTTTTATGCAACAATGATACCTTATGCAGAAATTCATTAAAGTACATAAGTCACAAAATAATTTAATCATTATTAAATACTTTGTTGCCCTTTCCATCATTCTTTTTTACAATGTAAATTAAGTATTGGAAGATTCATGTTAAATCTTCTGAGCCTGGAGAAAATTATCTAAAAATTCCGATTTTAACTTTTTAAAGGGAAAAGTGGATTTATATTCAGAGTCTTCATTTGCAACAGATTAAAAAGTATATGAGGAATTGAAAATAAACTTTCATTTGTGAGATGAATTTTTCTGAAAAAAATGTCCAATTTAAATGTAGTTGCAAAAATAGATCACTTTCTTTGAGATCAAAACTATTCGAAGGAATTTGATATTTTAATTTAAAAGCAAGCTTAAAAAGTGGATTATTTTCTTTAACATAAAAACAAGAGAATTTTTGTGGAAATTTCAAATTGTTGATGATGGAAATTTGACTCACTTTTCAAAATTTAAGAATTTTACTTTTGTAAACTAATATAGAGTCTATATTTTATCTTCATGTGTATAACCAAGTTAACATTATAGGGTTTTTTTCTTATTAAATTTTAATTATATATTGCCATTTAGATTATTAAACTTAAAATGATGTTTTGAAGTGTAATAAAACTCAAACTATACACTTACTTTTCCTGGATAATTGATAGAAATGTGATCTATGTTATTTTTTTATATATTAAGGCTTAAATATATTTTGAAAATAATAGGCAATTTTTATTTCATTCACAATAACATTTAAATTTACATTTAAACTAAAATCATTTTATTTTTAATGACATTATAGTTATGAAAAGGTTTTACAATACTTGCATTTAGATATACAATGGGAACAGAATGTATTATATTTTATATTAAATATATAACTTATTATATTTTTAAGCTATTAATATAAGACAGAGTTTACACACTTATTAAATTACTAAACATCACATGATCACCATCTCTATACTAGCACATATTTGTTGTAAACAAAGGCAAAACTCTCCATACAGTAATGCCACCCTGTGCCAAACAGAGTAATCAATGGATAGGGATTTTATGTACAAGCCTTCTGGCATCCATTGATTACTCTGTTTGGCACACAGTGACACTACTGTATGGAGAGTTTTGCCTTTATTTATTAAATTCAATTTCGTAAAGCTTCCAATTTGCAAAGTTTCCAAAATTCTTTGCTTGATTTTATAACTATAAGTTTGTAATAAAAATTAGAAAAAAAAAAGAATAATCCATAACAAAATGATCGAAATGTAGAATAAAAATTATATTATTCGTATATATATATAACCACTTTGGTATATATATAAATAATGCTGTAGAAAGAGGGATCCTTTTGAAAAAAAGAAACTGAATGTACTTTTTATTAGTTAAATAATAAAGATATCATTTTAAAGAAAGCTTAACTACTCCGACAGAGAGCGCCACGCTATAAGTTTAGACGGGTGGGATGTCTACAGTTACTGCCATTTTTGTATTTGGACAAAGGATTACGGTGTTAACATTCTCACAAACTTTTATATATTTAATAACACCTATAGTATTTATTGTAACTATTTAGGATAATTTAATTATGTGAGTTAATCTTATTCCTTTTATTGATAAACATTTAAATTATAGAATTAAAGTAAATTTTACGTAACTATAATAATAGTAACTACGTAGCCATCTATAGTCTTTTAATGTAAATTATTGTTGTATTAACATTTAAAATTATATGAAGCTAACTAAAACATCGCCAAATTACTCCCTTGAACATTAATAATCACATGTTTAATTTCTGTGGCTGTTGATCTTAAACGTTTTAAAAACTTGAAAGGAAATTGGTTATGAGTAAGGAAATAAAGTTGAAAATGAAGATAAGTTTTTAAAAGGAAACGTAAAAATAGTTGTTTTTCTGATTTAGAATTACAAATTGCTTTCTCCGGACTCCTCAAACAAATTAGAATCGGGACATCAAAAGGAGGAATCCGTATGGGCTCGTGAATGAATGAGATCATCAGAGCCTAGTTTAGTGTAAATAATACCGTAAGATTAAATGTTAATTTATTATGTGTAAATTTGATGCAAGATTTAACTTGTAGTACAAATTTTGCAGTTCTGTCCGAAGACTTAATAAAATCGAAATAGCCGTTAAAGTGTTTTTAGATCCCATTTGTGGTCTGAAACGTTAGTAGGTATTAAGGTTTGTCCAGGCCCTTCTTCCGTTAGGTGTTCTAGTTTGATGGGATGATCGCTTCCTGGGCTTGCGGCTTAATCTTTGGAGTATATCTAGTCAAGAATATTTTATATTTTAAGGTTGCTGTCTTAGAAATAACTAATTAGTTTTACTATTATCCAAATGGTCCCTTTTTAAATCTAACAACTTAATTACCTGTTTGTGAATTTTGCATTCCATTATTAACATACAATTAATATTTGTTCATGTAAGTTTACAGTACGTACACTTTTTAATATGTTAGATGTATATGGGTGTAAATAGCTGACACTCATTGCGTTTTTGCTTTTAACTGAGCCAGAACTTTGTTTTCCTGAAGATTTGTGATGATGCTATTTTAGTCGTATTTATATTGCGAACAACCCCGTATGTCAACCTATGGTGAGTATATATAATGTATGGAAACCACTAATCATGCTCTTGGAAAAAAGTGGAGAAATGAGGAGGACCTTCACATATTAGTATGAGGAAATTTCTACTGATTGTCTTTGGCAGTATGGTTCAATTGGTTAGAGCATTACTTTAAAATTTCACTATTCTAGAATCTAAGGGTCCAAGTTCGATTCCCATGCTGGTACTGTCACTCGTCAGGCCAGCAATAGATGAAGAAGAGGGGAGAATAATACTTGTCAATACATTGTGTGCTATTAGTAACAGTTGAATGTATTTGGAATATTTAAATAAATTTTTATAAAGTCATTCATTACTTAGATGATGGAAATAGTCCAATATATAAATACAGTCAGAACATTATCTTCTCCAGCATTCCACATATAATCTTAAATAATAGGCAACCATTTCTTTACAACCACTTTTTTTGGGGTGGGGTGGGCGGTATTATTTGACTGTTCATTTGTCAACTTGACTTCCAGACCTGTCTTTTCAATTGTATTTTCAATTACAGTAATTTGAGAATCTGTATAGTTCATTATAGTACAGTTCAGTCACCAAATAACTGGGGTTTTTGGCAGTGTTAGCATGTGTCCAGCTTCTTTGGACATGATGACAAATGGATACTGAACATTTTTTGAATTGTGAGAATGGAGTAATATGCTGGTGAAGTATCATGAAATTTATAATTTCTTGCATGTTATCACAGTTCAATTTATATTTTGCTTCAACTGCTGAATAGCTTTCTCAGTAATCTTTTTTGATTCAAGATGATATGGTAGGATACAAATATGTTTCATAAAATTATCAAAGTTTGTAATTACATTCTGTGAAAGAAATCTTTTGCCAATATATGACGCCAAGATTTCTGGTGATCCAGCTTTCCTTTAATATCAGTATTTTCAGTTGAGCTAGTATTTTCAGCCAGCATTAACTAGAACCATGAAGAATGACTTGGGTTGCCCTTCATACTCCGTGTGCATTGTCAGTTTTTGACCTAGTAGACTATTTCTTGGCAGTTATTCTGACATGATTTACATTGCTTCATATACACTTCAATTTTCACACCAATGTTATCACACAACTCTTAAGCTGGGGCTTTAATCCTCACTATGATAGAAGAATCCTGGTGAAGTATTTGCAAAATCGCTTAGTGCATCCCCGAGAAGGGACTATTTTATTGTCAATCATTTTATAATCATGATCAGTTGATAGTTGCTTTGATGCATTCCACAAGGATCTATCGAGACTTTTATACTATTTACTGGGGCATCCATCCTTTATCCAATTCATAAGCATCTGATAGTCTATATTGGCTTTAGTCCAAAGTGTTATGATTTACAATTGATCAATTTTGACTCGTATATATAATATGTTGCTATTTGGCTATTTTTTTGTTTTGTTACATCAGTTATATAATACATCAGCCTAATTTTTGTTTTTTTCTAAATTATAATTCATAATGATAACAGATTATATTAGTAAATCAATCTAGAGCATAAATGATCCATTAATACCTTTTTATTTGGAAGTATTAGTGGCCAGAGGATTGTAATTGTTTTCAGTCCATTGACATTTTCTGGACATGAATATTATTGAATGGTTAATCATTTTCTATAGGGCAACTAAATTCAGCTTCAATCCTGTAATCTGACACATCTTTGGCAGGATGGCTCAGTTAGTTAAAGCATTACCTTAAAATTCAATACTCAAGAATCTAAGGGTCCAGGTTCGAATCTTATGCTAGTACTGTCAATGGTCAGGTCAGCAATACCTGAAGAAGAGGGGAGAGTAATACCTCTCCAAACGTTGTGCATATACTAACTTGTTTGATGTGCTATTACTAACAGTTGAATGTATTAGGAATATTTAAAATAAAGTTAAATTTTTCTAAAGACATTCAATACACATATTAGATGATGGAAATAGTCCAATATAAAAATATAAAATTAACTATTAAGGTTATGTCCAAACTATTATAAAAATGAACCACTAACTGGCTAAATATTAGCAATACTTTTATTTTCGAAAAAAATATTCTCTTGTTTCATACAAATCACTGCTAACTGAAACATATATAAAAACGTGAAAATTTCTCAAAAAAAAAAAAAAAATCCAAGAAATGCCTGCATTACATTCTTTGTTTTCTGAGCATTCTTGATTACTTTAACCTATTCTGGGCCAGACTTTATCCTAGTAGTTATATAATATGGTTCAGAAATTTAATTTTTTTACATTCCAAATGCATTTCTTGGAATTCGATTTAGCTTCAGATTTTGAGAGTCATTTGCATATTATTTATTCTATTACATAAAAACTTTATACTAGAATTTAAAAATATAATGCAAACATATCCATTGCATTTAACAGTTCGTCTGTTTTAATGATCGGGGCTGTCGTTATTCCAAAGGAAATGTAATTAGATTTGAACAGTATCTTATGGTAATAATAGTCAGCATATTTGCCGTTTCCTCTGATGCTAGTATCTAGTGAAAAGCAGCATTCAAATCCAATTACGGGAAAAATTTTGATCCATCTAAACTCACTAAAATCTTACATTTGGAATCAGGTAAAGGCTTTTATCTATGTCTTTATTAATTGTTATCCATTAGTCCCCATATATACAGAATTGTCCATTAGTTTTTATATTAATAACTATGGAAAATATCCATTCTCAATAACTATCAGCTTCTCTTTTAGATATGTAAGACATTTTTAACTTTTGTATTATTATGTGTGGTCTCTTCCAACAGATTTTGTCCCGTTCACAGCTTGATTCAACAGGTATAGTATTAATCTTTCCCTGCTCAGACCCAAATAATTTATGAAATTTTATTTATATTTCACTTTGAATATTGATTTTATTGAACTTTAGGCATAGGGTACACATCATTCTCTTCTAATATGGAATTTCAGTTGTCTTATAATAAATAAATTTAACTTTTTTCAACATTTATTAATCTTGATTAGTATTTTAATTACAATAGTGATCACAGTTGGTTTACTATTTGTGTCTCTGACTTTTTTCTAACTTAGAACTGTTTTCCATACCTTTGATGGCTGTGGTCCAATTCTTCTGAAACATGAGACATCCAGTTCTTCTATCTGCTTTTCTTGTTATAGGTTTATTATAGATTTATACTAAGCCTTATTGACTTTACTGCTAGGTTTACTTTATCTAGATTTACTCTTGGGGGGATATTTTTTGTTTATATCTTATTTATTTGATAGTATGATAGCCTTTGTCTACATGCCTTATGTTTTCACAGCTTTTATATTTCGCACTTTTCCACTGTACTCTTGTGCTATATGCTCTTGATTTCTGCACGAGTACCATTATAATTTTACTTTTGTGGCTATTCAGGCTTGATATATTAGAACTTTTGTTTGGGATGTTATGCTGCACTGGATTTGTGAAACACTTGTATAACCTAGAACTAATTTATTGATAGGGCATCTTTTGATGGTTTTCATATATGACAGGTCAGATGTGGTAGTAGCTGCTGTTGCAGTTTTTCATTGGTTATATACTATAGAACTTGTTTCAACAAAGCTTCCTCCAGGAAATCTCCACACATACACACAATGCTTTGCCAAATCTATCAAGAGCATTATAACCTCTATATCCCTCCCTCCTTTGCTTGGCATCTAATAATTATGTAAATGAAAAAAAAAAAAGATATGTTTAAAAGTTTGATGGTTTGTTCATGGAGTTGATTTAATGATTTATTGATTTGCTGGGAATTCTTCCAGCGGAATGAATGAGCCCAAGACTTTTTCCATTGGGTCTACAGCCTAGAAATATGTGGTTGCTGTGAATAGCAGTATTAATCAATTTGCCATTTGGCTTATGCTAAATTGAGGTTTATTAATACATGTTGGGAATTTTCCTTCCAACGAACTGATTTGCAGCTTATGCTTATATTTTTCCAGTGTGTGCATTTTTAGATAAAGGATTGGGACTACCCAGCATTTTGGACGGACCCAGAAATTTTTACTGGATCCTCATCCAAGAAATATGGAAATCTATTCCCCCTTGTTTCATACACATTACAGGTCTTAATGCAACCTATGACTTATGTAAACGATTATTTTAATATTTTTATTTTCATATCAATTTTTTTAAAAATATTTTAGTTATTTAATCATCTAACCTTTATTTTCATTAATGTGCCTTGATTCTTTAAAAAAAAATATCTTATTTTATCTTATTTATTTAATTCTTATTTCATTTTTTTTTTTCTATTACCATATATTAGATCTTAAAAACATTATTTCATTTATTAAACTTTGTTTTCATTAACGTATACTGCTCGTAAAATAAATTATGTTACTTTATTTCACTTCCGTTATTAATTCTCAAAAAACATTTTATTTTATTTATTCAACTTTATTTATTTCGCTTTATTTCCATTAACTCTCAACACACTCAAAAAAACAACATTTTATTTATTAACATTTCCATTCTTAGTGTAATCCAGGTATATATTTATATTTTGTTGCCTACAAGTCCGGTCAATTCATATACACTCTAAACCCCTCTAACCTTTGTCAGGCAGTTCTTTTAGATTTCTTACATATCTGCTCGGACCAGGAAATCTTGACCTACTTCTAGGCCTGGCTTGCTGTTCCGGGCGGTTTGTTTCTGGATCGCAGTTAGTCTATTGATCATCTCCCTTTCTAAGATTATATAACTTGTTTTTCTCCCAAACATTTTTATCCCAGCTGTAATTTACAATATTTATATTTTCCTTTCTTTCAAAGAGTAAATTTCTTCTCTTTGGCTACATAATCAAGTCTCATGCAGTCAAATGTTTTAAGTAACTCAGCCATTTTCTCGACCACTTTCCTTTCAGCTCATAATTTTGTTTATAACTTTCTTTACATTAGCAGGGCTATTCTTTAAATGTGCATACATACTATCAATATTTCCACTCTCCTTGATTTCCAATTTAACTGTATCCTTTTCGCTTCTTAATTTTAATACGTCAACTTCTTCTATTGATTTACTTATATCTGAACTTTCCTTTTTCTTTTTATTCTTTTCCTGTATACTTTCCAATGTATCTACTCTGTCTACTAGCTTCTCCATATCTATTCTTATGCCTTCTGTCATTTCCAACACCACCATTCTATCTCTTTTCTCAACATTTCTGTCCGTCTCTCCATTTTTCCCCCTTGCAATCTTCTGATGTTTTTTTATATCTATATTATTTTGAGCCTTCATTTTTGTTCTGACTCTATTAATGATTAATTTTTTTTTTACTAACTTTTATAACACAATTTTTATTTTTAAATATTTTACTCGAACGAAGTGTTTGATCACCTCCAAACCCTTTAGTCCTTTCTAATTCCCACCTGACCATCAATACCCTCCCCATATATATAAATATTTATCTCTCTAGTCTTCTTTTTATTTACATTTGATATGTACCTTTTATTTTTAATATTACGATTTGTTTGCTTTGGTCTATTCTCTTCTCATACTGATTTTAACTTATAAAACTATGCAGTTTAGCATTTATTTTGACTTTCATTTTCGACCTTTTTTTTATTATTTTACTCTTAAGATTTTAATTCTGCTGGTAATTTATGGCACTTTTGCACCCACGTTGGATGTCATTTGAACCGGGTCCGAATAAGAAGATGTATATTATTTAAATTGGTTTAATTACATTACAATATAGTCACCAAATATATATATATGCTTTCAATGTAATTTTTTTTAACAGTATTGAACAGTCATGACTGTAGTAATAAGATTTATTTTCCAATTTTTGATTTCCATAAATAAAATATTTTTTTAGTTTGAACAAATATAGTAAATAATAATTATTATTTTAAAACAGTTGTTTAGAGCAGTGGTCTTCAACCTTTTCACACCTGTGGACTGGTAAAAATAAGGATAAGGTTTCGCGGATCGGTAAAAATAATGATAAGGTTTCGCGGACTGGCAAAAATAAGGATAAGGCTTCGCAGACCGGTAAAAGTCTATAGATAAATTTTCTTAAAGATGTAAACTGCTTAGCCTTAGATGAGCGTAATTGTTATAACCGATAAAAACAACGTTAAATATAGAAGATATGGAGTTTGTATAATAAAAAACTTTTTTTTTTTAATTTTGAATTTTTTTAGAAAAGTATTAAAAAATTTAATTCTATCCCCCTTCCTCCTTAAATGTCTGTGATAACTAGAAAAACAAATTAATTTATGTATGATTGATTAGATTTTGTTTTCGTTCTGTTTCTTTTTTTTTAATTGGGTAAAAATGAGAATGAAAAAATAAATAAAAATTGTTTATATTAATTAAAAGTTTAAAATCTTATTATTTTGTTATTACAAACTTTGCTGCCAGTCTACCGTGGACCGGTAAAAAACTTCTGCGGCCCGCGGACCAAGGGTTGAAGACCACTGGTTTAGAGAACCAATGCTTACATTCGAATTGAAGTTTTTTCTTTCTGAATTTATTTAGTAAATTTGTATTAATTATGGGTAACATTAACCCAAAAAATTTATAAATTAAATGTTAAAATATTACATGATAATTACTATTTTTTAATAAATTATAAAATTCTTAGAAATTATTTTTAGATTTTTGTTTATTTGTAAATGTAAAATATTAATTATTAAGAAAAAATATTTAATAATGCAATGACATAGTTTCAATATATACATCTATTTAGCATAAGTTTGTATTAAAATTTTATTTTTTTCTGTATTCTTAATTTATAAACTTATGCATGATGTTATTTTTTTTTGTCTTTGTGTATATAAAACCAAAAGTAATTATTTTAGGTAGTCATTCAGTTCAAGATTGTATTTTAAATAATCTGGGACTAACCAGCTTAGTCTTAATAATTAGAAACTTTATCTATTTGCATTAGTCAGAGCATTAAATGAAAACTCAATTATTTTATATCTGTGATCTGATAAAACAATTTAATTATTTATTTAAAATGTGATGTAAGACATTTTGGAATTAGCAAATCTGTACTTGCTAACAAATGTTTCTTACTTCATTTATTTTAATCTAAACCAATATGTTTAATATTAATATGTTTTTATTTTGTATATAGATTCAGGATATTGAAAAAAAATCATTTAGAAGATGGATTTGTATTTTAAGAGAAGTTCACTGTAAAATGGCTACCATCAAATATTTATACCTTAAACAATAAAATATTGATCTATGTAATTGCAATCCAAAATTTGCTACTACTATGAATTATAATTATAACCAAAAAACTATTCATTAATAAAATAAGTTGGGTTTTATATTAACTTTCTAATTATTTGTATCAAAAACATAAATTTATGATATTAGAATTGTCATTAATATATACATGTCTAACAGGCATTCCCAGAAATATTTGAATATCTATGTAAAATTTAGTCATTACATCTAATATTATTATAGTAGAAAGAGCAAAGGGATTTAAGAAATAAATATTCTATGGATTTCTCTTCCACAGGTTTTTTAGCCTCATTATACAACATATAATTTTATACAAATGACACTAACTATATCGAAAATGCTTTTTTTAAAAAAATAAGTCATTTTTGTCATTAACATTTTGCCAAACAATTATATAATATAAATAATATATTTATAAATGCATTTAAAATAAAGCTGTGTTTTATTGGGTGAAGACCATTAGAAAATGAAAATAATCTTTAGAAAAATTTAGAATGTTTGATGAATCAAACATAAAACTAAAGTTTTTTAAGAATACACTATTGGCAAAATGCCTTCACCTTTAATACATATAATTACAAAGATTGTCAAACTGATTTAGAAATATGTAAAAAATTGTTTTATATTTTAATATAACATGGAAAATACTAATATTGATGAAAAAAATTTTCATTGCACTTTATGTGAATTTAAAACTTCACTTGAAAGTAATTTAAAAAGACATGAAGAAGAACATTCCAGAGAAAGAACATTTAAGTGCACTTTGGGTGAATACAAGTCTTGTGATAAAAGCCATTTAATAAAACATAATGGAACACATGCAAGTGAAAAACTTTTTCACTGCACTCTGTGTGAGTACATAACTTCAAAGAAAAATCATTTGAAAAGACATGAAAGAAAGCATTCTGAAAAACCTTTACAGTGCACTTTTTGTGAGTTCAAGACTTGGAATAAGACTAACTTGACAATACATAAAAGAAGACACACTGGAGAAAAGCCATTTGAGTGTAATTTGTGTGAATATAAGTCTTGTGAAAAAAGTTGTTTAATTAGACATAAAGGAACACATGCAAGAGAAAAACCATTTCAATGCTCTATGTGTAAATGTAAGACAGCCAGTAAAAGTTATTTAAGAAGACACGAAAGAACACATACTGGAGATTATCCATTTAAGTGCACAATTTGTGAATTTAAAACCTTTGAAAAAAGTTGTTTCATGAGACATGAAAGAAAACATACAGGAACCAAACCATATCAGTGCCCTTTGTGTGAATATAAGTCTTGTGATAACAGTTGTTTAACACGACACAAAAAAATACATACAGGAGAAAAACCTTTTCAGTGCATTTTGTGTGGATACAGAACTTCAGATAAAGGTCATTTAAGAAGACACGAAAGAAAGCATATTTATGAAAAACCATTTGAATGCAATTTGTGTGAATATAAGACTTGTGATAAAAATTATTTAGTAAGACACAAAGGAAAACATACAAGAGAAAAACCGTTTTACTGTCCTTTGTGTGAATATAAGACATCTGTTGAAAGTTATTTAAGAAGACATTCAAGATCACATACCACAGATAAAATATTTAAGTGCACATTTTGTGAATTTAAGACTGCTGGTAAAAGTTGTTTGATAATACATGAACGTAAACATACAGGAGAAAAACCATATAAGTGCACTGTGTGTGACTATAAGTCTTGTCACAGAAGTTGTTTAATACGACACAAAAGAACCCATACAGGAGAAAAACCTTTTCACTGCACTTTTTGTGACTATAAAACTTCAGATCAAGGTCATTTAAAAAGGCATGAAAAAAAACATATGGGAGGGGCATTTTTTCAGTCTAGTTTATGTGAATTTAAGAATTTTGATAAGACTAGTTTAAAAACACATCAAAGTCAACACATCGGAAAAGAAACATTTAAATGCTCTTTGTGTGAGTATAAGACTTCTAATAGAAGTTGTTTCAGAAGACATGAAAGAATCCAAACAGGAGAAAAACCATTTAAGTGTACATTGTGTGAATATAAGACTTGTGATAAAAGTTATTTGACAAGACATGAAAGAGTCCATATCCGAGAAAATGCCTTTAAGTGCATCTTGTGTGAATTTAAGACTTCTGATGAAGGACATCTAAGAACTCATGAAAGAATGCATACAGAAGAAAACATTTTTTACCTAGAAACATATGAAAAAATACAGGAAGAACTCTTTAACTATACTTTGTGTGAGAACAAAAATTTTTTCAATAGTAACTTAAGAAAGCATGACAGAAGTGATATAAGAGAATATTTCATTAATAAAGAAGCATTTAAATGTCGGTTGTGTGATTATAAGGCTGTTATTAAAGATGATTGGAAAAGTCATGAAAATGATCATTTTACTGGCCAAGAGATTCTAAAGATTGCTGTTTTATTATATTGAGAATTGCGAGTGTTTTGTCATGATGAATACTTTTCTGCTAAAACTACATAAATCTTTACTTTTCCAAATATACCCTTTTTGCATATCAGGACAATGATTTATTCATTAATCTATCTTTCATGAAAAAAATCCCAAGAATCTAAAAAAAATCCAGAAGCTTTACATTATTTTGGGCAAAAATTGTTTTTACTATCCATTGCAATATCAAGAACATATAGAGATATCTTACTGGTTTGATTTAATTCTAAATACAATAGGAAACTAAAAGGATATCTTCAAATGATATAATTATGAATGTGTACAATATATTTTTTGCATTTAACAACAAGATGGCTGCTACCACTTTACTGGAGTGCAGTTTCTTTATTTTCAAAACTTTTTACCTGGAAGAATTCTAACTTGGTTTGAATAATATTGATAAATTTTCAAAGTAGCGCTGGTTAAATATCACATTAAATGATTATTGATGAAAGACTAATTTAAAATAATTTCAATATTTTATTCCAAATAAAATTTGAGATTCAACTGAGGGACAAGTTCCACAAATTCTGAGGGGATCTGTCTGGAAAGATATAAAGCAAAAGGAAAATAGTATTTACAAAGGCTACAGTAAATTCCTAAAAGGATAATATTTAAATATCAAGTTTTTTTTATTTCTAACATGGTAATTACACACTAAAATGCATCCTATATTCATTGTAAAAAGATTTATACTAAAGAATTTTTTTGCAAACATTTTATTGTATTACTTAGTTTATTGAAATAATAAAAAGTCAGGTGTCACATGACTTATATTTAGCTTGCACTTACAAATATGTAAGATTAAGAGCATGCTAATTAGCTCTAAACAAGCTTTTTCTTTTATTTATGATAAATGCTACTACAAGAGAAGGCATTCAAATCATTTTTATCTTGGATTGTCCCCATCCCCAGACCGGTTTCGACCTATGGGTCTCTTCAGTGAGGAGTTTATTGAAGAAAACAGAAAAATATATTTTAAATTAAAATTCCAAGATCTTTCTTACATGAACTAAAATGTAAAACTTTACCAAGCCTAAAACAAGAACTAGCTTATAAATCAAAACAAGAATGCAAAATTTATTTTGAGGAATATAAAAACCCATTATTATTTTAAAGTCTTGTCACTTATCTCTCTCTCGCTATCTAATAAAGAGTCAATATTATGAGAATCAGAAATCATTCCCTAAAGATATAAAAATATATTGTTTAATTTTGTCATTATACATATACCCCACATAAAAAATTATAAATATTTTTGTAAATAAAAGACTTAAAAACAAATTGTTTGTTTTCTATTGTGAATAAGATTTGTTTTTTAAATAATACATATCGTATTTGATAGCATATAGGATGCCTTTTTTCCTCTCAAAATAAGACAAATGCCAAGCGTTGTTAGCCGAGAGGTCATCACACCCGCCTTGCAAGCAAGTAGTTGGTTGCAGACGGGTGTGGGTTTGTGTCCCGGCCGATGCTATGACATATGAAAAAAATAAGACTAAAATATGGTGTCCATCTTATGTGGTGATAATCAAAATTATGAATTGAAATTTCAGTCAGTCTAAAACTTCTGGTTTATATTAATTAATATACATATGTAAGTATTCCATGCATTTTGTCCTTTTGTGAAACAAAAAAAGATTTACATAAGAATATGTATTTTGTCTTTACTAATACATGTGTATTAAGCATGCATATAAGCTATATATAGCTATGCAACATGGTCATATTAATATGTATATATTCTTATATCAATATCAGAGCAAAACATTCAAAATAGCTTAATATTCTCATAATTTTTAAAAATTTATTTTAAAATTAAATGTTTAAAATACATATAAAAAAATTTACTCAAAAGTGGAAATCTACCCACAATGTAAATAACAGTTAAGAAAACAATTTTCAAAATGTTTAGATTGAAATGAATTTCTGTGTTTTGAGGATGAATATTAAGAGATACCTAACCACAGTGTTTCCTAGTTGCATTTTTTGTAGACATAAATAACTATAAAATTAGTACAGTAAATCATGGAAATTCATGAAAAAATGTAGAACGTTTTTTTTTTCTTAAAAATTATAAAAAAGGTATGTTGTGTCTATACACCACTGCATCCTATATACTAGTAAATACTATATACACATTTGTAAAACAATTATTTTTAAAAAAATCACATATATTAATCTTTAACTGAGGTTTAAAGTTTATGTCTAGTAAATGATTATCAATAATCATTATTGTATTTAACTGAGGTGGATGATGTCAAAGTTGTGAGTGGAGTGAGTTTAACAGTTGTAAATAAAAATGTAACAATTATTTACATGGAAATTTTAAATTATTAATGTTCATATTTATTTATTTTTATTTTTTTAAATTTTAATATCTTAATTTTTTATTTTACTTTTTCTATAGCTCATGAAGAGAGATGAATACTTTGATTACCTTTAAACATCACATGATAATTTCTTATGCGTACCCAAGCTGTTTACACAGGCACTCAATTCTCCACGCAGTAGCGCCATCAGTGCAAGCCAAAGTAATCAATGGATGCAAGAAGGTTTGTGCATAAAATATCTATCTAGTGCCTACAAGCTAGAAACTAGTCTGGGGATATTGGATGAGTAGGCACTATATGGGGATTTTTATGCACAAACCTTGCATCCATTGATTTCTCTGGCTTGCACTGAGTGGCGCTACTGTATAGAGAGTTTAGCCTCTGTTTATTTTTAATTATTGAAAATCACATCAGACATTCTTTCCGTACTATTTTTAGAACAAAGCCATTGCATTATGAGGAGGAAATTTTTTTAATATTTATTTTCCTTTTAAATTTGTATATGTAGGATGAAATATTTCTGATCTTAAAAACTTCATTTTTTAAATTAGTGAAAAAAAGATCTCTTACCTTGCAAAAAAAGACACATAGATTCTAAAGTCGCATAAAGAAGTCACTTATTATAAAAGGAATTTGATGTAAGGTTGTGGAGTATGTACTTTGTGAAGATTCTGTAATGTCTCAATCTTGGACACTTCTGTCCCAAGAATATTGGATACTTATTAAATACTACTTTTATATTTTCCAAACACTCGCATACTTTGTAAAGTAAATGATGCTACATATTTGAGTGGGATATATTTTTAAGACAATTCTTGTAAAAAATAACAAATAATCAACAAAATATTAGGATAATATTGGTGACCAAATGAATGGAAAGAGCACAGCACCTCACAATATAATGAACAATATAAAAAAAAATCATTAAATAAGTAATTAGATACTAAATATTAGAGAGAATTGTAGTCAGATGATGATTCAATATGTATGCATATAGAAAAGGCAATTTTATTTTACAGTGACATAACACTATGTTTAATAATAGATACCTTTTATTCTCTTACTATTTATATGTATTGATTAATTAAAAGTTAATGTAAAGTACATTTAAACATAATAAATAAGCATTGTTTATACAACACATGTACATGAGAAAAATATATGGAATTAAATAAGTACATGCCTATATCTAACATTACGATTTAAACATAACATTTTAGATAAATTTTCTTTAATAATTGCTTAATCTAGTCAATCATAAATATAGAAAATAAGGTAAATATTAATAAAAGATTATTTTTGATGAAATAGTTTTAAAAAATGTTTATTTAATGATAAAATGCAAAAAAAATAATAAAAAGCTAATCTAGATAATATATAAACTTTTATACATTGATAAAAATTTGCTTCTAAAAAGTAATGATATCCATGAATCATTATAATCCATTTCTAGAAAAAAAAAAAGTCTTTTTTTGTTTAAAAATTAAAATATCACCTAAAAAGCATTAATGTATTTTTAGCCAGTCAGTAAACAGTAGAAATAAATCATGAATAATGGTGGATATAACGATGGCAAATACAATTATATAAATTATTTCAGAAATCTACCACTCATATTCATGACTCCATCAAAATATAACTTGTAGCTTATTAATAGATATTATATTTATTATTAAAATTGATGAAAAATAAGCTATCGGTAGCACTCTTACACATAGCAAATATCCTCTTCTAAAAAATAATCTATTGGGAAATGGATTTAAAATTTTACCAATAAATCACTTAATGTAAATATAAAACATAAGGCAGAGTGGTAAATGAATATTTTAGTTTATAGAAATGAAAATAACATCAAGTACTCAAATATAAATAATTGGAAAGTTTAATAAATAGTTCTTATATATTTTTTAAAAAATCCATGTATTTAATTTGTTTATCCTCAAATATTTATTAAGAAAATGGTCTTGAGTTATCACTCCAGATCATCTTTACTATAGTTTCCTAGTCTTTATTTTATTCTTCAAATATTGATAACTGCTATCTTTCTAAAATTAATTAGCGGCTTTCTGCTATTTTTTTACTTAACATTCTTTATTGTGCTTCTTAACATATAAAATTCATCTATCTTTTATAGAGGCAAAAACTCTGCACACAGCAGCACCACTCAGTGCAAACCAGTGCTCTTGGATCCAAGGCTCCTCACTGATGAAAGCCACAAGATCGAAACTAGTCTGGAGATATTGGATGAGTAGGCACTAGATAGGAATTTTATGCACAAACATTCCTGCATCCATTGATTACTCTGGTTGGCAATGAGAGTCGCTACTGTATGGAAAGTTTTTGTCTCTGTGAAAAACAGATTGTGTAAGCCTAAAGAATGGTGATCATGTGATGTTTGATGGTGTATCTTTTATAGGATGCTTTTTTTTCTTCAGATAACCATGTTTTTTTATTTACTATTTGAATCAGTTTTACATTTTTAATTGTCAAAAATTCCAACTCACTTTTATCATTATACCCTGTGTATAAAGTGTAACATTTTACTCATTTTTAAAACAGTTTATATTCTTATTCCATATAATGCTATATTCTAAACTAAACATTTAACCAGAGCTGAAACATGAACTAATTCTTGATAAAACTTATCAGTCTTTTTAACTATTATCATAAATAATGTATTCAATATCATAATGTATTCGTTTGCTTATTAATTTTCTACTGAGATACTACTATTAATTATTTTATCTAAATATCTTCAATGCTTTAGTTTTATCAGATCTTTTTTATGTCAAACTATCAATATATTTCACTAATCCCACATATATATCTTCACTATCAATTAACCTACCATACCACTAGCAAATATTATATAACAGTTAGCTTTTTACAATGCAAATTCTCTACTTGTTCAAACAGTAAAAACAAAGCATAATAGGCAATTTCATAATGTACACATAATTAAGAAATAGTAAAAAACTATCTCAAGACAAATTTCTAGATTCCAAAAGTCAGTGTAAATGTTTTTTGGATCTATTTAAATTTTTAAAATCACATTAATGGTATCTAATTAGTTAAAGCATTGGAGTGTAACACTTGAATAACATTCTCAACATTGAAGAGCTGCATTCAGTAAAGATGGATAATCAAAATATGCTTACAAGTGCATGAAATGTAATATCATAATTAGATAACCCTACTGCAGATTCTTCTGCCATCTTCCAAGATGATAATGCTTCTAATTTATACTGAATACATTAAACACTTTTAAGAATATGAAGATGAGATTATATATCTATGTATTCACATCTAATTTAAACTTTTAGTTAGTTTCTTCACATTTTTTATAGAAATAGGGCTTTTCTTCATGAAGAATGGCTTAATATGTCTCCTGATATGTTAATTATTATAGAATTTTAACTGTTACAAAATATTATTAGTTATAATGAAAATAAAAACTCTATGGTATATTAATAAAAAACAACTTCTGTGAGGCAAGCCCTTTAATATTATTGCAGTCAATATTTTTTTGTTTTCAAAATATTCAATATAGAAATTCACCTATATCAAATAGGTATTTCAGAATCAATTAAATAAATTCAATTTTCTATCTTATCTCTCTCTACATCTTGATAATAGTCTTCACTATTCTCAAATATATCATTTTTCTAGCTTTTATAATACAAAAGATTATTACCCTCAATTTATTGAGTAAATAATATTCAGGACTATTAATTCAATATAATAATAATTTATTTATAATGAATAGCAATAAATAAGTATCAGATCAATGATATAATAAAACAATGTTTCATAATGAAATAATTGGCACAGGGTGGCATTAGTGTATGGAGAGTTTTGCCGTGTTTATCTATGATGATGTTCGGACAACAGACTTATCTTTCATAACCAGGAGAAAATATTTATAGTTACAATTTAATTTTCATTAAATGAATATAAAATAACTTTAAATTTTTTATTATTTTCCTCTAGTTGTGTTTATCTTCATTTATTTATCTCAAGAAACACACCCAAATATCGAACAACTTTTCAAATAAATACAATAAGATTCCAATGTAGCATTTAGCCACTTTCAGTCAGTGAGATTATTTGATAACTATATTTTAACTTTCACAATTCATAAGAATTATCCAATATCCATAAAACAATGACCTGAAGATATTAGAAGAAACCTATTTCCATTAGAGTATAATATGATTTTATATCCAGAATATTTAGCAATAATAATCCATCTAGATAATTATCACAGAATACACATTAAATATAGTTAAATTTTAATTTTCAAGAGATCCATTTGTTTTTGCTGTCATAATTTCCTTAAGAGAGTAACCATTATCCTATCCATTACTATATGTTATTATCCTTGGATATGACTACACCTTTAAGCACAGTAATAATTTATGATAGATTTGGTCAATATGCATAAAGCAGATAATCCAACAGATGGCATTGAAATATAATTATAAAAAAAATTCAAGAGATTGACAATTCTTCACAAATAATTATCCTGTCTTTATGTATTAGCATCATTTGTATTCCAAGTAATGTGAAAATATTTTATCATCTCCATTGAAATTAAGAATAGATTTACTTGGAAGCGATGTTGATAAATGTCAATTAGTATAAAGCCATTGTTTTAGATTTTATTTGTCTGAAAAACTGACACCAAACCTCTGTTTAGTCACTCATGGTGTATATTCTTTTAATATAGCTTTTTCCAAATATGTACATCGTTGTCTTTGTAATAAGAGAAATGTTTATTAAATGTAAAACTTCCTCTGAAATAAGCCAACACATATATAAAAAATGAACACAACTTCAAAAGAATAAAAAGTGCCAAGTTTCTACTTGATGACAGGAAGTTCATATAACTTATTCAAATGATGTAATATTGATTGTCATTGTTATTTGATATTGCGATGGTGTCTTGAAAATTTATTGAGTTATTATTTATAATATCAACTATACATTTTAAAACATCTACCATACACATTCATATGAACATATTCATGCATGTGAAATATAATTTGTTATTTATTTATTGATGTACTTATCAAAATACACATATATAAATATTGCTATTTTGTTAAAATATAGGTATCATCTCTCCTTTTGAAATTCAAATAGCTTTCACTTTTGAGAAAGTTGATATGGTGTGACTTTAAAGATGAAAGGAATACATCATAAATTTTGCATATTTTAAAATATTGACAGTAAATATTTTAAATAAAATATATAGAATATCAACTTTGAGTTTATTCACAGATGTGCACATAGGGTGAAATCAGGAAAACTTTCATTGATGATTCCTATGGCTTACCTCAAGATAATGAATCAATGTTTAGTATATAAATATATATATAAATTATAATTATATATATGATTATATCTGTTTGGGATCTAGCAGATGATATATATCCTTCCACTACAATTTTTTTAATCTATATCCTGGGTACTATTAGTGAAACGTCACTCTATATCTTTGAAGTTTGTAAACTGTGAGCTTTATACCAAAATTTTCTTTAATGAAATAGTAATAAATTTGATATAAGAAATTATATATAGAAATTCTTAGTCATCACTAAACAACTTGTTCAATAATGTTTATGTGGATGCTATCTACTAAAACTTTCCTTTTAAATTCAGTGGGATACTTATAAAATGACTTTATCAATTCACCCTCTTTATAAATTGGAAACATTTACATGTATGTGATATAAACCTATTATTATAAAGTGCTGAAAACTTTGAAATTATTCAAATGGAAGTCAATCTCCAATAATGCGCTATTTCTTAACTATTATAAATCTGCTTGCAGTCTCCCGTCAGTAAGAGTTGAAAAAACTTAGATTGACTTCCGTTTGAATAACATGTGATATAAATGTGCAGACTATATATTTAAAGTTTTAGCATTATCTTAACTATGTAAGCTTTTCTAGATTTGTCTTAAGTCTGATTAATTAAGATTGAGTGTGCATTTTTTCTTACTTCTTTAAAATTTAAGTTTACCTAAAATTATACAAAGCACAAAGGATTGTGTGAGTTTTTATTTGAAGTCTGATATACTGAATACGTAACAACTGTAAATTAAAACTAATTATTTGGGTCTTCATGTCACTACTTTAATTGTCCCTATTTCTGACTTGGGACCTGCATGTTTTCCTGTTTCTATTCCCTTGAATCTATTCCACCTGTATATGGGATACCCAATAGGTATTGTTTTCCTTTCGAACTTTATAGTTATTAGTTTTAAAAGTTCTTCAATGATCTCAGAGTGCTTAACATTTCTGATATTTCTTTGACAGTGTTGATCAGCTGTGATTAAAGATTGCTCCATGTGTTTTGACAAGTTTCTCCTTATTAACCAGATGATTCGGTCTTCCATGAATTGGAATGTAGTCAGCATCTTTAATTTAGTTGTCTGTCTCTGAAAATATTGGGTGTAGTTTCCCTCTTGACTTATCTGATATCTGTGATTGCTTTAATTATCTTTATCTCAGAAGTTCTCTATCAAGGCATATTTAACTCAGCATAAATCTATTTGTAGATATAGTGTTAATTACATGTTTTAATTTAAATAACATTTTATGCATAGCAAATGTATTTTTAATTTAAAATTTTTAAATATGAAAGTCATTATTTTACTTTAAATTTTATTGTACTTGCAAATGATATTCTATCATTATTTAAAACATGTAGTTATCTGTAAAAAATTCTAGAAATACAAAACAATAATTATAAACTTTTTTTTTTTTTTAACAAAAGAAAAACAAATAAAAAGTGATTTAGATCATATATAATATGAGGAAACTCTTTTAGTGGATTGTGAAGTACAAACTGTTTTGCAACAAATTTGAGAAATGTAAGGTAATTTGAGGAATTCCAATTTACCTCCATTTTTTTAAAAGAAATGAACATAGAAAACAGCATTAGTATTTTTTGTAGCATTAGCAAATCCAGATAACTTTTTTTCTTCAATCCTGGTATAAAGCTGGTTCTAGTGAGCATTATCAATAACATTTTATAGTTTGATATGTTAATAATAAACAAATAACTTTATTCATTTTATTATTTGTGAATTTCAGCATATTGAGACTACTTTGCAAAATACTTCATTTTATAACTAAAATAAAAGAACATATTCCTTATACCCTTTTATATTTTGAGAAATATTTCATTTCATACCAAAAATAAAAAAGACTTTTTACACCCCTTCATTTATACGTTCTGTATATATATATATTGTTCATTGTTTAAGTGTTAAATGGTTTTAATGATTACATATATATATATATATCGAATAAATTAAATATGACCCAAGGCTATACTAATAATTAAAAATAAAATAGAAATTCATATAACACTACAATACTAGTCAAAAACAAAATTTTACTAAAATATCTTACACAACCATGATTTCAACTATTAACAAATAGACTTTCTCAACTGAAATGCAACTAAACATATACATACAAAAGACAATAGTCTTACCATCATGCCTTTCAAAAACCAACTTCCATTGATGGCCTCAGATTCATAAAAAAATTTATCACCAAAGTTTGTTTCACTCTTCAGTTCACCCTTTTCATAAAAGATAACCTCTGCATTGCGAAATAATATTTTATGATACAAAGCTGAGTTTTGAGATCTATTTTTAACTCTACTCTTATGAACTTTAACCCTTTCATTAAGACTTAATTACACTAACCTATATAAATTTATTACAACTGCAAGGTATCTTATAAATTACCCCAAAAATAGATGTGCAACCAATTAACTGTCTTGAACTATTTAGTAATTCTTACACAGCCATGGTTGTATAAGAATTTTAGTAAAATTTTGTTGTTTTTGGCTAGTATTGTAGTGTTATATGAATTTCTATTATATATATAAATTAATTTTGTGTTTAAACCATGTATTATTTTTGATTACCTCCCAATGTTTCAATAAAATAGCAGCCACTATTGTCAAGGTTAAGTTTCTTAAAAAACCCATTAGATTTCAAATAGTAATGAGATTCAGTGAGAGATACTATTTGAGATCTAATGGATTTTCTTTAGAAACTTGACCTTAACAATGGTAGATGCTATTTCATTGAAACATTGGGAAATAGTCAAAAATAATATATGGTTTAACCCAAAAATTAATTAATTTACATCATATAACCATGAAAACATTATATATATATATAATATTCAAATATAAGTATATTGTCTATACTAAACTTAATGTAATTAGAAGAGACTTGAACTCAGACTTTCAATCTCCCTACAGCTATGCATTGCATCTTATACAACCAATACCCAAGGCCACATGTGAAAAAAAGAAATGACCTTCAAAATATGTATTTTGTGCTGAACCAGAACTTATCAGTTGGTCCAGATCACCATATTGGAGGTCATTTATCTTTTTCATATGTATGTAGTCATGGGTATCTGTTGTATGATATGGAGTGCATAGCTGTAGGGAGCTTGAAAGTTCTGATTTCAAGCCTTTTCTAATTACATTAAGTTTAGTATAGACAATATACTTATATTTGAATATTATATATTCAACCTGTATTCTGACCATCCCTCTACTGTGTATTTAAATGGATATATTATGGTCCTATATGTGAGGGCTCAGAATGACTTAAAGCCAACATGGGTCCAACAATAGTATTAGCATTAAAAAGGACTTTGAATGTTCCACCATTGAATTTTCAATGATATGAATGGCTGAAAAATTGCAGGGTGGAGAAGATTAAAGCTTGACCATTATAGTTTGTAGATTTGCTATCTTAATATAAACTGAGCACTGCACTGATTGTATGTATGTTTGGGAGACGATGATTTGGATCAACTGTTGAATGATTGTTCAGCATGAAACATGTATATTGGAGATCATTTATCTTTTTCACATGTATGCAGTCATGTGTATTGGTTGAATAAGATGGAGTACATAGCTGTAGGGAGCTTGAATGTTTATATATATATAATAAAAATAATAATTTTACCCATTAAAATTCTTTTTATTATAATTACAATTTTGTTTTAATTAATGGACATATTTATTTATATTATATATATATTGTAATGGTATAAATCAAAAAATTTAATTAATAGGCCATATAAATTTGGCAAATCAAAATTTGTATCTGTATAAAATAAAATGTAGTTTGAATTTATCAGGAGACTCTATGAATTTAGACTGGCTGAAATATATATGATTACAAAATAATGACTACTGTAATTAATTTATTTAATGCCCATCATGTCTGGAACTAAAATCTATATTGTTATAAATAAGATGAAGCCAAAAGAGCTTAACAATATTAGAAAAAGAATATTATGAACCAATTCAAATGAAAGAAATAGATAGATGTAGAACTGATGTCAGTAAAGATAAGATTGATGCATAAGTGGATTGAAGAATTAAGATCACTGTTCATGATAATAATTTTATTTGATATTTAGAAACTATATTCTTAAATAAAATAAAAGTTGAATGTATTATTCAAAATTTATATAACTTGTATAATATTACTGATTTATTTTGCAAGCATCCTATTAGGATGAAATTTGGAATTGTTTTCAAAAAATCTTTACACATGTTTGAGATTTTAATTAGTTTATTATTCATTATAAACTGACTAAGATAAAAAATTTTACTTGTATATAAACTTAATTAAAATAAAGTATTTCTCACAAATTTATTTAACAAATTAGTGTTAAATTGGGTTCCATGTTAATCACCAGCAGGAACATCAGTTTAAGAAGTTCGTTAATCTATATGAAGGACGTATAAAATAGGCAAGAAAACAGGAGAAAATGCTTATATAACGATACCCTGAAGGGAGCTTATAATGTCGAAGTTTAAGGTTGATGTATCAGGAATGATTAGCATTTATTTGATCCTTATCTATGCAAATAAACATTACTATACAATTGCTAAATAAGATAAAGGAAATAAGCCACTTAATTTTAGCATAATATTAGTGATAATTGTAAATATTTTTTTAAAAAAGGTATTCTTTTTATGATAAATATGTATTTCATCATTATTAAGTTATATATAGAGTTCGCAAAACAAACTCTTAACAAGCTTTGAGAAATACCCTCAAAGCTTGTTAAGAGTTTGTTTTGCGAACTCTATATATAACTTTGTAAATACGAGCTTTATTAAAATTAGGTCATGTGAGATCTGACTTGATTTTTTATCAATTTATTTCATCATTATAATGATTTTAATAATTTTTTGTAGGGGGGATTGTAAGGATTAGCTTAGTTCAATACTTACAAAAATGCCAATAAACATCACATGATCACCATTTCTTATGCTTGCTTATAACTGTTATTAAAACAGGCAAAACTCTATACGTATTGCCACTCAGTGCAAGCCAGAGTAGTCGATGGATGCCAGAAGTCTTGTAGTTCAGACCTATATGACTATATAAGCTAATGAATTTGAATTGAAAATATTACAGTGTTTTCAATTTAAGACTAATAGTTTTGTAGTTAAGTAGAGATAAAAGGTGGCTGCTGGAGTGTTGCATTAGATCTTAAGATCTAGTTGCAGTGCTCTCAGACCTAAGGCTCCTCACTGACGAAGGCCACAAACCAGAAACTAGTCTGGGGATATTGGATGAGTAGGCACTAGATGGGGGTTTTATGCACAAGCCTTCTCGCATCCATTGATTACTCTGGCTTGCATTGAGTGGCAATATGTATAGAGAGTTTTGCTTTACAAAATTGTATATTAAAGAAATAAAAGAAAAAGAGAGAAGAAAGTTATTATTTGCTTTGAATACTAAGTAAATGTTTTATTAAGCTTTGCATGTCTACAATTATAAAAAAAAAAAAAATTTGACGGAAATTTAGTACAACAACTTGATATATGGTTCTTTTTCCCTCAATAAATAAAGTGTTCTAATTTTTATTCATTATTTTGTTCCAAAGTTTTTTTTTTTTTTTTACATTTTACAATATGAATGGAATCTAATACAATAATAAAAGGATAATAAAATTATAGATTACATTTTTAGAAAATCATTTAATTATGACCATAATTATAGGAGGTGTGCATGTAAATAGGTTATGAAAAGATGAAGAAATGCTTTAGTTTGTTTAAGATTTATTTTAAGTTATTTATTTTACTGTAAAATACAAATATTTGATGCTTTACTTTGGACAGTGGAATATCCTAAAAAATTATAATCTGATGTGGGTACAAATCTTTATTAATAACAATAAGCAAGCTATTGTGAGACACATGAGAATCTGGATATTCAAAAAGTGCAGCAAACTTCTTTATTTATTCCATCCATCTCACAGGTGGTCTATTTCTAGGAGTTTTCAATCATTTGGAATCCAGTTTAAGATTTCAGCAGTCCATTTTTTATTATTTCTTTTAGAAATATGCTTTTTGCAGCTACACTTTAATCATTTAATTCTTTCATTGATATTAGTAATACCTGTTTGTTCTCCCACCCATATATGCCATTTTTAATCCCTTGTTGTTACACATAACATACATTTCTTAATAATTCATTGAAATGGTCTGAATACTCTATATTGCTCTTCTGTTAAATGTCCAACTCTCAGATTCATCAGTAAGAATGGTAAAACCTATTTATTAAAAATCTTTCTTTTCAAACATTTAGACATATTTTCATATAATTATATATATTTCTTCCAAAAGCACTCCATCGGAGATTAATTCTATGATTTATTTCATTTATAATGTGTCCATGTGTATTAATAATTTGGCCACGTTATTTGTAGTTGCTAAGATATCATTATCAATCATAATTTTTTTCTTTTGAGAAACTTTCTTAAACACTTTATCTATACTCTTTATTTATATCAAAACTAACAGTTTCCTGTCCTGCAGTCATCATCAGAGCTACAATATTTAAATATATAATTAATATACTTATGCACATTCATATAGATAATTAAGTACACAAAGTAAACAAAAATAAATATACATTTTAACATGACCATTATAAATAATCATTTCCCATTTCATTAATTTTTGTTAGTTTTGATATAAATAAAGAGTATTGATAAAGTGTTTAAGAAAGTGGTAAATGGTATAATATGTTAAAGTAGAAATCAATACATGGGAAAAGTAAGAAGAACATTATAAATATTACTTTAGTCTTTTTAGCATTTATCTTTGATACTATTTTTTTTACTTTCATCTGATAACTCTGGCATTATCCAAAAACAATGACATCATCTACAAAATCTAGATAACTTAAATAATCTTTATTTATTTTTAATCCCTTAGTTTTCCATTTCATCCACAAAATACTTCTTTTAAAACTGTTGTAAAAATCTTAAGAGATGTGGAGACACCTGTCACACACGCTGATACATTGTGATAAAATTTTGCAGAATATGACAATATTTTGGTCTATATCTTGATGATCCAATGCTTTAATCATTGAAGAAATGCTTATAGAATAAAATATCTTGTATAATCCCAAATTCAAAGTATAATAGCAACTCGCAATCATTATTTCTTTCTATAAATTATCCCAATACTTAAATTCGATCCACTGTGTTAAAACCACTTTTAAATCTTGCTTGCGGTTTTTTCTCATGTGTCAAAGCATCGGCCGGGAAGCGAACCCGTGAACCCTTGTGTTTTTGTGTTTGTTAAAATCCAAAATTCACTGTAGACAAATTGTAATTATCTTGATAAAAACTTTGTATAGAACTGATATGAAACTGATAGGTTTTGTAATTTATAATGCCTTCTTAATCATCTTTTTTAAATATCAAAATTACTACTGAACTCATTCAATCATCTGGTACATTTTTATTATTTCTCACATTACATTAATATCATTTGACGATATATATATGTATTCAATACTGTAATAAAGATATATATGAAAGATGATGACCTGGCCCAACTTATGAGTGCTGGTTCAGCACAAAATGCATCTTGGGGGTTATTTGTCTTTTATTGTATCTTTATTTATATGAAATTATTTATGAAATAAAAAAGAATGGAGAAATATGGAAGTATCTATAAAATAAAATAATGCTATTAATTTTCATATGTCATTTAGTGTAAACAAAGTAACTGAATGAATAGATTCCAAATCTTAACAGTCATTGGCTCATTTAATTTTCCATTTATCATTAGTAGTGACTTATAAATGAATAGTCCTGGTATTTGTAGATGAAGTAAAGAGCAAAAAAGATTTAAGATGAGTTTTGTTATGACCATGCAAAGCGATTTGTGAAATACAAGTGTAATATATATATATATTGAAACAGTTAGACCTGTTTCACCTATTATCTTCGATAATAGTATATTTCGTTGCACTAAGATTTCGTGTATTTCTTTAATTTAAAACATTGAGTGTGCTTATAATATAGCAGAGTATGTGCGTGTATAATCATCCTATTAATTATAATATGAAAATATAGTCTTAAATATTTATATACGCGCATATTCATTTACGCTTGTTAAAACTGAAATAAACATAACTGTGTAATTAAAATTTATCTATATAACAGAATAATAAGTTTAAATTTATAATATTACTTCAGACTACTCAAAGAAGTATGGAGAGATGCATGTTGGGAGTAACAAGAAGAGATCGAAAATTGCAATATATGGGTAAGAGAACAAGCACGTGTTTCATCGAAAAAATTAAAAGACTGAAATGGAGTTGGGCTGGACATATTGCTAGAAGAGATGATAATAAATGGACAACTGAAATCTTAAACTGGATTCCAAGAGTTTGTAAAAGACCCAGAAAGAAACCACATGTGAGATGGATGGATGAAATAAGAAAATGTGTAGGGGTGATGTGGAGAAGAGAAGCTAAAGATTGGAGAGTCCTTCATCCTGCAGTGGATTGATAATGGTTGATGATGATGATGAATTCCACCAAGTGCAAGCCTTCATAATCAATGAATGCAGGAAAGTTTGTGCATAAAATTCCTATCTAGTGCCTACTCATCCAACATCCCAGACTAGTCTTCTAGATTGTGGCTCATCAGTGAGAAGCCATGGATTTGAGAGCACTTCATCTAGATCCATTAATTATGAAGACTTGCACTTGATGGAACTACTGTATGGAGAATTTGATACTCTTATTAATAGCATGTGTAAACATATGAAATGGTGATCATGTGATGTCTTGATGAAGATAAAATATAAATATTAAAAACGAAACCCAAAATGATATGTCTAAATTGATATATTGAATACATATATTAACAAATAATATCACTATTACAAATAAATTTCTCTTTTTTTTTTTACATTAAATAATGTCATTCGTTGATACATATAGGTATTCAATGTTATAATTTATAAATTTCAATGTGCTGCATGTTTTGGTCATATTAATATTTTCCCGGTAAATAATAACGTATAATCCACGATAATGGATAAACCTTAAGAAAATGATCGAAATGCAGGAAAATTCGTAAAAATTATGTTACATAAATAAACCAATTTTTTTATTTATATAATGAACGATGTAAAAAAGAGGTTTTTATATGATATTAATCAGTAGATGAATTGTTTAGAAAAAGAAATTGAGTAGACAATTTTTATAATTTAATTAATAAAGACTGTAATTTTAATGAAAAGTTTAATTATTCGCCAGTTAACCTGTTTTGGAATCTCATCTCGGATTGGTTGAAGATGTAGATATAGGAACTAATAATATAGATATCAGATCTTACATTGTAAACATTTATAACTACTGAATAAAATGTAAAACCTTAGAATAATAAAAGTGGCATGTGTAATTTATCATTAAAACAATAAAAGTGTCGTGTCCGCCAGTTACAATACCCTCTGGTGAACTATCTATGCAGGGAGCTAACCTTGCCCTGCCTATATAGGTATACAATAATTATAATCAATAAAGACTAACGAAGGTAGAATTAGTAAAAGCAAATTTAATTATAATACATATGCGGAAAGAAGTATTAGTTATACATTAAATATATTTACATGAATACATTAACATAATTATATGTTACGTCAATAAACCGGAAAGGATACAAAAACAATAATAAAGATCGATATGACCTACTTTACAATCCCTAAGCTGACTCTTGGACGTTCGGAGGCCAGCGGATCTGCTCTGGAGCTACCGTGCTAAATAAGCGACGTTTAGCGCTTTTCAAAGTTCATCTGCATCGGTAGAGCTTCTAGTAGCAAGTGTCACAAATTCTTTACACTGCACTCATTTCCCCTAGTCCTGATTCCCTGGATTTGATTGGTCACATCTTATCCGTCCTGGTTGGATCAATCCCTCCCAGTTGACTTGCAGTGAAAAATTTAGACTTAAGTCTTAATTAGCAACAACAAAAAGAAAAGTATTAGTTTGATTAATTATATTTGCAGCCCGAGTACTTTTTATTACACACCTTGTTTATCTGCAAAGTTCCTTCGTCAACTAAACTTCTCATCTAAAGGGATTTGTTTTCCTGGTGTTTTAAAAATAACACAACTATTAAAGTTTAATATTTAATTAACGAAGTATTTTCTATCCTTCATGTATAAATAACTTACGCATGTATGTGCGATAATTTATACACGTACGTTTAAATATTAAATTCACATTTACAACGTTTATTATTATTACTTTGCGTGTATGTGTATTTTAATTATACACACACATAACAAAAAGTAATAAGAAAAAAGTTTAATTATTCCGATAGAGAGCAAGGTGGAAAACTTAGACTGGGGAATGTAAAATTAAGTAGCTAACAAGTTTTCGGTAAAGGTTTACTTTAGCGACCACATCATAAAAATCATGTTCGCCCTCTAGTTTTCAAAATTATAAGTAAATTATTATTCGAAAATCTTACGTATATACTACTATATTATAATTACATTAAAATTTATTAAAATGTAAAAGATAAAAAAAAAATATTTACCATTTTAAAGAAGTTGGAATAATTACACTAGTTTAATTAAAATAATTAGTTTAAATTATTTGAAACTTAAGAATTTAAACTATTGGTATTTATAACTTAAGAATTTAAACTATCTCGATGGTTCTCGGCGGAATAGATGACAACGGGGAGCCATTAGTCATCGAAATCGACGAAACATATTATTTCCACAGAAAATACCACAGGGGGACTACATAGAGGGCATTGGGTCTTTGGTGGTATTGAAAGAGGGTCAAAGAAGTGCTTCTTAATAGAAGTTACGGATAGAACGGCTGGCTCATTGGAGGCCCTAATCCAGCAATACATTTTACCAGGGACTCGCATAATTTCAGATGGCTGAGCTGCGTACAATAATATCTGCAGACTTAGCGATGGTGTGAACATGCATTCGGTTGTCGTCCACCAGGACAACTTCGTGAATCCCGAAGACCAAGACATACATACCCAGAATATTGAGAATATGTGGATGAGGGCCAAGCTGAAATTCCAATCTGGTACCAGCAGGGCTTTATTTTCATCATACCTCCAAGAATTTGCCTTCCGCAGTAGATATAGCACTGCCGCCTTTTTCTCCAACTTCCTGCTAAGAATAGGGCATAATTATGCTTAAAAAGGTAAATTATTTTTTTTATTTATTATCTTTTACGTTTTAATTAATAAATATTTACTGTAATTGTAATATAAGAGCAGATACGTAAGATTTTAGTTCTAATTTTAAAAACTAGATGGCGAATATGCCCTGGTCGCTAAAGTAAACCTTTACCCAAGTTTTCTTGGTATAATTGGCGAGAGATTCTCGACTTCGTTTAAGAAGAAGCTACAGTACATCACATCACATCATCAATTTGTTTAACGTTATTATTACTACCATTTTTCGTGTTTAAAGAAAAGTAACTGCCTAAGATTCTGATAAACTTTTATAGTTATTTCATACATACATTATTTCTTGTTTCTATGTAGGATAATTTAATTATGTAAGTTAATCTTATTTTTATAGTCGCGATGTAAATATTTATTTTACTAACATTTACGGTTTATATTTTAGAATTACATGAAGTTAATTAAGATGCAGATGTTATTAAAATAGCCTATTAAAGCAACGTTACATTATTGGTTTGAACATAAGTTATCACGTAATTTTTAGTGTTTGTAGCTGTAGGTTTTCAGTGTCTAAAAATTTGAAAGTAAACTGGTTTGAGTAAAGAAATAAGATTGAAAAATAAAGATACTTTTTTAAAGATATTAAAGGAATAATACTTGCAGTTTTAAAACTGGAATCTGGGCTTCAAATGAAGGAATCCGAACGGACTCGTAAATCAATAAAAAGCAAGAACATAGAAGTTTAATATAAATATTTAATATATTCATTAAATATAAATTTATTATAACATTTAATTGATAGCCTAAATTTTACAGTTCTATACGGTTTAGTAATACCGAGAAAGCATTTAAAACAATCATACTTAACCTGAGGCCCACCAAGCATTTATTTATAACCTAAAACACTCTCGTACTAATCTTAGTTATTAAAATCTTGAGATGTTTGACATCTATCGCCTTATATGCATTTGCTTACGTTAATATCTGTCGGTTTGTGACTATTATGAAACCTATTGTTCTTTATATTTAATTATAATTTGTTAAAATGGCAGGGAGTGTTTTCAAAATCCAAATGAAAAATATCTTAAGAAATAAAAGTTTCAAGACAAATGGGAAGAAAAATATTTCGTAGCGCAAAATAAACACAGTTCGGTAATTTGCATGGTTTGTTATCCAATAGTTATAGAAAAAAAAAAAATCACTTCACCATTATGCCATGAAACAAATCATTTAAGTATTCCTTTCCACATGAGATATTAATAAGATGTGAAGGTGAATAGTATTTTATTGACATTCTTTTACACACCTCGATGCGATGGCTAAGCTGAGAAAAGTTCTGAATCGTTATTCTTCTTTGCGGTAAGAAATTATTGTATTTTTATAACAAAAGTTTAAAGTTTAGCGAGAATTTGAAAATGATGGATGGTTTCTTTTAGTCTTGCTGCGCAATGTCACAATCGTTGTTCATAAGTTGAAAATAAAATAATTCACATATGGTAAATATATTTGCTTTGGATGAGTGCGATGTACGCAATCACATAAATTGTGGTAAAAATCGATATGAGAAATGAGTTATTATATCTAATTAAAGTAAATTATTAATTAACTCAATGAAAAACGAAGCATCTGTTCCGAAGAAATACAAAAGCAAATGCATCATTTTCCATCTATTATAGGATTAAAAACATTCGTATATTATAAGAAGTAATAGTAAATAATAATAGAAATTAATTGTAGTCAATGCAAAATAGAAAGATATTGTTATATTTAAAATACATTAATTACCTTTATAAATGATTAAACACTGAGTACTAGTTAATCAAATTTTATCTAACGATCTATTTAGTGTGTAGTATTTTTTATATAAATATATTTTTTTTTATAGGGCATAAAATATATTTCTACTATTAACTTCTTATATATATATATATAGGTGTTTTGAACTATGCATGGCAACAATCATAATAAAAAAAAGGTAATCATTTTAATTGCAAAAACGCTATTTATATAAGAGATTTAAGAACATATTTCAGGATTTTAGAAATATTAAGAATTACATATTACTTATGGAAAGTCACTGGTACGTAGAAACAATAATTGTTATACAACTATTTGCACTGGGATATGATTATGCAAAGCTGTTTTACAAATTCAACAAGTTCAAAAATGATACGAATCTGGAGATTGTCTTTAAAAAAAGAGGGAGAGAACAATTATGCCAAATTTTGGAAATTAGTGTCCAAAAAAAAAAAAGATTATACAAAATTGTGACCACATGCAAATCATGTTGTTTTCATCAATTATTTTTGTGAATCATATATAGAAACCTATTATAAATAATCAAAAGATTGTCTCTCCATCAAAAATCACACTAATTTTTAAATTAACATTTGGACAAGGTTTATTTTATATATTATGATATTGTTCACTATATTGCAATCCCCATACCTCCATAAACATTTGTATATGTTCTTAGAAGAAAAAAAGGTTAAGTATTGCTGCTTTAAAGTATCCTTAGAGCCCATATTAGGAATCTTCGTGGATGTCAGTAGGTATTAATGTATGTCCAAGCTCTTATTTTTCTAAGTATATCTTCCAGTTTTATGCATTGACCTCTTCTTTGGCTTGCGACTTAATCTTTTTAAAAAATTCTCTGGAGTATCTAGATCTATCCAGGGATATCTTTATTTTCTAATTTAAGACTGTTGCCTTGAAAAAAAACTAATTAATTTTTCTATTATCTAAAAGTTTTTTTAGTTTTAATCTTAACAACTTCATTACACATTTTCGAACTTTGCATTCCATTATTAATCTACTCTGATTGTTGTAACATATAAATATTTATGTAAATTTATAGTAGGTACTCTTTTTAATATATTATAATATGTATGTGTGAATAGCTAGCTCACGTATGCCATTATTGCTCTTAATTGAGCCCAAGCATTATTCTCTCTAGAGTCACACACATAATCTTATAAAAAGAATAATCTTTACAACAATGACTCTTTTCACTTTGTGCCTTTGGAGTATTCTTTTACTGTCTGTCTGCCATTTTGAATTCCAGATCTGCATTTTCAAATGTATTCTCAATTATAATAATTTGAGAATTAGTTTAAATATTGTTTGAATCTTCATTATCTGGTCCAAGATTGTTTTAATGATTTATATAGGCTATCTCTTACCCAGATTATTTCCAACAATGTAAATATCTTTCCTCTTCTTAGTGTCTTGTGTTTTTTTTTCCTGATATAAGTCTGGTCTGATATAAGCTTTTTGCCCATAAGAATTAATTTACGACTTCTTGCATGTCATCATAGTATTTATTAGATTTTGATTTAACTGCTGAATAGCTTTTTAGCAATCCTATATGATTCAAGATGATCTGGTGAGTTATAAACATATTTCATTCCCCACTTTATTAAGAAAACTTCAAATTCAACAGAGGAAATCCTGTGCCATTATCTGACACCACGATTTCTGGTAATCCAAATTTCTTTTAATATGTGAATAATTTCGACTACCTAGTATTTTAGCCATTATTAACTCAAATTACAAAGAATCACATGAACACCTTTCATGATCCATTTGCATGGGCTCTATAGCTGGTCACTTTTAACAATGAATAGTATTTCTTGGCAGCAGATACATCTTGGATTGACATTTGCATTTCTTTATATATTTTAATATTTGCATCAATGTTAGGCCACTACAAATAACTGTGCTAGGGCTTTACCTCTAATTATGACAAGACAATCTTAGGGAAGTTGTTCCAAAATATTACTGCAATCCTGAGAAGAGATTATTTTATTGACAATTATCTAATTCATAAGTATCTGGTAATGTGTATTGGTTTTAATTGAAAATTCTATGGCTTTACAATTGATTAATTTGGTTTCTTACTTGAGTACAGGACTTATTGCTTTACAACTATGTGCATTAAGATATGATTATGCAAAGCTGTGTTTATAATTCATCAAGCTCAAAAACCTGCATCTGGAGATTATTTTTTAACAAAAGAAGGAAGGAAAAATGAAGGTGAATGTTAGAAATTAGTGTCTGAAAATATAAGATTATATAAAACAGGCAAAAACTCTCCATACAGTAGTGCCACCCTGTGCCAACCAGAGTAATCAATGGATGCCAGAAGGCTTGTGCATAAAATCCCCATCTAGTGCCTACTCATCCAATATCTCCAGACTAGTTTCTGACTTGTGGTCTTCGTCAGTTAGGAGCCTTGGATCTGAGAGCACTGCACCTAGACCTTAGGCACTAGATGGGGATTTTATGCACAAGCCTTCTGGCATCCATTGATTACTCTGGTTGGCACAGGGTGGCACTACTGTATGGAGAGTTTTGCCTGTTTAATAACAGTTATGTGCTAGCATAAGATTTGGTGATAATGTGATGTTAATTAAATGATATACGTGAAAGATAATATTAAGAGTTGCATGTGGCAATTATAAACAGTCAAAAGATTGTCTTACTATCAAACATCACACTAATTTTTAAATGAACTCTTTGACACTTTTAGGTTTATTTTATATATTACTATATTGTGAAGTATAGTTTAAAATGCTGTGGCCCACATTCAGTAGAACACGTGTTACTAGAAAAAAAAGTTTAGTATGGCTGCTTTGAAATATCCCTAGATTCCATTTGTGATCTGGGATATCAGTAGATATTAATGCCTCTTCAGGCTCTTGTTCTTTTAAAGTTTTCATCTAGCTTGATTCACTGGCTCTTCTCTGGCTTGTGGCTTAATCTCCTTTTTAACAGTTCTCTGGAGTATCTATATCTATCCAAGGATATCTTTATTTTCTATTTTAAGGCTGCCATCATAGAAGTAACTAATTAATGTTCCTGTTATCGAAGTTTTTTTAATCTAATAACTTAATTACATGTTTTTAAACTTTGCTTTCAGCTATTAGTTATTAAGTTACTCTAATTGTCCTCGCACAGTTTAATATAAATATTAGTTTATTTAAGTTTGTATTGAGTACACTTTTATATATATATATGAGTATGTGAATAGCTCACACTTATTCCATTATTGCTTTTAACTGAGTCAGAGCATTATCCCCTCTAAGGTCCCACATATAATCTTAAAAAAAATAGTCATCTCTACAGCAACAACTTTAACCAACTTGAATCCCAGATCCACATTTTCAAGTGTATTCTCAATTACTGTAATTTTGTCTAGTGCTCTTAGTAGCTTTTGCATCTGTCCACTTTCTTTAGAAATAATTAATATAAAAATGAAAATGGATATTGAAATTTTGTTTGAATCTGCATTATCTGATCTAAGATTGCTTTAATGTCTTTTCCTTCCAACAGTAAATATTTTTCCCTTTTCTTAGCTTCTTGTATTTCTTCTTCTAATGCAAGTATTGTCAGATTATTTCAAAACTTTTTGCCCATAAATATTAATTTGCAGCTTCTTGCATATTATTGCAGTTCTATATAGTTAAATTTTGATTCAACTGCTGAAAAGCTTTCTAGCCAATTCTACTTGATTCAAGATGATATGGTGAGATACAGAGATGTTTTATTACCCATTCTATTTAAAAACTTCAAATTCAATGCAGGAAATGTCATTGTTTGATATCTGGATTTCTGGTGATCCCAATTTTTTTAAATGTTTTTGACGTAACTAATATTTTTTTTCTAGTTTATATTTCGCCCAATTTGATCAGCTGCTATTAACTAGAATCCTGAAGAATGACGTGAACACACAGGCTTTATGAATTGTTATTTTTGACTAAGAAGAGTATTTCTTGGCAGTGAATAGTAATGGATTGATGTATTTGCAATGTTAGCCATCACACTTTAACTAAGGACTTTAGCTTTACTATGACAGAACAATCCTAGTGAAGTATTTACAAAACCTTAGTGCAATCCTGAATTGGGACTTTTATTGCCAATTATACAATCTTTATTAGTTGGTAGATGCTGCCATACATTCCACAGGCATTTGTGGGAAATTTTAGACTATTTACCGGATTGTTTAGTCCTGATCCAATTCGTAATTATCTGGTAGTTGTATTGGTTTTAATCTAAAGTACTATGTCTTTGCAGTTGATTAATTTTGGCTCTTCATAGACTACTACCATTCTGTTTTTTTTTCTGTTATGTCAAATATGGGATAATGTTAGCATATTTTCTTTATCTTTTCTAAATTGTAATTCTTAATTGTATATTAATAACAGATATATTAGTGAATCAATCTCGAACTTAAATGATCTGTTAGTGCCTTTTTACTTCGAGAATATTACAAAACATGGCTAATGATCAGTTATTTCTTTAAGTACTGTGCCATATAACCATTGGCAGAATTTTTTTCAGTATTTGACAGTGTCCTAGACACGAATGCTATTGGATATTTAACATTTTGTGAAAGGTGACCAAGTTGTCGAATTCTGTAATGATGCAATAATTGTTAAAGTTATATCCAAACTGTTATGAAAATGAAGCAGTAAGTGGCTAGTTATTAGAAATGCTTTTGTCATTTGAAAAGAATTTTTTTGTGATTTTTTTCCAAATCCAATGCTGACTGAAATAAATCATAAAAGGGTGTGGCCACATAAGTTTCACCCTTTAGAAAATTTTCAAAAAAATATACCAAGGAAAACCTGCAATGCTTTTGTGCTCTTGATCACTTTAATCTTTTCTGTATCAAGCCTTATGTTTTCACTTGTAATAATATGGTCTAGAACCTTAATTTCTTTTGCATTTCAAATACATTTGTCACAGTTTAATTAAGCTTCAAATTTTGAAAGTCATCATTCACCTATATTGTTTAATCTATTACATAAGGATTTTACTGAATTAGCAATTACTAGAATATTATCAAAATAGAATTCACTCCCATTCATTATTTATGGAAAATGATTGGGCTATCAACATTTCAAAAGAGAAAATGTTATATTTGAACACCATCTTATAGTTATAATAGTAAGCAGATTTTCAAATTCCTCTGGTACTCCAATTTTGAATAGATTTTGACTTGTCCAAATTTACTAGAGTATCTCATATTTGGAATGGGATACAGGTTTTTATCTATTTCTTTGTTAGTTGTTATCCAATAATTCCCATATATATAAAATTGTCCATTAGTTTTTGTAAATGTAACTATGGGAGTGAATCTTTCTGAATTTGCAATACCTATTAGCATCTCTTTTTTACTCAGATATCTAAAACTTCTCTGACTTTTGGATTATGTTAAAACAGGCAAAACTCACTATACATATTGCCACACACAGCAAGCTAGAGTAATCAATGGATGCCAGAAGGCTTGTTTTGTGTGGCAATACGTATAGTGAGTTTTGCCTGTTTTTAACAATAGTTATACACAAGCATAAGAGGTGGTGGTCATGTGATATTTTGGATTATGTGTGAAGGGTATCTTTCATAGCTTACAAAGGAACAGGATTTATGATCTCAACAAGATCTTTGCCTCCTCAGATTCAAATAAGTTAGGGAATTTAGTTTATATTTCACTCTCAATGTTGATTTTATTTTGACCTTTATACATAAGAGAACAAATCATTTTTTTTATATGAAATTTAAATTATCTTTTACAATAAATGGATATAATTTTTTTCAATAGTTGTTAACTTTGGTTGTTATTTTAACTATACTTATGATAGCAATGGTTTTTACATTTCTGTTTTTGGCTTTAAGTTCTGTTTTTGCTCATTTAGGGCTGTTTTCCATATCTTTATTTAATCTGATCCAATCCTTCTGAATCGTGATGGGTATGCATTTCTTCTATTTATTTTCCTTTTTATGGGTTTATTACAGATTTTTTCTGAGATTTACTTTGCTCACTTTATGTAGTTTTACTCTTGGGAAATTTTTTGTTTATACCTTGTTTGTTTTTGGAATGATAGACTTTGGTTAGAGGTCTCGCAACTTTTACATTTTCCATTTACACACTTTTGGTTATGTGTTCAGCATAACTGCTACAGAAGCATTCTAATTTTATTTTTGCGATTATTTAGACTTGTTTTTAGAAATGTTGTTTGTTTTGGATCCATTGCTGACACTGGATTGGTGATTCTTTTGCATAGTTTATAACTAGTTGGGGGAAGTGTATCTTTTGATAGCTTCTGCATAAGACAGGTCAGATCATTGGCCATACCCCACAGAAATTGTTTCAACAAGGTTTTCTCCAGATAGTCTTCATATCACAGTTTTTTTTGCCAAATCTCTCAAACAACATTGTAGCCTGTGCATTTCCCCCCTTCACTTGGTATCTATTATATAAATGAAAACAATTATGGCTTTTGAAAATTTAGGACGTATATAATTGCTCAACCATTTGACCAATTATGCATAGGATAAACTTTTGGAGTCTTCAAGGTCACAAAATTGGTTTGCAATTTCAATTATTCTGGAATCCAAAAATAAATAATGTGGCTACTTTCACAATGTCACCTTTTTTATTATTTGCAATAAAATACTATGCACTTTGTGTAGATAGGCTGCTCATAGAAGTTATTGAATGGCAAATTTCTGGATTCTCTACTGTATGTTTGTCATGCTATTACATGTCCATATGTTTTCATGTATTATTTTTTTTCTTTAACGATTTATCCCCCCCTCCCCCCGATTTTCAGATTGTCCCAACAAATATGCTTTGTTTACTTTAGTCAAAGAAACTGCAACCGTAACTATAGAAGAAGGAATCCAAATAAAAAATATAAATCAAAAAATTTAATATAATAAGATTAAATATTAATAATTTCATTAAATATAAAATTTGATGGAGACTACTTATAAATTTTTATTTCTGCCTGAAGACTTACTGAAACTATAATTAAAACTGAGACGGTTTTTAAATGACCCTACATCCCACTCATGACCTACATCTGGGATACCACTGGGTATTGAGGTCTTCTTTTCTCTCATTAGGTGTTTGTTCTAATTTAATGCACTGGTCTCTTCCCTGGCTTATGATTTAACTTTCTTTGTAATAATTCTCTGGAGTTATATTTATCTAAGAATATCTTTATTTTCTATTTTAAGTCTTCTGCTTTAGAAATACCTAATCAGTTTTGCTAATTGTAGAATTTTTTTTTTTAGATTAGTTGTTTTTGAAATATTGCATTCCATCCATTACTAATATTCTCCTCTATCTTTTACACAATTTAATATAAATGTTAGTTTATGAAAGTTTGTAGTATGTTAATTGTGTGTGCATGTGAATAGCTTACATGTCGTTCTTTTGTTATTACTCTTTATGGTGGGAGTAAGTAATAGTCTTGTCCTAAATAATACTTTATTTATTTATTTATTTATAATGTCTTAAAGACCTGCATTAAGGTGAAAAGTTTTAAACAGTATTGTTTTTATATAGAAATAATTTCACTGCACTGTTTCAAATTTAATGACATTGATTTTAAAACTTTATTTTAATAATATTCAAATATATGATATCACATATACTATGAACTGTATAGTGAAATAATAAACTTTATATATAAAGATTAACTGCTAATAACCAACAAGCATTATTTAATTTAGCCTTCTTGTTGCCTTGTTTGTTAGTCAAAGAATAGTTTATGATAGTCTTTCTATCTTGTGGCTATGTTTTTTTTTTTTCTCATTTTCTTTTATCTTATTATCTTTAGTTATTTAGGTTGGTATACACTTTTGATAGTGTGAATCTTATGTCTTCTGTTACTTCTTCATTAAATGGACCCTGGGATTGTATATTTATGAAACAATTTTTTCACTCGAGTTAGAAAGCCCAGTACATGTAGCAGATTGGATATCTTTAACTAAGTAGTACAGTCAACAATTAATATTCTTTGAATTGAATTTAGACCTGAATTTTATTTGGCAAATTTTCATAGTTTATTTCCTTCTGACTACAGATATAGAATCATTTTAAAATTATTTTTATTCATCGGTAAAAAAATTTAATATTAACTTATTTATTTTCTTTCACTTTTTATGAAGATATTTGGAATGAAAATTATAAATATAAATATTATTTTAAATAATTAGATTGTAGTTGATACTTATAGCAGTTACTGAACCTACATGATAATGCAGGAAAAAATTAACACCAAGACAGAATGTTGATTCTAGGACACAAATAGGCATGTCCTGCCAGTGAGCTGCAAATAGTTTTCAGTTTAATTTTTTTTATACATATAGTCATCTTCTTCCATAAACTCGATTTAAGTAAATTCAGACTCACGTTGATATTTCCTAGCATCAAAGTTTGGGAATTAAGTTTGTGGATTAATCTTAGAAAAATGTTATATATGTTATTGCTGAATATCATTATGCTCAACTTTGAGTTTCTTTTGGGACTAGGCATCAATACCTGTGGCTAGTTCACCCTTCAAAACAATTTTGGAATTATTTTTCTAAACTAGTCATAAGAGTTATCATTTTATTATTCTTGATGTCTTGAATGTCATCAAAATGTCTTTCTTTCAATATTTTCTTTATATGTAGTAATGAAAAAGTCATTGGAAATCAAATCTGGTCAATCATAGACAATACCATGTAATGTATTGAATTGTGATGCAAACGTTATGAATTTCTGACAAAACATGGAAATTCTTTTCATCTAACTTTTTCATGCAGTCTTTTCAGCGCTTCTAAACAATTAATTATTCTGATGTAGTACACATTCATAATGGGCAGTCTCTCTAATAACAAAAAGATTAGCAACATTGTTTTCATTGTTGATTTGAATTATGGTATTTGTTTGGTCATGAAGAATTGGCTGACTTCGATTGTTCATTTTGGTGCTTTGTTTTAGAGTCATATTGGCCATATTTTATCACCCAAATATTGCCTTGTCTCTAAAAGGTCCTGATAAATATTGATTCTTCTTTACTTTTGTTCATTGAAAACCTTCTTCAAGACCATTTTTGCCCACATCTTTTTACTGCCAAGATTTTCACTTAAGATTTTCCTGCTTTTCTATTGATATTTACTTAGCCTCCTGTGCTTCTCACTGTTAGCTGATGAATCTGATGCACAATTTGATGAATTTTTGCAATGTTTTGATCAGTTCTGCTTATTACTGGCCACCTTGATCTCTTCATCTGTGACCCTTTTCCCTCACAAAAACATTTAATCCATTTATATACTACTGTTTAGCATTATTCCTATAAACATGGACCAACATGTCTCAGATTCCATTTTCCTCTTGCTAAATTTAATGAAATAAGAAAGTACAAAACTGTTTCTGAACAAAAATTTAGGTTTTGAAACTGTATAATATAGGATAATTGAACATGTAGATTGAAGTATGGTTCAGCACAACTCTTTTTGAATATTAATATACTAGAGATCAATTTGAAAATCCACAAGCACTCAGTTGATGTGGAATTTTATGTGTTATTTAGATGTTCCTAGAGATATGAAATTTTTTTGGTTGCAATAATTTTTGCTTGTAAAAGATTTGTATGGGAAGCAAATTAAAATCTTTTGTTCAGACATGTAAAATATGTACACTAGTTAAAATGTAAAGGAAGTTATAACAGTTTTATTAATTGATTTTACAACTGATTATATTATTGAGTTGTGTTCAATTTCTCTGTAAGAAGGACCAAGATAAATTCCAAGAAATTTTTATTACATACTAGAAAAGATGGAAGTGATTGTTCAAATCGAAATCATTGTATTGCATATTTTTTTGGAAAAATATTAATGAATCAGACATTAATTCAACTTTGAATTATTTTTCTGATACATTTATATTTGTGATACATAATTATGTCAATTAGTGCAGAGTCGTTATACTTCACAAATAGCATAAGAATGCTGCAATCACTCCTCTATAGAGATTGCAACCAAGACCAAGGAAAGAGCGACTCTTGTATAAAATCTTTAGCGACATTAAAAAAAAAAAAAAATACTGTAATGTTCATAGTCTCCAACTGATCTTAATAGTTAATTGAGAGTGTAATTAAATTAACATGTTTTAAAGAAGACTCAAAATGTGCTTGAATGTCTGTCTGATAAAAAAAAAAGAATATCTTTAGTACATTTGGTAGTTTTATGCAGTATAAAATTGCATGAAATATATGGTCTCCGGAGAAGACAAAATGACTTATAAAGTTTTAGTTTGAATAGAGATCCAAGTTTATCAGAAATATTTATGCAAGCATTGTTCTCAATTTACTATGGAATTGAAGAAAGAGGGAACATCCATTCTTATTAAAAACTTAGAATTGTGTCTGTTTAAGCTGGCCATGTTGTATTATATGGTTAATGCATTTTAAAAAAAGCATATGTGTAATATAATAAAAGGTGTCCAACTATTAATAGTGATATAATGATGTATGAAATTATTTTTTTTTACCATTTTATTTGTAGAAAATTAAATGATTACTAAGTGTTAATAATGTTAAACCACTAATCATCACAAGATCACCATTTCTTACGCTTGCTCCTGCTGTTAAAACAGGCAAAACTCTCCAGACAGTGGCGCCACTCAGGGCAAGCCAGAGTAATTAATGGATGCAAGAAGATTTGTGCATAAAATCCCTATCTAGTGCCTACTCATCCAATATCCCCAGACTAGTTTCTAGCTTGTGGCTTTCATCAGTGAGAATGAGTCTTATTATGTTTTTAATTTTAGGCTCATAGTTTTGTAGTTAAGTAGAGATAAAAGGTGGCTGCTGGAAGGTTGCATTAGATTTTAAGATCTATGTGCAGTGTTCTCAGATCCAAGGCTCCTCATTGATGAAAGCCACAAGCTAGAAACTAGTCTGGGGATAATGGATGAGTAGGCACTAGATAGGGATTTTATGCACAAACCTTCTTGCATCCATTGATTACTCTGGCTCGCACTGAGTGGCACTACCGTATAGAAAGTATTGCCTGTAAATGATGTCATATGGGGTCATGATATCGTTAATTTGCTTTAGTTATTTCTTGAAAATAATTCCATCTTGTCTCACCCACCTCAAGTCAATTAAAATAGTCATTATTAGCTTTTTAAAGATAAAATACTGTGAGATTAAAAATAACGTTGCTTTCCACATTTTAAAAAAATTGTTTAGATTAGAAGATTCAGTCATTATATTTCTAGATCCCACTGATATAAGATTAAAGGTCATTACATCTTTTATTCAAAGAATTGATTAGTACTTTATTAGACTTCTGTTAATATTAATAAAAAATGTTGAAAATTTTATTTAATAATTTAGCTAGAATAAGAAAGAGAATGTGATAAAAGATTATGGAATAAGAGACATCACAAAGGAATTCAGTTATTAGAATCTGTTATTGAATCAGATAGAATAATGTTATTAATTTTCATCTATAAGTCGTTGTTAACATAGTAGCTGAATGAATAAATTTCAAATCTTAATCATCATTGGTTCATTAAATTTGTCCTTTAACATCATTAGTAGTGACTTTATGATTGATCATTGTAAGTGTAGAAGTAAAAATCAAAGAAAAATGAAAGGTGAGTTTTGTTGATTACGTAATCCAATTTGTGAAATACAAATACATCTACATATATAATTTGCTAACCCTTTAATCTTGTTGATATCTCTCATAATACTATCATTCAATTTTTTATATGATAAACTTTTATTTCCGATAAACTAATATTTTGTTTAATCATAGTTCCCCAATTAGATTCTATTTCGATCAACTAAAAAAAAAAACCTGAACTTATTACATAACCATTAATGAATAAAGAAAATAATGCATATAATAAAAAATGTTCAGATTTTGTTTGAAAATGAATAAAACGATCATTTGAGAAGTATTCATAACTGTGAGAGGGATTAACAAAAGTTGTGTCTCGATACGATTAGAATTCTTAGAATAATATTTAGGTTGATTCAGCTCTTTATTGAAAATAAAGATATTCTAGAATGCTTATACAATATTTTCCTTGTTTGTGGAATAATATGTGCAGACAAATGAAAAAGATAATATTATAGACCAAGGCCTTAAAATATTAATGTCTATATTTTAACATTTTTTTTGGAATGTATGTTGTTTCAATTTTTTCTAGTTGTAATTAGCAAATTTGATTAATATACACCATAAGGGATATATGTATATGTTAGGTAAATGCTTTTGAAAGTTATAATTAATCTTGAATAATTTTTTTTTGATATTTATTAATTTATTATTTTTAATAATCAAATAATAGTGGCAAAAGTTAATTTTTGAGAGTCTATATTCTGTGGAATAAATAATAGCGCTATTTAACTTGTGTAATTGTCTGTGTATCATTCTTTCAGTCGACTCACCTCCAAAGCATACACATCTATTCTCCACTGAAATAGGTATCTTGCACAAGAAATACAAAATTGTTGACAATATTTAAAATATTAAGATTGAAGTTTAAGATTATACAAGATCACCAGAAAAAATAATTTATTTTAATAGTATTTAGCAATTTATGAATTGCACTAATAAAATTTTCAATTCCATTTTTTGTTTTCCATAAATAATTTCTTTGCTAATTAATCTAGTGCATTTCCAAGTAAAGTAAATAATTACTACATTATTATTATTTCGTAAAGATAATTGTTTAGACAAGCAATGCTTGCATTCAAATTGAAGTTTTTTTCCCCTTCCTAAATTTATTTAATAAATTTGAATTAATTATGTGTAACATTAACCCAAAAAATTTAAATCAAACTTTGAAATGTTACGTGATTATTATTATTTTTAATGAACTTATAAAATTATGAGAAAAAATTATTTTTAGTTTTTTTTTATTTTTAAATGTAAAATAATATTAATAATTAACTACAACAAAAAAAAATCCAAAAGTGCAGAGAAGACCCTTAATAACTTAACATTTTTAACATAATTACCAAAAATGTAAACCATAGTAATCTAAGACACATAATAATCAGGCACACAAAAAATAATAATTTTCCTGAAATTATCTAGCTTTCATTTGTTTCTTTGATGATTTACTTAGTAGAGTTTTATTTTTCCTCCCAAGTTTACCGATGGGTTTTTACAAATTAGTAAAAAGCTTAATAAATAGAATGAAATTGGAGATGGAAAATTTAAAGAATGTAAAGATCAAATGATTACTGGTGAGCATATTGTTTTAAAATATGATTGGGGGGGGGGGCGGATGACAACTGGTGATATATTTACTGTATTGTAAGAAGGGGAATGGCAATTTTAAAGAAAGTAAAGATCAAATGAATACTGGTGAGCATATTGTTTTAAAATATGTTATTGGGGGACGGACGGGATGGGACTGGACTGGTGATATATTTACTGTATTGTAGAAAGGAATTTGAGAAATAATGATATGGTTTAATAAGAAATAAGCTAAGAAATTATTGTAAAGACATGGGGAAGAAAAAAGACTTTATGATTGTAATAACTATCACTATTTATTTGGTTTGTTGAAGATAGAATTATTTCAGAAGTCATCATCATTATCATATGAACCTTCTAGATATTTAATTGGAAATATGTACTCATTGATTTAGATATATATGAATACTAATGTAGATTTCATTTTGTTGAAAATGGCACAGTTTTATAGCAGTTAATTATTTTTTATTAATGATTTTATAAATTAATATTTCTTATTATATTTTTAATTTATAAAATTATGCATGACTTTAAGCTTTTTTTTTTTTTCATTTTGATTTATGTAAGACCAAAACTAAACATTTTAGATAGTAATTCAATCAAGATTGTGAGAAAAATTGTATTTTAATAAAATAATCTGGAACTAACCAGCCCAGTCTTAATATTTGAAAACGATCTATTTGTATTACTCAGGCTATTAAACGAAAACTCAATTGTTTTATGAAATCTGTCATCAGATAAAATTGTTTAGTTATTCATTTTTGATAAAATTGTTTAGTTATTCATTTAAAGCATGATCTAATGATATTTGGAATTAGCAATATGTCCTTACTAATATTTTCGTACCTCATCTATTATAATCTAAACCTATGTGTTTAATATTAATATACATTTTTTTTCTATAGGTTCAAGATATAAAAAAATGTGATTTTGAAGATGGATTTATATTTAAAGAAAAGTGTATTATAAAATGGCTATGATTGAATATTTAAACTTCAAACGCTGTGATATTGATCACTGTAATTAAAATCTAAATTTTCCCACAAGATTTTATATACTTATAAGAATTATAATACTTTTATAACCAAAAGAGTATTCTTTAACAAAATAAATTGATTTTGTATTAGCTTTCTATTTATTTGTATCCAATAATATAAATTTATGATATTAAAACCACGATTATTTTATAGATCTTTTACACAAATTTACATTCCTAGAAAAGTTTGAATATTTTCATAAACTGTAATCTTTTCATTTAATGTTATTATAGTGGTAAGAAAAAAAAGGGATTTAAAAAATACATATTTTATAGATTTCTCTTCTAAAGAACATTTCTTAGGTTCGTTATACAACATATGTTTTATAAAAATGATACTAACTATATGAGGAAATGCTTTTATTAAAATAAGTGACCAAAGAAAGACAAACAGCTTACAATAAATTTTTTTTTTAAAAAAACCCTATAATATATTAATTTCAACAGTTATTATGAAAACAACCAAATAATACCAATACTATATTTGCAAATGCATTTAAAATTAAGTGGGTATATAAATATACTTTCCTAATATTTAGAAATACTTAATGATTTTTAGAAAATGAAAATAATCTTTAGAAAAATTTAGAATATTTGATGAATCGAACTGTAAACCATATACATCAACTATTAAAACATTACTTTATTAGGATTGTTATATTATATATATATAATTCAATGTATTTTTTAAGAGTATACTTGGAAAAAAATGCCATTACCTCTGTCTTATAATATTTGAGATTACAAGGATTACCAAAGTGATTCAGAAACAAAAAAATTGCTTTATGCTTGAGAGTTATTGAAAATGAAAAAAAATTACAGAGAAAAGAAAATATATGTAAAATCTTGTGACAAAACTAGTTTTAAAATAATATGGAAAAAACTATTACTGATAAAAAACTTTTCATTGCACTTTTTGTGGATTCAAGGCTTGTATAAAGAGACATGAAAAAGGCCATATTGGAGAAAAACTATCAATTTAGTATTTGTGATTTCAAGAAATCTACTAAAGGCCTGTTAATCAGACACTAAAGAACATTCCATACAGAGAAAAAAACATTTCATTGTACTTTGTCTGGATTTAAGACTTTTGAATTTAAGTGCACATTGTGTGAATATAAGACTTTGGATGAAAGTTGTTTAAGAATACACAAAAGAACCATATGGGTGAAAAACCATTTAAGTGCTCTTTATGTGAATATAAAACATCATATAAAAGTTGCTTTAGAATACATGAAAGAACACATACTGGAGAAAAGCCTTTTAAATGCTCTTTTTGTGACTTTAAGACTTCTGCTAAAAGTGGTTTGATAACACATGAGAGAAAACATACTGGTGAAAAACCATTTAAGTGTACTTTTTGCCAATACAAGACTTCTGATAGAAGTTGTTTAATAGGACATAAAAGAACTCATACTGGAGAAAAACCTTATAATTGCACTTTGTGTGAATATAAAACTGCTAGGAAAAGTAATTTAAGTAGACATGAAAGAAGACATACTGGAGGAGAGTCTTTTCAGTGTTCTTTATGTGACTTCAAGACTAGTTACAAAAGTGCTTTAATAAGGCATAAAAGAAGACATACAGGAGAAAAATCTTTTCACTGCTCTTTCTGTGAATACAAGACTTCTGATAAAAGTTATTTAAGAACACATGAAAAAACACATACTAGAGATAAAGTATTAAAGTGTACCATGTGTGAATTTAAGACTACTGATAAAAGATATTTAAGAATACACAAAAGAACATCCCATACAGGAGAAAAATCATTCAAGTCCACTAGTTCAAGAAGACATGAAAGGACACATATCAGTGGGAAATCATTTAAGATATCTGATAACAATCTTTTAAGAAGACATACAATTGTACAATCTCTTCAGCATACTTTATGTGAACTCCGAGTTTCTGATAAAGGACATGTGAGAGGTCATGAAAGACCACATACAGAAGGAAAAAATTTTTACATACAAAGACATGAAAAAATAAAAGTAGGTAAAGAACAGCTCTTTTACTGTGAGAAGAAAATGTTTTTTAATAGTAATTTAAGAAGGCATGACAGATGTCATACTATAAAAAAGTATTTCGTTAGTAAAAAAGTATTTAGCTGTCGGTTGTGTGATTATAAAGCTGTTATTAAAAATGATTGGGAAAGGCATGAAAATGATCATTTCACTGGTCTGGAGATTCTAAAGATAGCTATTTTATTATCTTGAGAGTTGAATATTGTTTTTTTATGATGAATAATTTATCTGCTAAAGCTATATAAATTTTTCTGTTCCAAAAATATCATCCTTGCATATCAGCAATGATTCATTGATGTATCCTCCATGAAAAGCATTCCAAGAGTAAAAAATAATCGGAAGTTTTACATTCATGAAATATTATGGGTACAATTGTTTTTACTATATATTGCAAACATCAACAAAATATAGACACCTTTCAGGAGTTTACGATTTAATTGTAAACAGTAGTGGACTAAAAGAATTTCTTTAATTAGCTATATAATCATGAATATGTAGTAAATTCTTTGTATATAAGAATAAGATGGCTGCTGTCATTTTAATAGGTTGCAGTCTCTTTATTTTTAAAATTTAACCTGGAAGAAATTTAATATGATTTGATTCATAGTAGTATTTTTTTCAGCGTAGTGGTGATTAAATACCATAACACATGATTGTTAATGAAAGTCTTCTAAAATTTCTGTTATTCCAAATAAAACTTGATGGATTTTGTGGGACAAGCTTTACAAATTTTATTATTACATAATATTTATAGAATGAATTTATAAGGAAGGATATAAAGCAGAAGGGAAATAGTATTTATATAAACTATAGCTAATTCCTAAAAAGATAATATTTAAATGTCACAAATTTTTCAATTTTTAGCATGATAATTACAGAATAAAACACATATATTTATTATAAGAAGACATTTGCTAAAGAATTATATCTTATTTTTCTAAATTAGAAATGTTTCCAGAAAGAAGTTTATATATTTTTGTATCTTTCTATAGACTTGTAATCCTCTTCTAATTTTGAATTCACTCAAACTTTTGTGCATAATGCAAAATATTTTTATATTTTGCCAACATTTTTTTTTTTTGTATTACTTAATGTGTTTTCCCCGAAAATAAGAAAGGATCTTATATTAATTTTTGCTCCGAAAGACAGCTTAGTATTTATTTTTAGATGATGTCTTTTTTTTTTTTCATGTACAAAAATTTACATATATTCTCATACAAAAATCTACATTTGTTCAATATTACTACCATAATTTCAACAGCATGTAAATAACGTTATTACTGCTTTCAAATGATTAGTTGTGAGTTTGCCTGCTAAATAATTCTGAGTGACATTTATTCAAGTACAAAAATCTGCTTTTATATTTATTTATACATTCATTACTTTATAATTTAATATGTCCATTGTATGTTTCAATGGATGAATGAAATCTGTTTGTCAGACTGACATTCTTAACTAAGGCTTCTATTAGGAGTAGGGCTTTATTATCATTATCCTGAAAAGATCTTGTTACGGCTTATTTTCTGGTTATGTCTTATTTTGGGTGAAACATGGTAGTTTATTGAAGATAAAATCACTAATACATCACAGGATAATTTCCTATGATTACACAATCTGTTAAAACAGTAACCAAACACTTCATATAGTAGTGCCATCCTACGCAAGATTAAGTAATCAGTGCGGTACATGCGGTAAGGTTCATGCATAATATCCCTATCTAGTGCCTATTCATCCAATATCCCCAGACTAGCTTGTAACTTTTATTAGTGAGGAGTCTTGGATCTGAGAACACTGGACTTTGATTTCAAGATCTAATGCACTTCTCCAGTAGACATCTTTTCTTTATTTAGTTAACTATAAAGCTAGTAATCCAAGATAAAAACAATAATGTTTTCAATGTGAGCTTGGATTGAATTTTTATCATGTTTTTTTTATCTTTGTATCATAGTTTTAGACAACTAAATAGGTAATAAGTGGCTGATGGAGGGCTACATTAGATCTAAAGATGTAAGTGCAATGCTCTCAGATCCAAGGCACATTACTGATGAAAGCCAAAAGCTAGAAACTAATCAGGATATTGGATAAGTAGGTACTAGATAAAGATTTTATACACAAACCTTACAGCATCTATTGATTAATATGGCTTGCATTTGGTGGCACCACTGTATGGAGAGTTTGTTAATATTTATTGAAGATAATAGATGAGGGCATTTTAAATTTAAATGCCAAGGTCATTTTTACATGAACTAAAATGTAGAACTTTACCAAGACTAAATTAAAAAACGAATGCATAAATGAAAACAATAATGCAAAACTTGTTTTAGCAGTATCAACCCCCCCCCCCCCATTAACATTTTAAAGACTGTTACATATCTCTTTTTCCAACTCTGATACTAGTGAAGAGTCAATATTGTGAGAATCAGAAATGACTCCCTAAAATAATATTTCATTTCTTAATGCTATAGAATTGAAGATTATTATTATTATTGTCCAATATTGTTTAATTTTGTTATTGTACATATACCCCACATAAAAAAATGTAATATTTTTGTATAATAAAGATTTTATTTAAAAATAAAATGTGACTTTTTTGTAGTGAATAAGAATTTTTTTCATTATTTTAAGTAAACTATATACATTTTTTAAAACAAATACAATATTTATATATAAATTTTAAATCACTAATGCTTATATTTATTTATTTTTTATAAATTCCTTTAATTAAATAATCTCAAACCTTTAGGTTTCTATTTAGAGAGATAAGTACTTGATCAAATTTCTGCTATTATTTTTTTGGAAGATATCTGAAACCTTCTTAAAGTATATATTCGAATTTATCAGTTTTTCTTAACTAATATATAGGGGTTTGAACTCAAGACTTTCATATGATCCTCAACCAGCACTTGTCAGTTGGACCAGATTATCATCTCCACACATATATACAAGCAAAGCTCAGCTTATATTAAGATAGCTAATCTTCATACTTTAATGAACAGGCTTCAAACCCATCCCACAATTCTTCAGCTGTCCATTTCATTGAAAATCTGATGATGGAACACTCAAAACCCACCTTAGTGCTACAAGTCACTCTGACCCCTCATGTACAGGACATGATCACTTCAGGGATCAGTGTGGAGATGATAATCTGGACCAACTGACAAGTGCTGGTTTAGCACAAAATACATTTATTGGTGATTATCATTTCTGTAGGTGTGTGATCAAGTGTATCAGTGGTATGAGATAGCATGGATGATTGAGGGTCATGTAAAAGTCTTGAGTTCAAACCCCCTATATATTACATATAGAAATACAGGTATGAAAAAGCCTGTACTGTAGAAAAAAATTCATATTTCTTAACTAATTATATTGTTTAAAACCTTATCACACCTTATTGTTTTTAGATCATTTAGCAAAATCATTACATTATGGGGCTGAAATTTTTTTAATATTATTTATAATGAAAAAAAGATTTTCTTCTATCTTCCAAAAAAAATGCATATAGGTTCTAAATTCCTATTTAGTCTATCATTTAAATAAATCTTTGTTGGAAGTAAGCCTTTTAATAATTTGATATAAGATTGTGGTGCATGTCCTTTGTTAAAATTCTTCAAAGTATTAATTTTGGACGCTTCTCTCTGATACTTATTATGTCTTTAAATGTTAGTTTATACATTTTTCACAAACATACTTTGCATAACAATGATATTTCGTATCTGTCTGAGAACCAGCATTTCTTGTAAAAAATAAATCAGAACCGAATATTGTAATAATATTGTTGGCCAAATGTGTGGAAAATAGCACAGCACTTCACAACATTATATAAAATAAAAAAATCACCATGATTAAATAAGTAACTGAGGACTATAAATATTAGAATTGTGGTGAGATGATGATTCAATAATATATACATACAAAAAAGATATTAAGCAAGATAGGATTTAAAACCACTTTAGCATTGACAACAACACTGTTTAATGATAAACACAGTTTACTCATTATTTCTATAAACTGTAATGAATAATGTCATGTATACTTAATAAATATTCTTTTAAAGCACATATATGAGAAAAATATATGCGATTAAATTTGTGTATATGCCTACATGTAATATTAAGATTTCAGATTTTTATTCTAGAAAAAATTTCTTTGCAGGTTAAAAATTCTGTTTTAAAACAATTGTTTAACTCTAGTTACTGATAAATATAGAAAATCTGATAATATTACTAAAAGGTTCTTTTTGGTTAAACCAGAGGTGGTCAAACTTAAAAGTAGCATGATCGACTTTTATATTTATTATCTATGGTGATCAATTTTTCGGGTAATAAAGGAATAAATAATATCGTTTAAAATTTAAATTTTATTTATTGATTATTAATTATATATTTTTGCTACATTGACAGAAATAAGCTTTTTAAAGATTGGTTATATTTTATCTAAATTTAAGGGATTAAAAAAAATTTTTAAATAAAATTTTGTATTCACCTTCAAGCCAAAAAATGTATGTTTTAATGCAAATTTCTTGCTAAATTTTTTAGAATAAGAGCAAAACAAAATACATAAAAACACATATAGATACTACATTGCACTGCCGCTCAACCGCTACCAAATCATTTAAGATGCCATAGTATTGAGATGAGATGTACAGTAAGGAGTAAAAGCAAGACGTGTGCACGCATATAGAAAGAGCGGTGTCTAACCATCGGTCAATCAGTTATAGAATATAAATATATAAGGAGTTTGAACTCAGACTTTCACACGAAATTCAACTAACCATACTATCTCATACTGCTAACACTTGATCACACACATGTTGAAAAGATAAATAATCACCAATATCAGTATTATTATGTGCTAAACCAGCACTTGTCAGTTGGTCCAGATTATCATCTCTACACTCATATATACAATCAATGCTCAGCTTATATTAAGATAGCTAATCTTCATACTTTAATGGACAGGCTTCAATCCACCCCACAACTCTTCAGCCATCCATTTCGTTGAAAATCTGGTGATGGAACGCTAAAAAAAAAATGGATTATGTCCTGTACATGAGAGGTTAGAGTGACTAATGGTCAACATGGTAGGATAAGATTGGCACCAATGTGGTCTTTGAGCGTTCCATCATCATATTTCCAATGAAATGGATGGATTAAGAGTTGTGGAGTGGGCTGAAGCCAGTCCATTAAAGTATGAAGATTGGCTATCTTAATATAAATTGAGCATTGATTGTATATGTGTGTGTGGAGATGCTGGTTTAGCACATAATACACATACTGGTGATTATTTATCTTTTCAACATGTGTGTGATCAAGTGTGTCAGCAGTATGAGATAGCATGGATAGTTGAGGTTCGTGTGAAAGTCTGAGTTCAAACCCTCTATATATTACACATTGGATTGCAGGTATGAAAAAGTCTGTACTGTAGAAAAAAAATCATGTATTAAGAATTTGTAAATGTAAAAAGAAAAAGATTCATAGTTCAGGCAACAGAAATCTGATGGCAGAAACGTCAGCGATTGACGGTCAAGCTGTGCGTTATGGACCATTTTCACACCCCTGGGTTAAACGATTTAAAAAACATATCTAAAGTTAAAATACAAAAGTAATGTAATTAAAAAACGAATTAAACAATGTATAAACTTTGTATATTGATAAAAATTTGCTTGTAAACAAAAATTTAAAGATGAAAATAATAAGAGGTAAAATTACTGTTTTAAACAATTAAAAATTTTCATTAATATAAAAATCTTTTTTGTTTTATACTCTTTAACATGCAATCATTTTTACTAATTTTTTAAGAAAAGTTAACCTGCTTAGCTTTCATAGTTGGAGTCTTTTTGAGATAACAGGAGGAATAAAATATTTATATAAAAGTGGAAGTTTGTACTTTTGGTTATGAGAGAGCTTATCATCTGTTTATCCATAAGTGGATAGAAAAACATGATCAGTCTCCAATTTTTTTTTTCAGTTGTGAAAGAGCAAATGTGTCCTGCATGAAGAGTATAAGAAGAAAGTTTAGCATTATTGTAGCATTAAGAAATGATTCTACATAGGAAAAGTTTCCTTTGCTTATTTGTTCTTATTAACATTAAAAGTTGATATGTGTGAAGAAAATTTAAACTGAATTTTTCTTCATGATTTTTTTTTTTTTAATGCTTTTATATTTCTAAGGAATTTAGTCAGCAATAATAAGCTAAGCAAGATTCACATTACATATCTATAGAAATTCAATCACATTTTATCACTGTTAATCAGAGAGAGCTTTAATATAAAAATGTAAACACTCGTCAATCCTATTATCTCTGCAGGACTGTACAAACAATGAACTTAAATAATAGAGTATATAAAGGAAATATGTTTAAAAGCAAACTACTCATTAATGTTAATAATTTCAAATTATATTTTAATGTTTTCACTTGTCGTTATTTAATTGGTGCAAACAAGTAGCTTTAATTATTTTAGATCTGGCTTAAATATTAAATACAACAATACGTATATAAAAATGAAAATTTCTGTCAAGCTTTGGTGGTCGATTGGTCAGCACAGCTGCCTTACAAGCAGTTGTCCCGGAGTTGCAGGTTCGCTTCCCGGCCGATGTTTTGACACATGAATAAAAAAAAAAAATTCTTATAAATTTACTGTCCAATTGTTAACCCCTATCATTAGATGTAATGAGTTTAACAGAATAATAGTATTGGTATATGTTGTATTTTGTGTTGTCGATGAAATATAAATCATTTATATAGACTGAAATTTAAATGAAGATTTGAAATTTTCTTTTTTTAATAAAAATATAAATTTACAAAAAAAAAAAAATGTTTTATAATGTTAGTAGATCATAATGGGGGGGGGGGGGCGACTATTAAATCACATTAATTTTATTTCAGTCTATATTTCTTTAGAATATGTGTATGTACTGTAGAATAGACACTATGTAGTATACAAATTGATTTTGAAATAAGTTGTAGAACAGTAAGTTTTGTTGGCACTGACAGAATTATATGTACCTATGGATGTCATGTATTGTTAACTCACGGTATTAGTAATTCAGGATATTTCAATCTTTTATTACTTATTTTTGTGGTACATCTGTTATAAAATTATAGCATTGATGTTTATCAATATCGGCACTCCTCAGTTGAGTGACTTATCAATGATTGTTGAATGTGCAAAGTGTTAGATTGTGAAAGGAGTGCAACTGCCAATTTAACAATATTCGGTAAAAAATATTGATGTAACTTAATACTCTGTAATGTCAATATAAATATGCATGGAGATAATGTTCTACACAAATTATGACACACATAACAGCCTTGCATAAGTGTCTAGCTTTCATATTATGCTAAACATTTGATATTTATCAATAGATCAGAATCAGAGATCTTTATATATGTATTACCAGAATTTAATCAATATTGATATTGAAAAATATATGTATGAGAGAAAAGAGTCTCATTTGTTAAGTGAATAAGTAAGATTATTAAATATATGTTTATACATGAAACAATTCCTAACAATATTTTTAGGAATCAGGTGAATAAATTTCTGCTATATTGAAAGTAATATAACATAAAAACTTTTCTAGTATTTGAATCATTGTAGATCATACTATCTCCAATGAATATCTTTCCATACCTCAGAGTGGGCTGAAGTCAGCATTATTCTTTTGTTAAGTATCCAAATACTCATAGGTTTAAGTCATGTTGATATGGATGACATTTTTTTACATGTAAATTTCATTGAAAATTTCTACGACTTCAATTTTGCATATATATTACTTCATTTAAATGAAATACATCAAATTGCAAAATACATAAATGAAATAAGCATACATCGCTATACTATAAAAAATCAATATTTTGTATAATATCCACGTGTAAAAATCCATATATTTAGGAATATTGATCAACAATGACAATTTATAAATGAATTAGAATTTTATATTTCTTCAAGTACTTAAATTGGATAATGTTGAAAATAATCTAGGCTGATTCAAATCCAATTTAGAATTTGAAAGAGTAATATTCTTAATTAGAATCAGTTGTAATAGAAAGAAAGAAGTACTTAATTGGGACTAACTATAATAACATTGCATGCTATTAATCTATTGTATAATCAATAAGAAAGGCTCATTTTATTTTGTTTTCTTATTAATAAATTGATTTATTTTATTGTTAATCCAATTTCTGTATTATGGAATTAGAATGGATCTCCATTTTAATATTAATTTTACTCATTAATAAAAGGACTTATGCTTTCCTAAGATCTAGCTAGGATTACTAGATGGTTCTCATGGCAGTAGCTAACTCAAACATGGGATCCAATCAACATCACATGATCACCATTTCTTATGCTTGCTCTTAACTGTGATTAAAACAGGCAAAACTCTCTGTATGTATTGCCACTCAGTGCAAGCCAGAGTAATCACTGACGAAGACCACGAGCCAGAAACTAGTCTGGGGTTATTGGATGAATAGTCACTAGATGGGGATTTTATGCACAAGCCTTCTGGCATCCATTGATTAGTCTGGCTTGCACTGAGTGGCAATACATATAGAGAGTTTTGCCTGTTTTCAAACATGGGAGAATAAATTTTTGGGAAATGTTTATGATAATAAGAAAAAAAAATCAGAAACAAGAAAAAGCTACATTTGATTTTTAAATAATTTTTGTAGTTTTATTGTCTTTATTCAGCAATATATTCTATTGCTCTCATCATTGATTATCATGACTTAGTGTAAGCATTAATGAAGAACTTTTGGTTCTGCCGGTTAGTAAACTTATACTAGGTTGGATAAACAATGGTGAGAGAATAAGAATTTACTGCTGAACAACATTGTGCAATCTGTAGTCATATAATGTTTTATTGCTTTTATTATTTTTGTATAATGAATTTGTATATGCATTTAAATATTTAGTTGTGAGAAAGAGAGACCATATATGGATAAAGTGTTGCTCTATATGTTTATATAAAATAGCATTTTAATAATACCCATCAGTTTTCTCCAACTATGTATTTCCATATACAACTGACCACTATAATATTTACTGCTGTGTAAAAGATGTCAATGAGTCTTGGAAAAAAAATATACCTTTAAAGTTAACTGGGATATATCAGATACATTTCATTAGGGATTTATATAATACATTGCATTTTATTTTTATAATGGCTTTTTTTTTCTAGAATTTACCTAACACAAATTTATTTTGAGTGGGTTTTTTTATTATAGCAATATATGCATTCATAACATATTTATATTCACAGAATGACTTACTCTTGTTTTTCCAAAACGTGAAATGTTTTAAAAATTGTGAGGTATGCTTAAGTCAGCAATGGACACACAGCATCAGTCAAAATATATTAAATTCACATACCCTCCAAATTTCAATTTAAGTAAAGCATACCTCACAATTTTTAAAACATTTCACATTTTTTAAAAACAAGAGTGTTTTATTTCAGCATAAAATCATTATTAACAGACATTAGAAAACCTATTAAAGTTTATTCCAAAATATATTTGATTTAAAAAATGGATTAAAATATGTAATTGAATATATTCAAAAGTTTAAATAATATTAAGATATTTATTGTAAATAAATTACGAAGTTTATTTTAAGATTAAGCATCACATGATCACCATCTCTTATACAAGCTCCTCACTGATGAAGGCCACAAGCCAGAATCTAATCTGGATGAGTAGGCATTAGATAGGGATTTTATGCACAAGCCTTCTGGCATCCATCGATTACTCTGGTTGGCACAGGGTGGCACTACTGTATGGAGAGTTTTGCCTTGTTTATAAACAATTGTGCTAGTATGAGATGGTGATCATGTGATGCTTAATGGTTTACAACCAATTCTGCCTAATAGGATAGTGGTGGCTATGGCTGTTAAAGAGCCAAAGACACCAAAATGTATGGGTGCTGAACTGAGTTCAGACCCATATGACTATATAAGCTATTAAGCTTAGATTGAAAATATGTTTGTGTTTTAAATGTCATTCTCATAGTTTTATAGTTAAGTAGAGATAAAAGGTGGTTGCTGGAGGGTTGCATTAGATTGTAAGATCTAGGTGCAGTGCTCTCAGATCCAAAGCTTTTTCACTGACGAAGGCCACAAGCCAGAAACTAGTTTGGGGATATTGGATGAGTAGGCATTAGATAGGGATTTTATGCACAAGCCTTCTGGCATCCATTGATTACTCTGGTTGGCACTACTGTATAGAGTTTTGGCTTGTCTATATTTTAAGACGATATATTTATATAAAAATATTTACATGCAAAAAATAAAATCAATCCTATTCATTAGCAAAATATCTTTAATCAACCGTACTTAATTTTCATACGAATTATTTAGTTTTTTCATTAATTCACCCCCTGGTGAAATTTCTACAAGCTTTATACTGTAATATGTATATTTTCCTATATACATTATAATATAAAATTTTAGTTAAAAAAAAATTCCACAGATGACAAGAAAATTAAAAAATTCTTCAAAACAATAGAATTTAGCTCCACTCTGACAAATACCTCTATTGTATTATGACTGGTTTTTGACATCATGATTTTTACTAGAAAATATTTTGTTACACACATCCATGTGTTTTGAACATAAACAAAAGAAATTTTATTAATATATATAATAATGAACAGTGCTCTGAGATAGAAATATCTTTACTGGAATATTATAAAATTTATTTACAAATTTTCATCTTTTTAAAATACGATTGCATATCGCATTCAGAGAATAAAAAATGGCCGTTGAATATAATAAAATTTTAAGTTTTTTAGTTTCTTTATTTACATTTTCATTGAATAGTTTCATTCAAGTTGTATAGTTAAATTGCAGCATAATTTTTGGCTCCAGTATATGCTTCTGTGCTCTTTCATTCACATTTATTAAAAAATTTGCCATAAATTTTCAATAAAGGAAATAAAGTGGAAAGAACAATTCAGTTTCATCGCACTTAAACACTTGATCTAGACAAATCCTTTTCATGTCAATATTTTTTAGTTCTATAGAAACCTAGTGTAGCCTTTTTATTAGCTGACAACCTCTTCAGTTGTTTTAATGGGTTTAGATCTTAACTGATTTTGAAATCTATGAAAGCATATCCTACTTGCAATTGAATGGCTTGGAGTTACTCTAATTCTGCTTAACGATTTGTACAAACTTCACATTTTCACAATGTTTACAGAAATATTTTACCAGTTCCTTTTCTCATAACTAAATCAATAACTTTCATTTTTAGTGCTTTTAAATTTTATAACATTCCTAGTTTATGCTTAAAAATATTTTATTAAGCAAAATACTCTACTTTATCAAAATTTTGTGGGAGAATGTGAGGAAAAAAGTATGAGTGCTTTTAGTGTAATTAATATATAAGAGTACTTAAGAATGTTGTATTTAGTGATAACATGCTAAAATAAAAATGGTCGCTGCCTTACTATAATTTATACAGACTTGTTACATGTACAAATTTTAAGATTTTTATTTATTTACATTTTTGAAATAGAATATAATTGAAGTAGTGTATGTTAATATAGATATATTGCAGCTTCACTGAAAATATAAAATTGTACATAATCAGAATATTAAATTAATTTTTTCCTATTTTACTAGTTTTCTTCAATCTATAGAATCATTTTTATAACTATTTATTTATTTAATTTTATTTTACTTACCAAGTTAATAAAAACATCAATGTATCTTCATAAATGTATAGATACAGTAAATGCTTGTTTTAATTTAGACAATATATTTTTAAACGCAGCAAATATTTTTTATTTTAAAATATTTTAGTTTCAAAAGGGAATGTACAATAGAAATAAAAAATAAAAACTAGTCAAGTGATGGTGGCCGAGTGGTCAGCACAGCTGCCCTACAAGCAGTTGTCCCGGGTTCGCTTCCCAGCTGATGCTTTGACACATTAAGAAAAATAAATAAATAAATAAATAATAAGTTATATAAAGAACTTGACATATTTACAATTTATTAGAATTAGGAAGAAAAGGTAGTTGTAACCCATTCACTGTACAGCCTGTGGTGGCGTTGTTGCTGTGCAAAAGCACAGAATAATACCGCTTTCGTGGCCAAAAACAACAATATATTAAAAATAAAAAATAGCCGTATGTCAAAATATGATATATTAGAGCCAAAAAAAAAAATCTAGAGGCCCAGTAATGTTATATCGCTATGTTTTTAACTAGCAACAGTGCCACCACAGGCTGTACAGTGAATAGTTTACAACTACCGAAAATAATAAAAAAACACTATATATTGCTAAGCATACAAAATTGTAATGACTTTACCAGCCACTAAAAAAACATTTGAGAAATTATAGTTAGAATATTTCACTATAGGCTTGAGCACTGATGAATAAGTGACCATGTCTAACAGGTTTATCTGGGCATAATTGCTGAGATATTCTTGACTTTGTTTAAGGAGAAGCCAAATACATCACATCACATGTAAATACAAATATATTTGCAGGAATAATTTTTGGTTTCTCTCTTTAATTCTGTCTAGTTTGCTTTTAAATATGTTCATGATTATTTTAAATTTTAATTTGTTTGCAAATGATATTCCATCATTATGTAAAACATTACACAGGTGTATATTTATCAATATAAAATTTAAAAAGTACAGAACAGTAATAATAAACTTGGTTTTTACTAAAAAAAAAAAAAGTAATTAAGATCATATGCAATAAAAAGAAACCTTTTCAGTAGATTATGAAATTCAAGTTGTTTTGCAATAAATTCTAAAAAAAATACATTATCTTTAGAAAGTTCCATTGACTTTTAAAAAAAAAAAAATCATTATAATTTTTTTGTTGCATTAGTATCAGACCCAGATAACTTTCCCCCCTCCCATTTGCATAGGTCCAGAATTGATGTAAATATGGTCTTAGTGAATTGCTACCAATAACATTTTTTAGTTTTATAACATTCAAAAAACTTTACTCATTTCATCAATTCTGAATTTTAGTACAATGAGATAATAAAAGAACAGATTCCTTAAACTCTTTTGTTTATACTTTTTTTTCTCGACATATATTTATTTTATTAAAAAATTATTCAATAAATTTAAAATTGACTAAAAATTTCACATACCAAATTGAACAATTTTTGATACAAGAAAAAGGGAAATTAAGTTATTAATAAATGTTACTATAACCATACCTTATCCATATGTTTTTTTCAAATACAGCTATTGTAATAAATAAATAATTTTCCTTTTCCAAAATTACAAAAAAAATAAATAAATACAATACTGCTATCTTGTCTTCTACCACGATATCGTCATCTTTCAAGCAACGATAATAGACTTTTTAAAAAAATAAAAAAAAAATTCTTAGCATTTATTAAAAAAAAACAAATAAACAAGATACTTGTGTATTTACTAGTAAAATAACTTTAATTAATAGAGAAAAAAAATATTAACAAATAAAGTGGAAATATTATAAAATTGACTTTCTTTAAAATAACAGTACTAAAAAAAAGAAAAAGATTGGAAATATTAACTACCCTTGCTCGTTTTCAACCATTTTGTTTTAAACCTTTACTGTATGCCCCTGAAAGTATATAATTTAACAAAAAACAACTTTCGTCAGTCCTTAAGCAGTAAATTCTATTGATCAAAAATAAAGCTAAATAGACTATTTTATGGTTTAATTAATAAAGATCGTACAATTTTAATAAAAGTTTAATTATTCCGATAGAGAGCGACACACAAGAAGCTTAGGAGGCGTGGAAATGTCAAAATTTTCTTTAACGTTATTATTTTTACCATTTCCTTATTTAAAAACAAAGATGATTACGGTAATATTTTAATAAACTTTTTCATATATTTATCTCACCCATTATTTATTACATCTATATAGGATAAGTTGATTATGGGAATTAATCTTATTGCTATAATATTTCAGTGTAAATGTTTATTTTGCTAACATTTATAGTTTAGATTTTAGAATTATATGCAGCTAAGATGCATCTGCTATCTAAATAGACTGGTGAATTGAATATTAGTAATCACAATGTTTAGCGTCTGCAGCTTTAGGTTTTAAAATTTTGAAAGGGAATTGTATTGAGTAAGGAAATAAATTTTAAATGAATGTAATTTTTTAAAAGTATTAAAGGAAAAAGAAAAAAATATTTGGAGTTTTGCTTTTTAATTGGGAACTGCTACATTCGGACTCTTCATACAAAGTAGAATTTGGGCTTTCAAAGGAGGAATCCGAACGGAATCATAAATCAATGAAATCATCAGAATATAGAACTTTAATATAAATAATAATTCATTATATATAAATTTCATATAAGATTTAACGGTACATAGTACAAATTTTACAGTTGTATCCGAAGACTTAGTCAGACCGAGATAGTCTTTAAAGCAAACTGCGATCCACCCAGCATTTATGTGCGGTCCAAAACGCACGCTAATCCAAGATTTTAAAATCGTGAGATGTACCACACCAATCACTTCAATCGAAAACCGAACTGATGTCGCATTTATTTGTTTTATGTTGCTTAATTATATTGATGTGTGACAATTTTGTTTTTTATAATTTTAAGTGTCAATTATGACTACAAGTTTGAAACTTATATTTTATATTAAACTCCAATTTAATTATAGTGGCAGGAGTGTTTTATATTTGGGCTAAAATAGTATTTCAAGACTAATTGAAAAGAAAAATATTTTGTTGCAAAATAAACAGAGATTGACAATTTGTTTGATTTGTAACATTAATCTTATTATTCCATGAAACACAAATCATTTAAGGATTCTTTCTTTCATGGGAATTTAATAAGAAATGAAAATTAACAGTAATTTTAAAGACATTCTTTTACTTATCTCTATGCGATGGCTAAGCAGAGGAGTCGATATTTTTCTTTGTGACACGAAATTATTTTATTCTTATAACAAAACGATAAAGTTTACAGCAAAGGTGAAAATGATGTATGGTAGTGTCTTTTAGCCTTTCTGTACGATATAGCAGAAGAACTTAGTGAGGTCAATCGTTTATAAAGTAATTTCATGTATCGAATGAAGAATTTGCTTTAAAAGAGCGCAATGTACGATAACACATTTATATAGTAAAAATATTAACGGGAAATTATTCCGTATATCTAATTGAAATAAATTGTTAATTAATTAAGAATCTAATTAATGAGAAACTAAGCATCTATTACAAGAAAATACAAACCCAAATACTGCATAATTTTCCAACTGTTATGTCTGGGTTAAAAACAAATATATATCTTACAAGGAATAAAGTTAATGAATGGGTGTAGAAAACAATAGGGTAGAGACTGTATTTTATTATTATTTTTTTATATTGTTGATTTTAATAATAACAGTTCTTTTTTGCTTATAAGAGTGTGTTTTAATAGGTTTAATTACCTTGTGATATATTGCTTGAGGAGATTCACAAAATATAAAAAAAAATTGAAACAGTGTATTAGTGAAAATAGTTTTATAATATTGGTGTCTTAAAAAAATAAAAGCCGTCTTAGATGTATATTAAACTATGCAACAATAATTCTGTGATAATATCTAATATTAATACTGGGAGTTCTGGATAACCAGGGAATATAGTCGTGGCTTACAAGTACTTCATTAGTTATTAAAACAGGCAAACGTATTGCCACTCAGTGCAAGCCAGTTATTTATTTATGTGGGGCCATGATTTGGTTATTTTAAATAGGTTAACTATGTATGCATATAATTATATACATTTAGACAATATATATCTATTGTCTAAATGTATATTATTATATGCATACATAGTTAACCTATTTAAAATATATATATATTGTCTAAATGTATATAATTATATGTATACATAGTTAACCTATTTAAAATAACCAAATTGGTTATTTTAAATAGGTTAACTATGTATGCATATAATTATATACATTTAAAATAACCAAATTGGTTATTTTAAATAGGTTAACTATGTATGCATATAATTATATACATTTAGACAATATATATATATAACCCATATGACTGGTCGAGAAGACTCAGTTCAATCATGAAGGGCATCTAGTTTTTCTATTTATTTTCTTTCTAGGATTCAGTCCTTCTGAAATATGAAGGACATCCAATTCCATCTATTTTCTTTCTATGGTGTTGTTAAAAATTTATTCTTAGTTTTGGTAATTTTATTACTATGTTTATTTTATCTTGTTTTACTCTTGAGGAATTTTTTGTATACTTTTGGTTGTTTTATAATAGCATGTTGAAACCGCCGGAGGGTGTGGTTTGTTTGTAAACAAAGATAAATATAATGTTGCCGGGGCCAGGTTTCTTTTTTTTTTTTTTTTCGGCTTTGGTTTTTTTGTTTATCACATTTATAAAAATAATATCAAATCAAATTTTTTAAACACAACCAAAAAAAAAAATGCATAAAAAAATTACAAAAAAATGAATTTACAAAAAAGTACTTAATTTTTTTTTTTTTTATTCTTTTCATTATTTATATTTTCGGGGACCAGGGTTTTTTTTTCTGGTCTATGTATTTTTTCGTTTTTTTTTATGTTGTTGTTTATCACATTTAAAAAGTAAGGCGGCTATCAAATCAATTTTGGCAACCCAAAAAATAAAATACATCAATTAAAAATGAATTTTAAAAAGTACTTACCACTTTTTTTTTTTATTCTTCTCATTAAACCCTTATATTTTCGGTTCGGTATTGTACTATGATAAAAAAATCAGTCGATTCTTCCTCTTTTTTTTGTTTGTTTTATTTTTTATAAATTATAAATCAATCTATTTCCATTTAACGGTAACATTTACAAGCCAAAGTCAAACTTTGGGAGAAGGGAAAAGGGGGGGGGGAGGGTGTTTCCAATTGCTAACAGAACGGAACACAAAAAACTTGAAGGTTGATAAAGTTTTGACGGTAATTCCCAAAAACATCAATATATACGGCAATTAAAAGCAACTTTTTGGGCTCTTCAGGAAAAAAACAGCAGGCATGCAGCTTCAAGCTGTTTTGTTTGATTACCCGGTTCCAGCAGTCAGAGAAGAATTCTTCTTTCTTTGACATTTGGAAAGTTTCCTATTTCAGCCATTTGATTCAGCTCGCCGTTGTTCTCACATGAAACATGACTTAGAGCGTGATTTGATAGGAATCGCGCTTGCACCTACACTTGCTCCATTTTTTCAGCAGGAAATGGGGGCTAGGGAAGCATGAGACTCTGCTCATAATTGTTAGTAGACCTTCCTAAAACATGGAAGATAGAGGGGGAGGTGGTTTTAATGAATATTAAAATAGTTTTGACAATCGGAATTCCAGCCACCCTCAGACAATACTGTAGCCAAAAGTGAAATGTGATCGCACATCCAAAATGCTTAGTCCAAATCTGAGCTGTAAGCTGACACAATAGCTTCTGTGGCAGATTGGCAAATGTCATGTTTCTGTGCATTAGCATAGAAATAAACACAGCAGCCCCCCCCGTATCAACGGACTATTTCTAGGCTTACACATTAGAAATAGAACGTTCGCCTCCGGCGGTTTCAACACGCTATTGTAAAACAACCATACTTTTTTTGTTTTTGGTATGATGAACTTTGGTTAGGTGTCTCACAACCATTACATTTTGCACTTTTTCACTTGATCCCTTATATTATGTGTTCTGCAATGTTAGCATTCCAATTTTATTTCTGCAGTTTGCTCTTAGGATTATTTGTTTGGGATCTGTTGCTGCACTGGATTGGTGACTCTTTTGCATGACTCCGAACTAATTTGTGAGCAGTGCAATTGCAGTAGCTGCTGGTGCAGTTTTTCATTGGCCATATGCCACACAAACTTTTAAATATTGTTTTTAAATGTGTGATTTTGGGAAGAGAGAAACTGTTGATATATTTACTATATTTTAAGAAGGAATTTGAGAAATAATGTGGATGCAATTTAAGAAAGAATAAGGTAAGAGATTGCTGTAAAAAAGGGGAGAAGGAGGAAAATCTTATGATTGTAATAACCGTCACTATTTATTTGGTTAGTTGAAGATAGAATGATTCCAGAAGTCATCACTATTATATGAACTGTCTCAATTGAAAATATGTACTCATTAATTTAGATTTATATGAATACTGATGTAGATTTCATTTTGTTAAAAGGTAGAATTTTATGAGAATTTGTTTATAGCAATTAATTTTTTTATAAATTATTTAATATCTATATTTTTTATTTATATAATTATGCTTACGATTAACCTTTTTTTTTTTTTTGCTGTTTGTAAAACCAAAAATAAATATTCTAGATAATAATTTAGTGAAGATTGTGAGTAATATTTACTAAGGCAATAAACCTCAAGAGTGTGCGCTTGAAAATGGGAAGGTAGGGACCTCTACAAGTCTTAACTACAAGCTTATGCTTTGGAAGAAAAGAGGGGAAACCCTTCTTTACTTCACTCTACTTTCTATATAAATAGGTGAAGCTGAAGCGGTTAAATCTGAGAGAGTGAAGCTATTCAATACTTCACTGATTAAGTCCACAATTCCTATTACACAGAGAAATTGTATTTAAATAAATAATCTGGGATTAACTATGTTAGTCTTAATATTTGGAAACTCTATCTATTTGCTTAACTCAGAGCATTAAATGAAAATTCAATTGCTTTATGAAATTTGTTGTTAGCATTGTTTAATTATTTATTTAAAACATGATCTAATGATATTTAGAATTAGCAATATGTCTTTGCTAACAAAGTTGTATTTTCTCATCTCATCTATTATAATTTGAACCAATAATTTGTATAATATTAATACTTTTTTTTTTTTTATGAAGGTTCAAGACTGGGAAAATCTCTGATTTTGAAGCTGGGTTTGTATTTAAAGAGAAATGTATTATAAAATGACTATCATTGAATATTTGAACTTCAAACTTTATGATGTTGATCACCGTAATTAAAATGTGAAATTTGCCACAAGATTTTATATATTTTTGTGAATTATAATATTTTTATAATCAAAAAGAGTATTCTTTAACAGAATTAGTTGATTTTGTATTAGCTTTTTATTTATTTCTATCCAATAACAAATTTACGATAAAAATCACAAATTATTATATAGATTTTTAATATAAGTTTACATTCCTAGAAAAGTTTGAATATTTATGTAAAATTTGATTTTTTCATTTAATATTATTATAGTAGAACAATAAAGGGCATTTACAAAATACATATTCTACAGATTTCTCTTCTAATGAAGATTTCATGATTTCATTATATAACATAATGCATTACAAAATGGCATTAACTATATGGAAAAATGCTTGTATTTTAAAATAAGTAATCAAAGAAATGCAAACAGTTTTCAAGAAATTAAAAAAAAAAACCATAACATGTCAATGCTGTCATTAATATTTTGCCAGTTACAGGAAGAAAAAAAAAATATCAATACTATATTGAAAAATATATTTAAAATGGTGTATTTTATTGACTGTATTAATAAACATCCCTAAAATTTGGTAAAATTCTTAATGATTTTTAGAAAATGAAAATAATCTTTAGAAAAATTTGAATGTTGATGAATTAAATACAAAGCTATATACATCAGTTATTTAAAACTTATTTGATCAAGATCACCGTTTTATATATATACAAAGTTCATGGTATTTTTGAAGAAGACATTATTGGCAAAAGCACTATCACCATTGTAATATTTGTGATTATAAGGATTGCCAAAATGATTCAGATACATGTACAACATTTGCTTTATGCTTGAGAGTGTATTGAAAAGAAAAAATTTACAAAGAGAAAGGAAAATATGAATATTTATACAAATCTTGTGACAAAACTAGTTTAAAAATAAAATGGAAAATTTAATAGAGAAAAAAACAACTCTATAGCACTTTATACGAATTCAAGACTTCTTTTGAAAGTAATTTAAAATGTCATAAAAAAGATCATACAAAAGAAAAAACCTTATCAATATAGTGCATGTGATTTCAAGAACAAAAGAATACATAGAGGAGAAAAACCATTTCAGGGTACTTTTTGAGAATTAAGTCTCCTGACATGTCTTGTTTAAAAACAGGAAAGATGTACCAGAAAAAAATCACTTGGTGTGAATATAAAAGTTGTTTAATAGGATACAAAAAAACATACAGGAGAAAAGCTTTTTCCTGCTCACTTTGTAAATACAATACTTCAGAGAAAGCTAATTTAAGAAGATATGCTGGAGAAAAACCTTTTCAGTGCATTTTATATAACATCAAGACTGGGTTTAAGTCATTGAATAACACATAAAAGAAAACATACAGGAGAAAAACTTTTTTGCTGCTCTTTGTGTGACTATAAAAATACATACATAAGGAGTTTAAGAAGAAATATCAGTCAAAACCATTTAAATGTACCATGTGTGAATTTAAGGCTCCTGTTGAAAGTTATTTAAGGATAAACAAAAGGACAGGAGAAAGAACATTTAAATGCACATTGTGTGAATACAAGACATCTATTGAAAGTTGTTTTAGAATACATGAGAAAACACATACCAAAGAAAAACCATTTAAGTGTACCATGTGTGAATTTAAGGCTGGTGATAAAAGTTATTTAAGAAGACACAAAAGAACGCATACAGGAGAAAAATTGAAGTGTATTTTCTGTGAATACAAGACTTATGATAAAAGCCATTTAAGGAAACATGAAAGAATACAATAAGTGCACCATGTGTGAATTTAAGGCTGCTGATAAATGTTATTTAAAAAGACACAAAAGAATTCATACAGGAGAAAGATCATTTAAGTGTAATCTCTGTGAATACAGAACTTCAGAGAAAGGCAACCTAATATGTCATGAAAGAATACATAGCAGAGAAAAACCATTTAAGTGCCCCTTGTGTGAATTTAAGACTGCACATAAAAGTTATTTAAGGACACACGGAAGACTTCATACTGGAGAAAAACCATTTAAGTGTACCTTGTGTGAATTTATAACTGCCAGTAAAAGTAATTTAAGAAGGCATGGTATAATACATACTGGAGAAAAACCTTTTAAGTGCACCATATGTGAATTTAAGGCTTCTGTTAGAAGTGACTTGAACATACACAAAAGAACCCATACAGGAGAAAGACCATTTAAGTGCCCTTTGTGTGAATACAAAACTTCTGCCAAAGGTTATTTAAGAAGACATGAAAAAAGACATTCCAGAGAAAAAGCACTTGTTTGTGCCATGAGTGCATTTAAGGCTGCTGATAAATGTTATTCAAAAAGATGCAAAAATACCTATTTGGGAGAAAGATCATTTATGTGCACTTTCTGTGAATACAAGACTTATGATAACAATAGTTTAAGAACACATGAAAGAATACATGCAGGAAAAAAATTATTTAAGTGCACCTTGTGTGAATTTAAGAGTTTGCATAAAAGTTCTTTAAATACACATGAAATAACGCATACCAGACAAAAACCAGTTAAGTGGACGATGTGTGAATTTAAGGCTGCTGATAAAAGTTATTTAAGATCACATAAAAGAATACATATTGTTAAAAAACAATTTAATTGCAACTTGTGTGAATTTAAGTCTTATTTTGCAAGTAATTTAAGAAGTCACAAAAGAACTCACACAGGAGAAAAGTCACCTGGTTATTTAAGAAGTCTTAGAGTTGTAAAATCTTTTCAGCATGCTTTGTGTGAATTCAAGATTTCTGATAAAGGGCATTTAAAAAGTCATGAAAGAATACATACAGAAAGAAACACATTATTCATACAAAAATATGAAGAAATACAGGTAGGTGAAGAATTTTATAACCGTGAGAACAAAGTATTTTTTAATAGTAACAACTTAAGATGGCCTGACAAATGTCATACTGTGAAAAAATATTTCATTAGTAAAGAAGAATTTAAATGCCGGTTATGTGATTATAAAGCTCCCATTAAAAATGATTGGGAAAGGCATGAAAATGATCATTTCACCGGTCAAGAGATTCTAAAGCTTGCTATTTTATTATCTTGAGAGTTTTAAGTTTTTTTTTTATGATGAATAATTTGTCTTCTAAAGCTACATAAATGTTAAATCTTCCAAAAATAATTAAGGTAATGATTCATTGATCAGTCCTCCACGAAAAGTGTCCCAAGAGTGTAAAAACAATGGGAAGTTATTCATTCTTAAATATGAGTACAATTGTTTTTACTATACATTGCAAACTCCAAGAAAATATAGAACCTTTCACTTTTTTATGATGTAATTCTAAACACAATAATGGATTAAAAGGATTCTTTAATTAACATAATTATTCATGTTTATATAGAACTATATTTTTTGTATATAAGAACAAGACTGCTGCTATCACATTAGTAAAGTGTAGTTAGTTTATATACAAAATTTTTAGATGAAGAATTTTAATATGATTTGGATCATATTTGTAACTTTTCAGCATAGGATTGGTTTAATACTGTAACAAATGATTATTGATGAAAGCCTTCTAAAATAATTGTTGTTATTCCAAATAAAACTTGATGTATTTCATTTGTGGTATAATTGCCACAAATTTCATTGTTATGTAATACTTATAGTCATTATTTAAATATCACAATTTTTTCAATTTTTAACGATAATTACAGGCTAAAACACACCCTATATTCATTATAAAAAGACATTTGCTAAAGAATTGCCTTTTATTTTCCCTAAGCTAGAAATGTTTCCAGAAAGAAGTTTATATTTTTTCCTGCGTCTGTACAAACTTGTAACCCTATTCTAATTTGAATTCATTCAAACTTCTGAGTACAATACAAAATGTTTTTATTATCTTTTGCAAATGGTTTTTTTTTTTTTGTATCACTTAATTTATTGAAGTTAACAGATTAATGTATTTCAAATTAATATTCCAAGGTTATTTCTACATGAACTAAAATGTAGAACCTTACCAAGCCTAAAATAAGAACTAGCTTATAAATGAAAACAAGAATGCAAAACTTGTTTTTAGCAGTATCACAAAATCATCATCAGTTTAAAGACTGTTTACATATCTGTTTTGCCAACTCCAGTGCTAGGAAGAGTCAATATTGTGAGAATCAGAAATGACTCCCTAATATAATATTTCATTTCTTAATACTATAGAATTGAAAATTAGTATTATTGTCCAATATTGTTTAATTTGTCATTATATATTGTAGCCCTTGGATTTGTCCAAGGCTCCATTTTTTTTTTAAGTTAGCTATGAAAGAGAAGGTTCTATCCAAATTTTCCTCATAATATATGTATTTTTTTTTCTGTGTAATAAGAAAATTTAAGCCAAAACAGAGTTTGAACCCATATTTATAAGGGATTGCATATGTTTGACTAGTGAGCAATCTAAAAATTTATTGTTAATGTGTTTATAACCAGAGGATTGTTTTATTTTAATTTATGGGTTAAATTGATATTAAAAAGATATTAGAAAAGCAGGATTTATATATTTGTTGAGAGAGGTTGAGAAGAGGAAGATGGGTGACTATTGAAAACTACATTAGGATAGTGATGATGAATAGTCATTATTTTATGCTAGGTTAGAAATAAATAATTTATGGAAGTAAATAAATAATAATATAGGTAGAATAGTTGTAATAGATAAAGATTAAGGCATTAAAAATCTAAATTTAAAGAAAAGTATATACCTGCGATGTGTGTGTATATATAATTTAATTGTAGATCTTGATGGTACAATGTAAAATTAATAATCATTTCTTACATGATGTAAAGCAATTTTAAATAAGAAATTAAAATCTTTTAAATAAGTTTAATATTAGCAGTCAAATTTAATGTCAAGTCTGAGTTTGAAACAGCTGCAATATATTGTGTTTCACTATTAAAGGGAAAAGTAAGATTATTTTAGTGTGTATTATCTTACTCAGTTAATTATCATTCCTTAAAATACACAGATCCTACTAAGGAATTTAAAGGGACCATTAATTTAGGCCATTAACGGTGAATGGTCAATTCTGGTCTGTCAAAGTGTAAAAAATTAATTGGCAATTAAATGTTAGATTGTAAAATTAATCTGCCTATTTGACTTGAAATTTATGCCTGGTTTTTCTGAAGGGGCAACAGGTTAGATTTAATTGAGAGGGGGTGGAAATGTCAATTAATTATAGAGATAAAGGACGTCTCTATAAAAGCTGTGTTAAAAGAAAAAAAAGGGGACTTGCTGGTATTTTTAAAACTTATCTGTAGCAGTTTTCCTTGATTGACTAAAAGAAAACTGTGTTATAAAATTGAAAATCATATTTATTATACTTTGTCTCTTCAGAATAATTCGACTAAATATAACAATGTATAGTGAGTAAATTTTAAGGGGGCACACACTTGGAACCTTCCAGAAGTTGGCTATTCAACAGATGTAATAACAATTTAAACCGCAGAAGTTAAAACTTGAGTTTGATATCGTTTATATATATGCAAATAGTAAAATTTAAGACTCAAAAGTTTTAATGCATATATAAGTCAATTTAAATCTACAGAATGAAAGTAAAATTGGAAAAGGTTCTCTCTTATTCGGGTCACTGCCTGCCTCATATTAATATTTGATATTCCTTACGTGTGTATGAGAGGATAGCCATGATGAGCATTATTATAAGTATTGTATACCAGGTCGCAAACTCAACTTAATGTCTGAATGAATGCAGATAATGTATGTGCAATTGGTGTATTTGAATATTGTTTTTATAGATTGGATTTAGCATACGAGCCAGAAATAATTAGGTTAATAACTGTTAAGGGTTAAATAAAACTTACTTTAATGATTGGGCATAAGCAATGCGTATATAAATGTATTTAATAAATATTTACATGGCCAGCTGAGAACTTCGCTGGAAAGGTAGTATTGTTAAAATATTATTATGTTATAAGAACATGAACATAGAGAGTGCACTAGGATGATGTTTGATCTTAATGCCAATTTATTTGCAATAACTTAGTCTTACTATTATTAAGATATCTCTGTTGTAAAGATTAGGGCCAAAGAATATTTAATCAGGATGATCGGATAAGATCAAGAAATTTGCAAGGGAATATTACCTTTAGATTTATTAAACAAAATTATCAAATTTAATTAAAAAAAAAAAAAATCGATTACGTATTTTCTAAAATATATCTGTAGTAAAAAGGGAAAGCATTGAAAACGGGAAGAAATTGGTATTTACTATATTTAAGGTAAAAAGAAAGTGTAGATATAATGTAATGTATATGTTTTTTTTTGTATTGATTGAATTATAGTTTGTCAAATAAAATTTGTTATTTGTTTTAAATAAAAATTTGCGTGTGTCTCCATGTTTTTGTGGGTTATTATTATCTAGATATTTCCAATCCAATCATACATCAATATCATATTAGTAATATTTGAATTATCATGTACGTAATTAATATTTAGTAAAATTATTTAAAAGGTTAATTTAAATGCATAAAATTACCAAATAATTTAATATTGTTTAAATATAAATCGAGAATAGAGATAGTATTGAGTGATAGCGAGTGCAGAGGGTGGGCATAAAATCCTTTCCCCATCCGTTGTATTCAAACCTCTCTAGATGCATTTTATTTTATATGGTGTTATTATAATTGCGACTATGTTTTATGATGTGTTTATAAAGATTTAGTAAGTTTAAATATTCCAGCTTTAATGTAAATTGATATTAGATTGCATTAAAGACAACTGAGATCACCTTAGAGGCGATCAAGAGAGGAATGTTTATCACCAATAACCTATAGCAGCTTAATCGATCTCCATACCTCATTGTTCGAAAAACCCTGAGAAGAGATTAGAATGAGAGGAGATGAACTAGCAAGATGTAAATTTTGATGATAAGATAAATAATAGTGTAATAGACATATGGACGTGAAATTGATGAAGGGATGGATCAGGAGAGTGGAGATGAATATAGAACTTTATAATTAGAATAAAATTTAATTGTAGCTTTAATCATAGTGAATGAGGAATATGCTGAGAATAACCTGGAATTCTTAAAGATATTAGTACTGTCAATTTTAATGCGTTCTCAGTGGTCTTTAAATCGATTGTGTATCAACCCATTCACGAAATATTATTATTAAGAGTATTGAATTGAGATTTCACCTCTATATTTTATTGGAGCTGCAATTTGGCGCCCTGGCAAATAAGCTTATAAATGTTCTGTATCATCATCTCAATAGGCCTCAGAAATAGTGTCAGCTGGGAATGATGAAGTATCCATCGATCCCTTCTTAAAATGTTGTAATTGGCATGCAATTTATCTGCAAATGTGTAAATGCCATATAGTTTGAATATAATATAATTAATCCATAACGTGGATGTGCGATCATTTGAATAAAATTCTCATTGGTTATAATAAAGTTATAATTAGCTTAAACTATCCAATAATATATATGATATTTGGAAGCTCTCCCAATCGTTTAGTTATGTTTGAAATTCATTGGGGATGACCGATTGAGAGATTGCAAAATGCGTTTCATGTTACTTTAATAAGTTTATATAAAGTTAACAAAATAAAGAATAACTTTTTATTTGTTTGAATTGTTTTTATATAGTTACAATTGGCCTGTAACGCGGTCGCACGAAGGAGGTTATATTTAATTTTTACGTATGAAATATATTAGTCTGTGCATTATATTGGAGAAATGATTAGATTAAATCTATACTTAGAAACTGTTTAATCTATACTTAGTATATAAAGTTAACAAAATAAAGAATAACTTTTTATTTGTTTGAATTGTTTTTATATAGTTACAATTGGCCTGTAACGCGGTCACACGAAGGAGGTTATATTTAATTTTTACGTGTGAAATATATTAGTCTATGCATTATATTGGAGAAATGATTAGATTAAATCTATACTTAGAAACTGTTTAATCTATACTTAGTATACCAGAATATATAATTGATGCATTGCATATTTAATTGATACTTAAGAAGTGCATCTGTCGTTAATCTATATATTTAAGACTTTCTTCATTTTTCTTAAATTTTTCGTTCTTCACTTTTCTTTTAAATTTTTCGTTAGTTAGAAATTATTTCTCTAAATTTTTATTTAGTTAGAAATGACCTTGACCTTCTTCATCTTCATTTTTCTTAAAATTTTTTGTTAGTTAGAAATGGCTACAACAGGGAAGCCTATTAAACATCGATCTCCTAGCCCAAAACTTATTCGTTTAACAAAGAAGGGATTCATTTGGTAAAAACTTATTTCTTATGAATTTTTTTTTTTAATTGTCAGCATCTTCATCTTCATTTTTCTTTTAAATTTTTCGTTAGTTCGAAATGGTGCCCAATGTGGGGCACGACGGATAATGGGTGTTGGAGGTTAATTTAAAAGCTGCAGAATTGAAATTATAAATGCCAGCAACTGGTTATACCAAAAACGTATTTTAAAATTATAAATGCTAGTGTGCAATTAGTGGATAAAAGAAAATTAAATTTTTTATGTTTATTTAAAACTGATTATTGATGATGATTGGATTTCTAGATACCCAAAAACATTTGAGATGAGACGTTTAATCAGTATAGGAATTGCTAAGGTCAAGACCAATAGGGTGACCAAGATGTAGTTAGTTGAGATAGTCGTGGTTGTTGGTTGATGGAGGGGGGAAAAGAGTGTGTGCCTAATTTTCTCATCATTGATTTTATTATTAAACACAAAATGCCGAGAACTAAAAAAGAGACAGGTCCCATAGAGAGCAAGAAAGAAGAGACCATAGACGAAGCGTCTGTAGTATTAGAAAGTATTGAGGAAAGTATCGAGGAAAGTGAAAATATAGTGTCTGAAGAGTTGAGCACTGAAACGGCTAAAAAAGAGCCAGAAAAAATTGACAATCAGTCATTGAAAATGATACTGCAAATGATGAGTAACCAGAATAGAGAATTCAAAGAAAGCCAAGCTGTTCTAATTGCAAAGTTTGAAGAAAACCTAGCAAGAAGCCAAGCTAGTTTAGAAGAGAGAATGGATAGTAGAATAAAAGAAAACCTAGCTAGAAGCCAAGCTAGTTTAGAAGAGAGAATGGATAGTAGAATAAAAGAAAACCTAGCTAGAAGCCAAGCTAGTTTAGAAGAGAAAATTGATAGTAGAATGGAGAACCAGAATAAAGAATTGAAAGAAAGCCAAGCTATTCTAATTGCAAAATTAGAAGAGAGCCAGGAGGAATTAAAGAATAGCGTAACCGCTCAGATTAGTAGGTTAGAGATTAAAATAGAAATTCAAAGTGAGAGGCTACAAAAGCAAAGGGAGGCCAGACAAGAATCGTTGATAAATAAAGTGGGTAGACAGACTAAAGAAATGAAAGAAAACTCCACTAGTCTAGGTGTAGTAAGCAAAGAAAGTGATGCTGGTCTGGAAAATAAAATAGATGAACAGACTAAAGAAACAATGGTAAGTCAAGCTGGTCTAGTTGATGACATAAAGGAAGAGCAGGTTAAACAAAGCACTGGGTGCTCTGAGTCTATAAAGGAGTCAGAAACAGATATTGTATTGGAACAAGACAAGGCTTTGCCAGACTATGGTCGTGAGAAGCCAAGTAATAATTGTAGTAATCAGCATAGTGGTAGAATCCTAGTAGAGCCTCAGAAGACGATAAGCCATAAGATGAAAATAGATAGTGAACCAATCTTATTTAAAGGGCCAGGTAATATTATTAGAACGCTGTGGGGAGACATTGAAATAAAAGGTAAAATAAATTATATATCACTAATATTGTTTAAACAGCAGAAAGGAATTGAAAGACTGGAAAGAGAGGATAAAATAAAGTGTAAAATGAAAAACATTTCAGCAGAGTTAAATTCATTCGTATGCAGAGATATTGTGACAGACAATAAAATAAAATGTAGAATGGAAAGCATTTTTACCGACTCACTTGGAAATAAAGATGGTCTGATGTTTATGGATGAATATAGTAATGTGTGGGTCGATGATCAAATTCCCTGTAAAATAAAAGAGGAGTTTATAGAGGCTAATGCTGTGCAATTATTTGATTGCATTATAGCAGAGGGTTTAAATAAAAGGATTAGATGTCGGATGAAAAAACTTTTGTGAAATATTGTTGGTTGTGTTGGTGAGTAGCACTATGGCTGTGTACAATACGATCAATTGTAAAATGAAACATGGATTGGTTAAGTATCTGATGGTAGGTATCTGATTAACTGAAATAAGGAACTCAATGGCAAATGAAAAAAAAAATGATTTCCTGTTCCCCCTAAAAAGTGAACAAAATAAAACATAACTAAGAATTAGTAATTGGCAATTTTGTTGGTATATTATATGTGAAAAAAAAAAAGTGTAGTTTGAATTCGGAAAATTTTACCCGAAGGAGGGAGGTATGTAGCCCTTGGATTTGTCCAAGGCTCCATTTTTTTTTTAAGTTAGCTATGAAAGAGAAGGTTCTATCCAAATTTTCCTCATAATATATGTATTTTTTTTTCTGTGTAATAAGAAAATTTAAGCCAAGACAGAGTTTGAACCCATATTTATAAGGGATTGCATATGTTTGACTAGTGAGCAATCTAAAAATTTATTGTTAATGTGTTTATAACCAGAGGATTGTTTTATTTTAATTTATGGGTTAAATTGATATTAAAAAGATATTAGAAAAGCAGGATTTATATATTTGTTGAGAAGAGGAAGATGGGTGACTATTGAAAACTACATTAGGATAGTGATGATGAATAGTCATTATTTTATGCTAGGTTAGAAATAAATAATTTATGGAAGTAAATAAATAATAATATAGGTAGAATAGTTGTAATAGATAAAGATTAAGGCATTAAAAATCTAAATTTAAAGAAAAGTATATACCTGCGATGTGTGTGTATATATAATTTAATTGTAGATCTTGATGGTACAATGTAAAATTAATAATCATTTCTTACATGATGTAAAGCAATTTTAAATAAGAAATTAAAATCTTTTAAATAAGTTTAATATTAGCAGTCAAATTTAATGTCAAGTCTGAGTTTGAAACAGCTGCAATATATTGTGTTTCACTATTAAAGGGAAAAGTAAGATTATTTTAGTGTGAATTCTGACCGTTACAATATTAATTGGAAGAGCACTTTTGAGGAGTTTTATCTTCTCATAATCATGGTAAATTGTGCAAACATGGTGGAATATGTATATAACAAATATTTAAATATGTGCAAAGTTGATTAGAAAGTCAATTTTTTGGAGAGGGAAAAGCATGCTTCCTTTCAGTTTATAACATAGGTGTTGTTAGCTATAAACCATATTTCTTTGATTTTACATTTAGAGTCATGACAGTTCTAAGCATCTAACACATGTATAAAATGCTATGACTCTAAACATAAAATCAAAGCATGCCTTATAACTAACAATATCTATGCTATAAACTGAAAGATAACATGTTTTTCCCTTTCCAAAAACTGGACTTTCTAATCAACTTTGCATATATTTAAATATTTGTTGCATACATATTTCACCATGCTCATACAACCCATTTGCTATGATTATGAGAAGATAAAACTATTTGAAAATGCTCAGCTAATTAATAGTACAATTTGTACTTAGCTTCACCATTGTCTGTGATCTATCTCATTTAGATATATTACTTGTTCAATTGGGAAGTCTATGTCTCTTTTATTCTTCAATAAAAGAGTTAAATATCAGTCTTTACTATCACATACTCCATATTATATTTTTCTTCAATAATTTTTTCCTATGGAATCTTAATAACATCTATGGTCTGAGCATTTGTTTTGATATTTTTAAGTCCATATCAAGTTTAAAGTTCTAGAATCATCCCTAGATGCTGTTACTTTTTTCAGATTCTTAGTTCATTTTTTTTAAATTTCAAGCTTTCTGGTGCAATACAAAAATGTTTTACAGTTCTTTTTTTCTATTTACTAAATCAATAACTTTCAATTTATCACTTAAGAAAGTTACTTTACAAAGTCTTAAATTTCATAAAACTTTTAGCTTTAATGATTAGAAAATGTTTTTATTACGCAAAATATTGTACCACATCATATTTGGAAATCATAATAAATTGACGAATAAAATATATGTGCTTTCAATGTAAGCTGAAAAAACATTATTAATAATTATGCTCATGATTGACACATTGAGAGAGAAAAATGACTGCTATGGTATTGTAAAATTTATTAAGTTTATAATTTTTTTTAAAACTTGATCATGTTTGTTGTTTCCAGATAAAAAAAATATGGCTGCCACCACCTTATAAAATTTTTAAATTTAACAATTTTATTGTTTACTTTTTGTTTATTTACATTTTTTGCTTTTGGATAGAATATAGTTGAAGTAGGTATATTGATATAACAAATAAAACAGTTTCATTGTACATGAACAATATTTTAGGGCATGAGTTTGCACTCCCCCCTTTTTTCCATGGGTGCAGTGCTGATGGTCATGAGGGACTTGGTTCACTAGTGGGGGTGGTCAGCACTCATTGTCTAGCCCAAGAATATCTGCTGGCAAGTGAAAGTCACTGCCTTTACTTGAAGATCACCCTGAGGGCCTACTACACCACTGATGGATTATTTGTTGGATCAGTGTTGATTTGCACTCACTGTTATTAGGTTTCATGTGTTAACTTTAGACTTAGTGCATTTGAAAGGTCGTTGGTCTGCTTTGGGCTACAGCCAATTTTTTGTAACATGGATGGTGTTTTGTTGTAATATTTTGTGGGCATGGGTTTGCACTCCTCATTTCTCTCTCAGAGGGGCTGGTGGTGTTCACTAGGGGTCTGGTCTATGATGTGGGCTGTTGACAATTGTTACCATTACCTGAAAACCTCCTGGGAGAATACCTGATCAAAGTTTCTGCACTGTTTTCCTTTCTGATAGGCTGCTGTACTTCCTTGATGGGTTAGTTTTGGGCAGTACAGATCAGTGCTCATTATTTGTTATGTTTTCCTGAGTTGGCTTTCCAATTTTGTTCAGGTAGACCAAATTTTTTCATGTGCATTTGGACTGTTAAATTGGGAGACAGAGGTCTCTAGGCTCAGCTGTGGATTGAGGGTGTGTTGTCCTGTGGACTTGGGCCTTGGACCTCGTTGCATGTTGTGGTGGTTAGAGCAATGCTGGACATATCTACCTATTCAGCTGAAGCTTGCATCTTCACCTCGGGGCCCAGGGATGGGATCATCGAGCTATTGATAACTTCTCGGTGATTGGGCCATGTAGATCCTGGTACAGATACACATTGGGCAAGATTATAGAAACCCTTTTGTGGATGTAATTGTTGTCTGGAGTATATCCTTTTGTAAACAAGATTAATAATTATTTTTTTTTTTTTTTTGTACATTAAATGCTTTGCAATCACTTTGGGTAATTAGACCCAGAAGACTTCTATATGATCTTTAACAATAAAGGTTGCTTTGAAATATGAATAATATTTTAGCTACAAACTTGAAAAAATGATATTAAAAAGATTGTTTAATTTACTATAAACAAATTGCCAAATAAAAAGTAAAACTATTGAATGCAAATGTGCTTGCTAATGCCATTGGTTGATATAAAATTTGTGTCAGCAAGAAAGATGTTTCAGAGTCTTTCCTTTTCATATAAAGCATCAGATATTTATATCACATTAGTAAATTTTATTTGATTTAGTTTATCTATCTGTCTATCACTTCCAAAAAAAAATTTCCAAGCAAGAAAACCAAAATTCTGAATAAAGAACGATATTAAAAAGATTATTTAATTTACCATGGAAAAATTACCTAATAAAAAATAAATAAAACTAAAAGCAAATGTACTCACTAATGTCATTAGTTGATATAATGCTTGTATCAGCAGGATGATTCAGAGTCTTTCCTTTTTATATAAAGCATCAGATATATCAGCATCATCATCATCATCAACCATTATTAATCCACTGCAGGATGAAGGTCTTTCCAAGTTCAATCCATTTTCTCCGATCTTTAGTTTCTCTTCTCCTCATCACGCCTGCATACTTTTTTATTTCATCCATCCATCTCACATGTGATCTCTTTCTGCATCTTTTACAATCTCTTGGAATCCAGATTAAGATTTCAATTGTCCATCTATTATCATCTCTTCTAGCAATATGTCCAGCCCAACTCCACTTCAGTCTTTTAATTTTTTCAATGAGGTCAGCAACATCTGTTTGTTCTCTTACCCATATATTGCATTATATAAAGCTTATTTATTGTGTAAAGCTTATTTAATTGAATTTATGTTTGTCACTATGGAAAAAAAAAATCAAGTAAGAAAACAGAAATTCTGAATATGGATGAGCTAAATCAATGATCTGTGAATTTTTTGACTTTTATTAATATAAGTTTTTGCTTTTATAAATTTTTAATTTCAATTTTCACTATAAACACAGGAGAACAGAAATTACTTGTGTCAATAAAAAATAATGTTTTAGGAAAAAAGTGCAAGTTTTAAATATAAAAAAGCTAAACAGATAAGTTGTAAAAATTTATAAGGGTTTATTGACGTTTTTTGTTTCATACTTGTTTTTAGTAAGATTGAACCATGTTTAAAACTTAATTCACTATGTCTAAAATATCATTATTATAATGTAAGGACTAAAAATATTTGATATCCCTCCTTGTAATACACATGAATTAATGAGTCAATTCTACCAGCACATCAAGCTGCAATTTGAATTCAAATCACGAGGTTAAGTAAATGAAACAACAATTTAAAAGTTATTTGATTGATATATTCACAAAAAAAATAGGATTATCAACTTTGAAATTAAATCTTCAAATGTTTTCTCTCTTCAGCAAATCAAAATATCTGCTAACAAAAAGCATATGTATAATCAGAAATGTCTCATATGCAGAAGTGATTAGCAAGTTAGACATGGAAAGAAATAATAACAACATGATTATTTTAACAAATAAAAGGCAAACAGAATCCAATGATCAAGATTTATTTATCTGGTGCTGATGACCTAGTAAAACTGGATCTTTTCCTAGCCACATCAAAAATGCTGATATTTCAAATTTATGAAAGGTAGATAGAAGAAGGACTTTCAAGGTTAACAGCATTATTCAATGGCAACTGATTGCTAGTGCTTGTGGTAAAGATAAATATTGCTCTTTATATAAATTTCCAAAAGAATTGCTATTTGATAAAGTAAGCTACAAAAATCTATTATAATCTAATTTAAAAATAATGCGCAACATAAGACAATCAAAGAATCAATTAAAATATTGGATAAATATGTCCTGATTGCAATAAATCCATTAAGAGACAACATTATAACTGGTCTAGTGAAACTTATCTTAATGACTTTATTAAGTTAATGAAGTCCCTTTGGAAATTGATTTCTAAACTACACTGCCTAAAAATACACTAATACCAATTATGGAAATAGCTATTACTTCAAAGTGCATTTACATAAAAATGTAAGTCCAAATAAAATTCCATCAAAGATTACTGATCAAGAGGTCACATTATTTATACTGATCCAAGGATTTAAACTCAATGCTTTCACTGTAATGAACATAGACCTCTTATCAAAGCATGCCCCAAACTATGTTGCACACACTGTAAATGTGAGATCCATTCTCACACACCAGTGTCCAAAATCAAAAGAAATTCAACTACAAATGGAAATAAAAAAATTTCAGACATGAATCTTCTGGTAATGGATTCAAATAACAATAACATTATAAATAGAACATTGTTATTAATCATGAATTCTATTTCCAATCGCATACTTTTAAAGGAGATTACAAATACCTTGCTCAAATTCAAATGAGATAGACCCCCCCCCCCCCAATCACAAAAAGCATGAACAGAAAATCAAGGGGTTGGAAACTGATAATAGTAAAAAAGTAAGCACACCACAATGGATTGATATTTCCAAGAAGATCAAAACATCTTTGGATAATATGAACTCAGACTCTAATTCATCTACTTAAAAAGATTTAGCAGAGATTAATACATCAAGTTCTCACCAAGAAATCCATGATAAGATTTACAACATAGTTCAGAATGAATCAATTCTAATAAAGGTTCATGACATACCCATTCCAAAAACATAAATGATAAATCTCATAAATTAGTTAAAATAGCCTAATATTATTAGTTCATCAGACAGCAGATAATATAAAATTCTGATTTCAATTATTTTATGAATTAATTTTTCTTTATTAAGTTAGTTTGTATTTTTCTATAAATAGGAATTAGTAAGGGTAAAATATCCATAAGGAAATTTAGAACAGTAGCTTGTAAATTAGAGACATAAACTCTATTGATAAAAATTATCAATGTACTTGAAACCAAAATATACAGCGGACCACAAATAGATCCAGCCATGTATCTCAATAGTAAAGTTTTGCAACTTTCTCTAAATCTTCAAGTATGCTATTTTTAGGCACTGATATCACTATTAGTCAAAAAAATCCAATTCTTTCGAAATACAATTCATAGATGGTACATGCTGATCTGTACCCTCTACCATAAAGCAATTATATAAAACATTGTCTTTGTCTACATATCCTCTGGCCCAATGATCATTAAAAGTCTAATTTTTATCCAAAATTTTATGGTTGCATCTTCATCATACTCATTCCTTCTATTAATTAGGGGTTTTTAATGTGCCATATGAAAAATTAGCTAATAATTGGTTAAATATACTAGCACTTCCACTAATGAGTGGAGAAGGGTCATTGCCAACAAATGCAATTTTCTTTAATAATGGTAAATTTATATCCGTTATTGACTTAATATTTTTATTCATTCTTATTACATCACCTAATTAATTTACTCCTTAAAATCTCACCCATTTCTGATCAGTCAGAAAGCAATAATTGTTATACTTGATCTTAACTTTACTAGCTGAGCAATAATATATACAAATAAAAGAATCAGAATATTCCTTTCTTCCTGCACCCCTGAAAGCCTTTTTTCAAAAACGTACATTTTCCTACACAAAACTAAAAATATCTGGATTGCTTATATAAATATAATATTCTACACAATAAATTGAATCACTGATTAATCCCATGACCCACAAATCTTATGAAACTGTTATATGAAATCCACAAAAATACCCTTATTCCTTCAACAAATAATGATTGGCCTAAATTATTAGTTTTAAAAAATGTTTACAAATTCATATGTCAATTTCTTAGAGAATATTTAACAATTAAGAAAAAATGACTACTCTTAAGCTAACTTTGCACATGGTCTGGGCAATATATTAGATGGGAATTGGGGCATTTCACCTTCAGTATAATTTCTGGGTACCCTCAAGGCTCAAAATAAAATAGTTTGTGGTATTTACATGCTAGAATCAGTCTATGTATATTTTCAAAATGAGATTTAAATGGACAAATCTTTTGATTCTTGGTTTCCTGGAACATCAGAGAAAGATTATTTTTTTCACCAAAAGAATTTCTCATACAAACTAAATGGAATATCAGGTTCACATCATGCTGGAATACATGGGATACCAAAATTTGTATTTGTTCATCTAAACTACTTTATCTCCCAATATCTTTCAAAGTTAATATTTATTCAATATCCTCAATTTAATTATAAAAAAACAAACAAACAAGAAACACTGACCAAACTAACAAGTCTTAGACCAATATCCATGTGTCTGCTAGGAATAAAGGCATTAGAATCAGTCATCTAAGATAAAACAGAGCCATACCTTTTGCTACAAGTTTCAAACATAGAATTTTCCAAAAAAGGCCCCTCAGCCAATCAAGCAAGTTTTATATTCAAGACAACAAAAGATTATATCAGATGCAATAAAAAATATAGTCTGACTATAATTTAATTAGATATTAAATCTGCATTAGATAAAATCCCAATAGATATACTAATCAGTCAACACAACCATTTCCAAATCATTGATATACATTCTCACAAATCTTTTATCAAATTGGAAAATATATGTAACTCTAAATGGAAAAACCTCACCTCCAATTATACTCCAAAGCTCAATCTCATAATAATCCCACTAAGTGCACTACTATTCACCACATATAGTAATTTACTAATTGAAACTATAGAACAAGAGCTACCAGGAATATATGTGCCTAACCTTAACACCAACATTTAATGTATAATCTTTACGGATGATATCTCAGTATTTTTACAATTCCAAAAAACAAATACCACAACATCTTCTGTTACTTTAAAAATATACCAATGAATATAAACTTGGTTTTAATATGGAAAAATCATGTGCATAGAAAGTATACATTGGAATCTGCCTTAAAGATTACTTTAAAGGGATGTGTGATATTTTTCTGGATTTTCCTTTTTGTTTAAACAACACTACGGTGTGGATTATAATAAAAAAAACACTGCTAAATCACTTGAGAAATCATATCTTTTACTTTATGCGGAAACATCCTCTTTTAACATATTAGCAATGGCAAGAATTGCATATTACAATTCCATAATACTCTTCACCAGTCTTTACTAACCACATTTTCTCACTATGCAGAAAATTTCCTTAGAGTAAATGTAGAGCTGCCATCTCAATTAAATGATTACAAAAATTCACTTGTTCACAATAGGCTATGACTGTGCAATATTTACACATTCCAAATTCAAAAAAAACATTTAATATAATTTCATCATTAAACCACTAAACATCACATGATCACCTCTTATACTAGCAAATAATTGTTGTAAACAAAGGCAAAACTCTCCATACACTAGTGTCACCCTGTGCCAACCAGAGATCTAGGTGCAGTACTCTCAGATCCAAGGCTCCTCACTGATGATGGCCACAAGCCAGAAACTAGTCTGGGGATATTGGATGAGTAGGCACTAGATAGGGATTTTATGCACAAGCCTTCTGGTATCCATTGATTACTCTGGTTGGCACAGGGTGGCACTACTGTATGGAGAGTTTTGTCTTTGTTTATAATTTCATCATGTGCTAAGACTGTCCAGAATCTAAAGATCACCTGTAAAATTACATCTGACTGTCCACCTCCAAATACAAAATATTGGAAAATACTTTTAAAATCTCTATTATAACATTTAAACTTTCAATTTGACCTTTCTCCTCATAAGTATAAATACAGTGAAGTGCACTTATTGCTCTATATGTTCCTCCTTTTAATATGAAATAAAACCCATATTAAATATCATCACTAAATAACTATTTCACAAATTTAAATTCTGGTCACAATCCCTCCCACAGTGTACTTCTATAGACTCAAAAGATGACACATAAACACTGATGCTCAGTGTAATCTTAGTCACAAAGGCATTGGAATACAACCCAACATTTTTTTTGAATGCCCATTGTCCATCTATTATCATCTCAATGTGCATATCCTCTAGTCTTTAACACGATGCAATAATTTTTGAAAGAATATAAGTCCTGAAATTTCAGTTTTTTTTATAAAAAATTAATGTGAAACTTATTCAATCTTTAAAAATGTTCAATTACATGATGTATATATATATATATTCTGTAATTTCTTTTTATTCTCTGATTCATGCTGTTTATAATATTAATATACTGTTTTCACTTAGTACAGTTTTGTTCAATGTCATATGGACAAATTACAAATATAACCCAAGTCAACCTTTGAAAGATAATTAAGATTCCAAAAATGATTTTTTTTGTTATAAACATTATTTACAATAAGCATTATAATTCAATAGATAAGAATGCTTATCCTAAGAACAGCTTGTTTAATGCTTTGAGAACATATATGATAGATACTTCTAAATAGTATGCTGAGAATGCTTTCAACTAACTGATCATAACATTCATAGCAATGAATGTCCAAGAGGATTACAAGCTTTGTAGATATGGGGTTTTACAGAAATGGTGAATTACATAAATTTGAATAACAAATCAATTTATGTAAATCACCATTTTTGTCAAATATGATTATGACTGCCACTTGCTTGAAAATATGCTCAGCATACTATTTAGATGTATCAACAAAAAAGTTTTCAAAACATTAAACAGGCATTTCTTAGTATAAGTTTTGTATGTATTATTATTTATTGAATTACATTGTTTTTTAAGAAAAGTTAAAATCTCATGGAATTACAATAAGCATTATAAAAAAAAGGTATAATTATACATTGCAAAAAATGGATGAATTAAACTACTTTTGTTTATACAGCTTCTAAATGGGATCAATTGCTTGCTTACTTTTAGTAAAATTACTATCAATTATTATTAATAATAACATACAAGGCTAAAAGAAGTGCCTTAAAAATGCTTATATGACAACCAATCAGATGTAATAATGACAGCATGTGGAACTCTCAATTCAAGTCTGACTTATTTATATATAAATTTAAGTAAAGAAGAAGGTGGGTCCCATCTTTTTCTTATGTTCTGGCTTGTGTTCTTGAATTGAGAGTTCCATGTGCAGTCATTATTACATCTGATTGGCTGTCATATAAACATTTTTAAGTCGCTTCTGTCCGAAGGTTTTAGCCTTATATGTTATTATTAGATATCTACTAGCACTTAATAAATTTATATATTTACATTTGTTACTATCAGTTATTATTATAAAGTAATAAATTTGATTTATTTATTATAAGCATTGTGGCACATATACATATATTGGAGATCATTTATCTTTTTCACGTGTGTGTGGTCATGTGTGTCGGTTGTTTGAGATAAGAGTAAATAGCTGAAGAGAGTTTGAAAGTCTATGTTCAAATCCCCTATATTATGTTTAGACCCCAGGTAAATAAAATATACTTGTAATTAAAATATTAAAAAATATTATATGTATCTAAAAAAAAATACAACCATAGATTGCAAAAAAAAATGGAGAAATAAAATTATTTCCATTTAGAATACAATTGACACAGTTTCTAACTAGGATTTAAAATTATTTTCATTTAAACTATAGCAATATGAGATACTGATAAACTCCCCAAAAGTGTATAAAATTTATACTGTGTGAGCAAAATTAAAATTGTTTTTTTTTTTTTTTTTTTTTGCAAAATTCAGATACACCGAAAAAGATAGTGAGACAGATATTTGTTTAACTTGCGCAATTCTATACAATTAAGGCATATGAAATTATCTAGTAAAATGCTAATGATTTTATTGCTCAGGAAACACTATGCTAAACTGCAACTGCGCAGGACCCTGTTAAATGATTATGTAGGATATTAATTTTGTTTTAAGATGAGGTTGTGATATGGATTTCCTCTAAATAATAGCATTTCATTATGTGGTAGGACAAACGGACTTCATGTCAAATAAACTTCTGGAACCAATTATATTCATTTTAGAAGATCCTATTGTATTAAAAGATATTATACCTATGTTACACGTTTAATAATAGAGAAATGTAAAGATTTCACATTGCACAGAAAATGTGGAGGATGTATGATGAGAATAATAAAGATAAATCGAACGATAAATACGCAAGAAGGAAAACAAAAAATAATCGCCAACTTAGTTGGAAAAATTATAAAAGTTAAAATATAGTTTAGTCAGGTATATCATTAGAAGAGATAATAATAGACAAACTTCTAAAGTTTTAAACTTGGTTTAAGAATTATTAAAGACCTAGAAAAAAACCACACGTAAAATGGATGACATAAAAGTAATATTAATTTTTATAAACATTCAACAGTCTCATTAAAGTCAGTTGATAAATTTATAACACTTTGTTTAGTTTTATTTTGGAATTTATTCCCCCCCCCCCGTCATATTGCTTGGAAAAACCAAGGGTACTTGGTATTAGAGCTGCGACATGAAGAATTATAATCGTTTAAATCATTAAATTAATTAGGTTATTAAATCAAAAACATATTTTAAAATCTACATTAAAAAAAAAAACAACAATTAAGAATAGTTAAAATGCGTGCTTAAATCAAATTGAGTGTGTGTTTGCACGTGCATATTCTGCATAATCTATTTTAATACATTGTACAGGCTTACACCTGCATTTATATATGTAATATATGCGGGATTCAAACTCAGACTTCCACTCGACTTACAACTCTCAGTGCCATCTTATATTGCTGACTCACCTGATCACATACATGTTGAAAAGATAAATAATTGCCAATACTAAACCAGCACTTATTAAAGTATGAAGATTGGTTATCTTAATATAAAGCTGAGTACTAATTGGATATATGTGTGGAGATGGTAATCTGAACAACTGATGAGTGCTGGTTTAGCACGAAATACGTATATTGGTGATTCTTTATCTTTTCAACATGTGTGTGAGCACGTTAGTCAGCAATATAAGATGGCACTGGGAGTTGTAGGTCGTGTGAAAGTCTGAGTTCGAATCCCGCATATGTTATATATATAAATGCAGGTGTAAGTCTGTACAATGTATTAAAATAGATTATGCAGAATATGCACGTGCAAACACACACTCAATTTGATTTAAACACGCATTTTAACTATTCTTCACATTAATGCTCTTCGTATTTTTTTTTTTTTTTGTTAAATTTTTTTTTTTTAAATGGAGATTTTAAAATATGTTTTTGATTTAATAACCTAATTAATTTAATGATTAAACGATTATAATTCTTCATGTCGCAGCTCTAATACCATAGTACGCGTTACTTCTTTAGGGATAATTCTGCAAATCTAACTATATTTGTAAAAGACCTAGAAAAAGACCACACGTAAAATGGATGACATAAGGTAATAAAATCAGTTAATTTTTTATAAAGATTCAACATTCTCATTAAATTCAGTTGATAAATTTAAAATATTTTGTTTAATTTTGTTTTGGAATTTACCCCCCCCCTCTCCCCGTATTGCTTAGGGAAAAATAAAACAAAAAAAAGCATGCTTTACTTCCTTTTGGCTTGTTCTATAGATCTGGTTATATTTAAATCCTAACAGAATGTATGGCCAGTATGTAAACCTGTGCACGTGTGTTTATAAATTTTATTTTACACATATACTGAATGCTTATTCCGTTATCAGTAAATATTTTGAAAACAGTGTTTATGTTCGTGCCCGTAAATCATTTGTTAATTACGAGTACTTAGAATTTAAAATATATATTCTCAAGTTTTATTTATAGTTGAGATTAAACTCATTTTAATAAATCATTTAAACTATTCACTTTACGCTTATTATCGAGAAATAAAATCCTGCATGTGAGAGGGGGACTTAAAAGGCTGTTAACTAACGTTAGTTCTTTGTGATTCGCTACCACCTGCTCTTCCCAAACAACAGGAAATGGGCCAAAAACAGAAAACGAGGAAGAGTTTGATTTCTTAAGGATGTTTAACCTTCAGCTCGGCCACCAATCATTCTTAACGTGCTCTCTGCTTGGTCAAGCTAATCAAAAGTTTGAAAGGGCATGAAAATCATATATCACGGAATCATTGTAGATAAGTTGAGGCCAGTAACTCATCAGTTTTTAGCCAGTCTCTATGTGTGCCGTGAAATCCTCATTAACATCCAATCCTGCTTTTACCAGGCGCAAGCAGAACATCAAAGACATAATTCTTCTCTTTTTATTAGATCTCTCTTCTTTTTTATTTAAAAAAGATTATGTTTTTCCTCAATCTAAATTCTATTTACAGTTAAGATTTAGAAAACAGGGGGGGGGGGGAGTACTTTGAAGATTATACAATAATGCTAAACAAACAGTATTCTAATTCTTTTGATCTGTTTGAATAGGAAAAGATTAAGAATTAGTAAAACAAGTTTGTCAAACATTTCCGATAACTTTTTATGTCGATTAATTACAGTAATGATAAAACAAACAAGAAGGTGAACAAAAGAACTAATAGAAAATGATTGATAAATAGAGGCAATTGTCTGGTGCAGATAAACAAATAATTCAACACTTAAAGAATAAATTGATTTTCCAAAGATGGAAAAAAGATTTTAAAATTGCTCAAAAGTTAAAAGTTATCTTTTTAAAAATATTTTTTTAAAAAATGTATATACTAAGAACTATACCACCCACATATCGATAAATCCAACTAGCAAAACAAGGCCAATTATTTACAATTGCTTAGCAACAACCAGACTAACATTATATTTACTTCAGTTAGCGTTATAAAAAAAATTTAAAAAAGTATTACCCATTGTCGTAACTAGGGCTGAACCCATGGATAAAAGTGTAAGGCACCAAACTAAAATATGCACTGAAATGAAATATTCATCGTCATTATCAATATTTTCAACTATTATCAATTTACTGCAGGATGAAGGTCTTTCCAAGTTCAATCCATCTTCTCCGATCTCTAGCCTTTCTTCTTCACATTACAACACAGCACTTGCTTATTTCATCCATCAATCTGATATCTGGTCTCTTTCTAGGTTTTTTAAAATCTCTTGGAATTTATTTTAAGATTTCAATGGTCCATCTATTATCATCTCGTCTTGCAATACGTCCAACCCAACTCCATTTTAGTCTTTTAATACTTTCAGTGATGTCAGTATCACCTGTTCATTCTCTCATCCATGTATTTCATTTTCGACCTCTTCTTGTTACTCATAAGATGCATCTTTCCATATTTTTTTGAATGCTGGTTTAGCATGAAATACGTATATTGGTGATTATTAATCTTTTCTACATGTGTATCAGTTGTATAAGATAGTGTGGATAGTTGAAGGGTTCTTGAAGTCTGAGTTCAAATCCTCTATACTTACAGTTGGGCTCCCAGGTTTGTGAAGAGTGCCTGGTTTTCAAATATTTATATTTAATAAGTATATTTTATTTAATACATATTTTAAAATAATAAATGTAATAATGCTCAAGGCTAAATAGATTTATAAGTAATCATTAAAAACCAATCAACACTTAGACAATCCCAATATCAATAACAATCAACAATTTCAAACTGTTGTCAATAGCCAATCTTTTTGGTCAAGTTGCAATCTTTGGTGTCTAATAAAAGTGGAATTCCATCTTTATTGTTAAAAGGAGGTTGCCTCGACAACAGTTTAAAATTGTTGGTTGTTATTGGTATTGGGATTGTCTATGTGTTGACTGGTTTTTAATGATAATTTTAAAACGTACAGTTTTTAGTTCTCTGGTCATATTCTGCCATTCTAACTGCATTTGGACTAAGATTTTAACATGCAGTACATCCATACAACTATATGATATGAAACAGAATTTATGGCAAGAAATTCAGGTGTTGATACCTCTATAACATTGCAGATATATTATTTATCAAGTGAGATTTAAAGTATATATTTGGGCTATGGATAATGCCCATATATTTCTATAACGTGGTTTGTATCAAAGTTGTAAAGCAGAAAATTTGAAACCTCTCAATTAAACTATAGTAATTTTCTCTCTCTCTATATATATATATATATTGAATAAATGATCAAGATATGTGTAAGAAATTGTGATCTGGGCCAACTGATGAGTGCTGATTCAGCACAAAATGCACATTTGGGGATCAGTTATCTTTTTCATGTATTTGATCATATGATTCTGTAATATATGATAAAGTAGGAGTTTGAAATATATTTAAATATTGTATGAAGTTTAAGTATCTCTAAAAATAATGTGCATATGAAGTTAAGTTGTAACATGTACTATATGGATTACTTGAAAAAGTGTACGGTTTTAGTATAGTATGAGAGATTGGTCTGACTTCTGGGCTGATGGATGGTTGGGATAGGATTGAGATAAAGGTGAAAAATGCACTGATAAAAACAAAAAACTTGCAAACATAAAAAAAAGAATTGTTTAGTTATAAAAATTGAATGGTTGAATGGCTTTATTATTCGAGAGTCTATAAAAGGTTTGAGCACTGGAAATACCAGAATTGGAATCGATGCAAGGGCCTTTGCTCCAAAGTCTGACACTCTACCACTGCACTTAATAATATTTATGCAAGACATGAGATAAACAATAAAAAAAATACTGTAAATAAAATGCTGAGATCATTATTTGTAATGAAAGTTGTTCCATGTTATAACAAAATGTTGACTTTATTCAAAAACAAAGGCCATTTCAAGTCAGATTATTTGAGATTTTATTCCTTTCATATTAACTAATATCCATTTACTATCTAATAATAGATTGCAAATTGGATTAATAATGGCAAACATATTTTAAAAAAAAATCCTAATTTATTTGAGAAATTTTCAGATATACTAAAAATTCCCCAAGTCACAATCGGATTAGAAATTTAAGTCATGGTATTGTGGATTAATTGTTCTGTAGCTGGAAAAATGTTTTAAAATAGTAGCAACTATCTCCATAAATAGTGCCACCTAGTGCAAGCCATAGTAATCAATAGATGTGATCATAAGATGTTTTAATGATTTAAAATAATGTTTTCTGACTAATAAATAGTTGAGATATTTTCCAACTATATATTTACCCAATACTTATTCAAATTCACCACATGCTAGGATTGGTGCTATTATAAGTAGATGTTATTAGTCATAACCAGCTGGGTTAGGGGAATACGGTGACACTAATAAAATCTAACACTTCCAGCCATAATAGCTTGCCTCAGAAAAGGTCCTTACTATTTATTGCTTTCAACTTCTCATTCCAAGTGACTGCTTTAATAAATAATATACAATGTAGGCTGCTGACTAAATAATTCCAGATCAAAGAATTACTGTTTTGAACAAGTTATAACTCTATTACTATCTCTCAAATAGGGTTCAGATTTTATAGACAGAGCTCCTATCTTACTAGAAACAATATAGATTCCCTGACTTAGTTACTTGACTGGTTTGCTTGTCAAAGAATAAAGAAATTTTTTGATTTTAGCTGCAGTCCATAAGATGCAGATCTCTTTCAGACTTTTTTTGACTTTAACATCAATAAAAGCATTATATTAAAATCTAATTTTAAAAAAAACACACAAGTCATTATCCCTTAGGATAATGTTAATAATTCAATTGTTACTAATTTTCTTTTCTGAGTCAATGTAATATCTGGTAAAATGAAAATACAGAGAATGTAGTTTTTAAAATAATATTTAGCTTTATTACTGCCTAGCATGATTTTAATATATTTTTACTAAAGTTACAGAACAACAGCATATTTCTGAGGAAACTTTCAATGATTTTCAACACAGATAAGGTTTAATAAGTTATCTGGTAACAAAGGAAATGTTTTCACCAAAAAACAATTGAAGTTTTATACGCTATATAATTATAAAATAAAATTTTGATTACAACAGTAATAAACGATCCCAAAAATAATTTAAAAATATATTTATTAAATTAGCTGAAATACAATTTACTTACCTAATTTTATTCAGAATATTTGCAATTAAAAATGCGAAGATACATAACTTTTTATTATAAGTGTAAATATTCTCATAAAAAAATAATAGTTTTATTTTTATGGAAGACAAAAAGAAACTGCAATAATATAATAAAATGTGCCAAAAAGAAGTTAGTTTATATATTGTATTAGATAAAATATATATTTTTCTTGCTTTATTTTTATTTAAATGTATTTTTTATAATGATTTTGATGAAACTGGGATGCCACAGTAACATAAAAAAGGCTAATCATGCAAGATTATTACCTGCTTAATTTTGTTGAGAATTAGCTGATATGAATCAAAATAAAAAATGGGGAAGAAGAGTAGAAAAGCCTTAGATGTCAAAGTAAGTATTCCTAATGTTAAAGAGAATTTTAAAGATGTAGATATTAGTCATCTTGAAGGAAATAAGAACTGCAAAGATAAAATGTCCAATAAGACTATTAGAAATGAACATAATCTAAAAAAAACTAATAGCGATACTGAATTAAATAAATTTAAAAATGGAAAGGATCGTAATAGTATTAGTATTAACCTTAAACCACAACCATCACAAACAATAAATTATGGGAATAATATATCAGTCATAGATGGAGAAAACACTAGATCAATACTTGATGGGCCTAAATAGTAATGTTGTATCTGAAATATCAGCGGGAAATATTAAAGTATAGTAAAAGAAGAAAAATGGATAAAGACAAAAGTTATGATGTGCTCAATGAGTTGAGTACACAATCTATAGCAATAAAACAAATTGCGGTAAGTTCAAAATTAATAAAAAAAAGTTAATGAATTGGCTAATCAAAAAGAATTAGTGAAGGAAAAAAAAACACATTTTGTCAACCTTAATGATAATTATGTAGAAACTAAAAGTACAAATAGACTTACCACTAAATCGTTTGCTGGTTTAAATTCTTATTGGAAAAAGATTTTCATAAACTGCATGTCACCAAGTATGTCCTAGTTATTCAAACAAATAACACTACAGGAGAACATGTGCTTGACAAACCAGATCTTAATGAATATTTAAAAGCCCTTAATGCCCATGAATTGATTAACACAGTCAAATATACAGCCTTTTTTCCCCGCTAAAAGGTTTTGATAGAATACTTCAATAAAGATCAAAAAGAAAAAGCTGAAAACTTAATTAAGGAAATACAAGTAAAAAAATTACTATGTAACAAAGGATCCATTAATTTACAGTAGAATATTTCACACTCCACCAAGTTTCAATACCAAATATTTTAAAATGCAAATAGGAAATTATGCTGAGGTAATAAATATGAAAAGGGAGATGATGCCAGGCATAACCTATCAAATACCAACAAATGCATGGAGGGTAGTGCTTAAGTTGAAGAAAGGAGTAATGAAAGAACAATTATCACATAGGTTAATAAAGAAACAAATGCCTATTTCCTTAATTATAAGAGGTAGACCACCTTTGTGTTTTAAATGTAATACAGTTAAGTCATATTGCAGCTTTGTGTGATATGGGTAATTGCATAAAGTGTAACAAATTTGATCGAATGAATCACCTATGTAATGATTCATCTATTAAGACATGGGCTAATATAGTTAATAACACCAGAGAAAATCAATTGTATGAACAAGTAATGTATAATAAAATTAATACAGATAACCTGTCTGAGGCTGGATGATTGTCAGTTGAACAGCCACAGATACTGATAGTGGTAAAACCTCTGAAGATGCTTTTGACACTGACATTTGGCAGGTAAAGTGGAAGACATGGATATCCTAACTCAATTGTCAGAACCTCTCAACCAACAAATAAATAAAAAGCAAGACAGAATAAAAATCAACATGGAAGATATTTTTCAAAAGGTTAATAATGATACAAAGCTTAAAAGTACTGATGTGCAAACATTGTCCAATCTTGATAGATCATCTTTGAATGATGATGTTAATGATAAGGAATATGATGGATTAAAAACTAAAAGAAAAGATGATTTGGAGAATAAGATTCAAATAAAATGACACTTCAATTACCAGTTCATGAATAAATCATTAAATATAATATCAATGTAAAAGGTATAAATAGAGATGATAAAGCAGATAAAATTTTGGATTACATTGCATCTCAAAAATATGACATAATTTTATCTGAAACAAAGATTAGTAGTAATACACCCCCATGGATTACTGAAAAACTTGGAAATAAAATGTTTCTGTACAAACCAACATGAAATCGTCACAGGGAGTAGCAGTGCTAATAAATATGTGCTCAGGTATAAGAAATATACAAATAATATTGTTACAAATAAATTATATAGAATATCATTTGCCATTTATGATCAACTTAATTACCTAATTGCGGTGTACTCAATTTCTAAGGGTAATGATATCTCTAATGTGATTCATAGCGTTCAAAATAAGTTGTTGCAAAAGCCAGATATTGTGGTAATGGAAAGTGATTTCAATTGCTCCTACCAGAATATTCCGAAACCCTTAGAACAGAAATTGGAAGTACTTGCAGTATACCCATTAAAAATGAAATATGGTAAAGATGTTCTTTGTGTCCAGTGGTAAAGTTAGAAACTCATTTATTAACACTTCTCTAGGAACCTTTTCTGACCACTTAAGAATACTACTCCAAATAAAGAATTATAGTATAATAAAAAATAAATGATATTCCTTTACTATAAAGAAGAACATTAGGAGTCAGATATATTTTTCGGTCGATCAGATATCTAACATTATCATAGTATCAAACTATTACAATCGGATTTCAGACCCGCCTACATGTATTGTTTGGCATAGAATAAAAAAATTCATTCCAGACTTGTGCAGTGATAATTTGAATGATATTCTGTCCCAAAATCAAGCGAAAAATAGAATTATATAGTTTAATAAAACATTCTGTGTCATTTCTGGCTTTGGGGAAAATAAAAATCTGGTTGATAAACTGCAAGAATACAACTATATATATATATATAGGAGAATGCAAGAAAATAGATATACATTAAGACTAAGGAAATTAATTCTGGAGCTTGGACATATATTGAAGCCAACCATTAATTATGCAAAAAATTTATGTCTCACACAAATGGTATTCCATCTATGAAGACAGCTGAAGATTCTTTAGTATCAGGAGCTGAAGTTGATGAATATATGGTTGAGAGACTGAAACAGACTATGGGTAATTGGGACATTGATGTTAAACAATATAGGATAGTGACAAAGCAAATCTCTAAGAAATACATATCATGTCAAGAAATTATAGAAGAAATTAATAGACTGAAAATGTAAACAATACTGGCCAATGACATGATCCCAGCATCGGTGTATAAACAAATGAATTATCTTTTGATCAGCCCTATGTCAAAATGGCCAAGCATAAATAATGGTAATCTTTAGTATTAAAAAAGAAAAGAACATTAAAATGCCTCAATTTGATGACCTAATAAATATATTTATTGAGGATATTGATTCTAAAATACTGGCTAGAATCCTACAAAGAAAACTGTTTAAAAGTCAGTGACAAAATTTCAACATGTGCATCATGCGGTGAAAGTAAGAGCGGTAAATGCAGATCTTAAAATACAAGAAACAATCAAATATGCCAAGGCCCTGAATCTGACCTAGTACTTTGCATTACAAATTGACTTTAAATCTGCATTTGATTTGATTGACTGGGCTTATCTCATTAATGTCCTGAATGAGCTGATGGAAGACTATTAATATTTACTAAATGTAATAATTATATTACCAATAATAGAATTTCCTATAAAAACTTTATGAGAAGGTCAGAGTTCTTCATCCCTGGTAAAGGAATCTCACAAGGTTCACTATTAGCAGCATTCTTATTTGCTATTTATGTGGACCCTATGGTAAAGGAAATAGAAACATTAATAAATAGAATCTACCTGCCCCAATTGGGAGTTATCGTAAAAGTCACTGCCTTTATAGATGTCATCATAATAATTTTTGAAAATAGTTGTAATATTGATATAGTTTATGAATCAAATTGGAAAATTTCAGAAGGCTACAGGATCAATAGTACTGTTTGCTAAGTTGACAGCTTGGCAATTGGTAATGGGGAAAAGAATACCAAATGAGTTTTTAGCTCAGCCTAAGTCGTTTCTTGGCATCCCTTTGTATTTATCCAAAACTAAAATGAATCATCAGTTAAATCAACTAGTTACAAAAAAAATAGAAGAAAGACTTAATAGCTTTTTATTATTTAAACTCTATGAAGTAACTAGAACCAAGATTTTCAATGTGATTGCAATTGGAGTAAGTAGCTATTATGGACTGTGGTTGAAATTATACAACAAAACGACCCTAAGGATTATATAGATGGCTAAAAAATTCATATGGGGGAATAAATCTAGCCTACTCTCAACCTTAGTATTACAGCTACCAATAGATAATGGTGGGGTTAATTTAATCGACCCAAAAGCTTATTTTAAGTTTATTACTGCCAGGGCTTGTTTGAACATAATGAAGGATCAGTCCTTTAGTCCCCATATGGGTGATATAAGAATTTATAATAAAATGGAGTCTGAGAGAAGATCACATTTTGCCAACATGTTTATAACATACAAAGATGATCTTAATGTCCAAAGCCTTGATGGAATAAAATATAAAGATTTAACAAAAAGAGTTTACCACAATGAAAATTCTTGGTTAGGGTGCTCAATGAAAAATGTTCTTAAAAAAAATTCCACTCGATATATACACCTCAGACATCCATGAAATTTATTTTTAAGTTGATCAATGGAATTTTGTCTATTACTTTCTATCTTTGCTTGAGGAATGCTATGCATCTTGGGATATGGGATCGAAAGTCTTTCACATGCCAAGGATAAATCTAAAATATCTCTTAAAAATATGTGATGAGCTTCAATCCACATAATGCAATGATAATTATTCTTTCATTGAAAACAATATGGGCAATAAGATGCTCACTAGTTTTTGATAATAAAAAATTCAATTGGCTGAGAAAGCTAGATAGAGATTGGGATGATTACTTTAATGTATGCTTAAAATATTGGCCCAATAATACTATAGAATTGGTATGGGGGGGAACTGCTCCATCCACATGTGGAATTTGGTAGTTAAACATCTTTTGTAGTCTATAAATAAATTAGTAAAGGAAAGTAAGACAACATAATAATCACTGATTAGTAAGTGAATTAACAAGATGTATTAGGTATTGTGATAGCTTTGAAGGAATTGTGTTAATCAAACTAAACATATCTTTTGTAATTATGTAAATATTCTTTGTGTTTTTTTTAATAAGGAATATTACTTTAAAAAATAAATATGTAAATAAAAGGGAGCAGACCAACTTTGTGAATGTAAATATATATATATATATATATTCATTTTTATTGGTGAAAAAAATTGAAGGTAAAGTGGTGGTCATGTGATGTTTATTGGCTTAAAATGGTTATGATTATTTTTGGTTTGAGATTTTTTTAAATATGATTCAATTTGTGCTGATAAATGCTGGAATATGAATGAATTTCAAACCCAAGCCAGATATAAGAGCAGATGTATATAAATATTAAAAGGTAAAGGATAGCATCTCACTTTTATATAACATTTGTATTAAACCACTAAACATCACATGATCACCATTTCATACTAGCACATAATTGTTGTAAACAAAGGCAAAACTCTCCATACAGTAGTGCCACTCTGTGCCAACCAGAGTAATCAATAGATGCCAGAAGGCTTGTGCATAAAATCCCTATCTAGTTCTTACTCATCCAATATCCCCAGACTAGTTTCTGGCTTGTGGCCATCATCAGTAGGAGCCTTAGATCTGAGAGCACTGCACCTAGATCTTAGGATCTAATGCAACCTACCTTTTAACTCTACTTTACTACAAAACTATGAGAATGAAATTGAAAACACAATAATATTTTCAATCTAAGCTCAATAGCTTATATAGTCATTTGGGTCTGAACTTAATTCAGCACCTATACATTTTGGTGTCTTTGGCTTTTAAACAACCATAGCCACCACTATTCTATTAGGCAGGATTGGTGTTAAACCACTAAACATCACATGATCACCATCTCATACTAGCACATAATTGTTGTAAACAAAGGCAAAACTCTCCATACAGTAGTGCCACCCTGTGCATTGATTACTCTGGTTGGCACAGGATGGCACTACTGCATGGAGAGTTTTGCCTTTGTTTACAACAATTATGTGCTAGTATGAGATGGTGATCATGTGATGTTTAATGGTTTAACACCAATCCTGCCTAATAGGATAATGGTGGCTATGGCACAGGGTGGCACTGGTAAATTTTGAAATAAAGATGAATGTCAAATGCCACCAGATGGATGGGAAGAAATATTAATTTGAACTTAATACCTCAAAAGACATGAGTAGGAGATGACATTTATTTTTATAAACATTTGTAAATAATACATTTAGTTAAATAATGATAAATATTTTTAAGCAAACACAGTGCTAGTATGTGCAAATGGAAAAACAGACCACCTTCCATGGGGGATGTGATATGTTGGACTATTTCCATCATTTATGAGTGAATATTGATTGTAGAGAAAATTTTAAACTTAATTTAAACTTTTCAAATACAAACAACTTGTTTAAAATTTTCTATACATTCAATATTCACTCATAAATGATGGAAATAGTCCAACATATCACATCTTATAATATACCATCATCACAAACCTTCAGACAAACACCTTCTATGGGGGTCTTTTTTATTTGCATATACTTAAGAGTTGAGTCTATTTAAAATATTTATGATTACTTAACTTTTATTTATTGTATACTAAAGTTTATAAAATTAAATATGTATACAGGTATAAGTTCAAACTAATATTTCTGTCCTTACGTCTGGCCTAATCACTCTTATCTCTTATTTAAAAAAATCCTGGGCTGGGAATAAATGTGCCAATTTATTCTTGATTTTTTTGACAATAAAATGGGTGTACACATTTATACTTTCACAGTCAGGAGGATTTGTTTTCTTCCAATTACAAGTATTTTAACATTATATTTATTTAAAATATTTACAAATATAGATTACATAATACATATGTGGACAAAAGCACACATTTGAACAAGTTAGGTTTTTTTTTTACATGCTATATTTTAATTTAAATGAATTGGATATAAGTGGACACTTACCTCAATACCATTATCATCAATAGGGATAGTAAATGGGAATAAAATATTTAAAAAATGTTAATAAAAAATAAATTAGTAATTTTGTTTAATAATATGCTTAGTAAAATGTTTATTTATTAAATATTACAGGCCTCAAATTTACTGAGATCAATTGCAAACTATTTTTCAAATAAGATGTTCAATGTTTATGACATGTTTTGTATCTGTAGTATTGAGATACATTTTTTATCATTAAAAAAAGCATAAAAACATTATAATCACTTTGATTTACGATGATTTTTGAAGGAATCAGTTGCTGTTATTATTTGAGGCAAATGCCTATTGAGAAATCCCATCTTTCATCTTTATAATTACTATGTTGGGAAAACTTTGTTCAAATTTATAAAATGTCCAAATCGTAAAAGGTGCCAAGGGTTCCAAATAATATAGTATTCAAACTATATTACCATAAAAATGTTACTGGAACATTCAAGCAATCTCTATTGTCATTGCTTATTATCTTTTCACATATTTCAGCACCAGTTATTATAAAACAAATTGCTCCATAGAAGACATAGCATTTCCTCCTAAGACATACACCAAATGAAGATTCTTTTTATAGAAGCTCAACCAAGAAATTTCTTCAAGCAATTTAAAGAAATTCACACACAAGAAGTAGACAAACTACTAAAAATCTTATAATAACCATTTTTCATGCTTACACAAGCTGTTAAAACAGAAGCAAAACTCTCCATCCAGTGAAAAGAGAATAATCAATGGATGCAAGAACATTTTTGCATAAAATTCCTATCTAGTACCTACTCATTCAATATTTAATATCTTGGATCCATGGTTCCTTATTGATGAAAGCCACAAGTTAAAAACTAGTCTGAGAATATTGGATGAGTAGGCACTTGATAGGGATTTGATGCAAAAACGTTCCTGCATCCAGTGATTACTCTGGCTTGCTCTGGGTAACCTCTGTTTTAAGAAGTCTTCATTGTAATACAACAATAAATACAGAAATATTTGATTATTCTGGACATTACTGGGGTCTCTTAATCAAAGTGAGACCAATTTTAGTTGCTGCATGTATCCATCTATTTTAAGAGCTGTAATCAAGGGTCAACCCATGAACTACATAATTGTTAATACATGAACATATAATTAAAGAAATTAATTAAGCCACTAGTGAATTTATCTTTTGGATGAAATCACTATACGTTTTTTATATTTGACAATAATTAACTATATAAAAAATTGTGACTAAATCATGACAAAATAGAATTCAAAAATGGTAACTCAACAATGCATAATTTTAAATAATACAGAAAATTTAAAGATACAACTACTGACATGTGAATACAGTCTATAGATTTTAATAAATTGCAATGATCAAATAAAAGTTCTCTTAAATACACTAAAAATTTGCTCTGTTTTTACGATTAAGTCATATTAGTGTACTGCAAAATGCAATAATAGATACTCGACTTCTATTAGGATAACTCATTTTTATTATAAAAATATTTTTTTTTAATGTTGATACATTATATAGATTTTAATATATGAATTTTTTTCTACAGTATAGGCTTTTTTATACCTGCACTCCAATATATAATATATAGGAAGTTTGAACTCAGACTTTCACACAACCCTCAACTATCCATGCTATCTCATACTGCTGACACACTTGATCACACACATGTTGATATGTGTATTACAAAGTGTGTCAGCAGTATGAGGTAGCATGGATAGTTGAAGGTTGTGTGAAATCAGAGTTCAAACCTCCTGTATATTATATAGATTTTATAAAAATTACTCAGAATTTGAGGGAGTATTTTTAAACATGCATGACATCTCATTTTATGGAATAATTTCGTAATGTGTCATAGATAAAAAGATAAAAACAAATTTTAAACAGCCTATTTCAAGACAAAGGCATGAAATGTACATTTTGGGGGTCGTTTATCTTTTTCAGGCATCTATGTTATAACACATGGAAAAAGAAAGAGGAAGTTGAGTTATTCTGTACATTTATGTATAACTAAAGAACAGAAATATTAATCTCTATCTAAGGTTTAAAGTTTATATCTAGGCTAGCGATAATCACTAGTTTAATAAATGATTGTTAATAACATTTAATGTCTTTATCAGAAATGGTTAGTGTGAAAGTTGTGCATATGGAAAGTTTGATACATGTAAACTAAATCATAATAAATTATCCTTTCAAAAAAGAATGTTGAATAAACAAAGATATTGATAAGATTTTGATTTACAAGTGTCAAACTTACTCCACCCACAACTTTGACATCCCCCCTCCTAGATAAATACAATAATGATTATCACTAACTAGTTTACTGATAATCATTACTGTATTTATCTGAGGTGAATGGTGTCAAAGCTGTTGGTGGAATAAGCTTGACATTTGTAAATCAAAATGCAACAACTTAGTATAGATTAATAATCTTCATATAATTGAGATATACATGAGAGATGCTGACCTGGGCCAACTGATGAGTGCTGGTTCAGCACAAAATGCATCTTCGGTCATTTGTCTTTTATTGTAACTTTATTTATATGATTTTAAAAAGAATATGTAAAAATATGGAGGTTGTTTAATATATTTATAAAGATATTACACATGTTGCAGAGAAAGCTGAATACCTCCATGTGTGTGAATGTTTAATTAAAAAATCAGTAATGAAGGCAATGGTGAGCTAAATACACATTGTAGTATTAATTGACTGAGTGATTTCGAAAAAGTTTTACCTTCTCATAATCTAGAAAGTGGTGTGAGTATGGTAGAAAATATATGTGACAAATATTTGAATATATGCAAAATGGATTAGACAGGACATTTTTGGAGAGAAATAAGCATGCTCCCTTCCAGTTTATAGCATAGGTGATGTTAGCTATAAGACATTGTGTTTAGAGTCATAGTGTTGTGCATGTAGTGGAAGTAAAAGATGGTTCAAACATATGGCTGATGGAACTTTGGTGTTCTAAATAGGTGGAATTGTATTTGGGTTTATTCCGAAGTCTTTTGTATAAGTAACAGTGCTGAGAGACTCGGGTGGAAAAAGATGTGTCAGATTCACCATACTATATGACACTGCAACCAGTTTGGAGGCATGGGATATTGTAAATTGTGTGAGGAGTCTGATCAGAGGGTAGGTGATCTTTTGAATTGTTAATTAATCTATGAATTGATGGGGTGGGGGTACAAAAACATAGCTTGGCAAAAGGAGGGAAGGTTTTAAATGCTTTTATTGAGGGAACAATTCAAAAGACTGCCTATCCCCTGATCAGTCTTTTCATCTCAGTGTAAAAGATCCCACACTCCAAACACTCCAAATCAGTTGCAGTGACATATACTATGGCAAATCCCACATATCTCACTCCATTTGGGTCTATCAGCCTGTTATTTACGCAAAATAGCTCTGAATAAATCCGAATACAATTTCATCTTTTTAGAACACCAAAGGTCCACTGGCCATATGTTCAAACTGTTTTCTGCTTCTATCATATGCATAGAATGCCATGATTCTAAACATAAAATCAAAAAAGCATGGCTTATAGCTAACAACACCTATGCTATAAACCGGAAGGAAGCCTCCCTCTTCAAAAAATGGGTTTTCTAATCCACTTTGCATATATTTAAATATTTGTCGTAGAAACTTTTTACTGTGCTCACACAACTATTTGGTATGATTATAAAAAGATAAACTTTTCAAAAGCACTCAGCCAATTAATACTACAACTTGTATTTAGTTTCACCATTATCTGCGTTTTAACGCATTTAGACATATTACTTGTTTAATTGGGAAGTCTACATTTTTTTTATTCTTACATAAAAAAATCAGATATATTAATCTTTAACTGAGGTTTAAAGTTTATATTTGTGCTAGAAATAATCTCTAGTTTAGTAAATGATTAGTAATGAATTTATCTGAGGGGGATGGTGTCAAAGTTGTGGATGGTTGTAAATCAAAATATAACATTTTACTGTAGATACTCTTCATATAATAGAGATATATATGAGAGAAAGTGACTTGGGCCAACTGGTGAGTGCTGCTTCAGCATGAAATGAATCTTTGGGGAGGGGGTCATTTGTCTTTTATTGTATCTTTATTTATATAATTTTAAAAGAATATGAGGAAGTATGGAGGTTATTTAATATATTTATAAAGATATTACACATGGAAAAAAGAAGGATGAACTCCATGTGTGCATATGTTTAAATAAAAAAATAAAAAATATTAATCTTTAATTGAGATTTAAAGTTTATATCCATGCTAGAGATAATCTCTAGTTTAGTAAATGATTAGTGATAATAGTAAATGATTAGTGATAATCATTATTGTATTTGTCTGAGATGGATGGTGACAAAGTTATGGATAGAATAAGTTTGACACTTGTAAACCAAAATTTAACAATTTACTATAGATAAATACTCTTCATATGTATATATGAGAAATGGTAACCTGGTCCAACTGATGAGTGCTGGTTCAGCATGAAATGCATCTTGGGGTCATTTGTCTTTCATTGTATCTTTATTTATACGAAATTAAAAAGAATATGTGAAGTATGGAGGTTGTTTAATATCTTTATATTGATAAGAGTTTATATTTTATTTTGCATTACTTTCTTTCTAGGAATACTTAAATATCATTTAATTGGAGGGTTAGATTTATTGATTATGGTACAACATCATTTAATTTGTATTTGACTCTTCAAAATTTGGGCAATTTATGTAGATAGACTAACCACTTTTGCCATGATCCCTTAATTATGGATGTATTATTGGTACTATTGTTAGCTGCTACTGAATTCTCAGTTCACATTTAATTCTGCTAATCATATGTGATATTTCTTCAGAATGACTTATTATCTATTTGGTTTTTAATCTCCTCATCCTTAATTGTATATTACTTCTGGTTGTCCTCTTTTTTCAGTACTGATTTTTCAAACTTTATACATTTTTGTTGTACCTATATATTGGACTGTTTCCATCATCTACTATGAGTATTGAATGTCTTTAGATAAATTTATTTAAATATTCCAAATACATTCAACTGCCACTAATAACACACAGGTTAGTATGCACACAATGTTTTGAGAGGTATTATTCTCCCCTCTTCTTCAGGTGTTGCTAGCCTGACCAGTGATAGTACTCACATAGGAATCGAACCCGGACCTTTAGATTCTTGAGTATTGGGTTTTAAGGTAATGCTCTGACCAACTGATGGCTCAGTTGTTTAGAGCATTACCATAAAATTTATTATTTAAGAATCTAAGGGTCCATGCTAGTACTGTCACTGGTCAGGCCAACAACCCCTAAAGAACAGGGGAGAATAATACCTCTCAAAACATTGTGCATTTACTAACCTGTTTGATGTGCTATTATTAACAATTGAATGTATTTAGAATATTTAAATAAAGTTAAATTTTTCTAAAGACATTCAATACTCATATTAGATAATAGAAATAGTCTAATATAGAAATATAACTAAAACACCATCATCACAAGTCTTCAGGAAAACATTTATATATTTTTTCATAAGAACAAAATGAAATATTTTTGACCTGGTCATTAGTGCTTAATGCAATATATAAAAGCATAAAGAATATATATTTTCTCCCAAACTTTTGCACCACTATGCACCTCAAACTGTTGATTTAGTAAATAGATAACTACTCAAATAGTTTAATGATTAGAAATTTATAAGAAAGAAGTCTGATCAGAAAAAGTGACATAGCTGGAGAATCCACCACTTCACCACTGTACTAAACCACCTAAGGCAAATGGTTGATTTAAATGGTTTATCTGGTGTCAATGCCCCTTCTTCACATATCAGACATTTCTTTATAAGTTCCAGTGAAAGTAATAGTACATGGATATTTGTAGGAGACAGTGACTGATTACTAAGGTATATCATGCTTTCTATCTATCAAACTAATTCTTATTTTAAGTACTTAGCATAGCTTAGAAAATATTATTCAGTTCTATCTACACAGGTCACCAGCAATATTTTTCTGTTTCACATAGTAATTGTCACTTGCAACAATAGAGACTTCTGAAAGAAAGCTTACTGTATTTTCAAATTCATTATTTTGAAACTGATTCACAATCTAAACTAACATATTAAATAAGAAATATTTTAAGTATGGCAAACATCAAATGCCAAAAAATGTTTGCATTGTTTATCAGACAACCCTAAGTCTATCTAAGGTAGATGTCCAATTCTTACCTTCATGGTTTACACAAATTATATTTAGGTTAGGTGTAAAAATATGTTATATATTATAATGGTCAGGGTGAAAGATGGTGTCTTATTGTATCTGCCATACAAGGGCACCACCAGGCCATTCTAACATGGAAATTTTATATAGTAGGCAGATACTTACTGTTAACTTCCAACTTTTATTTTATATTGACCGTTAGCCCATGCCACTAGCTCGAGAAGACACGGAGATTTATAATAAATACTTCTTAAAAATATATTTTTAATATTAAAAAAATAAAATAAGTCATTGCCAGTAATCCACAAAAAACATTTATTAATACACATATATAAATATTTAAAATTGAGGAATAAATTTAGACTTTACTATTAATTTTAAATTGGTTATTTTTTTTTTTAAATTTAAATTATTATTTAAGAAAGTCCACACAGATGGAAATTTTACTAAATTTTAGTTTATAATGTTGAGTATAGATAGGCTACATAGGTTTCTCAGTTAAAAACTTTTCAAAACAATCATTCAATCTCAGACTAAAAGTTTGTAACCAGACTAATGCTTGCTTCCTGATATACAGATGCAACCAATGCAATATGAAGATGCTAGAATAAAACCACACAGTCTGCAACATGATATTATTTGAAGGCCATGATCCTCATCCAGTACAGGAATGTGCATCTGTCTGGTGAAGGAATCATGTAATAAAATATTTAAAGAGAAATGCTACATATGGGGGAGAGCGGTCTATCTGCTGACTTATAGTCCCTATCCATAGAGCTAAAGGAAGTCAATGTTGCAGGAAATACATCTGTGTATATTGCAATGCAATGATTATCCCTTTGGGTCATGCATTCAGTTGGGCTTCCCCCTGTAAGCTAACATGCTTCACATTGCATTAATATAAACACCCATATATCTCTACCAGCATTGACCTAAGTACAAGACAAATAGTCTGAAATTTAAAACCCTTTAAAATAAACATAAACGATTGAAAACATAAAGTTATTAATTAAAAATTGCTGAGGGAAATTTACAAGAAAGTAAACCCAATGGCACTCATCATAAGGTGCCACATTGACAACAACAACTTAAAATATATACCAGTAAATACATTTAGACACTCAGCATGAGGTGTCATATTTACCAATATATATATTTCACGCAAATGAAAATCTTAAAAAAATAAGTAATATAAATGTTAACGAATCTATGCAGCTATCTACACCCAACTTAAATTTAATACATTTTAATTAACACATCACAAAAAAAAAATGGAAATGATTAATTAAACATATGCATAAAAATTATTATTAATAATCGATTTAAAAATTTCCTTTTTAGGTCAGATAAGAGTTCTTATTTTCAGTTACTATTTGCAAATTTGAAAAAGTTCATATTAGATAAACACAAGAGTTCATACTTTATAGATTCTGCAGATTTAGAGGTCGATCTTAGTGATCACATTCAAAGATTTTTTGTCCTTCTTTGAAACGAACCTGCTACTTGCCATTCATTTGGTCAAGAACTATCATTGGTAGGTCTCAGCTGGTTGTCAGTAAATTAAATCTATTGTGGAGTCTGCAATACAGCTACAGTTATAACAGTATATTAATAGTCAGCTCTAAGATAACAACTCATTTTTTCTTTTTATAGGATTAGATCTCTCTTATCAGTAAATTTTTGGATCGAGCAAGACATCACTAATCCTAGAGTCTCTTTTTTGGTTTGTTCTATGGCTTGGTGCTTCCATTGGTCAAGCTAATTTTTTTAGTCTCTTATCTGATCTTTTAAGTATTTAAGTGCCCCAAGGGCTAGTGTGCTTGCATTTAATTAATAAAACAATTATTTCCATTTTAAAATTAAAACATGATTTTTTTTAAAATATTGAATCTAATTAACATTTTTCTTTTTATTGCTTTTAAACGAAAAATATTAATCTTTATCTTAAGATCCTTCTCTTTTTTTCACAAAAATTACTTTTAAATACCTTTTTTTTAAAAAAAAGTTTTAAAGATTTCCATCTGTGCGATATATATGTTAACATAACTCTTTTAATTTTGGCTTTTAGTTTTTAATAAAACAATTTTATTTGAGATTTATTTTCCCCTTTATTTTAATTTTAAAATAATGTAATGGCATATGTATACCTTACATATCAGTGAACTTCCTCAAAAAACAAAAACATTAAAAAAAAAAAATTTACTTAGTGTTAATAATTATGTCACACAAATTGATTATATATGAAAATTTCAAAAGACAAAAACTTTTGTTAGTAATTACAAAATAAAAAAAAATGTTGTTGACTATTGCTGTTACATTATTTTAAAATTAAAATAAAGGGAAAATAAATCTCAAGTAAAATTGTTTTATTAAAAACTAAAAGCCAAAATTAAAAGAGTCATGTTAACATATGTCTGAAGGTTTGTAATGATGGTATAGTATAAGATGTGATATGTTGGACTATTTCCATCATTTATGAGTGAATGTTAAATGTATCGAAAATTTTAAACTTTATTTAAACTTTCCAAATACTATTCGAAACGTTGTGTAATTACTAACCTGTATTGTCTATTTGTGTGTTATTACTAACAAGTTGATGTATTTGGAAAGTTTAAATAAAGTTTAAAATTTTCGATACATTTAACCTTCACTCATAAATGATGGAAATAATCCAACATATCACATCTTATGTTAACATATATATCATACAGTTGAAAATCTTTAAAACTTTTTTTAAAAAAAAAAGTATTTAAAAGTACTTTTTGTGAAAAAAGAAAGAACAAAGATCTTAAGATAAAGATTAATATTTTTCATTTAAAAGCAATGAAAAGAAAAATGTTAGTTAGATTCATTTTTTTTAAAAAAAAAATCATGTTTTAATCTTAAAATGGAAATGATTGTTTTATTAATTAAATGCAAAGCACACTAGCCCTTGGGGCATAAATAATTAAAAGGTCAGATAAGAGACTAAAAAAATTAGCTTGACCAATGGAAGCACCAAGCCACAGCATGGTCCAAAAAAGAGACTTTAGGATTAGTGACGTCTTTCTCAATGAATCCGAAAATTTACTGGTAAGAGAGGTCTAACCCTATAAAAAAAAAGTTGTTGTTGTGTTAGAGCTGATTATTAATATACTGTTATAACTGTAGCTGTATTGCAGATTCCATGATGTAAGAGTCTGCAATAGATTTAATTTCCTGACAACCAGCTGAGGCCTCCCGATGATAGTTCTTGACCAAATGAATAGCAAGTAGTAGCTTCATTTCAAAGAAGGACCAACAATCTTCAAAAGTGATCTCGAAGATGGACCTCACTTGTGTTTGTCTAGTATGAACTTTTTCAAATTCACAATGAAAATAAGAACTCTTATCTGACCTAAAAAGAAAATTTCCAAATCAGTTATTAATAATAATTTTTTATGCATATGTTTAATTAATCATTTCTATTTTTTTTTGATGTGTTAATTAAAATGTATTAAATTTAAGTTGGGTGTAGATAGCTGCATAGATTTGTTAACGTTTATATTAGTTATTTTTTTAAGATTTTCATTTGTGTGAAATATATATATATTGGTAAATATGACACCTCATGCTGAGTATCTAAATGTATTTACTGTTATATATTTTAAGTTGTTATCAATGTGGCACCTTACGATGAGTGCCATTGGGTTTACTTTCTTGTAAATTTCCCTCAGCAAATTTTCAATTAATAACTTTATATTTCAATCATTAATGTTTATTTTAAAGGGTTTTAAATTTCAGACTATTTGTCTTGTAATTAGGTCAATGCTGGTAGAAATATATATGGGCATTTATATTAATGCAATGTGAAGCATGTTAGCATACAGGGAAAAGCCCAACCAAATGCATGACCCAAAGGTGTAGTCATTGTGTTGCAATGAACGCAGATGTATTTCCTGCCACACTGACTTCCTTTAGCTTTATGGATAGGGACCATAAGTCAGCAGATAGACCACTGTCCCCCATACATAGCATTTCTCTTAAAATATGTTATTACATGATTTCTTCACCAGACAGATGCACATTCCTGTACTGGATGAAGATCATGTCCTTCAAATAATATCACCCTGCAGATGACTGCATAGTTTTATGCTAGCATCTTCATATTGCATTGGTTGCATCTGTATATCAGGAAGCAAGTGTTGGTCTGGTTATGAGCTTTTAGTCTGAGATTGAATGATTGTTTTGAAAAGTTTTTAATTGTGAAACCTATGTAGCCTATCTATAGTCAACATTCTAAAGTAAAATGTCCATCTGTGTGAACGTTCTTAAATAATAATTTAAACTTAAAAAAAACAAAAAACAATTTAAAATTAATAGTAAAATCTAAATTTATTCCTCAATTTTAAATATTTATATATGTGCATTAATAAATGTTTTTTGTTGTTAATCTAGCAGTGGCTTATTCTTATTTTTTTATTATCTTTATTTATTTAAAATTAAAATATATATTATCTCTGCTGCTCCACGAGCTAGTGACTGGGGCATTTCAGTCATATTTATAAAATAAAAATTGGATCTTAACAGAAAGTATCTGCCTACTATTTAAATTTTCCAGGTTTGAATGGCCTAGTGGCACCCTTGAACAGCAGATATGGTAAGACTCCAATACACTCTGACCATTATAATATATATAATATTCAAATATAAGTATATTATCTATACAAGAATAATGTAATTAGAAGGGACTTGAATGCATACTTTCGAGCTCCCTGAAACTATTCACTCCACCTTATGCAATTGTTACACATGACATAATATATGTGAAAAAGATAAATAATCTCCAATATATGTATTTTGTGCTAAACCATCACATCAGTTGATCCAGATCACTATCTCTCACACATACTGCTCAGTTTATATTAAGATAGCACATCTCCAAACTTTAATAGACAAGCTTCAATCTTTTACAGTCCCCAATTCTTCATCCATCCATATTATTGAAAATCTGATGATGGAATACTCAAAGCTCTTATTGATGCCAATATTATTGTCATACTCATGTTGACTTTCTGACTTCACATGTAGGACGTATATTGGAGATCATTTATTTTTTTCACATGTATTAGATTATGCGTATCAGTTGTATAAAGTGGTGTAAATAGTTATAGAGAGCTTGAAAGTCTCAGTTCAAGTTACTTCTAATTACATTAAGCTTAGTACAGACAATATATTTGAATATTACATATTCAGCCTGTATTCTTCCCATCCCTCTTCTGCATTTTTAAATGGACATATTAAGGTTCTACATGGGAGAGTCAAAATGACTTAAAGTCAACATGGGTATAACAAGAATATTGGCATCGACAAAGGCTTTGATAGTTTCATCATCAGATTTTCGAGGGTGGAGAAGTTTGAAGCCTTTCCCTTAAATTTTGAAGATTTTCTATCTTAAAATAAACTGAGCACTGATTATATACGTACGTGGGAGATGATGATCTGGACCAACTGATGAGTGTTTATCTTTTTCATAGGTATTAGGTCATTTCTATCAGTTGTATAAGATGGAGTGAATAGTTTAGGGAGTTTGTAAGTCTGAGCTTAAGTTCCTTCTTTAGTATTAAACTCTTCAAGAATGATTACCTGTTAGCAATAGCAGACAAATTAAGATAGGTCACAACATTCAATGTTATATTATTTCTTCCCTCTTTTTAAGATGTTATTGACTTGACCAATGACAGTATTAGCATGGGTATTAAACCAGTGATGAATCTAAGATGACACTCTACATGACAAAATCCTAGTTGGTTAGAATGTCATCTCAGATGTAGTATTTATAAATTTAGCAGTCACTGGCTTAATTTCCATTCTAATATAATCATGGGTCAGGCAAGAAACCTGAAAAAGAGAATAGAATAATACCCACTTAAAATATTGCATCATTTGCTTAAGGAAATGGTTTATTTTTTATCTTTATGTAAAAAGCTGAATGCACTTAGACGATGAACATTCTTATCAAAGCTCTCATACTATCTGTTGCTGCTGCTGTATTTAAACTTCAAGCTATGATTATGGCACTCATCAACAAAAGTGCACTCAGCTTTTTGATATAAAGATAAGAAAGAATCTATTTCATTATGCATATGTACTTACATATGCAAAAGTTATATACAAAAGCAAGGGAAAATGTAAATAAAGTTTGAATTTTTCTAAAAAATATTTTTATAATTGAAACTAGATCATGGAAATAATCCAACATATCTCAAATATATCATTAGTGTGATCTCAATTAGAAATAGTATAGTGGTTAGCTTGCTCTTCTGTCAAGTTCAGAACCTAGAACTTTAATTAAGATGAAACTTAGATTTTTATTGACAATATAAGAATTGCAAGCAAGCATAAAATATTTTTTCAGATAGAAGATAGAAAGATAAACCTGTCAATTGTGGGATTATTAGTAGATAAATCAGAATTTAGTTAATCTCAGCTAAAAATTAAAACAAGCATAAAAATCTTCATCCTACCCATTCCTTTTCTATGTGTTTAAATGGATAAAGTCCTATACATTACGGGTCAGAGTGACTTGAGGTCAACATGGCATGGCAATAATATTGGCATCAGTATGCAATTTGGGTTTATCACCATCAGATTTTCAGTATGGATGACTGAAGAATTGGAGATTGGAGTAGATTGAAACCTGTCCATTAACGTATGAAGATTTACTATCTTAATATAAACTGAGCACTGATTATATATATGTGTGGGAGATGATAATCTGGACCAACTGATGAGTGCTGGTTCAGGATAAAATATGTATATTGGTGATTATTTATCTTTTCTTCATGTGTGTGGTCATGTGTATCAGTTGTATGAGATAGTGTGGATAGTTGAAGGGTCCTTAAAAGTCTGAGTTCAAATCCCCTATATTCAGAAAAATCTTCACTAACTAGCAGTTGACTGACTTATATATTTTTTACTTTAAAGTTTCTCTATAGAAAAACGTTCTAAAATATTTGTCTTGTAATGAGCTGTTTAAATGTATTTTATTCTGCTTGGTTTTGTGCAGTGGTGAAGTATTAGACTCTGAATTGTAAGAATCTCAGATCAGTTCCAATTTTGGAACCTCTGATATAAAGACTTCAGATATACTCCAAAGCAATAAAACCATTTGATTAGCATATTTTGCCAGTGAGTATAGTTATAAAAGTGTTATTATGTTTCACATATTCCCATTCACTATGCATACACAAGCTGTTAATAATAGGAACAAATTTTTCATACAGTAATGCCACCTAGTGCAAGCCTTAATAATCAATGGATGCAAGAAGGTTTGTGCATGAAATACCTATCTAGTGCCTACTCATCCAAAATGTCCACATTAGTTTCTAGCTTGTAGCTTTCATCAGGAGACTTGAATCTCTCACACTGTAGTTAGACCTAGAATGTAATGCAACCCTCCAGAAGCCATCTGATCCTAAGGTCTAGTTGCAGTACACTCATATAAAAAGCTCCCCACTGATAAAATCCACAAGGTAGAAACTAGTCTGGAGGTATTGGATGAGTAGGCTTAGATAGGGATTTTAAGCATAAGCATTCTTGCATTCAATGATTACCAAGGCTTGCTCACTGCAGTATGAAGAGTTTGCTAGTGTTATTTTATTATACTTCTGTTTAGTAGGTGAGAAACTTTTTAATGGATATTTTAAAAAGCATTGCTCAAGCTGTGTTAATAGAAAAGGACTAGAATAATTTACATTGATTCATTAATAGTCACTTTGAAATTAATGTAGTTGACTCCAGAAAAAGAAAATTATAGAGAAGCATTCACGAAATATAATTATGTCTGCATATATATATATACACACACAGCTTATTTATTTGTTATCTTGCAATGCTTTTTAAAAAATTATTCTGCAACAAATATTGCTTTCTTAAAGGCATCAAAATATTGCCTAATTGTGATACTTAAATTTTAAACTCGTAATAAAAACAACAGATACCTCTTTAAAATGACAAGGAGACAATTATCAAACATAAATGGGGTCTACTCAACTCATGAAAATTATATTCAAGCTCAATATAAAATACTTTTTAGAAATTTTGATATTTTTTATTTATAACAAATCCAATCATAAAATAAGTATTGTTAAGCATTGGCGGCCGAGTGGTTAACACAGCCTCCTTACAAGCAGTTGTTCCGGGGTTCGCTTCCCGGCCGACGCTTTGACACATTAAAAAAATAAGTTCTTTATAATTATTTAATATTCTCAAAACCTGCAAACGAACAGACATAGTGATTAATTCTATGATTTTGTTATCCCAGAATATTATGGAACATTCTTAGGTGAATTGTTTTCTTCATCTTCATGTATAGCTCAATGTAAAATATTTTGTGTTAGAAATTCAGTCACTTTTCATTTGTAACATGCCCAATCCTAATAGTTGTTTCTTTAAAATTATATTGGTTGGGCTCATGATCTTGCTATCACTCTTTGAAATAATATGAAGCATTCTTAAATTAATTTTTTTTTGTCTTTATGTTATATTAATAGAATGTCCATGTCTCATTTTCATACAATAAATTTGGAATAATAACTCTATATACAGTTAATATATCTGAAATAGTTATATCCTATAATAACGTATCCAGATTTAAAATACTAAGTAATTGAGCACATTGGAACCTGTGTTTGTATCCTTCCATACAATTCTAGCTTTATTCTTAAAATATACCATGATATCTAAACTGATTATCATTCACAGCCTGATGACCAACCAACCAAAGGCTTTCATTACTGATTGACAAGGCAAATAAAATTTTTGAACATTAATTACCAATTAATTAATTAATTAAAATTAATTAATATTTGAACATTGATTAATTTAGAGATTGAAGTGAAAGCAATAATACGTTTGAGAGATTATTCTCTGAATGGAAAACAGTTATTTTAACCATCGTTATTTTATAGATCTAGATGCCAAGAAGAGGATTTGCTTTTGTTTTTAATTAATTTAAACTAGAAAATTTACAAACAAATGCATATTACTTTCTGTAGCCCCTTTAGGTGATCCCCACAAACGGTTCCAAAGACCATTATCATAAAAAAATAGAATATAAAGTTGGAAACAAAAATCCCTGCTTAAAGTCGGTAACTATTTTAGATGCCTTAGATTTTTCATGAGAAGTAATAACATTCTTTTTCATTCATCAAACAGACGTTGTAAATATAAATAAAATTCTATTAACAACTAGATCTTTTAAGATATTGCAAAAAGATTGTTTGATTACTTGAATAACTAATGCCTTGACCAAATCAATAAAAACAATATATAAATTCTACTTGCAACCAGTAATATTTGTCTGAAAGTTTGTGAAGATGGTTTTGTAGTTATAATTATGTGTTGGATTGTTTTCATCATTTAATACTAATTGTTAAACGTTTTTACAAAATTCAAACTTTTTTAAAAATTTTTTGAAGTACCCTCAACTGTTAATAGTGTCCATAGATTAGTATATAACATAACATTTTGAGTGTTATAATTCCAATCTTTTCATCAAGTGTGATTGTCCTTGCTGGTAACAATACTGGGACCTTTAGATTTGTGAAATAATGACTTTAAGACAATTCTCTGACTAACTAGGCTATTGCCAAATCCAACAATCAGCAGACATTTCATATACTTATTTATAAGTATCCTATTGATTTCTCCTCTTTTTTCATAAGGCAAAGTTAATAACTGGCTTCCAAAGACTATGAATTATCACACTAGCATGGCATATGAAGTTGTTTGCCATTATCATGTGAGAAACTTTAAAAAAAATTTCTTCATGCTTTTCCCTCTCTGTCCAACTTTTTTTTGTAGGTAAACTTTTAATTATATGTTTTTGTTTCTAATCATTAATTATTCTTTTAATCATTTTTAATAAGATGATTGGTTTAACCAATATATCACATGATCACCATCTCATGCTAGCACATAATGGGTAGCACAAGGTGGCACTACTATATGGAGAGTTTTTGCCTGTTTTACCAATATACATATTTCCACATACACATAGCATTTTGCAAACATGGTTTTTGTTTTTCAACATAATGTTTGAATTTTTGAAAAACATTTGTTAATTGATATTATTAGTTCATGTCTATAATGCTTCATGTTCCTTTTAAAATCAGACCCAATTCTTGATAAAAATAGTTGATCTAGTCAAATTTCTTTTCCAAGCTGTTTTGGCTTCAGAAAAGTCTTTTCTGCCTTATGTCCATAAAAGACAGTATGTTCCAATGAAAAGGGACTAGTTTTCTTTCAAGCTACATACAGTGACCTCTTTGAAACAATGCACATGTAATGTAGAAACATAGTTTAGCCATTCACTACAAAAGCTTTAAGGCACTAACATATCTGTATCATGAGGTACATCACGAAACATGTTAATCTCTTACGTACATTAACATACAATGGAACAATGCACCAACATTACATTTTGTTTTCAATATGGCAAATCTGCTACTGAAACATTTGAGATGACTCAAACTGGGTGAACAAACAAAGCGTTGAGGCACAATGATATTTTCAAGTAGTCTGCAAAATTTTGTGGTGATAAACACAGCATAGAAGATGATCCATAGAGATACAAAATACATATCACATTACATGTAGTAATTCATAACTCAGTAATGTTAACATCTTATGTTAAAGTATTAATACTAAACATGACATGCTTTGATTTAGAGATGTTGCTGCAGCAGCTTGGAGTGATACCTAGTTTCTTTTTGCTAGGGCATAATAATGTTCACCTTTATCCTGGTTAGCAAGGACAATTAGTATTGTAAAATGCATTGAAAATCAAAGACACATAAAAAAGAAGCAATTATAATGAGTTCTTATGGGAAAAAATTAATTCATTACTTTACATCAAAATATATAAAAATTCAATTAAAAAATGAGCTTAAATTGGAAAAAATGTTAATTAATAAATAAAATTTTTACTAAGTATATTATTAAAAAAATACTAATCTGTTAGCAAATATGTCTATATTGTGTTAAAATGCATCTACATGAAGGTACAATAAAAGAAAAAACAAAATATAAATACAAAGTGTTTTCAGAAATGTGTGGTTCCCATATTCATAGCATATGATGGATGTGCTGGTTAAATGTATGTATAATTTATGTGTATGCAAATTTATGCAATTTACACTGTCCATTTTTTAGAGATGAAAAAGAAAGATTTCTTCCTATTGATAGCCCTGGAATTATCTGCTATAAAGTATGCCTCTTTTATCTTACATTTATTGTCATGACATTCAGTGCACAATATTTCTGCTGAAGTGGGTTTGTATATATGGCCAGTGGATCTCTGATAATCCAAAAAATATCGAGCTACTCTCAGACTTGATGTGTGCTCTGTTATATAAATAGTGGTGCATTCTAATGGCAATAGAAGCATGAGTTTCTCCATAATATGCCACCTTACATATATTTAATCAACATATCCATCATATGCTATGAATATGGGAACCAGACATTCCCAAAAACACTTAGCATTTATATTTTATTTTTTTCTTTTATCGTAGCTTCACATAGTTGCATTTTAACCCAATATAGACATTACAGAATACAAGTGAAGTAGAAGTGGGCTGTTTGTTAGTAAATATATAAAATTATTTAATTGAAAAAAATTATAACTTTTTAATTGCTAGTGCTCCATTTTGTTTCTTACACAGTGAAAGAATATTTTCTAATTCACCATTCATTAAATGAAATACGAAGAAAAAAATAACTAACTACAATGTACATTTTAAAATTTAAAAAAAATTAATTAACATACTGTATGTTTTAAAATTTATTTTTAATCTACTTATGTTCTTTATCAAAGATTTTTAATGTCTAATAAATAAAACTTTGAATTTATTTTGCACGGCTATTTTTTTTTTTTTAAAAAAAACAGTGCTTCACAAATAATATTTATTTTATATAAATGCAGTGAAATTAAATAAAATTTTTATTAAAAAATGCAACATATAGTTAATTGTTGAAGTTTTAATAATATAATTTATTCTTTTTTTTCATATAAAATGTGTTTTTTTAAGAGCTATCAATTTTTTTGAATATCAGAGACCAATTATGAGATGATTGATTTAAAATAGAATTGATTATTAAGTACATAATACATGAAATTATTATTACCTCTTATTTTCTTCAAAATAATGCCTGCTATTATGATTAATAAATTTTTGCTATAAGCAAAATAACTTTCATAAAATTATAGTCTTGGAATATCAAAGTCAAATTATGAGATTGATTTAAAATTGAGCAAATAAATAATATTTTACAGTTACATTTGGTAATCTTTGATAGTATAAAATCTATTATTAACTACTTGTAATGCACAAGGTCATTATTTATTTTTTTATCTCAAAATATTTATAATTATGATGATGACAATTATGATCAATATAATTTTTTCTGCATGCAAAGCAACAATTATAAGAATTATAATGCATATGGATTGAGTGAATATATTTTATCTAATGTACACATTTGAAAATTTGTTGTTATACATGATCAAAGTATTTTTTGATTATTTATGGTATTGAATGAAACTAACATTTTTTGCTTTTATATTCATCAACATAAAAATATTTTTTTATTTTGATTATCATAAATGAAAATATTTACAATAAGACAGGATTAAAATAGAGATGAAATACACTAATCACATTTAAATTCCATAACAAAAACCTGATTTTAAAATATTTAATAAAGAATAAACTTTATAATGTATGGTAGAGTTATAATTATTTATTAAGCACACAGAAAGTGTATGTAGATACTTTTAAGACAGGCTTTAACCTGTATCAATTGCACCTTGAAATTTATAATAGTCTAGCAATATCCTTATTTTGCCGATAGAAAGACCTCTCAAACCACGACCCAAGATAATGATTTTTATAAAGATAAGAGTGGCCATCTTATCTTTAATCGAAATTTCCATTTATATAGGCCAATCCAAAGTATCTTGATTTGGGAGCATGAAGCTGTTGTTCTCTCTACTGTTTAAGTTCATTATTTCCTATAGAAATTAGCATTCGTAAAATCTTGCGATTTAAAACGAGTTAATATTACGATCTTTATACTGGAAATATATAAACTATTATAGAGTTATAATTATTTATTAAGCACCTAGGAAGTATATGTAAATGCTTTTAAGACAATCTATAACCTGTATCAAATGTATCTTGAAATTTATAATAGTCAAATAATATCTTTATTTTGCCAATAAAGGGAGCTCTCAAATCACAACATAAGATAGCAAGTTTTGTAAAAATAAGAGTGGCCATCTTATCTTTAGCCTAACTTTCCACTTATATTTTTCAATCTAAAGCATCTTAATTTGGTAGCATGAAGCTGTTGTTCTCTCCACTGTTTAAGTCCATTATTTCCTATACAAAATTAACATTCGTGAAATCTTGCGATTTATGAGTTAATATTACGATCTTTATACTGGAAATATATAAACTATTGTATAGTTAGTGTTAAATTTGCCATTTTACTTTTAGATGATGTAGCTTCAATGAAACAATTGTCCTATAACATCATCAATCTTTCAAAATGGCCACTATTTTGAAAAAAAAAAAGCAGTTGTTTTTAAAAAAAATCAATTTTTTTTTTTTGAAAGATCATAGTAGTGAATAATCGATTTTAAATCAAAATAGTGGATATATTTTGTTAATTCTCTCATAAAGATCCATTACTAACTATGATAAAAATGTAATCTTAAACAATTAGGAATTTTAAAGTAAATATATTACCATTAAATTTAAGATTATTCAAGCATTGCTTCAAAAAGCATTCATTCTAAGATTACCATAAGCTGTTTTGACCTCACCAAGCTGAATAATTCTGTTCAAATCTAAATGAGTGTATAGAGAATGATATAAAATTAAAATCATTATACTCAATTCTTATCTATCCAAAATATTAATATCAGATTAGTGTGATATCTAACACTATAATAGGATTATTTCATTTTTTAGATCTATATTTTGCTTTTAGTTGGTCAAAGAAAAATCTATAAGTGACTACAATCAGCAAAAGATTGTTATCTTCTTGGCAATTTTAATTTATTAATTAATTCTCAAGTTTTCATATCAGTGACCAAATTTCTGCCATTAACTCTTTACGTTTCATCCTAAGGTCTCAAATATTTTTACTATTCAGAAAAACAGACTGTCAGAGAACTAATCACGATTTTTTGAAGTGAACCCATGAATAGATTAAATATTTGTTAAAATATATCAAATTATTTTATTAATCAAAATTATAAATTCTTTGATCTTTCCATAAAATAAGCCCAAGCAAATTTGTTTTAGCTATGGCTGATTCAAAGTAAACCAGTCTCTGAAGGGCTAAAACTATTCCAAATTGAACAGAAGCAGATTCCAATACTTCAGATTTGATATTTCTCTGAGATACAATATAAACTGTTGTAGAAACTTTTTCTGCATGTCCATATTGACCCAGATTTAGATAAACATCAGCTAAAGATGAACAAACTTTACGAAGGATGTCTTCACAATTAGCTTTCTCTGTACATTCAATGGCTAACGTTAAGAATTTAACAGCAAAATTATACAAAAGTTGTCTTTGGTAGATGATTCCTATTCGATAATAAGCATGAGTTAAAGCTTCATCATCATTGGTTTTTATAGATGCTTCAACATTCTTTTTTAAAAAAGAAAGTGCTTCCGAATATTGATCAAACTGAGTATAAAGGATTCCAAGTTTGTAACAAGCCAAAGCAAAATTCGTCAAAGCGTCACCAGTTTTAGATAATTTATAAGCTTTCTGAAAGTAAGCAACAGATAAATCAGGATTAATTCCAGCAACGAATGAATAGACTTTATTATATAAACAGCTAATTCTTTACCATCTCATGATAACATGATAAAATTATGATTCTAGATTGGCAATTTTAAAGTTTAACAGCTGTTAAAGTTAGCACAACAGTCGTTACTAAATAATGGATAATTATTTTCCCGTTAATATATGAAGCAGAAATTATTTTAATAAATAGAAGCTTATTGATATATTGTTTGTTTAAAAGTTGCCTGCACACATTTATATTCTAACTCCCAGATGTAATATAATCCATAAGATGCTCATATTTTGATGTTCTAAATCAACAGTGTTTCCAGCAATTAATTTAAGGATAGTGCAAAATCTTATTTAAAACAAGTTATATGAGACCATGGAGCCTATATCATTACTTCTAATAACTTTGCACATTACCATATGTACTTGATTTCAAAATCAGATCTTAAAGTCTCAAAGCTCAATGCTTACTGAGGTGTACACTTGGTTTGAGTATAGATGCTTCTACTTGAATATTGAATTTTAAGGTAATACCCTAACCAACTGAACAATCCTGCATTTGACAAAATGACTCAATTGAATAGAGGCAGGATAGTTCAGTTGGTTAAAGTGTTACCTTAATATTTAATATTTAAATATCTAAGAGTTTAGGTTTGTTTTTCATGATGGCTCAGTTAGTTAGAGCATTATCTTAAAATTCAATATTCAAGAATCTAAGGGTCCAGATTTGATTCCCATGCTAGTACTGTCATTAGTTAGACCAACAACATCCTAAGAAGAGAGAATAATACCTCTCAAAACATTGTGCATATACTAACCTGTGTGCTATTAATAACAGTTGAATGTACTTTGAAAATTTAAATAAAGTTCAATTTTTTTAAATTCATTCAATACTTCATATTAGATGATGGAAATAATCCAATATACAAATACACCTAAAATATTATCATTACAAACCTTCAGGAAAACACTTTATTTTCTTCAGTTTCACCTTCAACAAAATAACATCTGCCATTGTCATGGTCAAGTTTTTAAACAAACATCATTAGATTTCCAGTAGTAACAAGATTGAGTGTGTGGTAAAGAATGAGATTGGGCGTGAAATAGTTGAGTATTCAAAATACATGGATTTCACCAGCTTAAAAAAAATAAACATTTTGTTAATCCATGTATCCTAAATATTCAACTACTTTGTGCTCAATCTCATTCTTTACTTCATACTCAAGTAGTTTAAGATCTAATGTTTTTTTTTAAAACACTTAACCTTGATAATGGCCAATGTTATTTCATCAAAATGTTGGGAAATAATACACAATTTAATCCAAAAAATATTTTATTTGCATAATATAACAGTGAAAACATTAAATATTATATATACACACACACATATATATATATTATAACGTTTTCCGTTTTGCTAGGCCTCTACACGCTAATATAAACTGCGCGTGAGTTGATCAAGCTATGTCAAAAAAGAAGAAAGTTATATTTCTATTCTAAAAACATAGCTATATTTCCTGATCAACTCGGCCTATTAATTGTTGAGAATTGTGCTACTGACGAAATCAGCTTTTAATTTATTTAATCTGGGCACCAGAATTCCTAAGAATTCGCTGAAATCGTCATATAACATCTCACAAATAAAAAAAAAAACTTTTAAACTAATCGGTATTACATCATACCGTAACGAGAATTATTTTTTTTAAGATTATTCCTGGGCTTATTCAAACATATTGGCAAAGGTAAATTACATTTTTAAATCTTATTAAACTACTAATAGATTTAATAATAAAAAATAATAACTATTATTAATAACGCACAAATAAAAATTGATATTAGAAATATTTTTATTATTATAACAGATTAAAAATCTGTTTAAGTTAAAATGAGAATTCCTAATCAAGTAAATCAGAGAGAACACATATTAATTCAAATATGATGCAATCAATAAAATAAAATAATTAATTAAAAAGTTCTGGTATAAACAAAAGTCTCTTGTACAGGAAAAATGAAAGTCTCTATCGGGATTATTTTAAGACTTGTTTGCAAACACTTAATTTTGTCACAATCAGGAATAAGTAGTCTTAACTTACCGGTAAGTTTTGTGAATTCAGTAGTAGATAACTATGCATAGTTTTTCAGGGTTGAATTGAGCTCACGGCCTTTGATTATTAGTTGATCTTGGTGCTGGTTCTATAGGCTAGTCACGTAAGCTTCTCTAGTGTCCATCGGTAATGATGTCAACTAAAGCTCCGGTCTACTCTCGTATGAATAACTTTTTCATCGTAGAGTGGTCTGGATTCTCTAATCCAAAACCAACCAAAAGAATATCAGCTAAACCAAGATGTTCTTCAAGCTGATCTCTGCCTTTTATACTCTCTAGAGGCCCAGTTTTCTGACTTCTGCGCATATCTTTTGTTTGTCAAAATATCCGTTGATAATCTTATATATTCTTTACAAAATTTATGTTACAAAGTCTCTATTTTTTTCAGCATAATTCTGCCATCTTTAATTAGTTGAAATATTTTTACTTTCTCTTATCTAGATTGGTAATTTGTGTCTTTTGTTCTCTCCAATTCTAACTTTTATTTCTAATTACATAAAAAAAAAAAAACGAAAGAATAATTTAACTTTCATTGTACGTTATTTTTTTTTTTTAAAAAAAATTAGTCAAAAAAAAATCTAAATTTACTTTTATTTTTTAGCTTTTACCAAATGCAAATATATTTGCAATGTATATAAATAAACATTACAATACCACCAGTGCCAGGAGATGAGAATAAAATAGGGGTTTACACTAATTTTATTCTTAAGTTTTTTAAATTCATATTTGTGTTTTTTTTTTTTTTTTTTGTAGCAGTAGCATGCTGATATATTCCGTAGACTCATTCAACAAGCGACGTTCGGCTTTAACGCCCACTTTTAGGTCTAACACGGCGGGAATGGAAAATATTTCAACATTCATCTGTGTCCTTTCTGCTTAAGTGTAATAGTAATGGTAAGAAGCCCAAGTTATAAGCACTAATGAGTGTTGCTCATCATTTTGAGTCTTACAGGCTCGTGGCAACTTGGTCCGCCTTCCCCTTTATTGGGATCCCTGCTAGAAATAGTCTGATGGGCATATAAAGGTGGTCTTATGTTAATATACTGCATACTAGGACTCGTGGCTATGTTTTTCCTCTCTTCAGTAACCCCCTACCCGGTCAAATACTTGTGACTTATGTCTACATCAGCCATGATCGTGTTTTATTTTAGACATATCAAAAAAAATATACATACATTTTTTTTCTTTCTGGAAGTCATATTAAAAAAATATTTTTTATATTTTAATAATCAGGGTTTAATTAGTTAGTTAGTTTTTATAATTTTTTTTTTTTTAAAAAATTACTATTTATTTTCTGGCTGTGAGTTTCTTTGGGTCATCGTTGTAACGTTCTTTATCATTACAACTTATCTCAGGTTGTAGTTGTTAAATCGAAGCCCGAGTTGGGTCGCCATTATAACGTTTTCCATTTTGCTAGGCCTCTACACACTAATATAAACTGCGTGTGAGTTGATCAAGCTATGTCAAAAAAGAAGAAAGTTATATTTCTATTCTAAAAACATAGCTATATTTCCTGATCAACTCGGCCTATTAATTGTTGAGAATTGTGCTATTGATGAAATCAGCTTTTAATTTATTTAATCTGGGCACCAGAATTCCTAAGAATTCGCTGAAATCATCATATAACATCTCACAAATAAAAAAAAAAACTTTTAAACTAATCAGTATTACATCATACCGTAATGAGAATTATTTTTTTTAAGATTATTCCTGGGCTTATTCAAACATATTGGCAAAGGTAAATTACATTTTTAAATCTTATTAAACTACTAATAGATTTAATAATAAAAAATAATAACTATTATTAATAACACACAAATAAAATTTGGTATTAGAAATATTTTTATTCTAATAGACTAAAAAAATATTTGAAATAAATTACTTATCAAGTAAATTAGAGAGAACACAACTCAGACGCGAATCAATTAATAAAAAACAATTTTACAATTACTGTTCATATCTAAATTTCTTCTAGAAATTTCCTTAAAAAAATGAATGTCTCTTGTACAAAAAAATTAATGTCTCTAGCGGGATTGTTTAAACATACTTTTAGAAATTGTTTGAAAACGTTTAATTTGGTCACAATCAGGAGTAATGAAGTATAACTTACCGGTAAGTTTTGTGAATTCAGTAGTAGATAACTATGCATAGTTTTTCGGGGTTGAATTGACCTCATGGCCTTTGATTATTAGTTGATCTTGGTGCTGGTTTCATAGGCTAGTCGCGTAAGCTTCTCTGGTGTCCATCGGTAATGATGTCAGCTAAAGCTCTGGTCTACTCTCGTATGAATAACTTTTTCATCGTAGAGTGGTGTGGATTCTCTAATCCAAAACCAACCAAAAGAATATCAGCTAAACCAAGATGTTCTTCAAACTGATCTCTGCCTTTTATACTCTCTAGAGGCCCAGTTTTCCGACTTCTGTGCATATCTTTTGTTTGTCAAAATATCCGTTGATAATCTTATATATTCTTTACAAAATTTATGTTACAAAGTCTCTATTTTTTTCAGCATAATTCCACCATCTTTAATTAGTTGAAATATTTTTACTTTCTCTTATCTAGATTGGTAATTTGTGTCTTTTGTTCTCTCCAATTCTAACTTTTATTTCTAATTACATAAAAAAAAACCGAAAGAATAATTTAACTTTCATTGTACATTATTTTTTTAAAAAAAAAATTAGTCAAAAAAAAATCTAAATTTACTTTTATTTTTTAGCTTTTACCAAATGCCAATATATTTGCAACGTATATAAATAAATGTTACAATATATATATATATATATATATTCATTCTTCCAAAAAATAGACATTAATTATAATACAAAATGTTATTTAGGTGTAATTTTGATTAATCTGATATATTTTAATTACACTTTTAGTACTTGTTCTCTCATTTTAAGCACTATTCTTCCACTTCAGTTAACTAATTTATATATGTGCTCTGCACACAGATAATGAAGCTATTCAATGTCCGTAAAATTATCAAACATTACCGCCAAGCGCTTTCAGAACAGTTTATAGTCCCATATTCATGGTGACTTGTATTTGATTAATAAGTATAATATTAATGCAAATTTTATGCAAATTCATATGAAGATGTTACATGGACCATTTTTGAGACAGAGAAAAGCAGGCCTCTCTTCAATTAATTGCTGCTGGGTTATTTACAATGTAGTAAGCTTACCTGACTTTACATTTGATATCATTTATTTCAGAGCAAATGACACTGGCTGTGGTGGGTAGAAAAGCATGGCCAGTGGCTCTCTCATGCTCAACAAAAACCGAATTACCTTCAAGCTTTGTTTTAGTTCTGTTATAAAGGCATCTGTGTTGAGCTACTATGGTGGCAATGTTAGTTTTAGTCTCTCCATAGTATGTTGCCATGCAATTTCTTTGGGGGCAGGTGATTTTGTACACAACTTGAGGGGTGAGTTCAGGTTTGATCCTGTCTTTGGTGTTATTGATCAGTCTATTGGTGTTAGGAGGTGAGTGGAAAGCAACTTCAAAGTCACTTGATAGTTTATTAATAAGGCTTTTGGCTGTTGAGTGGATGTATGGGATTAGGAGTCTTGGTTTGCTTTTCTACCCACCACAGCCAGTGTCATTTGCTCTGAAATAAACGATATCAAACGTAAAGTCAGGGAAGCTTACTACATTGTAAGTGACCCAGCAGCAATTAATAGAAGAGAGGCCTGCTTTTGTCTGTCTTGACAATGGTCCACGCAACATCTGCAAATGAATTTACATAACATTTGCATTAATATTATAGTTATTAATCAAATACAAATCGCCATGAATATGGGACTATAAACTGTCACAAAAGCACTTTGCGGTAATGTTTGATAATTTTACGGACATTGAATAGCTTCATTATCTGTGTGCAGAGCACATATATAAATTAAATTTTAAATGCTAATGAAGTAAAGCTTTAACTATTTCAGTTAACTGTAACAGAATTAAAAATGGAGAAATACAGAGGGGTACCTAAAAATAACCATAATTTTATAATAAATTGTTTATTTATTTGTGTTATAAATTAAATAATTTTAAAATTGCTATCCATTTGATGCAATACACTGGTCTAAATGTGTTTTTCATTTTTCAAAGTAGTCCAGAATACTTGCAAAGTGATATCTTTTAATGCACTTAATCATTTTTTCCCATCACTTCTAAGTATAAACACAAACATACACACAAAAGTTAGACCTTTTTTTATTTGAGAGATTAAAAAAAACTGTACAAAGCAAGATTAAGCAAATATGGGTAATAGATCCTGAATCATGCTGAATTTAATTAAAAAAGGTTTCACACTCAAGGCTTTGAGAGATGACATTTTATGGTGGTAGAGCTTGGATTTTTTTCTTCATCATAAAGCCGGATGTTTACATTTTATCATATCACATAAATGTTTCAGAACTTGCAGATAAAATGCTTGACTGTTATGAACTAAATTTTTGGGGGAAATGCTATTTGCTTTAAAAAAATCAGCATTGTTTTGATTTTGGACTTCTCTTGCAATGCTTTTTAGGGTGTGGTGAATTTAATATTTGAATTAAACCACTCATAAACTTGTGCTTTTATGAGATCAGCTTTCTTGTAATCTGTTTCAAGCATTATAAGTTTTATCTTTATCATTTTCTAATGAAAATAGAATTTCACATTGTCAAAACTTTCATTCATTATAAAAAAGTGATAAAAATGCAAAATGCACTTTACAAAACAGTGTGTTATGTGCCCCCCTGATTTTACATGGGGATGTCATTTGACTGATTGACACAGAAGGGTTCCTGTAAGATGTATGTAACAGCAGAAGTATATACTACAAAGGTGCACAAACCAGAGAATGACTCCGGTTATTTTTGGGTCCCCCATCAAATTTAAGTAAGATTGATCACAAAAACTATTACATATATAATAATGATAGTTAAGCATAAAAATGTAAAGTTCAAAGTTTTATAATAAAGAAATGCACAGCAGCAGTGAAAGTTCAAATAATAGATTATCTTTTTTTTCAAGCAACTGGATATATTTCTGGAAGAAATGATAAAATAATAATAGTAAATAGATACTTGCAAATGAAGCTGACCAATTCTAACTCTAAGAAATAAATAAATAAAAAGAGACCAAAGCTGCTCTAGAAATGAATTTTGAGCTGATTATATAAACTGTGAACCATAAAGAGTAATCAACCAGGTGTAACAACCTGATCAGACTGTATGAGACAGGCTATTTTGGATCATATTTTTTAGGTTCTTCCACTTCCATGACAGTGACAGGAATACTGTAAATAGGACTGCTTAAATATAAATATTTGCCAGATGAAGTCTTCTCATTAAAAATCAATTCCAAACTGACTCACTAGTGATCATATCACCTCAAACAAAGATCTCACTAAAGAACTGATGATCTATTAAACCTGTCCATTATTACTTTCTTAATTCTTGAAGGATTGAAAAAAAAATTGTACTCAGAAATTAGGTGTGCATAGAGATGGAAATGTTGCACAACCACAGAAGTCCATAGTTAACATAGTAAGATATCTGATGTCATAAGAAGCTCATGATAACTGGGTTTGACAATAACTTAAGGGGCTGAAAAAAAAGGAAACAGGAAAGAATGTTTGTATCAGAAGCAGTATCTACCCTCCTATGCTATAAGGCAGAAGAAGATATTCTTGGGTGGGTAATGTTTATTTCTTATTCACAATTGTCCTTATACCTGAAGGTCATTCCACTTGCTGTCAACTGTGAATTCCGTTGGTACCCTAAGTGCAACACCTGACAAATGACAATGTACCGACAACTAAACTTCTGAACTGGATCTCAACAGATGGTAAGAGACTTTAAAAAAAGATTACATAAAATTGGATTGATAAAATAATAATAAAAAAGTTGTTTGTAGGACTGATGTGGTAGATCTAATAAATTTGGTCAAATTTAAAGATAACTTCATTCTGCAATTGATCGATAATATTTGATGATGATAAACTTATTTACTAATTTTACATGATCGGCTGTTTACTTAAAAATACAGGTTACTGTCTATAAAATGCCGTTTGTTTTATGTATAATTACAATCTTACACATACTGCGTTTAATTGTGATGTGAATTTTTTGAATTTTGTAAGCTATTATATAAAAGAGGATTGTTTCATGTTCTGATTTCCTATTAAGTAATACCTTTCTTTTCTTTCTGTTACTTAGCAACCTGTTTGTTTACTAAAGGACAAAGAGTTAAGAAGCCACTGTGAATCACCTGTTTCGCTAAGTTATGATAGTTTGCTAATAAGTGGAGAAGCTAGTCTGTACATGCTTGTGCATATTTTAGACGACAGCAATCAGCGAAGTGTGTTACCGGGTCGTGACATTAATATCCCTTCTCTAACTTTCTGCTTCTTTGAAGCAGTTTCGTCTGAAGGGGACAAGGTTCGTTAAGGCTGCTAGAAATGATGGGTGGGTACAAAAGTGATCAACTCTATAATCTCATTAAATTATAGTAAGAGTGTCAAAGGTATTCGGTTGTACTAGGGTGTATTCGCGGAGACATTACCACCATTGAAGAGTGCACCGAATCAACCTTTCCGGGCATTACAATGTCTTGGAATGAATGGAACGCTTTTCATCTCTCCTGCCCAGATAATTTTCTCTTTATTTGCATTTTTTCACAGTTGATTTCCATTACTTTTATTTCTTTCTAAATAGAAAAAAAAACCTTTTTTTTTTATTGTCAACACAAAATTTAAATATCATAATTTACTTTTTAATGAGGATGGAAGTACAGGTAAAATTAAAATTGTTTGTGTTTACTTCTATAGATTTTTATCTGTGCACGCACGTACAAATGCTTGCATGTATAAATAAAGGTTTTATTGGAACTCACATTGCTAGTTTCCAATTAATATACCGGAAATGAATAATAAAACAATAAATGGCATTATTGCTCAGGAGTTCGAACGCTTAAAATAGCAGAATTGCGTGTGATACATGGCACCTTAAATCCCGGAATCCGCCAATCTGAAACTGTATCAAGCCCACATGATTTAGTATAATGGTAAAATAGCAAACTCTAGAGGTCCTTGAATCGAAGCACTGTTCTGTCACTTGGTGCTTGAACTTGTTATGAATTCACAAACCATTCGACTGTTATTAGTGAACGTTTGCCATTTTATCAGTTAACGTGAATTCTACATATATATGTTACATTTTCTTTCAGAGTGATTAAGATAGAACATTTCGACCTGCAAGATCCTAGCGTAATTTAATTATTCTTATAAATTTATATAAAACAGTGTACGGGAATGTTGATGGGAATGGAAGAAATAATTAGCAATGTGTCATACAAATTTTATAATTAGAATATTGAACCAAATATAATAAATAGGTCATTCTAAAGAAAAACCATTCATATGATTGCCAAGATTATCTAATAAAACACACACACATATACATACATGCCCAATTTGGATGTCTAATTCGTGTAATTAAAGTCTACGTGGCAAAATGAAAGTTGTCAATACATCATTACACATAAGAATAAAAAAAAAATTGAATTATTCCACATGATTGGAAAAAACAATAATAGACAGATTCATTTTTAAGTAAAGTTTAAATTATATATTTGGGTTTAAAAATAATATGATAATTTCTAGCTTAAAAAAGGAATAACTAATAGCCATGAGGTTATTTATGTAGAAAGATGATATTCTAATCGTCTCAGCAGCAAATCAAGCTAGCATTTTGCAACAAATTGTGATCTATATATATAAACCGGGTAATATTTTAATTAGTTCAAGAAATGGCTAAATTTTTTTTAGCAATGTTGAAAAACACCGAGCACCCTTCGAAAAAAAAAATTGAATAACATTAAGACCAGAAATCAAACCCATTTGCAGTGACATGGAGTCTGTTCTCATTAAAAACAACCCAGTCACTTAACTATTAATTATACTAATTAATACCGTATACATTATATATATATATATTATCTCTCAATTATGACCAATATTTAATATATATGAACATCTACTTTGTTATCTAGGTGCAGTGCTCTCATATCCAAGGCTTTTCACTGATGAAAGCCACAAGCTAGAAACTAGTCTGGGGATTTTGTATGAGTAGGCACTAGATAGAGATTTTATGCAAAAATCTTCCTGTATCCGTTGATTACTCTGGCTTGCACTGAGTGGTGCTACTGTAAGGAGAGTTTTTTTTTCATATGTCAAAGCATTGACCGGGAAGTGAACCCGGGCCAGCTGTTTGGAAGGCAGCTATGCTAACCACTAGGCCGCCAATGCTTGACACTGTATGGAGAGTTTTAGCTCTGTGTAAACAGCTCATGTAAGCATAAAGAATAGTGATTATGTGATGTTTAGTGATTTATTTTGTCACTTCCCTACTTCAAATTTCTTTTGTTTTAACAAGACAAATACTCCCTAATGTAATGTATATAGTATTCTAAATAAAGTTGCTTTAAAAAACTTGCAGTTTCCTTTCAATAACATCCTTTCAATAAGAATATCTAGTCTGATTGGCTAACAGCTTTATTGTCTTTATACTAACAAGTTGTGACCTGAAATCAATGGTTATGAGCCCAAGATAATTTGCTTACGTAATTAATAGATCTGACCCTAAGTTAGTGCCTATACATTTTAGTGATTTCATTTGTTTAAGTGGAATAGTTCAAAATCCATCATTGATGAAAGACTTTAGCCAAAAACTAATAAGAGAATGTAGAATATAGCACTTGGGTCAGTAATCATTGATTATTCAAATTTACAATATATGGCTCTGAAAAAAGATAAACAAATTGAATATAGCTCTTAAAAGTTCGTGTTAAATGCAAGCTGAAAATTTGTTAGTCTTTATTAAAATAATTCTAACCCCATCAAGCTTCCTGCAAAGCATTATGAAAAAGAACTTAATGTATTCCACTGGTATCCATATTCACAAATTTGGTTTTAATGGCTTATATATGTAGAGAATTAAAATAGATATTTAAATAAAAGTAAGTCAAAACTATTATGAAATAGACTTTGCAATCATTCATGCAAAAATTAAAATTATAAAGGGTTCTATGTATGTCTTGCTGACTTGAAAAAATGATGTAGATGTTCTTAAAATGCATTCATAGTAAGAGAGGTAGGTCTGATTTCTGAGGTGGTGAGCAGTTGTGATAGGGTTGAACTAAGGTGAAAGATCTACTGATAAAAAACATAAAACATGAAACCATATATAAAAAATGAATAAGATTTATAATTATATGATGGAATATTTTCATCAGCTTGTTTAATGTATTAAAAAAAATCAAATTTTGTTTGTAGTTTTTTAAATACAATCGTTAGTAAACAACACATAGGTTGCTATATAATATAACGATTCAAGTGGTACCACTCTTCATGCTGCTGGGTTAACTAGTAGCAGTATTATTATGAAAATAAAACCAATAACTTATAAATTTATGAATACTTAATTTAATGTGACATTAACCAATTAGGCTATTCTGTCAAAGGCAACAGTTATTAAAATTTTATATAATTATTTATGAGTATCCTCATATTATCATAAATAGTCTAAGAGAACTGTCTGTTGATCTATTTACAAATCTCTCCTGCAGCTTCAGTGAGAATGCAAAATTTACTCTCAGACTTGACAACTAATGGACAGGTTATGAGAATCCAGTTACTGCATGCCTATTTACCATTCTGTACAAAATGGTAGTGGGCTGACTATCTAAATAATAAAACTTCTGACTAAAATCTTGAATTTTTTTTTTCTCAATCTTGATCTGAACCTAGGTTGTGGATATGACACTTTTTACATACATGACCTATTGATAAAGTTTTATCTTATGTTTGTTTTTTCAGAATAAATGAAAACAATGTCCTAAAGGCATAAATATAGGTGTTTTATTCAGGAGTGTTTGATGTCATAAATATTTTTAAACCTTGTGTCATTTTGTGGTTGCAATTGAGATAATTGAAAATTACAGACAGCAGAATTATTGAAATAATTACTATTAGTAAAATAACTAAATGACCAAAAAAAGAGGAAAAAGATATTTCAATGCTTGAACTGATTAATTTAATTTTACCTTCCATCAACATTAAATTATTTAATCCCTACAAAAGAAATTTCAGCTATATCCAGTAAAATTTTTGAAAGTAACCAACACATCCCCCAAAATGGTGCTTGAAAACAAATAATCCAAATGAAATTAAAAGATATTGATATTACATGTGAAACTAATAAAATTGATAATATAATCAATATAAATCTTAGCATTAGGATACTATATTTGTTACAGTGATGGTGGTGCTATCAATTACCTACAAAAATAGAAATGTTAATCAATGTTTCCAAAGCAATGGCTTAACCTGTTCCCCCTATTGTCTATCTTCAGCACATTCTGTTAATACTGCTATAATTTTTGGACTTGCTTTCTTAAGGCTATCTAAAAAAGGGCAGATGGCTCTATTGCTTGGAAATTCATACAAAGTTTGAGCACCAGACTTATGAGCATCAGAATCAATTCTGGAACCTCCTCATCTCATGTCAGACACTCTACCAACTGTACAAAACCATATTGGGTAAGGCTACCTATTGCATTATTATTCCAGTTTTGCATTTATTTAACAGCAAAAACTGGAGCTAAAATTTGTATTAGTTTTAAAAATCTGAAGATGTCAGTATCATACAGATATCAGAAATTCAAAGAAGCTGAGATCATCACTGATTGGTAGATTCTTAGCTATCTATATTTGATAGGGTTTTTTCTTTTGTTACTATGAAAAGAATGTGTGTTTTCTGTAGCTTATTTACATATTTATGGCTATTTATACAACATATTTGCAAAATATTTGTTTTAAACCAAACTATCCATGATTACAATTAGGTTTTAGTAGAAAATATTTGACTTTTAAGAAATCAAATGAAACCATAATTATAGTAAAACAGTGGTTATGATTATTTCTGAAAAGAAATGCTTGCATAAATGTCAGTACAATTTTTTTTGATATTTTAAAAATTATAAGTCCATTTTTAAATTTTAAAGCAGAATTTCATTGCTTTATGATGTCTGAGAAAAAATTAATTTTGATTCAAGAAATGGAATTCAATAATCAGCAAAGGAAAAAGTTAGTTTTCTCATTACATATTTCAGAATGGCTCTTTTTTATATATATAAAATGTGATATTTTAAAATGTTTTTTGTTTGTAAATTTATATTTGTAATAAATAATACAAAGATTATCAATATATGATAAAAAATAAAGATTTAATTGCAAAAATAAAATTTTGCAAATAAAACTGAACCTGCCACCAGGGAGCTGTTAAAATGGATGCTGATAGTAAACAAGTTGAATGAAAACAAAGCAAAAACATATAATATTAACATAATTTATTTAGAAAACAAATCTCAAATAAACAAACAATGATTGAAAAATAAAAGTGTGATGAATGCAAATATTATGCAAAAAATAAAATTTTCAATGATGACAGATACGAATTTAATTTTTTCCAGAATGTTTGCATTGATAATGCTTATTGAAAATGTTTTTCAGTCATTGTTTGTTTGCTAAATATATTATTTTCAAGTTTGTTTTCTAAATTACTATATTATTTTCAGGTTTTCAACATATTTCATTATTTTTATGATTTTTTTTAAAAAAAGTCATCAATTAATTTAATCTTGCTTACTTTGATATGTGAATAGTAGCTTCATCTATGGATGGTACATCCACACAACTAGGACTTTTATTACATAAACCATTAAATCATAATTAAATCTAGGGATTTAATACAAAGTGGATTTATGAACAAAGTCATTAGTAAGTCAATGGAAATTGTTTTTTCTTTTTAGTAAAGTTAAAAAGTAGTAAAGAGTAGTAATATTTGGTAAGCCCTGCTTTTCTAAATTCAATTTTGATAAAAATAATGTTTAATCTCAATCTGATAAAGTAATTATAAAGCTTCAGAATTCAGAAAATAAACAAATTTGCATGGGCTATGCACACTGTCATATATGATATATGTATCTTGTGCTTTCTAATTTAAATAAAAATTATGTTTGCTGCAAAACTCTTCATACAGTAGTGCTTGTTTTAATAACAGTTATGAGCAAGCATAGGAAATGATGATCATGTGATGTTTGATGGTTTACTGCAACTTATGTAAAAACTGTACATTGTTATAAGTAGTATAATTCAATAGACTGACAATTGGTAAGAGAAATTATATTAAATTTTTAAGTAAATTATATATAGTGTGATGTGAAGAAGAGAGCTTAGGGATCCAGGAAACTGGATAATTTGGATAGATCTTCATCCTGCAGCAGATTGATGATAGTTTAAAACAAGTGACACTTCATTAAATTGTAGACTTACATCTGTAGGATGAACCACAATGATAGAGAAGTGTCCAGAGAACCAATTGATTAGGTGGAGGGAAAATGTATTGATGCAAATTTATCTCGACCATACTGAAATAATTTAATCAGTAGACATGCAAGGTTCTTGTGTTACTCAGACGTCTATGTGATCAATTGACTTTTAAGATCTGGAAATCACAAGTTAAACTGTAATCCATAGCCCTCCATTCCTCAGGTATGTCTCTTTGTCTCTTCACTAAACTACCTAGGATACTGCATAGTGATGAGAGGAGGGAGTGTTAAAAATGCACCAGTTATTTGGTTTGTCTGGAATATCAGAAAAGCTCACTGAATTCCTATTTCTACACAAGATCTCTATAAAAAATTAATACTATTTAAAAACAAATAATCATGCTATTGTTATTTAAAGTCAAAATTCATAAAAATGGAAATTTTCTTTATTTCAATAAAATTTAAAATTTAAACACATAGCTAATATTATCTGCAGAATATAAGACAAAAAATTACTCTTTTTTAATTTAGGTGACATAGCCATGGTGAAAGAAAAAGTTATTGCTGCTGGAAGTGCAAATTCTAAGTTAGATCCATGTGAAAAAGCATATGATATTTTATTAGTTTTATAACAATCTTTGCCACAGGAGAGAGGTGCATATAGTTGTTAAAAAACTAACACCACCACATTACAGAGATACTAACTAGTTTAAGATTTATATGATTATACAGATAAGTTGGCTTAGATTTAAAATATTTATATATTGTTCAATTTGGCTGATAGTTTGACAATAGTACAGAGAAATAAATGATGGCTTCTAGAAGGAAGATGCAAAGTGTGTATGTTATACATGTCATGCAAGAATGTCAAACAGAAAGATGTTTAATTTTAATACAGAATGAGAAGAACATATTTGCAGTGGTGAATGCAAAATATGTATTATATATGTCATGGAAGAATGTCAAAAGGAAAGACACATAATTTTAATACAAAATGAAAAGTCTTTCTTTACAATGTGTTATATATATATATATATATATATGAAAAGTCTTTCTTTACAATGTGTTATATATATATCATGCAAGTGTATCAAAAAGAAAGATGTATAAATTTAATACAGAATGGGAAAAACATATTCACAGTAGGAATGTAAAATAAGTGTGTTATATATGTCATATAAATGAGTTGAAAATAAAGATATATAATTTTAATACAGAATGGGAAGAACATATTTGCATAGGTGAAAGAAAAATATATGTTATATACATTCCATATAATTTTAATACAGAATTGGAAAAAATAGTTTTTCTTTACAATGGGTGTATTACATATGTCATGCAAGTATTCAAAAAGAAGGACATATAATATTTAATACAGAATGGGAAGAACATATTCAGAGTGGTGAATGTAAAATAAGTGTGCTGTATATGTCATATAAGTGAGCTGAAAAGGAAGATGTATAATTTTAATGCAGAATGGGAAGAACATATTTGAATTGGGGAATGCAAAATCTGTGGGTTATATAAGGTCTGTACATGTGTTGAAAAGAAAGATGTATATTTTTAATACAGAATTGGAAGAACATATTCACGTTGGTAAATGCAAATTGTGTGGTGTTATATATGTCATGCAAGTATATCAAAAAGAAAGATGTATATTAATACAGAATGGGAAGACAGGTACACACAGTAGGGAATGCAAAATATGTGTGATATAAATGTCATGGAAGAAAGTAAAAAAAAAGATACTTAATTTTAATACAAAATGGAAAGAACAGTTTTTCTTCACAATGTATGTGTTATATATATGTCATGCAAGTATGTAAAAAAAAAGATGTATAAATTTAATACAAAACAGGAAGAACATATTTACAATGGTGAATGCAAAATACATATGTTACGAAAGTTCACTTTTCAAAAAGGGGGAACTATTAAAAGACATGTTGTAACCACATATGTAAAATATAAATAGAGAACTGTGACACTTGATGAAAATTACAAGTAACCCTTACTTTGAAAAAGTATGTTCACCCCTGATCTAATCTTAATATAATTGACAAAGTAAATTGGAAATTTAAAAATATAAAGTAGTGACCTTTGTAAATTTTTGACAAATAAATTTAAATTAATTTTTTAAAGACTGAAAACTCTATTTCAATTGCACCATTTCTTTTACCCCACATAAAACTTTATTTAAAACATATGGGCTCATAGACACTAACATTAAATCTTACTTGAGAGAAATCTTTAAAAATTTTAGAAAATATAAACATTCCCTCACAAATATTTTTGAACCAATAATTGTTGTTGGTCCAAGCATGTAAAACATGCACTATATAACCAAACAAACATCTATTAAAATACAAGTGTCATTTTTTCAAACAAAAAATATTATATAGTTTAGATGTTAACATAACTGGAAAAGTAAACTTCAATAATCATACTTTAACCAAGGGATGTTAAATTTTATAAGGCTATTTAGATCTAATATATACCTGGGCCACCCAACGTTAATTAGTTCAATAAAAATGCATTGCAAAGCAGGCTATTTTGCCAATATCTTTTATAAAGATTGCACATCATCCATGTAAGCAAATGCTTTGATTTGTTTGTGGAATTTTGGATATTCCTATTAATTAATCTTCTATTTCTTTAAGCAGTGGGTTAATATAACAGATGCACTGAGGAAGAACTTTGTGGAATTAAAATTTCAGGTTTGAAATGCTATCATTTAGTGTTATGAAAATTTGTCTGTTTCCCAAAAGGTTGTCCAGGATTTGGATTATCTTCCTGGGAACAGAGAAGTTATTGAGTATGTCCAGTAGTTTGTTTACTCTGACAGAATCAAATGCAGCAGTGATATCCAATTGCACCATAATGGGTTTGGATTATCTGTGAAGTCTGACATGGTCTATTAGAATTCTAACTTCTCATATGGTTCATATTTTACGATAAAAAATAGAGCTGAAAGTAAAAAAAAATTTGGAAGGGGGACCAACTTGTCTCTTCTGAAATTAGGAAGAAAATTGAGAACATTTTTTTCTTTTAGCAAGTACTAATTAGAAAAAGTAAGAAAATCAAAATTGCTCTCTAATTGCATTGTCCTCTATAGAAAATTATTGAAACAACAAAATATTGTAAACATATTAACAAATAAACATCTAAATATTCAAGATTTAGGCTGAACTTTATGAAGAAAAAGCACTTGTGAATAGCAGACTTTATTCAACTGTGCCTTTCTTAAGCTGTATTTAAAAATACATTGACTTATCAACACATTCACATTTCACTAAAAGTCATCATCAATATTTTCAACCATTATTTTTCTCCAAGTTCAATCAATCTTTTCTGATGTCCATCCTCTTTTCTCCACACCACACTTCCTTATTTCATCCATCCATCTGACATGCAGTCCCTTTCTAGGTCTTTTACAACCACTAAGAGTAGGATGATTTATATTCATTTTACTATACCCAATAGAACAGATACTTCACATTATAAAGAATATACATATGTAATAAATTAACTATTGCACTTGAAATAAATCTCTAACCAATCAAATCTCAGAGAATTATAAGTAATTTAATAAATTTACAAATGTGCCTGAGATATATTTGTAACCAATCAAATCTTCTGTAATAACATATTAAAATATGAACTATTGTCCAGTAGCCAACTTTGTTTATTTGACATATGGATTTTTTTTTGATGTTTAACTTTTACAAAATGTCATAAAGGAACATGCAGAGATTCCAATGAAGAAATAGATTGAATGTTAGTTCTATTAAAGTCTTCAATTCTGCCAATTATTGCAACAGATTTGGCAGATATTAACTATATGGTTTATATTTTTACATTTCCCCACATTTAAATAGATGAATGGCTAATAAATTTCATTGACAAAGCAGATGAACACAATAACTATGTGTTGTCCTGAATCTATTGAGAAGGTTTTAGTTGCATCTAAGAAAATTAAATTCACACAGAGGCAAAAACTCTTCATTTAATAGTGCCACTTAGTGCAAATGAGAGTAATCAATAAATATAGGCACTATATGGGGATTTTACACATAAGCCTTTCTGCATCCATTGATGCTTTGACTTGCACTGAGTGGTACTATTCGGAGAGTTTTGCCTCCGTGTAAACAGCTTGTGTAAGCGTAAAGAATGGTGATCATGTGATCAAATCCAGCTGGTTTTATTGTTGAATTTGGAAAAAAAAATTTGTTTGGAAAATTGACCCATCATTACATGGAATAACCTCCATGTAGTAAGAGAGGTATATCTGAGAAATTTTACACTGGACTTATGACATAATAACAATAAGATTTTTGAGAAGTGCTTTGAAAATTAAAGATTTGATTGATTACAAATATATCTGAGGAAAACTAGTCTATTCGTTATTAATTTATAATCTAATAGTACTCAGTATCTTATGTATCTTTGGATAAAAAATAAATACATTATTATTGCATCATAGCTTGTATCTTAATCCAATATCATTCAACACCAATCTTAGATTTACGAAAAATGGAAATTTACACCTTAGATGTATACGTATTCAAATCAAAAACATCTTACAGTAATGTTTAAATTGTTAAATAAAATTACAAAAAAATTTAGTACTATTTGATGCATTAAGGAGTTGTCCCAGTAATAAGAAAATTTAACTAGATTGGAAAAAGTAAATAAAATAAAATGTATCAATGGATTAATTGCGATAGGCCGGCCAGTTTAGTTATGACACTTGATCTTATTCAGCAAATTTATATATTAAATAAATAAATTCTACTGTGTGACCATTTATGGTAAAGAAGTTTGCATTCGTAGTTCTTTTCAAAAATAATCAATCTCTGGAGGATCGGTTTGGAGTGTAGTTTAAAATGAATGTTGCAAGAATTTAAAACGATTATAGCACAATTATAGTATGAAATGTTCCCCAATGTTTCTTATAAAAATTGTTACCTCTCTGACGTATTTATATTAAATTTGTTTCCATTAAAGCTCTCCTTCAGTTTTTTTTACGTTCTATAGCATTTTTTAATTAAATATTTATCAGTTTATTCTCTGCAGTATTGATTACTGGTTATTTACATCAAGCGTTATCTTATTATTGTCAAATAAAGTATGAAATAATAGCTTTTAACCGTTTCTTTTCAGCTCGAACGACGAAGCTGTTTATTAGATAACATTACCCACGATGTCTTTCCAAGGATTAATATTTACTTTTTCCAATTAATTAAAAAAAGAAAAGCGTAATCATTTTGTCTAATAAACTTTAAAAAAAGAATAAAAAGTAAATTTATTACAAAAATGATCAAAAGTAATCTACCAGTTTGAATTTTTAAGTAATGACTAAATGTTTGGCTTCATGTATGCATAAGTTCTGTTTACTACGCAGCTTTTTTAACAAAAAATAAAGGCAGACGTCTAATTCAGACCTCTTTAATTTCTCATCCTGCAAAATAAATGGATTTTTAGAGTCATTTCAGCTCTTAAATTAAATTCCGGAAAACATTGAAAAATTGTTAATAACAAAAACAATAGCCGATATGTAGTTATTGATACATTAGCTGCTTGCCGACCCACCATCTGTTTTCCCATTACCTTAAATCATGTAAAGTTTTAAATGCGACGTTCGGTGGCTACGATTCTATATTAAGCTTGTCACCCGGCTCATGATTTATATTATCATTTCATACAACATTTTTCTCGTTGTTCTGACATTTTGAAATTAAGAATTAATTTTTACATGAATAAAACTTAAAAATAAAAGAGAAAGTGGGTTTGTATTTTTGTAATAATAAGTTGAATAAGTTAAGGAAAAAGAATCAGAGATGCACCATCTGATGGTTGAAAATGGAAATACAGGATTGTGGAATATTTGATGAACCCATATTGCCTAATGTGATGGCTTAGTGCTTTAATATAACTATTCTATTAGCTTTGTTTCTTTATCAATCTAAATTGATTGGTTTGTGAATTCTGAAATCGGGGAGGGAGAGAAAAATGCTTTCACTAGAAGACAAATCGCCTTCAATATTCAGCAATCCTTCGCTGATGTGCTTTTTTTCAGAAAGAATCTACTGCCGTCTTTTTATTACTTCAAAGTTAACTGGGGTAATTTATCATGACCGCAAATATAAGGTTATTGTAAATGTGTCTTTGAAAAAAGTGCAGATTGTCCTTAAACTGTCGCACCGTTCAATCAATCACACGCATTAATACCTGCTGTAGCTTTTTGGTATTTCAAAGAAGACTGGAAAAATTAAATCCTTTTTTTTTCTTTTGGTTATCGATTTAATTATGTGAGTTTTTCTTTTTTTAATAAATGACAAAAAGTTTTATGAAATTCCATTTATGTTGAAAAAAAAAAGAAACTTAGTCTCAACTACTGAGGGAGTGAATAAATTTAAAAAATAGTTTCGTAAAAATAATATCAACTAAATAAAAAAAGTATTTTAGGCATAAAACTCAGCACATTGCGAACTAGTCAAAGTCTACCCAGTTATTTAAAAATTTGAATTCTCCAAAACAAGACCTCCTTACTAATAAAACTTAACTTGATAAATTCAGTCTGATTCTTTTATGTATACACGCAAAAGATATCTACCTGAATGTAAAGCGCTTTAAGACCAACACATATAAATTATATACAAAGTTTGGGCAAAATAACAAGGAAAACACCAGTTTATTTTCGTTAATATTTTTCTCATGGTTTTTAGATAGGAATGTAGAACTGAATGTTGAGATGGAGCACCGATTCCAGTGATGTATTTTACAAATTAAGATATGGGGCAATCGTAATGATATTGTTTTTATAGAGGGCTGTTATTTTAATAAATTTATTTTATAGAAATTAGGTACTGCTATTCTCCTAATGCAACATAAATTACTGCAGAAAATTTCAGAAATATTTCACAACATTCCGAAATTACGTTGGCAAGATCATAAGATTAATCGGTGCGAGCTTCAACTTGCTGGAAATGATATTTATTATTACTATTTTTATCAAAACTTTATTATACACTATGTTTACACTTATTACATCATTCTGTTAATCTTTTGGTTGCCATATTAACTCAGTTATGTATATTAGTTCTTATGTTATCCGGTTGGAGTTTTATTTTCTCATTTGTTGTTGTCTCTAAGTTTATCAGCTTTCATGTGGCTTCAAATGCAATTTGAGGCGCAATGCGTTGGTTTCTGCTTCTTAATGTCTTCAGCTTTCTGAGTAGGGTTTGTCGAGCTTTCATATTATGTGGGTTGAAAAGCAATTCACATCTAGTGAGCCATATGATATACATAAAAAAGCTGCACTTCTTATTACTGCGAATTCTCCCACTGCAATTCCCTGTTTAAGAGCTTCTGTTAATGGTTGTTTTGAAAAATATATCCTTTGGATGAGCACTCTGCATTCCTGCAATGCCGTACATCAGTTATATATGTGAGAACCTTCTTTTTCCTCTCTGTGTAATAGCTGTTATATCATGTCTAAGGAAGTATATCTCCTGTGCATAACCAAAAAATGACACATGAGCAGAACATCCAAATTTAGCTTAATTAGGAATTTGAAGAACTTTGGCTCCAGGTTCCAGCATCTAAATTTTTTTATAAGGCAGTAGTTGGTAATATTGAGGCAAGTTGTATTTGGTGTGGGTAAATTGTTCCTGAGCTGGTACGCCTCCCAGTAGTTGATTTTGTTAGAATCTGGTTGGCATCGAGGTGGGGTTATTTTTGTAATGTCATTTGTGATATCTGCCAGCCAGCTCTCTTTCCTAGATGGAGGGGTATCTGTTGGTATGACTGATGAGAAAGGGAATGCATTTGGGAAGAAGGAATATAGTTTTCTAATGAGATTATTTTTTAATGTAATGTAAGAGTATATTTTCCTAAGGTTGCTTGTGTGCGGTGAATATATAATAAAAAGCTGTCTGAAAATAGTCTTTTTTCTCTTTCTATTATATATGCATTTAATGCCAAGTTTGCTGACTGGTAGTAATTAATGGTAAGATTTTTAAAATAAAATACAATTGTTTGATTTATTATGAATTCAAATTAATAATGTAATGTTTACATCTGGGTTAATTTGAATTTCACTTTGAATTCCACCATTTATTACTCAATTAAGGCGTATGTCAACTGGATTAATAAAGATAAAATGCCTGCTTTATTATCACAGATTTCTGGACAAAGAAAAAGCTCTTGATAAACTAGCCTGCTTCTGTTTCTATTATGTGTATATGTTTAATGTTGTGTTTATTAAATGTTTACAACTAATTGACTTGTATTGATTAATTATAATGTTTTAAAATTAAATACAGTGCTTCTTATCTCTTTGATTTTTTATGAATCAATTAATAAATGCCATGTTTATATCTAGTTTGCATTTGAATTTCATCCTGAATTTCAGTATTTGTTAAAAATTAAGCTTAAATCAATTGGAAAATAACATTTTCTAATAAAGAAAAAATGAGTATTTTCAATTATAATATCAACTCACAAAAACTAATCTATTTATTAAAGTCACATCACATGACCTAATGAGCTGTGCTAATTGCTCTAACAAGCTTTATTGATAAATGCCAGCAAGAGAAAGCATTTAAAAATTTCTGTCTAGAAACCACACCCCAATCTCAGACCAATGGTTTCATACTTTGCCATTCCTCAGTGAGGTTCTAGGGTAGTTTTCAGACATTAGATCTAAAAATACCATCCCCAAAACAGTATTCATTTAAAAGTTATATATTAAGTGGAAAAATCTGAAATTTTTAGGCACCTACATGTCTTCAAACCCAGCTATCCATCTCCAATAGATATGTGGGGCTGAAAGAAAGATCTTTAGCCAAATCATATAATAATAGCCTTAGTAATATAACATCACTTAAGACTTAAAGCAAAGACTATAAATAGTCAATAAAAATTAAAGTCATATATCACATGACCTAATTTTTTTAAGCTTATAAATAAAAAATAATGAGCTGTGCTAATTTCTCTAACAAGTTTTATTGATAAACATCACATGATCATTATTTCTTATGCTTGCTTGTAACTGTTGTTAAAACAGGCAAAACTCTCTATATGTATTGCCACTCAGTGCAAGCTAGAGTAATCAGTGGATGCCAGAAGGCTTGGCTCTTCACTGACAAAGGCCACAAGCCAGAAAGTAGTCTAGAGATATTGGATGAGTAGGCATTAGATGGGAATTTTATGCACAAGCCTTCTGGCATCCATTGATTACTCTGTCTGACACTGAGTGGCAATATGTATAGAGAGTTTTGCCTATTTTTAAATTTTATTGATAAATGCCAGCAAGAGAAAGCATTTAACAATCTCTTATCAGGAAACCACATCCCAACCTCAGACTAATGGTTTTATGCTTTGGCATTGGTCTGAGATTGGGGTGTGGGTTCTAAATAGAGATTTTTAAATGCTTTCTCTTGCCAGCATTTATCAATAAAGCTTGTTAGAGCAATTAGCATAGCTCATTATTTTTCTAATCTATTTATGTTTCTAATCCATATAACATGATTCCTGGAATGGCAAATTCCATTTATATTATGTGCTATCAGAACAATTATCCACAGAAATGCAAGTGATATTTGGGGAGGAGGATGGCTGAGAATATAATACAATGTGATTACATTTAATTTAAACATCCAAGTCTTTCAAAAACAAAAGTTTGCTCAAAAGAACTTAATAAATATCACAAGATGTTGAATAAACAGTGTAAGGGAACATTTTGCAATATATGCAAATATATTGTGTTTCTTGAATGATTTGCAAAATCATCACTGTTATGTTCAGTCTGGATTATATTTAAACATAAGTATGTGTAATATATTTATTAATATAGGGAGTGTACCAGTAACTCTAAAAAGCTTTTATTGATAAGTGCCGAAGAGAAAGTATTTAAAATCTCTACCCAGAAATTATTCCTATTCTCAGACCAATTGGTTTCGAGCTTTTGGCTGACCTCAGTGAGTATCTAGAACATTCAGACACTAGATCCAAAATACCAACTCAAAGCAAGCACTTATCTAATATGTAACTATAAAGTAGAAAATCTGAAATTTTTAGACACAAATGTTTTTTAAATCCAGTATTCTAACTTAAATAGTTATATGGGACAACCAAATTCAGATCTACCATATTTTAATAGCCTTAGCAATATAACATCGCCAAAGCATCAAAGGCAAAATTCTAATAATCAATAAAGCAAGTTATATATCTCATGACTCCACTTTTAAAACTTGTATTAAAGATACCTAATATAGAGAGCACACCAATAGCTCTAACAAGCTTTTATTGATAAGTGCTGAAGAGAAAGCCCTTTGGATCTAGTGTCTGAATGTTCTAGCTACTCATAGAGGGGTGAGCCAAAAGCTCAAAACTGATTGGTGTGAGGATAGGAATAATGCTAGATAGAGATTTTAAATGCTTTTTCTTCAGCACTTATCAAAAAAAGCTTGTTAGAGCTATTAGTACATTCCCTATATTATAAATCTGTATTACAAGCTTTAAAAGTGAAGTGACAAGATACAGGAAAACAAATATACATTTATGTATACCTGTTACCATTGGTGGGATATGGCTCATAGTTCTAGGGTAAACTACAAAAGAAAATACTGTGTTTGGCCTTATAGGTTTTCTACAACTTCTGGCTGTATTGTGACAGCCTGCTCAAATGTAAGTCTGGTGACACTTCCACCTGTACTTGACAGTTTGCCTTATGTCAGCATTTTGGTTCTAGCAGTTTCCAGTCCTGAATGTACTTGCATTGCTGCATTAACTGTTTTGCTTAACTATTGTTGGTGAATGGATACTCTGTCTTTCAGCTCTATGATGGTAGGTTTCTGACCCTACCTTTAAAAGGCTTGGCTATTTATTACCATATTCCCATCTCAATAAAAATATTTGGATTCAGTGAGCATCAATGCCTATTGGTCCACTCTTGCCATATTGGTTTGAGGTGATGAATGCTGAATCTGATCTTGATAAGATAAAATCTGCACTAATTCATTTTTTAAAGACAAGGTGAGGTATAATTATCACAAAACTTATTTTATTTTTTGTTGCTTTGGTATAGCCTCCCCATTTACATCAAAACCATTTTTATTCTATATACAGAGTAATTTATAAAGTTTAAACATTGGAGTAAAAAATATCATAATCTTCATGAAAGAAAACTTGGATTCTTTAAAGATGTTAAAGAATGATTTCAACATCTAAGTTATTGTTTGAGACTGATTGTGGAAGATGTGGTGCAAGATGTGTAACACAATCTCATACTCATCAAAGTAATATTTAACTATGTTAAATTTTTGGATTAAAACCTTATCATCATGGAAAAATAGCATAGCTAAGAGAATACCATGATAAGGCCATTTAAATTATCACAGTTACTTGCAAGTGGAAATATGTTGATGGGTCATATGCAACAAGTGAATTATTTCATTGGTTGAAAGGATAGATGAATTCATTCTATCTTTTCACAAAGATTTTATCTTATGTTTGGATAGTGAGAGTATTCATTTATAGTTAAAATCCATAAAGAGCATGTGCATTAGCTTAATGCTGATTATTTATCTCTTGAAACAGATAATAAAAATATCAGAATTGTTGGCCTAAGAAGATGACCCACTAAACCTTTTCATGCCATTGCAAATATTTTTTTAGAACTAGTTTATATTAAGAATGATCCTCATGTATATAAATAAGTACATAACATTCTTTTTACATTAATATGGTGGCAGTAATCTATTTCACCTTAGAGCTAACGTAATCTTATGGTGATCAATTGATAAGGAGGTTTCCTCAAATAATAGCTGGTTTACCACTTACATAGAGGCCAATCTTGTTTAAATTACATTGATTAAGATATTAGTTTAAAATTTTCAAATGGAGTTAAAAATCTATCTTCACTTAGACGATATAGAATGTGAAGATAAATTCAGGCCAGGTGAATGGCGAGAAGTATGATATATTAGAGTAATTAAAAAGACAAGTTGAACAAAAGTTAAAAAATAATTAGAGGTATGTTAGCATTTACTACAAGAGGTAAAACAGAGGAAAAAAGAAATTATTTGATAAATGCTCATAAGAAAGAAAAAAAACTTGGAGATAGTAGTCAACACTGCATGGAATGTGTTGTGAAAATTGGATATCTACTGATTATATATATATATATTATAATCATAGTAGTAACTCGAGTGCAACCCGCATTAATTAGATTTAAACATTAAGTATGTGCATGTATACATATATTGTAAATTTAAAAAAAATTGTTCATGAGACTGAAAAAAAAATACACACGTTTTAATCATAATGAATATTCTGTAAAGGCAAATTATGCATAATGTTATCGATCATTTACCTTGTATTATGTTAAAAGAAATATTTGGATAAATGAGCTTGCAAAAGAAAGGGGGGGAGGATGCTGTTTATTATGAATCAATTTTAAAATACATGGTTTAGAAATTTTAATGCATTTCTGAGATCTTTTTGGTTTTGCATCTTCCGAATTGATTTTGAAATAAAATACCGTCAATTCTTACAGTAAAAAGAATGTAATATATAAGGGATTCGAACTCAGACTTTCACACGACCTTCCACTCTCCATGCCATCTCATATTGCTAACCCACCTGATCACATACATGTTGAAAAGATAAATAATCACCAATATAACCAGCAATCATCAGTTGGTCCAGATTACTATCTCCACACATATATACAATCAGTGCTCAGCTTTATATTAAGATAGTCAATCTTCATACTTTAATGGACAAGCTTCAAACTATTCCAACCCACAACTCTTCAGACATCCATTTCATTGAAAATCTAATGGTGGAACATTCAAAGCTCATGTTAGTACCAAGATTGTCACCCTACCCATCCATGTTGACATTAGTCATTCTGACCCCTCATGTACTGTAAAGAGAATGGTAAATTTAAATCCAAGATCTAAAATTATATATCAACAATATTTCAGAAATTAGAAGTAGACAAGTCAGCAAAGAATTTTATATCTCCTTGCATTGGAATGAGAGTAGATAAAGAAAAGAAAACAAACAACTAGTTCTTTTTTCCTACAAGCTTGTTTTCCACACTTATTTTAGAAGAGAACAATGGAATATTTTTACTCTGGAATCTGACATTTTAGAATGGTCTACATTATGGTTCGAGTACTGATAAAGTGACAAAAATGTGCAAATAGTCTATATTGTGGTTCGAGTAATGGCAAAGCAAATGACATAGATAAGGGATAGAACAATAACAGAGAAGTATAAAAAGGGATCATTCAAAATTCATTTGGTATGAGTCATTCATTCTAATGTTGATTTCATACCAGCATTGATTTCCTGATTGCAAGCTATACTTTGAAGGAGTGTTCAAGTGAGTTGTGTGGAGATTTTGCCTTGCTGCTAACATAATAATATTTTCCTATAGTATTGGATCATTTGCCATGCAAGACTAGATAAAAACAAATAGCACATCAGTTAGAAGACCATAGATATTCAGTCTGATCTGGCAAATAATGCTGAAGTGTGTGAAACTAGATCACTACAGCCTCTAAGATGCCAGTAAAGGAAAGAAAATGAAACAGGTCACTATATTGCTAATTTTCCAAAGATCTATTGTATTTTTTACATGCAAAATGCTGCTATAACTATAATTTAAGCATCCAGTATGTAAGAGGGAAAAATATATTCTTCAAGAGAAGTTATGAAGATGACGATAATTACAAAAAAAAAAGAACCGATATCTAAAACCCAGGATTTATGGCTTTAAATTATTTTTTACTGGTAAGATATTCACTTTATAATATTAAAAGCCTTAGACGTATAAAACACAAATTTTCTAGTTTATAAATTATCCACAACTTTGAGATAACATATGAAACAATGAGGAATATGTTGGTGGTCATAGTAATATCTTTGGATTGGTGATGATCTTTATTTTACAAATATTTTAAGTGTTGAGGAGGTTTGGCACCTGGAGTTTCTTGTTATTGAAACCTAAAACAAAAAAAATACTTCTGGAGTGGTTGTGATAAATCCTAACCATTATCATCACATTGAGTGGTATTATTATCAAAATGTTATCCCATTATTGGAATTTTTTTAACCATTCAAATTATTTTAGTAGCCACTTAACTTATTATTGATGATATTTATGTATACATCTAGAAGATCTCATTATATATCTTTGTACATCATTTAGTATGGTTCAAACTCATACTGTAGGGTTTAATTACCATTAATATATGCATATTTACAGACATTTCTGTAAATGGTCTATTATAGATTTAAAATTATAAAAATTTTATTGGCTTTATTTTTTATAATTAAGCAAATATATTCATCACTGTCATTGGTTGTATAGCATCTTAGATAAGCAATATCATGTTTAATAGTCTCTCATACTAATGTTTAAGAGAAAATATAATTTTATAAAGCATTTTTGAATGATTTACCAAGCAGGTTATATGATCAATGCTTGTATTAAAATATGTACACTTATATTTTTGACATTATTCTTATTAAGGAATAGAGCTGTGGAATTGCACAAATAAATAGAGGTGCGCACACACATAAAACAAATAATTTAATATAGAAATATTGAATAGAATTATAAATGTACCATTACAACACTAAAATATTTTAAAGTAAAGCAATTAAACCTCAGATTACATTTTGATTTATGTGTAGAACAAACAGTTTTTACATTTAATATTTAGTATGCGTGTGTGTCAAAATTCATATATTCTGATTTAGTAAAATTAGTTGGTTTGGTTTGCTAGAATATTTATTAAGTAATATTATTTATTAAAAAAAGATCTTACATTTAGTTAAAGTATATATCAGAACTTTATAGTTTTATGATTTATTTATTTTAAATAAATGTTTGCAATATTATTTTAAAACCTGGAAAAAAAATTAAAGCAATTGAAAAAGACTGAAATTAATTTCTTTTCTCCTCATTTTTGAGTGGTGTTCATAAAGTTTTACCATCTTGATTCAAAAATTTTAGTGTTTAACATTTTTGCCCAGCAACAAACTTGATGACTTCTTCCAAGTTTTCCTGGAAAAACTAAGAAACTCTAATGCATAATGGAAAATATATTGAAAATATAATGGAAAATCCAGACAGTCTTCACAAATTTTTATTGCAGTCAGAATCTAAGCAGATTAAAATTTTAAATAGCCATTTTGTTTGCAACCTACATGATGATCAGCAAGGCTAAACATGACTTCTCATCATCTTAGGAAAAAGATGAACAACAACAAATAAAGCAGAAACCATCATTAATTAATTCATTAATTTTTTATTTCAAAAAATCTTGATTATTACAGTCAAATGTTAGTGGAAAATGGATAAATTGATTTATGGAATGCTTTCTTGCTCTTCAACAATAAATTGCTGGCATTTTTAAATTACATTTGTTAACTTCAAATAAGTTGCTAATGTTTATTTTCAAATTATTGAACAAATAATTATTTTCTTTACTACAAGAAATAATGCATATTTATCTCAATGTTATAAAAAAATAAAGTCAGATGTCACATGACCTAATTTAATAAACTTGTATTACAAATGTTATATATAGAGATCGCAAATAAGCTCTTAATAAGTTTTGCAGAATATCCCCAACCCCAGCCCAGTTTCTTCTACTAGAATCCTCAGTGAGGTGCTAGGATATACAAGCATTAGATTAAAAATACCAAGATTTCAGATTTTCTACTTTATCCATTAGATAAAGTGCTGGGCATGTCCTGGTATTTTTAATATAATGCTTGAATATCCTAGTACCTCACTGAGATTACCAGTAGCAGAAACTGGTTTGTGGTTGGGGATATTCTACAAAGCTTGGTAAGAGCTTATTTGCGAGCTCTATATATATATCATCTCAATGTTGTGAATTTATCTTATCTTTAATTATATAAGGAAAAACTTTAAATAATTTTTCACCTCAAATATGCTTCCATAAACTTGTTGCGTGGAGAAATACTGAACTATGATTAAAAAAATAATGAAAAATGCTTTGTTATGGATTATACAGTATTTGATTTATCAAAGATATCAGAATTACTGGCATTGTGGTTTAAAGATCACGAATTAAATTGCTGCATGTTAATATGAATTTATATCCAGTACTTAAAGAAATGCATTATGGATTGTAAATGCTAAACATTTAAATACTGTACAATGGATAATGGATTATGGAGCTAAATATTTAAATGCCACTCCTGAATTGTGGATAATCAAAGAAAGTATTAAATATGATAAACATTGAAGTTATAAGCAATCTTAAAATAGATTAATGTGTTGAATGTAACTTACTTTGAATCATCAAGTATGATAAATGGAATTTATTAATCTTTATGCTGTGACCAGAAAGGATTATGTTACAAAAATGAAATATGCAATAAACTAATGCACGTTATCCTAATTGCTTTTTTCTTAGTTAATTAACAATAATATTATTATTGGTAATATCAAATGGGATTTACCTTAGGTTTGGGTTGTATAATGTAAATAACTATTAAACTGTTATAACATTTTGTTATATTGCAATTATTATATGTTTTATGGTTCTTAAGTTCACTCTCAAAGTTAAAAGGAGTTAATCATTTTTATTTAGGTAAGTATATCTTTAAGGAATATTTTATGCATCACTCATATTTGTTTTTTTCATGTGTTAAAACATTGGCCAGGAAGCAAACCAGTGAATCCAGGACAACTGCTTGTAAGACAGCTGTGCTGATCACTCAGCCATCAAAGCTTGACATCACTCATATGTTAGTATTAATTTTTCACTGTTATATAGCACATAGCAAGGCATCCTAATAATCTAGTTATATTTTATTATTAAAGTATCACACCTAACATTTAAGCCTGCAAATGAATCCAATAAAGGATCTTGAAGTGAAATAAATAAGCCTTTTGTTTAACATATCATTTTGGTATGCTGAGCAATAATTGCACTTATTCTTAAAAGAGTGAAAACTTCTCCAGCATTATTATGTGAGGTTGATCAATAATTGATTAGTTACTGAAACAAACTAATTAAGGACCGCATAGAACACTAATCATTATGATGATGTTTATTATCATCCAGTATTTGAATTGCAGATTATTTTTTGAAATAGTAAGCAACCTATTCCTATTTAATGTTAGCACCCTCACAACACTATCTGATAACACACTGTTCATATCCCAAATTCAGATTAGATTTATGAAACAAATATTAATATTTATTAGACATTTTATAAACTTTTCTTATTGTTATTATTCGTTTTTATCATTTATTTTATATTGTGTAATAAAGTAATTGGTCATTTTTTTTAAATATCTCTCTTTTGTCATTATTAAAGATCATTACTACATATTTATGATATAAAAGGTCATATTTGACATACTAGATTACACATAAAATCTATTTGGATTAAATACATTATTATTGTATTGATGCTATCTGAAATGTAAAAGTATTGAGTAAGATGAGGTACATAAAATCCCTTTTACATTGTCACATTCTAAAATGCATAAACACACTTTGTATCCATGCATTTATTTTCTTATTTTATATAACCCTAAGATAAATCATTAATCAACTTTATATTCAAAATGGCTAACTTTCATTTTAAAACACAGATTGAGTTACTCTTAATTAGTTCTTATAGTGAGAAACATTATAATTGCAAAAGATTGTTCCATAAAATATAATAAGACTAAGAGTACATATATTATTGAATAACCCTGAGAAATTTATTTATTATTTTATTAAATTAGAATTTATTATCAAAGTATAAAATAGTTTTAACTTATTTGGAATTATATGAAACTTGTATGTATTGTGAAGTGTGAATTAAATTAAGAAGAGTTGCATTTCTCCCCCATTATTGGCCTCTGCATATCTTAACCCACATCACAATTTCTTAACCAGTTTTGTTGTAATGGTCTCAACTGACTTTATATATATATATATTTATTTTCATAAATTGTTGTTATAATAAAGAATAGGAATAAGGAGATAATATCCATTTAAACAGATAAATGTGTGTACATGTGTGTGTAATTTTAAGTCTTGACTAGTAAACTAAACATTGTTAATAAACATTTCAGTTCCCCTTTACATATTGATTGTATAGCCAGTGCAGAATAATCACTTGCTTTAGCTGATACAAGATGAATATAAGAATTAAAAGATCTAGTAAGTTTGCAAAGTAGCAAATTCCATTACATTCCAGCTTCATTTCTAATTTAGATTATTATTTTGCCGAGTAAGCTATAAATAAAAAGCTTATGAAATGTTTATTAAAAGCAAGGCCAGAAATTACATATAATGTTGGGGAAAGTGGAAAATGGCATATTTATTATATATATATACTATAACAGTATGAAGAATAAGTGATGGCACTCATCATCATCATCATCAAGCCCATTTAATAATCAAATTTAATTATAAATATACATTGAACATGATGAAAGAAATAATGAGCATGAGAGATCAGCAAAGAACTAATTATAAGATCACCAGCATTATAGATGAATAATAATCATTCATAATCAAAAATGATAAAAAATAAAATAAAATCAATAGTCAACCTTGTGACTGGATTTGAAAGTGGTCCATTATAGACCAGGTTAATTATTTAGCTCTTGTCAAATGGGGCAGATTATATAAACAATAATTTGGAAGCACAAACTTAAGTGCTAACCATCAGAATGTAACAATTAAAAAATAATGCCAGAATTCACAAAACATCCTGACCATCATCAATGCTCTGACCACATAATACTACTAGTGTACTGAGCAACTGTCAATTAAATTTTTAAATAAATAAATAAATAAATAAATAAAATAAAATGTAGTGAATGAACTTTAAAGGATATATCTTTGCACCATTCAGCATTAGAGAAGTAATGAAAACATTGTCAACTGGGTGTCTATAACACTAAACATAAACCCCAATTTATGTAACTGACCATTATACATGAATTCAGCTCAGGGAGCAAGAGTTCTATAAATATTTCAGTGAACAAAAGATTATACCAACATATAATATTTTAAACCTATTCTAGGATTAAATAAATTCACTGGAATAACTCAATGAAATATAAATTTATTAATTAGAAATAATAATAAAAAAATGAAATTAAGGTTTACTAAGATATGCTACAAATATGAATACAACATTCTGATTTTGATTAAAATAATAAAAAAAAATAGGCCATTACATTGTAATTTACATATATCTCAATAGGTTTACATAAAATACCTCTATATATAAAGATTCAGATGTGCTATATAATAATTTAAATTTGACATCTTTGAATATAAAACAATAATAAAAATTCATTAAAAAGTTTATTTTATAATACATAACATATAATAACAACATTCTACTCTTCTTACACTTTAAAGCAAAATATATTTGTTAATTTTACAGTTTTGACTGTTCCTAGCAGTCTTGTCAGATCTACAAAATTTAAACATTATATCAATACAACTAAGAATAAAAGAGAAAGAGAACGTGTTGAAGTGTATAATACATATTAATTAATTTTAGCATATATGTAGTTGATGACTGATTTTAATATATATATATACATACGTACATATGAATCTATATGATACACACTCAAATGTGTATGCACACTGATATTTCATTAGTTAAAAAATAAACTTATTAAAGTTATACATTATAAAAATTAATTTCATATTCAAAACTGTATATATATATACATAAAACCAATGTACATATACATGCTTATATATTATCTTCTTAGAAATCAAAGTTATTAGCACATTTTAAATAAAAGTTATTGTTTGTTTGTTGGTTTTTTATTATTATAAAAACATTGTTATTAGATTGAATTTGGAAAGTTATTTTTAAAAAATCCTTTGGCTTTTAAGGTTTCTGAGTCTATTTTTTTAATTAAATAAAACTGGAAATGTCATTTATGAATAACAATGGAAATAAATTCATGAAATAAATATCAGTATGGACAATTTTTATATGACTGGAGGTAATTATATGTTAGTGCTTTTTTGCATATTGATAAAACTGTGAATGTATTAACTATAGCATGATACTTTTTCAGTAAGCTGAATATTTCCTGGAATCTCTTGGTAAACTGGTCTATTCTAAGACAGTAGACTGGTCTATTGACATTTTCATGAAAGGTATAAATCTGGCAATTATGGGCATTCAATCAGTTCCATTCAGTCTCTATTATTTGATAGACTTCAGGCATGCTGTATAATTCACTTATATATGGGCTATGAAAGACCAAAAGGCTGGTCCTTGCTTTTATGTGAACTAAAATTCTACCACTGTGACATTAGCAACAGCTCTAATTCTTGCCTCCTGTTATAACTTCATAATAGCAATGTTATATATTGTTGTAATGCAACAATTTTTTTGATTTTTTTAATTCCATCTAATACTGTATGATGAATTTAAAAAAGTATTTTTTTTATCTTGAGAGAAAAAGCTAGACTTTTTTTAATTTTACCTTAATTAAAACCAAATTTTTTTTATCTAAAAAGTATCTTTAATTCTTCCAATAACAGAATATATTGTACTAACTTTTATCACAAGCTTTAATTAAAATTTTTTTTTGATGTAATTAAAAATAGATAGGGATATTCCATAATTATGGATATTATCTATTTTAATATAAAAAACAAGCTTGTTTTAGGTTTTTTTTAATTTTCAAAATCAGAATAAAACATTAAATAGACCTTTTTAAATGCTTAATTTATAATATTTTTTTAAATTCAAAATTATTTAACTCTTAACTGTTATTGTGATATAATAAATATCTCCAAAAATGATCTATATTTATTTCTATTTTTCTTTCAACTTTATATATATATATATATATATATATATATAATTATATTATATATCGAGAAGGGTACAATATATATATATATATATATACATGCATATACATTACTATATTGTTGAATGCCATGAGATAAATAATCATCTCAACATATATAATGGATTAATGCTCCAATACTGGTTTATTAAGTAAATTAAACAATTCAAAGCACAAGATAAAACTTTCTGAGAGAAAAAAATGAGTCATTTTCATACCTCAATTTCTTTATAGAGGCCAATCCAAAACAATTTTGGAAAAAAACATAAAGATCTTGAATCAATCATATAACTTTTTTAAAGCCACATTTCAAATTGTTTTATATTATTTTAATTAACATTTGTGAAATTTTTCAGTTTACAGCTTTGCAATACCAAATCAAATAATGAAATAAGTAAATATAAATTTTCCCAACAATTAATAATATGTTATAATCAAACTTAATACTCCAACACTGGTTTGTTATGTAAATAAAATACTCTCAATCCAAAGCACAACATAAAAGTTTTTAAAAGAAAAAAATCAGTCATCCTTACTCTCTTACCTCAATTCCTTTATAGAGGCTAATCTAAAGCACTTTGGAAAAAAAAAGATTCTAAATCAATAATATTACTTTTTAGAGCTATATTTCAAATTGCTTTATATTATTTTAATTGATTTTTGCAATCTGAAATATAGCTTTAAAAAAGTAATACAGTTAATTAAAAATCTTTATGCTTTCTTTTCAAAGTGCTTTAAAATGAGTCTCTATAAAGAAATTGAGGCAAGGGAGTAATCTTTTCTCTCCAAAATTTTATCACGTTTATGATTGAGAATATTTCATTTACTTAATAAATCAGTGTTGTAATTTCAGTTTTGATGATAACATAATATTAACCACTGGGAAAGTTTATATTTATATGTGTAATGAAGTAAATCACTCTCCCCCTCAAGTTAGGAATAAATAACTCTTGGTTGACAAATAATTAAGAATAGAATAAATTCACTCATTCTTTAAGCTTTTGATGTTTATAAGCATACCCTTGCCACCATAATTTAATGCAATGGTGAGATGAATATGACATTATTACCAGAATCTCATCTTTAATAATCTTGTTTTAATGATTAAACTGAATATAATAATTGTAAACATTAAATTAGCATAGGTCAGTGACAATTGACCCCATATTTTTATCTAGCTGTTCACTCTGTATTTCCATCAATGCTGGTTTAATGGTAATCTTATAAAATGCTTAAATACTAAGTGGGTCTGTTCCGATCTTATTTATTTATAGTCTGAAAAGAAAAGGAATTTGATTGTCCCAGACATTTGAGCTATGTTAATTTAATCTTCACACTTATTAAATTCAATTAGATATATATAATAATAATAATAATAATATGACTTTATTTATTATTTAGGTATTCTTAAGTTCAAGCCCTAGAAGTGCTAAAGTTAGGCACAATTCATGGAACTTAAACTCCAGGGTCTACCACGTTACCCCTACATTAAATTATGCAAGATACATATATAAGAAATCCTAGTGCATATCTTATTAACTCTTTAAAATATAAATATATATTTTTTATTTATTCAAATATTAATAAACTACAACAAATTTTTAAGCACAAAAATGACAGCGCAGCTGAACCCTATGGCTTCATTTGGAGGGCCAAACTGGATCTTTTTCATCTTAGTCAAAATCGATTCAGGAACATCTAGCTCTTATATCCATCCCTATCATTACTAATCTAAACGTTCGAGCATTCAAATAAAGTTGTAAAACAAAATGATGGAGCCGTTATTATATTTTTTAATCGATTTTTTTTTGCAGTAAAAAATAAAAAGTTTTATATAATGATCTGGAAGAAGTAAAAAAGAAACAGTAAAGAGACAAATACTTTAAAAAAAAAAAATTATAATTTTAAGCATATAACAATTCAAAATTTAAATAAGTACATTAAATTTTTAAAATATGACCTTGTAAACCTTTTGCTTCTTTTGTAATATATAAATACATTTCGTGATGTGTGATTAAAATGCTTTCCTACCTTGCTTTAACTTGGAGTTCAAACCTGGGTGGAATTTGAGTATTTTTTTTTTTTTTTGCAATATTTTTATGATAGCTAGCCCATGGGGGAACTTAGCTGACCCATAGGGAACATAGTCGGCATCCTATCATCTGATAGTTTAAAGATTCTTTTCTTGGATTGAAGATAGAACAATAAAGAAAAACATAAAAACTTACCATCTGCTTGTGGCCTATCCCGATATTAAAACAACTTCTCTATCGTATCTCTTAGGATAGATGTATAATAAGAAACCTTTGACTGGAAATAATTTATCTAAGGGCATTTTACTTTTATACACAATATATATATATAAATTTATAATGTACGCAATTATACGTCGACATATTTTTTTTTAAAAAAACGAATACTTCAAAAATATGTTGAAAAGAAAAAAAGATGAGATTGTAATTGCAAAATAATATTTAAAATAAATGGTCAATAAAAGTTATTAAAAGCTTTCTTTAATATTATTTTACTTTATTTTTTCTTTCTTGAGAAATATGTAATACTTGGCTTTTCTTTTATACTTAATTTATTAGAAGCATAATTGAAAAGTTCAATTCGAAGGTGACCTTCTCGCGGTGGATAGAGTTAGTTGCGCCGATTACAGCAGGCCGGTAATGAAGACTAGGCTAATGATTTATTAATGTTGGACACCTCTAGGATAACTCAAGTGGAAATCAAAATATCTCAAAATTTTTGTTCAATCTTGAAGCCGCAGATCCATTAGTAAACCTCTGAAACTTTTAATTCCACAGTTAGATGAATAGGAGTTAAAATAACAGTCGAGATTAAAAATAATCGAAGATTTATGACAAATTATTATGTTTAATATCTGTAAATAAACAGAAATCTTACATTAGATAAAATTTAATTTGATATACTGCCTTTTGATTTAAGTGTTATATTCTATGCAAGCAAAAAAAAATGTAAAAATTCTTAACAACCGGAAGTTGACTAACCCGATGAATGGTTGGGTATATTGCAAGAAGCGATGATAATATACGGACGGTTGAAGGTTTAAACTGGATCACAAGAGACCGTAAAAACTAGAAAGAGATGAAATAAGGAAATTTATTGATTTTCAGAAGGCAATGGATTAAAGGAACTGGATTAAACTTAGATAGCCCTTTATTCTATGGTGGATCGACAATGTTTGAAAATATTAATGAGTGCAAAATCATTTTCCCTAAATGACCTATCATTAGTATCCTCTATAGCTTGGTGCAGTGGTAATGTGGCAGACTCTGCAGCTCAAGTCTTATGGATCTCATCACACCTCTGTCATTTCCGGTATTCAAACTTTTTATGAACTATCTGGCAAAATCCACTCAATTGTAATTATTCTTATTATCATCTATCATCAGTTTGGTTTTTAGACTTTTCAACTGACATTTTTTAATGATGATGATGTCCATCTCACTTCTGTTTGTCCCTTCTTTCAATATTAATCTTTTAAAACATTAGAGGTATAATTTAGATTGTCTCATAACATAAGCAAAGTAAGATAAGTTTAACCTGGCCATTTGTATTTCCAAATAATTGATTAGATTAATTTTACATTTATTACTGTGATGATGATATCCATCTCACTCCTGGTTGCCCTTTACCTTTTTTTAATCTGCTTTAGATTGTCTTCTAACTAAAATAAGACAATTTTAACTGGGTCATTTGTATTACAAATAATTGATTAGATTAACATGATTGATATCTTTTCATTGCTTTTCTTACTATTATATCATCCAGATTGAAAAGCACTAATATTTTCCACTTTTTCCAATATCCAATTCTCATATCTTGTGATTGCCACACACACACACACACACACACACACACAAACAATGGCTTAAATAGCTGTTGATTTTGTTTTAAAATACACATTCCTAGATCTAAAGACATTGAATGTAACACTTATCTGTGTCAACATTGATTCAGTTGAGAACTAGGCTCCCTGCTTTTAACCAATAAACCAAAAAGCAGAAACTCTTGATGACTTAGATAGCTTTCAAGCCTAGTTGAAGTATGCTGCAGTTTCTGTCATATTTGCCTTCATATTTATAGATAAATAGGGGAGGAGATTGTTTATTCTTATAGCATATCCATGAAAAGATCTTTCTTCTGCAATGGGATGTTAAGCTCCTACTACATATTATTTACATATATCAAAGTATATATCTATTATTAGATGATGACAATTAAATTTTTACATCAAATATTGGGAAGGTCTGATGATACATTTATTATTTATTTTCTGTATGACTTTTCAAGTTGCTTTGCAAGTTTCTTTTTGGTTTTAATCAGTATCACTTTTATCTTAACTCTAACACATTGTAATCATTCACTGAGTGCAATTAACTCTGATCATCCTCTCTTATTACAATGCATTTTGAAAAAAAACTTCTTTCTTCAAATGATCTAGAGATATCAAACATCTTAATATATCCATGACCATATTACAAAGTAGGGGCTGGTTTCTATCCACTTTTAGATGAAAAGTCACTGCACTGTAGACATATTTTCTCTCCATATATATCATAAGTGCACATAGCTTATTAGCTATCGTATGACAATCACATCATCCTAGCCAATGTTTAAAACAATCCAATAAAATATCAGCAATCTGTTGTCAAGGCAACAACACTCAGATAATAAATTTATATTTTCTGTTGCTTTGTCAATAGATTGCAGATATTCCATTGACTCATTTTAAGTATTAGATGGGGGTTGTGGTAAATATAATAGATTGAGTCTCTGTGCCATTAATACTGGAATAGAAAATAAAGAATAAACTCAAAATGAAAACTGAACTTAATAGAAAAGTTTCTGTTAAATGTAAATTTCTACATAAATAAAAAGTATATACATATAAACACAGATTCTATATATGATATATTAAGGAACAATTTATATATACTTTTAATAAATAAGTCTAAAATATGCTTTTCATAATTACATTATAATAAGTAATGCATTTAAATGATAATAAAATACTTCCTAAGATTTAGTATCATTTTACAATATATATATATATTGTGCTTTTTTCTATAGGTCAGTAATAGTTCATAACAGTCAATTACTAAAAAATTTAAATTTTAGAATATGTTATTTTAATACATTAATTATAGTTTGTTGATTATATTTTTAAAGTACAATTTAAAGCTGAAGAAAATACGTGGTATATAAAATTATAGCGAATTATTTAAAAAATAGTTATATAAAGCTTAAAATATTGTTTCATATGGTTGTAAAAGCTGGCCATATTAAATAACACAGCTATAACAATTAAACGTATATTTAAAAATTCGATTTTAATAGTTTAAAATGTATAATTTAATAAATGCTATATTTAAATTTATAATCATATTTAATAGTCAAAATTAATATAATATATTTTAAAAATAAACTTTATGATGGGGAGAATTGTATTTAATTCTATATTTTCTAAATTGTTCTTCCAAATTTTATAATTATATTATATAATATAATAAGTGTATCAATTTTATTAGTCTAGGCAGAGAAATAGATTGAAAATCATCTGTCAAAGTTATTGATCATGTGACTTGTATATTACATACGTTCACACATACGCTTGTTTGAATTAATAACGAAGTTTAAAATATTTTAAAAGTTATATTATAGAATTGGATAGAATTATTGCCTATCATAAAAGCAAATAATAATAAATATTAAGTTAACTATCGTATGTAATGTTTTAAATAATGTAATAAAGACAAATACAGTTAATAAAAAATTAAATATTTTGTTTAAATAAAAATAGATAAATAGAATAGGTTATTAAAATTATTTTGAAAGTTATTTTAAATGTTTAAATAGTTTTAATAAAATAATAATTGAAGTAAAAGTGGAATTTTAAATAATATTTTTTAAATTTTATTATGTCATAATTTCTAATTTTGAAATTCAATTCTACTATAAACTAAAAATATGTAAATTTGTTCTCAAGCTAAAGTAAGAATTAACCAATAGGAATAGATATTCTTACAGACTATAAATATCATTGTAACTAAGTTATAAGGGGAGATTAATAATGTATTGAAACCGGAGAAAGGTAAATTATAACTATCAAAAAGATAGTATTTTAAAATTTTTTATTTTAGTCAATTTTTTTTAGTACTTTCTTATAACTTTATCTGCAAAAAACTAATTGATAATTTTAAAAGTTTTTTTGCAAAAGAGTTTTAAAATATAATAATTTAGAAACTTCGTGGAAATGATTTTCTAATTTTTAAAGTACTTACCAGTCATATTTTATCTAAAAATTTAACCTAAACTTCGCAATAAAGGATGGATATACTATGAAATAAAATGGATATAAGTTGTAATGCTGAAAAAATATTTGAAATATTTATTGATACAGCTTTATTAATACTTCACCGGAGAACTGTTTTGGTACATAAAAAACCACAGCTCGGACATTATACTGAGTCTAAAAAATGTATTGAAACATATTATTTATAAGTTTATCCAAGATTTATTTTTAAATAGTAATAAGACAATTATATCTCATGAATCATTTTATAGAATATTATATTCAAAGGAGTAAAATGTTATATTCTTTCTGAAGGTAACATTTTAAAAAAAAATAATTTTTTTTTCAAGAATCAAAGAAAGAACCCAGGAAAATATGTTACAGAAGGGTTTTTGATATTAAAATATCCGGTCTTAGAATTATTTAAAATGTATTTAGAAAAGATTTGTTTAAAAGTACTTGAAGTTTTTTTTTATTTTTAAAAGAGATTTATAAAAATACCAAATGAAAGTTTAAATGTATTAAGAAAGAAACTTATATAAAAAAGTGAACATATAGTTGAATAAAAGATGGATCCATGGAAATACAAATAGTACTTAAAAGTTTATCGAATATTTTTAAAGTTAAATTAGATGGATTGATGCATTGGATATGCAGAGAATATTGGTAGAGAAGATTAAGAAGCTTCACAGGATTAATTAATATTATGATTTAATAATTATCATCCTAAATACTAAAACCAAGGATTATTTTCTATAAATTTTATTAAATGGATTAATAATTATTTTATTTTAAACTTTAACATGCTTGGAGGAGAACATTTTTAAAAACTCTAGAGAAAATAATAAACATTTTGGACTTATCAGGAACTATCATCAAGAAAATATGTAATTATAGTTTTGATTCCTTTTATTTTGTTAACCTAGTTTAAATCTAAATTTTTATATAAGATTAGGAAAAACATAAAAACATTAATTTATTAATATTAAAATTTTATAATATAACAATCTAATAATTTAGCTAAAAATATTTTAATATAAAGTGTATGGGTGTGAATTTTTTTTATATCTGCAATGCTCAAGTGGATAAAGGAAGCCTACTGAACACGATGACTAGATAAAGGTTATTGGTAATAATAATAACTATTGATAATTTATAATGTATATATTTTTTTGTTTTCTTTAGATTATCCATAAATTGGAAGAATGAAGTGTAAAAGTTTTTTACTTATATGTACCACATTTCATACAACATTTTAAAAAACATTATGAGATAGGATTGATTTGAAGATATGCATACGACGATTTTTTTTTTATTAGTGATATAATCCAACATAACAAATAATTATGTGATTCTTTTAAAATTTTCATGTTATTGGATATTCAAATATTGTCTAAGTAGATTGTATATAATTAGACATATAGAATAATGAAGTAAGCAGACTTTTCTTGTGGAACAGCTAGATTGTTTAACTATTAATGAATTTTATTTATTGTTTTTGTAAATGCAGATAGTTATTTATCGATGTAAGATGTGAAAAATCTTGAGAAATAATGTTGAGATAGTGGCTTGGTAGTACTTAGTGAACAGGAAACCAAGATGATGTTTTAAGAAATAGGATGTTATAAGGAATGGAAATAATATTTAGACTTTGTGTGGTTATCAGCATAGTTAACATAGCCCTATGACTGATACACATTTTATTTGGACAGTGTTTATATTTCTTTAAATATTTGATGTTCTAATAAATCTGAAGAAATAGCTTTAACATCATCCCTGTACTAGAGGATATTAGGCAGGTAAATGTCATACCTCTTCGCACTGTGCTATGATTTTGAGATATGTTAAGAGTAATACTCTAGCTTTCTTCCTTAATCCTATGCATCTGTTTTCGCTATCTTTATTTCATGTAACTGCATCATTCAGTAAGATATGTTTAAGAGAAATGATAAATAATTTAGAACTTAGGTTATGCTATCATTTTGTATAAGATTGGTTTATTTGCTTAGAAGGAATAGGACGTTATAACTTAAAATTGAAGATCCAAAGTATCCTAAGGAAAGAAAAGAATCATAGAATATATTTTGAATTTTATTTCGGAAATGAAATATAAACTTTTTAAAATAAGGTATCTAAACAAAGATATTTTCTTTAAAGTGATAATAATTTTAAATGCTTTAGTATTTTTTTTTTAAAGAGAAAATAAGTATTGCATATTTTTAAAATACAATAGTACAAAGTAAATTATGTAAACAATATGCATAGTATATTTTTTGTTTATTGATTAACAGAAATATATTGATGATTACACTTATATCATACTAAAGTAAGGCTTAAAGAAGAATATATTATGATTAGTAAACATTGTGTGATAAATACTAAAATCTAGTACTGAATTTTGGATAATATTTTGTGTAACATCTTTGACTTTGCAAGATGAAATTTTTTTTAATATTTTGAGAAATCCATACTCATTATAAAATTTTGTTTTCTATAGAATGTTTTTCTAAGTATGAATTTTTTAAAATAAGATAGTTTAATAATATTAAGGATAAAATGCTGTTGCTAATAAAGTAGATAAATATATTTGCAATAAGTTAACCATAATGAGAAACCAAATAGTAACATTTTTTTTTAAATTTTGTCCTAAATCTAAATAAAGATATAATTGAAATATAAATTATTTTTTTTATAACCCGGCAGATCAAACTGTAAAGTAAAAAAGTTAAGGATATCCACTATAAATAGTGTAAATAAATTGTTTATTTATTTGTTGTTAGTAATAAACTTTGTTAAATTTTGTTATTTCAAAAATTTTGTGTCCGAGTTATTTATTTCTCCACATCGCTGCATGAAATCACGATATATGCATAATAATTGAAACAAAGATATAATTTTGCATAAAAGATAAATAGAGAATTATTTTAAGAATTTTAAATATTTTATTGGTATTCATTATAATTAAATAATCATAATCTTACATTATTTTATTGGTCATAAATCAGTTATCACAATATTATATTAAATTATATGCTATCAGTTGCCACACATATTTTGTTTGTCAGATTATTAAAATGTTACCATGTATTTATTATATCATTACATGAAGATATAAGATCATATTATATTATTTCATTATTTTATTATGGTAATAAAATTATAGAAAAAAGAAAAGATATCCAGTAGTAATTAAACAATGAAGAATATTATTATTATTATTTATTATTATTAGTTCGGTGTAGTAGATTATGACATAAAATCCCTTTTCATATTTTACTACCGTATTTTAAATTAACTTAGAATAAACTTTATGAACCTGAAATTATTTTATTTGAGCTAGATTATTATTAAATAGAAGATTAAGATTTAATTATTAGTTTAATCTTAATGAGTAGAAGTTATTAAAGTCATAAGAATACTATGAGTTTGTTATTTGAAATAGTAATAAGGGGGGATAGTGTTCTTATGCCATTGAGGTAGTATCCTGTGGGATATTGGCTCAATGTAATCTATCTTGTCACCTGTATTTTCACTTCAAGTCTCATGAAAATATTAAATATTTATTTAATTTATTTTTATAAACTGAACCTTATTCATATTTTAAATTTGAGCTAGTGAAATATTTTAATTTTAATGCTGAATATTTTAGTTATTAATTATTAACTGAGATAGAATCCATTTTATTTTATATCATATATTATCTGGAAGTGAGGATGCACGAGATTACAGGTTAGAAAATATATATATATATTCATTCTTAATTAATAATATTTATATATACTTTTACAACTTCCAATCTATCTTCATCTGTACTACTATTCAATCTCAAATTTTCTTCTCCTTGGAAACTCATATTTCATTCCATTTATTGCCATCTTCATGTTTCTAAATACAAACTTATTTCAAAGATGGAGCATATGAAAATATCCTATCAAATCTATTTTTTATAGAGCCCATTAAAAAAAAATTTCCTTTTATGAAACTTTCATTTTTATCTGTTGACTATTGTCTCATAATGCCTACAATTAACTGGATGTTTTCATTTCTTTCTTCTAATATTAACTATATGTATGAGAATTACTTCTCAAACTATTTTAATGTTTCAAATTTTAGCTGATTCACATTATATTAATGTTGTTGAAGTGTTTGCTTTAACTCTTCTCTGCACTTACTCTTACTACCAGTATAGCTTCCCACATTAGTAATTCACTCAACCTAGTTTAAACTTCTGCTTTTATAAGTCATTTTGATCATTACCTAATCCAAATTCTCGTCCTAAGATGTATTAGATGCCTCAAAACTTTTGCTTAAGGTTATTGACAAGTTCTTTTTTTATTGATTTATATTTGTTTCAGGTCTAAGAATTCAACAATATTGGCACAAGACTTCAGTATCTGGCTAATGATCCAATGTAAATCCAGATCTAAATTTATGACTGAATAAACAATATATGTTATATTTCTGTAAGACTAAAATAAAAACTATAGATTCAAACCTTATAGGAATGAGCTGCTTCAGATAGAAATTGGAAACATTGTATCAGATCACAATTATAATTATTTCTACAATCGGTACATTGCCACTCATCTAGCCAACACAAATTAATCAGTGACTTTTATTTTCTTTCTAAAAATAGCCATATAATCATTAACTGGATTGATTATGGGCTATACATCTGAAAGTGAAAGTCTAAGCCCATTTGTGATTGAAAAAATTCAATGTTTACCTGTCCTGAATTCAAACTGTAGATTATGGACTATATGACTAAAGGAAAAATTTTAATCCTGCTTCTGGTATAAAAAAAAATCAATAAAACATAGCCTGGATTCAAATTACAGGTTATGGGTTATATGCCTAAAAAAATCATAAGCCTGATCATTATTTGAAAAAATTCAATGTTCACCCAATCTGAATTCAAACTCCAGAAACTGTAGACTTGGCAGATAGATACACAAACCACTACACACACAGCTTTCTATATTATCGTGTCTGCTAAGAATTCAGAATTTTCTTAAAAGGGGGAGTGATAATTATCTATATATGTTTATTAATAAGTGTAAACCATCTATATTACTAAGCCAAACAAAAACTGTGCTCATCACTATTCTCTATCCCTAATGATAATCATTTCTTTTTGTTCAGGTGTTAAAATTAGCAGTTATAATTTTGACATAATTTCTTTTGCAACTTGGAGTCATATGTTCTTCAAATTCCACTTAATGTTTCTGAAAGCCAAATCTTTTTCCCATTATGTTTTTGCTTTCAAAACCATCTAAAATCTCTTATTACTCTTCTATTCACTATGCTCTTACTCTTGATCCCAGAAAGCTTCTGATCCAGATATTATTTAAGTTACTGTTTCATAGATATGTGCACTATACTTACTTCTATACTGAGACATACCTTTGGGCTCTCTTCTTCCATATATATTTTAAATTTACAAAATGATGTCTGAAAGTTTATAATGATGGTATTTTAGAAATAATTATATGTTGGAATATTTGCATCATCTAATATAAATTGTTAAATGTCTTTAGAAAAATTCAAACTTTAAACTCTTCTTTGTACATTCAATTGTTAGTAATAAACATAGGTTAGTATATAACAATATTTGAATGATATTATTCTCCTCTCTTTTTCATGTGACTCTGACCTGATAAGTGCCAGTATTAGCATGAAAATCAAACCTAGATCAATAGATTTGTGAATACTGAATTTAAGGTGTCACTCTAACAAACTAAAGACAAGTATCAGTGAATTTATTTATAAAGAGTTCTTTTGATTTTTTCATATTTTCCCTAAAGATAAGGTTAATGAATGTGAAGAAATCAAAAGGACCTTCATAGATAATTATATGAAATATCTACTGGTGGTTATTATAATTTCTAATTTGTTAGAATATCCCCTTAAATTTACTGTTCATGAATCTAAAGGTCCAATTTCAATTTTCATGCTAGAACTGTCAATGGTCAGGCCAGAATTACCTGAGAGAAGAAAGAAGAATGATAATACTTAGAACATTGCATCAGTTAAATGTATTTGAAAAGTTTAAATAAAGTTTGAATTTTTTTTTCAAGACAAGTAACAGTTAATATTAGATGATAGAAATCATTCAAAATATAATTACTGTTCAAATAGTATTTAGTTTCATTTCTAATCATTCCAATCAAAGATAAGGAAAATGAAGCTTTCTAATTTGTATTCTATGACTGCTGTTTGTGTTTGTTTAATGAGTGTTTATTAGTAAATTCTTCTATTTTTATTAATTTTATGCTATCTAGTGTAAGCTTTAGTAATCAATAGATGCCAGATGGTAGTACTTATTAAATCCTTATTCAGTACTGCTTATCCATATATCCTCAGATTATTATCTAGTTTGTGGCTTTCATCAGTGAGATCCAAAGGTAATGTTCAAAATCCAAAAAGCTCCTCATTGATGAAAGCTATAAACTAGCAACTGATATTTGAACACATTAGCTATAAATAAGGATTTCTTACACAATTACCATCTTTCATTTATTAATTATTAAAGCTTACACTAAATATCATAAAGTAGTGAAAATAAAAGAAATTGTTGACAAATAGCAATATGTAAAATAAGGTCATGTGATGTCTTATTGGTTGACTATTATTCAATGGATAATTCTTTTTTTAAACCCAATACAAATTGTAGTTTTGCCAATAACAGTTACCATTCTTCAAACTTTTCTTTTGAGCACTGGCCTTTCCTCTTCTTTCTGTTCAACCATAAAACTCCCTCCTTTATGAAATTCTGACCTCTAAAATAATCTCATGTGGGGGATATTTTAATTGACTTTAATTTTATATTCTCTGTGGAGCATGATTTAGTGAAGTAATAGAATGATGGACTCAAAAAATATGTTTCTGGAGCAAAGCCCAACCTGTCAGTCACACAACTTCTTGTAGAATTAACAATTTAATTTACTATACGTGTTTAATGTAGAATGCCAAATTAAAAGCTAAAGATTTTTGGATTGAAGCTCAGCCATTACTCATAGTACACTGTACATAACTTCAATGACAAATCATTTGATAGGTTATTTTTTAAATTTCACCAAAACTGCATCTAATAGCAACAAATATAATATGAATTTTCAGTTCCCCAAATAACAGTAAATTATTGACCATGTGATCCAAAAAGTCATGTAATAATTTATAATTACTAGGATTTTTGTTTTTTAATTATTTTAAAATCTTTATGGAAATTGTTATAATTTATATTCTGAAAAATATGAAAAACTTTCAAATTAAAAAAATACTCAAATAGTTTTATTGCTCGGGAGTTCTTAAGAAGACCAAGCATTGGAAATGATAGACATAACAAGCCAAGTAGGGATAAAAAGAGTTAACTGCTTGAGAGTACATAGAAGTTTGAACACCAAAAAAGTCTACTATTCAATCACTCACTAAACCTTTCAAGAAAAGTATTCCAAATATAACAAGAAATGCATGTAGTAGAGATTTGTTTTCTAAAACAAAATCAAATTTTCTACAGAATATTTTTTGAAATTAGTGAAATCAAAGATTTGTTTTTTAACACTATGATATTATGAGTGATCTTCCATGAGTCCGTATTTAGAGTGATGTAACCCACATACATCTGAAAATATATTATATTTAAACAAAAAGTTTATACTATGTACTATTTAAAATAGAAGTTTACATTAGAATTATTATAAAGTTAAGTTGCTGCATAAATGAAAACCATTAGTTCAACATTGGCTATGTGTACAATTTGCAGAATCCTTTCAACAATTAATGAAAATGATTTTTCTCATGTTGTTAGATTGTGTAAGGAAGCTCATTTGAAAATTTAATTCTCAATCTCAAATATTGCAAATATTTTGAGGGAATATTAATGTCACAGAAGATCATACATTTTAAAAATAAAAGTATCACATGATTTTTAATAACTATGAACTAATTGATTAAAGGAATAGACCTCAGATGTGGTGTTAAAAAGTTAAACTTTTTGCTTACATATCTTGAAATGAAACTGCTTTGAAGACAAATTTTTTAAAAGCAAAACAGTCTTGTAAAAAATTCTGTAATAAACCACCAAAATTATTAACATGTGCACAGTTTGCAGAACTCATTCAAGAATAAATTTAACAAGTTTATTTTTTGCACAGTTAGATTGAGTAAGGAAACTTATTCGAATAGCTTTGCTAAAAAGCACAACTGCAAAGATCACAAAACTAAAAATCGTAGAACTAGTTCCCAGTATCAAATACATCTTTAAGAGAGGAGATATTAGGCCAAAGAGAGTCATATATTTTTAAATTAAATATATATCATGGTTTATAGCTAAAAATATTAAACTATGACAAATTGCATTGAGAGGAACATACCTCAGATGTGGCTTTAAAAAAAGGTAAATTTATTGCCTACATATCTTGAAATGGGGCAGCTTCAAAGACAAACTTTTAAAGATCAAACACTCTTATAAAAAATTCTGCAATAAGAGGTCATCAAAATTAATAATTTTTTGGCATATGATTTTTTATGACATCTTAAAGCATGTATTTATTTTTAAAAATGTGCCAATCCAACAGCAGAATGAAAAACCCAAAGATCTGCGACAAAAACATTAGTGGATGTCATATAAAGAATTCATCACAATGTGTTTAAAGTAAGGATGGGTCATGTACCATTATTCACAAACATCTGAAAAATATGTTTTATATACTTTAGTACATAAAATATTTAATAAAAATAATTATTAATCAAAAAAGATATTCCTTTTTTAGAAATTCTTGAGATTTTCTCAATATCCTCTTTTAACACAATAATACTTCTCTTTTTACCTAAATTACTTCATATAAACTTAATCCTTTTATTTGAGTCAAAGGTTATTTTTTTCCACATGAATTGTTAACCTTATACAAATCTCAGACTTAAAATTTCAATGAGTACTTTTTTTATATCTGCATGAAGAATGACCATTTATTCATTAGATATCAAAAGGGGTAATTTAATTAATCAATTCTGATTTTTTATTATTGTATTCTATATGGCTTGGGATTAAGGCCAAATTCTGGAACTTAAGAACCATGTATCATGGTTCAGTTTTCTTACTTCCAGCACTTATACTTCTTATGGACTCTTGAGCAACGAGCCATTCACTTATTTCTTCATTTTTTCTATGAATATTATAATGATCAGCCATGTTTAGAAATTTATTTATTTATTTTCTCTGCTTTTAAAGAAAGTTTTGTTTACCATTTTGTACCTTTGTTTATCTTAATACTTTCTATATTTTTTTAAAATAAAAATCATACAGTTCCATGTCTGTTTACTTTAATTTCTAAATTAGAGGAGACTCTAATTACTATCTCCAAAAATATCTACTCCAAGCATGAGTAATCACTGGGTGGTAGTTCTGTGTTTATACCTCATTAGATTTTGGCCACTGTCTATTATTTACCAATTTGAAAATCATAAGTTGCAAGCATGAGTAATCATTGGATAGCAATCTCTATTTATAATCCAAAATTAGTTTTTGATTACTGTCTATCTTCACTGAAATCCAGTATTTTCTCATTGAAGACAGATAACCAAAAACCAGTCTGAGTGTAACTATAGCATTACTATTTAATAAGCAATGATTACTCATGCTTGCAATAGATAATTCAAAGTAAAATAAATAACTGCTCTTATTACACCTTTATTACTTTTAAATTCTACCATTCTTTTCTTACACCATTCGTTTAGGAAACTTTTCTCCTAGAAATCTTTTCTCTTGTAAATAAATTAAATTTTATTTTCCCCTCTCTTTTTTCTTTCTTAATTTATTAATTCTTACCATTGTTTGAATAATAGGAATGTCCTTTTATCCATCGCTTGCAATACCTATATATATATATATTTTTTTTTATTAATTATTATATATATTTTTTTTTTTATTAAAAAAAAAGTTAATTTTGAATAAGATTTTTTTAATATATATTAATTAAATATTTGATCAATTAGAAGTTATACAAGTTATGGAAACCTTAGGGAAATAGGAAAAAAGGAAAAGAAAAAAAGAGAAAAGAAGAGAAAAAAAGAAAAAAAAAAAAAGAAGAAAAAAAGGAGAAAAAGGGTTTTTTTTTTTTTTTTTTTACACCCCGTTCCCCCCCCCCTCCTCTCAGGGAAAGGAAAAAAAAAAAAAACCCCCGGGCCCTCCTTTTCCAAAATTTTTATAAATCCTTAAAACAAAAAAAAAAAAAAAAACCCCCAATTTTTTAATTTTTTTTTTTCCCCCCCCCCCGCAAAAAACCCGGAGAAAAAAAAAAATTTTTTTCAACCCCAAAAATGGGGGAAAAGGGGCAAAAAAAAGTAAATATATATATATATTTATAATCAAATAAACTTTTTAAAATTATTTCTAAATATGTCTTTATCTTGGATACTAAATCATGTGATAACTGCTATTGATGCGCTGAAGATTTAGAAAATACATTTTTAGTATATATTATCTCAATCATCATCATCATTTGCATGAGTCATAATTTTGATGAGTGATGGTTTGGATGAATTACTTTCAAGCTATTCTTCTCTCTGCTTTTCTATATGCTTACAAGACTGTTAACTTCTTAGTGTTTTCTTGAAGGTTTGTGATGACAGTGTTCTAACTGTATTTTTATATTGAACTATATAAAAATACAGCTAATTTCTTACCCTCTGTGTAATATTACTCATCCATAAAAATTTTGGTCTCCTCTCCTTGACACAGTCTTAACTCCAATCATGTCATCATTTTTCAAATTTCCTTTACTTTACCATCTTTAACAGTTGTCATTGTGCATCGGATTTCACCAAAACCCATTCCACAGAAATCATAACAGTTTCAAAAAACCTCATCTTTTTCATCATTAATGAATTTTTTAAAACAAATGCATTTTACAATGTTTATGTTCATTTTCTATGCATATATGACAAGGTCAATAAATATTGAATGTATAAAATTTTATATCATTTTTTTGCTAAAATGAATTGCCATTGCCATTAATATGACTCAGCATTAATTTATAATCTCAAAATCAAGACATTTAAAAATATTATGAATTAACCTGTGTGGGTGCACAAACTTCTTATGAATTTCTGAGTAATAAAACTGTATTGTTTACGAAGGAATTGTATACATGTAATAATGTAAAATATAACATTCTGTTTTTTATAGTATGAATTTTATATAAAATTATCAGAAATGACAATGCTATAAACAAATGCTTCTGGTGCTGGAAAGATGTGTTATCCACACAGAATCATAATGAAAGCACTCTATTGTAAAGAGTAATAGGTGTGCAAATTATATCATGTTTAAAGAAACAATATAATTTTGAACACATTAGTGTTAAATTAAAAAATAGGATAGTTCATTATATGAAATCATGTGACCTTAATAATTAATCTTATGATTTGTTGATCCAAACTTCATATGAAGTCCAAGCATTCTTATAATAGAGTTGGGCTGTGATCAAGCCATCTTGAGCTTTAGAATCTGCCATCTCCCCACTGCATTAAAATGCCAGAGATTTAATCCAGAAGTCTTTATCTCTTAGATCTACTATTCTATCTCTGCACCAAACTGAAGACAGTATTATTTACTTTATAGTAATATGTTCAATATTAATGCATTTGTTAAAACCCACTATAAGTTATAATCATGTGATGTTATATAAATCAAGTAATTTATACATACAGAGGTGTTGAGCCTTTAATGCAAGATAATAAATATAATAGCATTTTGATTCAATTGATAAATTTGTTGTTTAATCAAAAAAAAAACATACTCTATAAAAACAGGAATAATGTTTTGCTGTGGTATAACTGCAAATAATATTAAGGTACTTATTTAATATTTTCACTATAGAAAAGTATATATACGTTTATAATTTATTACAATTACTTTTAAATTAGTATTAGTAAAACTACTTTAACACATGTATATATACACTCTATACACTGAACATACATACAGATGTATGTAAGGGATATTAATGTATATACATAATATTAAACATTATTCTTTACAATCTATTATAATGCAATTGACTATTAAATATCAAAAATAATACATGTTCACCTCTTTCAGAATCCTCACTTTTTTGATAATTGCAACAAGCCCAAAACTTCATCTTTCGGCTAACAATTTAACAGCAATGCCAGATTCAACCCTACAGATCACACTTTGATATATATTTCTTGGTTTATCATTATGTTTATATAGGCAAGAATGAGTATCATAATCCAATAGTCGATAAATTTGAGATAAGTACTTTTTTCACTGGGGAGTGCATAATAATAAAACCACAAACTATTATTATTATATATAGCAGCAGGAGTGGAAAGCATCTAGTCCATAGGCTGAGTCCAGCTGTGAAAGCTCTTAATATGTCCTCCCCCCCCCCTCGGCATTTTCATAAACATAGATATAGTTGAGAAAATAAATATTTTTATTTTATTTAACTTTTAATTCAATATTAGCATTATTTAATATCTACTCATATATTATCTAGGAGCAGTGCTCTCAGATCCAAGGCACCTCACTTATGAAAGTCACAAGCTAGAAACTAGTCTGGAATACTGTATGAGTAAGTACTAGATAGAAATTTTATGCAAAAACCTTCTTGCATCCATTGATTAATAAGACTTGCACAGGGTGACACTATGATGTAGAGAGTTCGTAAAATAATTCTGAAACGAAGCAAAGCTAAGTATTTTTTATTTTATGATAAAATAATATTTTAGTGCTATTTGTTTTATGCATATAGGATTGATCATTTGAGAGCATCAATATAAAGACTGATTATTATATATGAAAGTGTAAATAGAGATCAAGAGAGTGAATTAATTGAAATTTGAAAAATTGAAAATTGTTTTTTTAATTGTTTGAAAGTTTACCATTTGCCATTTTATATGTAGAAGTTTAAAAAAAAAGAATTATTTTGTTGAATGTGTGTTAGTGTAAGAATATTTATAACAAAATTGTATGTAAGATTAATTGCTTTTTAGCAAGTTTGCTACTAAAAGTTTTTTTTAAATTTAAGATAAGTCATTTATTTTTGAGAAAAAATATAACGTTTTGCAGGCCTAAGGTTGGAAAACACGTGGTTATAGTTGGATTGATTTTGAAAGAAAGTAAAGTTTTTATCCTTCCATACAAGTGGTTTGAAGAATATGAGAGGCAGTATAAAGTAGAATAGGTGATTTGGAAAATAAGGAATATGGATTGCATTTGTATTCCATAGTACATATATAATAGGCAGAAAGAAACTAGGATTGCTTGGGTAGAGTGTAGCATGTATGATGAGGTTTATCACTCGAAATGTTTGAATAAGACTAGGAAGGATGTAACAGATTTATGGTTATGTAGTCAGTGTGTAAATGTGATAAAAGAGATGAGAAAATGGTTTCTAAATGTAGATAGTCTAAAGAGAGAGTCAAGATTAAGGGAACAAAATGTAGTTAAGGAAGATAGGACAGATATAGTTTTAATGGAGAGTTGGGAGATATGGGGGGGGGGGAGAAAGTAGTAGTGCATTGAAGATGGTTAGCCAAAGAATAAGAAAGATAGAGGAAGAATGTAGAAGCAAAATTAAAATCGTTAGAGATGAAGTGTGAGCAGATAAAGAAATTAATGAGTAGGAGTGATAAGGAAGAAGTGGATAAGGAAGTCCAGAAGGTGGTAGAAAATGTTATGAATAGAGTAGAGAAAGTAGACTATGTGACAGTATTGATAGGAGATTCACTAATTAGAGAATGTAGGAATATAATTGCAATGAAAGTAGAAGCAGGTATGTAAGAGTATGTTTGCCTGAAGCTAGAATTAGGGATGTGACAAATAAAGTAAAAAAGCAAAGTAGTAGAGATGTGTATGTTATGGCTAAGAACTAATAATTTGTTAGAACCATCAGAGAAAGTAATGGATGAGTACATAGAAATGATTAGGATTTTGAGTAAGATTAAAGAAAGAGTAGAGGTAGTTGGATTATTACCAAGGTTTGACAAGAGGCATTTGTTAGATAGGCATGTTCTACAAATAAGATATTGAGAAAATTGTGTGAGAGAAATAATGTTATGTTTGTGGATGTGTGGGATTGGTTTATTGGAAAGAGGGAGTTATACAGTAAGGATGGATTGCACTTAGGAAAACAAGGAAGTGAAGTTTTAGGGAGTCTGATTTATAAAGAATATAATTTGGAAAACTTATAAAGGGGAGTGGGGTTTTAAATTGCAGTATATATCAAAAAGAAGAATGGATGGGATGTAAAAAATAAGCAAAATGTAGTTGATTTAGATATAAGTGTAGATGTGGAGAAAGAATGGATCTGTAAAATTAATGGTAAGAAAGTTATTTATAAATGTAATGGAAAAGAAAGTATCAAAATAATTTATAAAAAAGTAGTTAAGAAAAAAAAAATGGTTAAAATTGGGTATTTGAATATGCAATGTAGTAGGAGACCAGAAAAGTGGCTGGAATTAAACAAACATTTGAAAATGAAGATCGTGAAATATTAGCAGTAGTGGAAACACATCTAAGAGAAGAAGAACGTATTCTGAAAGATTTGTTATGGCAGGGTATAAATAGAAAAGAAAAAAAAGGGGTGGTGGTATAGGTGTTATATCAAAAAAAATTTAAATACTGTTAAATGTTAAGAACATTTGTGGTTTGAAATAAGGTTGGGTAGACAAGAATGGATGGTGTGGTGGCTATAGTTTATATAGCCAGTGGAGATAGTCAAACTATAATGGAGTGCAACAGTAGCATATATAAATGCCTAGTTAAGGATATACAGAGTTTTTTAAAGAAAAGGGAAAGAGAATAATAGTTATAGGGAATATGAATGGACATATTGAAGAAATTGATAATGTAGATAATAAGAATGGACAGTTTTTAAAGAAATTTTGTCAGAGAGTGAATTTGAACATTGGAAATTTATCAAATATTTATGAGGGACAATGCACATGGTTTAGAAATAATATATTTCACACAATAGATTATGTACTGGTAGAGAAAAAGGGAATAAATAAAGTACAGAAAATTAAGGTGTTTGATAATGAAGAGAGAGTACATAATAGTGATCATAATTTCATTGTAATAGAAATGGTTAGTAATGTGATGGAGAATAGAAATAAAAGTAGAAACAATATTGAAACATGTGAATGGAGAGTGAATGATAAGAATAAGTTGGAAGAGTATAAAATACAAGTTGAAGAAACATGGAAGAGTTGGTTGGGATCAGTATAAGGACTGGTGTGATGAAATAGAAAAAGTGGCAAATAGGGTTTTAGGTGAGAATATTCAGAAGAATAAAAGTAATAAAAAATGAGAGTTAGTGAAAGTGTAAAGAGAGGAAAGAAGCATGCAGAAAATCCAAGTATGCTATTAAGAATAAAGAAAGTTAAAAAGATATTAATGCTAAATGGGAAAAGTATTTAGAAAAGAACAAGTTGTCTAAAATAGATAATTATAAAAATAAAATGAAATTGAATAGTAAATTGTTGGAGGATATTAATAAAAGTGGGAGAGATGGGACTAAAAAAATTTGGAATTACATTAAAAGGAGAAATGTTGGGGGAGAAAGATAGTGTTACTAAATGATGAAGGAATAGAGTGTATCTCTAGAGAAAAATTAAAGAGAATCTTAAATCGATATGTAATGGATATAGAAAAGATGTTAGATGTGAAGGACAGAGTAATAGAAAACATGACAACATATAGTAATGGAAGTATTAGGTTTACAGAAAATGAAATGAATGAAGGAGGGAAGAAATTGAAAAGTGGAAAGGCAAGAGGTTTAGATAGATGGCATAGAGCAAAAGTAAATCTATTATCATGTTTTAATAAGATGGCACAGAAGATAGTTTTTCTGGGTAATTGGAGTAATATAAGAGTAAGATTATTATTTAAGGTACAGGGTAAGGATCATAGAAAGTTAAATAATTATAGACCGATAATGGTAACATCAGTTGGTGGCTGAAAGAGTTGAAAAATGGATGGAAGAAAATAATGTAGTGAGGAAAATGCAGGGATGTTTTAGATCAGATAGGTGTATGGGAGATAGTTTATTTGTAGTTACACAACTTATGGATATGAGTAGGAGGAATTCAGGTAGACAGTTATATATGAGTTTTATAAATATAGAGAAGGCATATGATAGAGTAAATATAAATATATTATGAATAAGTTTAGTAAATTTGGGAATGGATGAAGCTTTAATGGATATTATTAAGAAATTATATGAAAATAATTACTATACATATCAATTAAGGAATATAGAATCAGTTAAAATTAAAAATGAGATGGAACTAAGGCAAAGATGCCCTATGTCACCTATTTTTTTTTTGTTGTATTTGAGTGAAATGGAGAGAGCAATAGAAAGACTAGGAAGAGGGATAGAGATACTATTAATAGGTGGCAAAGGAGTATTGCCGGGTCTTTTGTTTTGCAGATGATGTCTTTTTATGTGAAGAAACAAGAGAAGATATGGAAGTTATTCTGAGGACATGTGCAAGGATGGTTAAAGAGATGGGGATTAAATTTAATGAAGAAAAATCAAATATAATGTTGGTTAATATTGGGAAAAGAGAAGATGTAAAATTTTTATTGAGGAATATAAAATTAAGAGTGGTGAATAGATATAGTTATTTGGAAATCATCCTAAGTAATCAGGAAAATTGCTTGGATGAATGGGAGAAAAAAATTGATAAATGAAGCAAAGAAAAGTAAGGGATTGATAAAGAAATTAAGTATTTTCACATAATAAATATGATGTAGCTAGAATTGTATGGAAGAGAGTTGCAGTAGCAGGGTTAACATATGGTAATGATGCATTATGTGTTAGTAAAGTGATATTAGATTACTTAGAAAAAGTACAAAGGGAAGTAGGAAGATATGCATTAACTGCAGATGTGTGGACAGCAAGGGAGGAAATTCAATGAGAAATGAGATGGTCAAGTTTTTATATGATGCAAAAAGCAAAATGAAAATGTTTGGTAGGTTGCAGTTTATGGATAATAAAAGAATAGCCAAAATAGTATTTAATTGGGTTACAAGTACAGGGCAGGCAATAGGATGGGTGAGAAATGTAATGTTGTATGCAGAGAGTTTGGATAAAAAATTTATATCAGTATACTTGTACAAAACATGGGATGATTGTGTTATGTGGATTGTTGAGTGTTATAGTGGTAAAGATTGGGATAAAAGAATAGATGCATTAATAAAGAATAGGGAGTTTGAGAGATGGAGAACTAGTATGGAAAGTAAAAAGAGTTTAAATATATATAGAAGTAAATGGAACATTGGGTGCGACTTAATTTATGATAATAGCAAGGTAAGTAGTTAATTGTTCAAGACTCGAACAGGATCTTTAGCAACAAGGAAATATACATGTACATAAAAAAATATGGGTGATTTAATATGCAAATCGTGTAAGGAAGTCATAGAAGATATTAGGCATCTGTTAACGGAATGCAAATGCTTGAACACAGAAAGGGTACAAATAATGAAGTTATGGAAGAATAAATATGAACAAAGTGATTATACAGAAAGTGGGTTATTTGTTTTTATGCTGTGTTTGAGAAAAGTTAAGGGGAATTTAGATATGAAGGTCATGGAGTTGACAAAGATTATGTTGTGGAAATGTGATGGAGCAGATTATGGGAAAACTTAGGGTGGGGAATGAAAAGGAAAAGTAAAGTGACTAACAGGCTTCTCTGGGCACAGCTGCTGAAAGATTTCTGACCCCATTTAATAAGAAGTCATGGTACATCACATCACATAGTGTAAGGAAGGTAGAGAAAATATTAGGCATCTGTTGATTGAATGTAAACGTTTGGAAGCAGAAATGGTACACATAATGAAGTTATGGAAGAATAAATACGAACAAAATGATTATACAGAAAGTGGGTTATTGGTTTTTATGCTGAGTTTGGGAAAAGATATGGAGGATTTAGATATAAAGGCCATAGAGTTGACAAAGCTTATGTTGTGGAAATGGGATGGAGTAGATTATGGGAAAGTTTAGGGTGGAAAATGGAAGGGGAAAGTAAAGTGGCTAACAAGTTTTTGGGGCATAGTTGCTGAGAGATTTCTGACTCCATTTAAAAAGAAATCACAGTGCATCACATCACATCACATCAACAGCTTGTGTAAATATAAAAAATGGTGTTCATGTGATGTTTTAGTGATTTTATAAATTTAATATAATATAAAATAATTAATTGCAAATAAAAAGTTTTTCATTATCATTAGATACAATTCAATTCATAATTAATTTTCTAAATTTCTTTCTTGGTACATCATTAACATTAATTTTAATGTTCTTCATAAATAATTCAATTCATAATTAATTTTCTAAATTTCTTTCTTGGTACATCATTAACATTAATTTTAATGTTCTTCATAAATATATTAATATACAAAAATTAACAAAGCGTATGACACACTTGAATGAGAAGCTATAAAGATACACATAAATTATTACAAGCTAAGCACTTTCGAGGCCTTTTGCCTCATATTCATAGTGGTACTGTGAGCTGCAGAACAAATATGAATTTTTATCAACAAAGACTCACATTATGATTTGGCATTTCAGTCAAAACATTGGAACAGCATCTAACATTCTTGTCTGAATGCAAGAAATTTAATATCATTCCAAACTGCTGCAGAATAAAAATAAATAACTCCTTCGTTCTGCAGCTCACAGTACCGCTATGAATATGAGGCAAAAGGCCTCGAAAGCGCTTAGCTTGTAATAATTTCTGTGTATCTTTATAGCTTCTCATTCAAGTGTGTCATACGATCTGTTAATTTTTGTATATTAAATTATCAAATGAGAAGTCTTAAAATCTTTAATATTTTATAAATATATTGTAAAATTTTGGGCCAAGTTGATACTTTTTAAACCTATAACGAGTTTTAAATTATATTGGTTCAAATAATAAACCAAAATCATGTGGTTAGTATTGTTTGAAAATCATTTTAATATTATCTTTATTTTTAAAATAATAATACAAAATAATTAATATAAATAATTGGTTAAGGTTAAAACCCCAGCATATTTGTATAATTCAGCTGTTTTCAAGTCCAAAGTTTTAAACAAAATAATTGTTAAGATAAAGTTTTGAAATATTTGCAAAGATTTCAAATAATATGCTTCATTATCACCCCATAACATAATCTGCTTAAATATATCTGTTAGTATTTTACATAACAGACTTATGCAAATAATTTCTTATTATGTAAAAGAGAAAATATTATTTTCTTAATTTAATTTGAAGAAAAAGAATATGTTTATACCAATGCAGACGTTCATTCAAAACTAAAACAAGGTAAGATACTCTTGTAGATCTAATAATTTTTTGGCAATGTCTTTTACTAAAACATTTTTTCAGAAAATATAGTATATATTTACATTTATTAATATTTAAAAGTAATCTATATTTATTTATCTATTGTGCAACTTTTAGCAAATCTTCATTTACAAGTTTTTCCAGTAGACTATATAAGATTGCTAAGGTAACCAGGTTAGTATCATCCACAAAACAAAAAATATTGAATTGAAAAGAAAGATTAAGTAAATCATTAATGTACATAGTAGAAAACAAAGGTTTAAAAAATAAATCCTGAAGAACTCATTACCTCAATATTTCAGAATTACTGAAATTACTATTAATTTTAACAAATTGGTATCTATTGCTTAAATAAGATTTAAATAATTCAAGCATAGTATTTCTTATATCCAAATAAGTTAATTTAATTAATAATAAACCATGATGAACACAGTCATTTCCATAAATCCAAATATATTCCTACAGTTTTGTAACATTTTCCTGAAGATTCAGTGATTATTGAAACATATTCAGGTATGGTCAATTCTGTAGATTTTCCTGGTAAAAATACAAATTGTTTATTTGAAACAAATTGTCTTTGAAAAAGCAAAATAATTATATTCTTTATATATATTTCCAAAATTTGGGATAATATTGATAAACAAGAAACTGGTCTGTACATAGTTTTCCAAAAAAAATATTTTTTTTTTCATTTTTATAATTAGGTGTACCAACAGAAGATTTTAAGTAATCTGGAAATACACTTGAACATACAGAAAATTAAATAAAAAAGATAATATTGATAATAGAATGGAAATATTTTTGATTAATATTTTTACAAAAATACCATTTAAACTAACACATTTCTTATGTCTCATATTATAAAGAGAATCTAAAATTTTAGATTCTTCAATCTCATTAAAAACAAAAGAATTCATGGTGGGTTTCTCATATTCAACAACATGAGATTTATAGTTATTTGTAAGATTATTCATTAATAATTCCACACTATGTATAAAATAATGATTGAAATAATTAGTTATTAGTTTTGAATTATTCACAACATCAATAGATAATTTATTCATCTTTATTCTAGAAAATTGTGAAAATCTTTTCTTAAAAATATATTTTTTTACCAACAATTCAAAAATTACTTAATTTCGTTAGTTCCAAAAAATTAATTTGAGTAGAACAGAAAAACATTTTGGCTTTAATTATATCTTTTCTTTACCAAGGATTTTTAGCTGAGTTTTAAATTCTTCATTAGAAAAGAACTTTTTCAAAATCTTGTACAATTTGTTCTTTCTGTTAACTTTTGATATTAATTCATTTATAATAGAATCATTTCTTTTCAAATCTTTCTTTTTTATATATATATTTTATAAAAGAACAATGTTCTATAAAATCTTTAATCTTTCTGAAAGAGCATGATATACATTGCGAATTTCAAAATTTACACCCCAGTCATATTCAGTAACTAGGAAATGTAAACATTGATGAGATAAAAGTCTAAAATATTTTTTTTTAGTACTTTCAAAAATCAAACTTTATTTACACTTTAGAGTGGATACAAAAGCAATCAATGATAGGATAACATTGTCTATAAGAAAGTTTCAATGTATACATATAAATGAGGTATGCAAGCCATGTATACAGAAATATCAAAAGTTGTATTAGACCAACAATTTAGTCTTAAGAGCTTCTAAGAAACTCATGATGGTTAATTAATGCAAGTATGAAAGAAACATAAATAACTATAAATAAAATCAAAAATTATATTAATGCCTTAAGGCAGCGTGTCATGGGCTTAATTAGTTAGGAATATAAAGTAATTCAAACCTATGTATAAGATTTGGAAATTCCATTGATTAATGATTATCCTGGCCCAAGGGGTAACGGGGACTATAAAAATATTTATAAGTTGATATAGTAAGTTAATTGTATAGTATGCAATTAATACAAAGTTTGCATATTAAATATATAGGGTGTATGAAAGATCTTCATAGTTAAATTTAGATTATTCTTAAGTGAAAGATGTAATATATTATTTGTTTAGTAGATGGGAGAAAGTTCTAGTTTTGGGCCTAATAAACACATGAATTAGGATTCTAGCCTCATCTGGCTCCAGGTTTGGTCCATTAGCCAAGGCTGACAAGTTCATTTATCCTCTTCTTTTATCTTGTAGAGGGATTTGAAAAAACGATTAATCATCGAGTCATCACAGCCATGATCAAATATCATGCTATATCTGGCAGTCCAAATTGAGAAGTTAATGAAAGTGGCCAGTCTTATTGTTCCAAATTGACCTTTTTTAATTGCTGCATTAAGAGAAATGTTAGCTGGGTCACTGCCATTTATCCAGTCCAACGCTATATTATGGAGATGAGTCCACGAATCACATTGATCCAGAAAGTGGCCAATTGACTCCTCCTGTTTGTTACATAGGGGGAAAAGGGGGTTGATGTTATAACCCTTTGGTAGTGGAGAAATGCCCCAGTGGGGAGTGCTCCAAGGATGACTTTTATTAAAAAATCAACAAATTTTGGACTCAGTTTGATGAATTTTGTTAATTTGGAAAATTGATCAATTCCTATTGGAAGTATATTAACGGATTTAGTTTTCCCAGGAAACATTAATCGATAAACCTCCCAATATCATAATTTCCCCTGAAAAAGGGAACCCGACGATTGGAAGTTTTGAAAAATTACTGTAACTTGCTTCTGTAGCCAAATGCTTCTTAATATAGGCAGAGGTCGATCGGTAAGCTCTATCTTTTCCTTGGGGAAGGGGCATTCCATATCAGGATTATCCTTAAAAATCTTGAATAGTATATTATGAGTTCATTGGAGGTAAAAAATCTTCAGCGAGTGAAGGCTAAGGCCATTAAGAAGTTTGGGTTTTTGTAATATGTTGAGGCTGATGATGGGAGTCCTGCCTCCCCAGCAAAGTTTTCTGTATAAGGTTTCAATTTTTTGGATAAACTTCCATGTAGAAAAAAATCCTGCTAGATAATATGTTATTTTGGGCAATACTATAGCATTAAGTAGTGCTACCTTCCCCAATAAGGACAGGTAGACCTTAGATAGTGATTTTACCATAGAATTGACCTTAGCTAATAAGGGAGCTTGTAGTTCTCTTCTAATAATGGATGGGGGGAGACTAGGGGCAATCCGAAAAATTTCTGAGGGGATGCTTCAAATCTACCTGGTATTTATTTGCCTGATAGAATTAACCAAATGGCCAATTTCATTCTGTTTACTCTGAGACCAGATTTGTGAGAAAATTGGTCCAGGAGTTCCTCAAGCCTAATGAACTCATCCTGAGATGAGAGGAACACCACCTCATCATCCATACAGGAAATATGGTGAATGTTCTCCCTCAGCATAGGGATGGCTATCCCAGGAAAGACAGCCTCAATGCTTAGCAGTAATGGGTTCAGATAGGCCATGAAGAAAACAGTACTTAGTGGTGAGCCCTGAGAAATGAAAATAAAGGGCCGAAATCCTGGAGCCACTCTACCATCAAGAGAGAGAAATACCTCCCAATTGTGAAGTAGGTTCTCTATCATCTGGAGATATGCTGAAGTCACTCAGAGTTCCTCCAGCACACTAAGCAATACTTTGACCCTGATGCAGTCAAAGGCCCCAGCAAAGTCGAATTGGACTGCAATCAGTCGTGACATCCTTTTTCTACGAACATGATCTATGAGAAGGCGAAAGTGGCTGACGGCATTGGCAGTTGAGCTCCCCTTCTTGGAAAATTGGTATGAGGACAATTGATTTATGATGTTGTCTTGGATATCTTCTTTAATTAGGCCTTCAATTGTCTTTATCATTAAGGGCAACATTGAGATAGGCTGGAGGTTGTCCAACTGATGTGGGGCTTCCATTTCTTAATATGTGGAACCATGGCAATTTGAAATATTCCATAAATTTACTGGATGCCTTCGGCCAGAAGGTCAATCATTCCTTTGATTATCGGGATGGTAAAGGCACGAAGGTGTATAACTACAAACTTGGGAATGCCATGTAGGCCAGGATGAATTCTATCTGGGAATGATCTTAATTTTGACAAAATCCTAGTTTCAGTGATCTTATGCTGAGTTGATTCCCTGTTGACCAGAATCCTACATGAGTTAGTTACTCCCAGAGGTTGGAATTTTCTGTGGTAAAACTTCCGAACTTTGATTAACATGGGGGCACCAGAGTATTCAGATCTCTATTGATCTAGGAGCCCTAGACCTCTTTCCAGAGCCCAGGGCCCACCTTAGGTAGCCTCTGGTCCAGCAAGGTTGGTTATGAAGGTATTGGTGGGCCCTCTTAATTGATAGATACTCAGCAATGGCTCCTTGAGTGTGCTTATATTTTGTTTTAGAGCTAGAATATTTGAGACAATTAGGGCTTCGTAAGGAAGTGAGCTTGGCTCTCTGGCAATGGAGTCCAGCTCATTAAGCATATGAACTGGACCCTTGGATTTAGTTGTGCATCTATTGATAAGTTGTTGGAGTGTGTCAACAAATGCCCTCCAAGCAGCCTATGCTTGAAGAGCAATTAGCTGTAACCGATTAAAGGCAATATAAGCTTCTGATATCAGCTGGATAGTAATATTGCTCCTAGTAAACATATGAATGGTTCATGGTAGTTCATTAATGATTTGTGAGACCTTCCTCAGGTTGACTATAATATCTAAGGTGAAGTGGTCAGAAAATACTGCAGGCCATAGATGAGCTTCGATAATTGGTGAAAAGGAGGGAGAGAAAAGGACGACCAAGATCAATGAGTGATTTGTACTTTTGAATGTAAAATGAAAACGTGGTTTGTGGGAAGAATCTTCTTCCACTTTCCATCTGTTGATTTAGAAATTGCGTAAATTTGCTTTGACATTGTTCATAAGGAAGATTAAAATCTCTAATGATTAAAGTGGGAAGAGGACTGATTCTGAGGATGGAATTTATAGTATGAGTAGTCCTGAGCTGTATCTGAATCCTTGGATAAGTATAAATTTATCAGATTAAAAGGAAAACTATTAATTTGAATAGTGGCTATTAAGCAGTTAGAATCAATGTATAAAATTTTAAAGAAGGAAATAGGGGAATTTTTATTGATTATTGCAACTCCTCCTGAAGGAGAGGATGAGTAGGAGTAATGGAAGTAGCCTAGATGATGAATGAGATCAAGAGTGTGGGGGTCAGATCCAATATGGAGCTTAGTCTCAGATAGGCAAAGAACATCAGGGGCTTGGTGGTGAAACCAGTGTAATAAGGCATAAGCCCTGTCATGAGAGTTTAGACCTCTAACATTAACTGATATGACACTAAACATAATAGATGGTATTTTTAGACTTGTGATTCAAAGATGTGATATGCCCAGAAAAGAAGCCAAAATGATCCTGATCAATGACTGGAGGAAAATCAGCTTCAAGTTCAGGAACAGTCTCGGTAATGTCCTCAGCAGTGTAATGTGTTCAGAACTGTATGAGGAGAAACAGCAGGAATGGATTCGAGATTTGGGTCTATTTGCTGAGGATTTTGAAAGGCTTCAGGTATCACAGAAGTGTATCTAATTATTTTATTACTAGAGCTGGGAGGGCCAGCTGACTTTTCAGGGAGATCAAGCAGCCCCAAGGGAGGTAAGACTGTCAGCACTAGAATGAGATTCAGCTGGATTAGACCGAGATTTGGGATTATGGTTTTTCCTCTTACTTCGGGGAGAGGAGGAGGGACCACAGGAATCAATCTCTGGGTCAGTGGAAGAGGCCATAGACAAGGCATCCTCCTCAGCCAGAGAAGAGTTATCTGCAGATAGTTCATCAACCATTATGTAGTGAATTCCAGTAGATAAGTCATCGGTAAATTGTTGAGTGCTGGGGCCAGGAATTGCAGCTGTGTAGGAAAAATGTGATTTGAGCCCAAGATTTTGGCAATTATTAATTCTATTATATTTGTAATTAGAAGTGGGCCTGTTAGCATGAGATTGAGTTGAGGGCAGGGAGTTCTTGTATGCACATTTATGATATTTGTGGTGTATATCTCCACATTGGATGCATATGCGGTCTGAAAACATTGAAGAGGGACACTGTGGAGGGTGATTGTAAGGGGACATTTCTGATACTCAATCAATCCTGGAATAGATAAGGGAGAAATGCCCTTATTGAGTACAATTTTGAATAATGTCATATTGGTGAGCACATGGGTTTGAGCATGAGGTATGAGTTTGTAGTCAAGGGAGATTATTTTTCCATAGGGACCCAGAGCCTTTTGTAGGTCAGTTCTATCAAAATCAGCTAGGCAGTTCCACACTGTTCCATCTAAATATAGAGGGTGATTAGCATCTATGGTGACTAGATAATGATTAGCGAGTGATTTGAAGTTGTTTCTGAAGGCTTCTTTTGCAACAACATTATGGAATTGCGCAATGAGATATCATTTATTAGGATGGAATAAGATCTTATATATTGATCCCCATAGATTGTGATCTTTGAATAAGTCATACAGTGATTTGACAGGAAAATTAAACAAATTAAGATCATTATCAGTAGTTGAGAGAATGATTGCATTTTCATTCTGGTAATTTTTAAAGGTTTTATGAAGTAGAGCAGGGATAATTTTATTGAATTGTTCATTGATAAAAGTGTGTATAGTAGGATCACAATGAAAATTGTGAGTGGCTCTGAGTGATGTTATTTCTGGACTATCCTGTTCCGTGTGTTTTCTTCATCGATAATTTGTATGGCCTTATTGAAGGGTTCTGGTTTAGGAGTGTGATGTAGATTCTGAGTGACAAATGATTTAGACTGAATTTTTGTGTTAGAAATCATAGCTGCTTTTTCAGCATAGGATAATGGTTTGGGAGCCGATTGATAGATATTATGATTGGGAGCAGCATTTAGTAAAGGGAAGTCATTGTAATTGTTAGTAGTAGATGGTTTAGGTTCTGTGACTTTATTTTTGTTGAAATAGTTTGGTGGATTTGATTTGAATGTGGGACAAAAAAGGAAAATCAGCTTCCAAATCCATTCTAGTATCGATTTGAGAATGTGATAGTCAGAGTTTGTTGGACTCGAGGCCTGAAGACTTACTTTTTGGAGCATCTCGATTGAAGATGTTGTTGCAGTCCTTGTTGGTGAATCTTGCATCATTATGGGCTTTTTAATGGCATCTGAAACTTTAGTTTTGGGGTTGGAAATATTCGGAGTAAATTCTTGTATGTGTTGCATATTTATGTTGAAAACAGGTTTTTCTTTCATAGATGATGAAGTAGAATTAATGGTATAATTTTGTTGCTGTTGCTTGCAATCAGACTTAGAAAGTTTAGTCATGTTCTTGGAGGAATAATCTATTGAATTATCACTTTTAAATGTGTCCAAAGTGCAATTTTTATGACTCTTGGTCATTGATCTGACATTTTCTGATACGGAGAAATCTCCGTTATAATTATTTTTATTTTTTTTGAAAATTTTGTTTGCTAATTTGGAATTTATCATTATTTTTTCCTAGTAAAAAATTCTTTTTGAAATTAACAATGAGTCCTTGGTGCTCAGTAAGACAGCACTCCAAAAATGATGTCTCAAAAAGAATACTTTCAGGACCTCTAGCAAAGATATGGTCAAAAATTGAAGATAATGAAGATGGACAACATATAGGATGAAATAAACATTGAATAAATCCAAAAATGTGAAAGCATATTTAAATAACATTAAGTAGCAGAAGCAATTTCACCAGAAATATATATGTTTAAGTCACCAATAATAATAATGAACTTATCATTATGTTTAAGTCACCAATAATAATAATGAACTTATCATTTAATCTAGTAAGTATATCTTGAAGTTCATCATTAAAAATATTAACTAAATATTGGTATGACCTATACAAAGCAACAAGTGCTAATTTGTCAGAACTTAAAATAAATATATTAATATTATCTATGTTCTTTATTATGTTCTTACAATGCTTTTTTACAACTCACTATGACAGTTTCGATTGCCCCAGCAATCTTCTTCAGAACTTCTACTTATATTCCCAAATCAGTAGAAGTTCTGAAGAAGATTTCTGGGGCAATCAAAACTGTCATAGTGGGTTGTAAAAAAGCATTGTAAGAAGGTAATAAAAAACATAGATGATATTATATGGATTTGGCATTGCAATAGGAAAGATAAAGTTATAATACTTCATAAAGAAGCTAAAATAACATTTAAAACAAATACATTCAGAAGATTATGTACACCAATAAAAGCCATACAAGGATCTAACTTATAATAAACTAAAACTCTATCTGATCTGTTATATTCATTCTAGATTCAATAATTGATGTATATATCTCTACTTCATACAGTTCTTTTTTATACTCATTAATTCAGAACTCAGACAAAATTATTATATCAAATGAATAATCAAGTGAATTTTTAAAAGAACTAACAATTCATTAAAATGTTTCCACACTCTACATATATTTATATGTAAGCACTTGAGAAATTTTCACTCTCTCAGTTTAATTTCAATATATTTATATGAAAAATCTTAAAATTTTTAATAGCTAATATTTTTTCTATTGTTAAAAATTTTTTGAAAAAGAATTCATGTCATAAATTAACAAATCAGATTAAGAACTAATCCGAATAGCTCTATCTTCTGTATCTTTCCTTAACCAAATTTTGCCATCTTTAACCCAAACAAATTAATAGTTATCTTCTCTAGCTACTGTATGCGTTTTCCAAAATAATTTCCTATTTTTAGACAATAAATCTTCATTTAAATATATACAGTTGTCGGATGTAGCATTAGACAAAATTTCAGATAGATATAAGTTAATAGATTACTGTCTGGCAAAATAAATTTTTATTATAGGTCTAAATCTATCTCCATATTTAAACCTATATATACATTTAATACTATTTTTATTAAAGTCTGACAATTACAATTTTGTTGCGATATTTTCTGTAATATTAAATAAACTTTCATCTTCAGTATATTCAATACCAACAATATCAATATTATTTTCCAATCTCTATGTTTAAATAATTTATATATATATATAAAGTACATAAAAAATCTTGTGCTTTTATTTATTCTTGTATTTCATTAAATTCACTAATCAATTTTCTTACATCATTTTGAACTAATTTTTAAACTAAGTTTACTAAAAGACTGAGATAAGGAATCAGTTCATATTTTCTATTTATCTGCTGAAATAATTCAAAAATAAAATTGTTATTTAAGAAATTGGATAAGGAATCAATACTAGATCCATCACTTAAACTCATGTAGTTTCTGTTCTACAATTTTTGCACCTCCATGTTTTATTTGTAGAAGACACATTTTAAATATTTTATTACTTACAGTATTACATTTAAAATTAAAATTGTTATTACAATCCAGACAATTTATAAAATTATTACCAGAAGGAAGGACTAATTAGCAAAAAGTACAGTTATTTTTAATAATAATAATGATAATGATGATAATGATAATAATAATAAAGTTTTAAAAATATTAAAAAAACTAAAAAGAGAGAGAAAATTTAATTAAAGAAAATTTCAATAGAGATTTAAAAAAAAAAACAAAGATAATTAAATATCTAAGATAAGAAAAAAAATGTAAGAAAAATAAAATGACTACCTTCAAAATAACAATAAAAATCAGTAAAAACAAAAGAAATACCAAAAAATTACAAAATAAAATAAATTTGAAACTAGATACTTCGGTATTATTCCTCCTATAAGGTATTATTCCTGTGATATTTGCATCTGGTAATAATTATTCAAAGTTTCTGTTTATGATGTCATGTCATCCAAGAACTCTGGCATAGTGAATCCATGTCAAATATATACACATTAACGACTTTTCATATATATATATACATCACCAAGTTGTAAAATGTGTTAACCTATATTTAATCTGCCATAATGCCCCCCCCCCCCAATATAATACCTCTCTCACATTATTTGTAAGTAATATAGTTTTATACTTAAAAATATATTTACAGCTAAAACTTTTTATATTTGTGTGTTTTTTTTTTGCTAAAACTTTATATATGTATATATTTTAAAAATATTTAAAATATAAGGTTAAAGTTACAGTTCACCATTTTTTTTTAAGATTAAAAGAAACAGTAAAATTAAAACCTAATATTACAGTTCAATATTTAAAAAACATTTCAAGATTCTTTTTCATATTTTTTTCTTTTTCCATAATAAATATATATCTCCATTATTGAAAATAAGATTTTTTTTTTAGATTTAAAGTTTGGTATTACACGTGTTGGATGTTTATGATGGCACAAAGTGCCATAAAAAAACCTCACAACTACCTGTTTTTATTTAGTATCATAATATCTTTTTTTTCCTTTTTCCATAATAAAAATATGCCACTATTTTTTTTTAGGTTTGAAGTTCGATATTACATATGGTTTGATGTATTACTCTGGTGACTTATTATTCTAAATTTGTGTTATGTTTAAATAATGTCTCCATGGGATCTGCAGATAAACTTTATCGATTAACTTTGTCTACACAACCCTTGGAGATGTTATTCTAAACATATCACAAACTTAGAATAATATAACATCAGAGTGATACATCATAGCAGAAATAATACCAAAATACCTGACACTACATCTACCAAATCTCAAAGTTCTATTTAACAATACTATCATAAAGACAAGATTAAATAAATATGACAGCCAAAAATTATAAGAATTAAGAGACACAACATATGTTAGCTCTACAAAGTTAGTAGCAAAATAATAATAGTAGTAGTGATAATAATAATTCCATTTGATTTATTTACTGTACAAAACTACAGCATTAAACGAATTACAAAATTGCACCATAATTAATATACAATAACATAAACAAGCAATTTTATAATGTCACATTGCATATATGTCTACATGCCATATTGTCTTGTAAGATTATTAATACATTTAAAAAAATCTAGTTCAAAATCCTATCATTAGTAAAATCTTGATGATAATTATCAGTCAAACTGAAACAAAAAAGATTTTAATGTATTAGAGTGACAAATCTTAATGTAAAGTAGATTAAATGTGAGTGTTTTATATTAACAATTATTAGTAGTGATATATGCAACTTTGTAGTAGTAGTAGTGGTAGTAGTAGTAGTAGTAGTAGTAGTAGTAGTAGTAGTAGTAGTAGTAGTAGTAATAGTAGTGGTAGTAGTAGTAGTAGTAGTAGTAGTAGTAGTAGTAGGAATAGTAGTAGCAGTAGCAGCAGTAGCAATAGCAGCAGTGGTGGTAGTGGTGATAATGATGATGATGATGATCATGATAATAATATGTAATTGAACTATTTATTCAGTATACTGAATGAATAAATTAATTACATATTGTCTTGGAAATAGGTTGCATCATAGTATAAGTACAGCATATCCTTCTTTAATATAAATGGATACATAATGGTCAGATAATATGATAATGTCTATATAGATGTGACTACAATACCAAATCTACCAACAGCTTTGAGCATTCCATCATTGATTGAAAGATTTTTTGATTGTTGGAAGAGTGAGAAGATTGAAGCTTGTCCATTAAAGTTTAAGGAATTGCTATCGTAATATAAGTCAATCACTGATTGTATTTATGTATGGGAGATTGTGATGTGGCCCAACTGATGAGTGCTGGTTCTGCACAAAATACATTTGTTGGGGATCATTTATCTTTTTCAAATGTGTGTGGTCATATGTTTCAGATGATTGAGATGAAATGGAGGATGAATATAGATGGACAATATTAGGTTTAAATTCCTCCATCATTAATGAATGCCACAAGCTAGAAACTAGTCTGGGGATATTGGATGAATAGGCACGTGATAGGGATTTTATGCACAAGCCTTCTGGTATTCATTGATTACTCTGGCTTGCACTGAATGGCACTACTGTATGGAGAGTTTTTCCTGTTTTAATAATCATATTTCAAATACAATTTTATATTTATTCTTTCTATTTATTTTAAACATGGAACATAACACTTTTGGATTTTTTTTCTAAATAACTCACAGCTATTTTCAGATTACCATTGAATAAACAAGTAGTTATGTAGCTTACATTTTTTTAATATCACTAACACTAAGTATAGGCACCACTTAGTTATTACAAATATAATAAATAATTGACACTAAAATACAATAATTATGTAATGCCACAAACTGTTGATATTTGATAGTATTAGTGCATATTATTAAATAGTGTATGATTGGCTAATTTAAAAACACACCATTATAGAGAACATCTGTTAAATGAGATATAGTATTGTGAATTTATAATCATCATCTTCGGTCATTATTCATCCATTGCATGATGAATGTCTCTCCAAGTTTAATCCAATTACTTTGACAAATAGTTTCTCATCTCCACATCAAACCATAAATCTTCCTTATTTCATCTATCCATATTAAACATGGTTACTTCTATGTCTTTTACAATTTCTTGGGATCCAATTTAAAGCTTCAACTTTCCATCTATTACCATCTCTTTAGTAATATGTCCAGAGCATCTCCATTTTAGTCTTTTAATTCTTTCAAAAATATCAATTATACCTATTTGTCTTCTCACCCATATATTTCATTTTCAATCTTGTTATTACTCCTAGCATACACTTCTCCATATTTCACTGCGTGGTTGTAAGTCTTTGTATGACTCTTCTGTTAAGTGTTCAGATCTTAGATCCGTAATAAGCAAAAACTGGTAAAACCCATATATTTAAAATCTTTCTTTTGAAGTGCATAACCCTTTTAATACTAATCTCTTTTTATTAAAACATTTCAACCAAGTTTAATTCTATGATTACTGTGAGATATAGATGTACACAATTTTTAGAAGACTCTCCCAGAATAATAGTTATTAATGCATGTTTTGAATAAACTTAGGCTTCTAAGGATTTTCAAGCAAGTTTAGAATTTTTTTATATCCATCTCTTATTATTTTAGCTGGAAATTCAATTACTGATGGTAAAATTGGTATTTTGTTATTTTTAGCTAGAAAGTATACAAAAAAGAAAAACTATAAAACGTCTTATCCATTAGTTTAGTGGATAATCTCATATCTTGGTGATTTTTCCATGGAAACATATTGTGAGATCTTTGCTTTGTAATAGTATACAACACAAAACTGTTTTGATTTTTACATGCACACACAAACACACACATATATATATAATAGCTATAATATGGTTTATTTTGTATATACTAAAAAAAATGTTTCACAAACTATAGGAAAGCAATAGCTAAATGATTGGTTAGGGGAAAGAGGAATGTTTGCTTGTCACACCCACATAGTAGACGATGAAAAGAAAAACCTCTGATAACATTGAATTAATGAAGTATTAAAAAAAAGATTGAAGAAAAGTTGAAAGTAGACTTCGGTTGAAGAGGCAGACTTTGTAAAAAGAACTTGGGAGTCAAAGATTCTTCAGAAAAACATATATATATATAATTATTTTAAAAACAGATTTTGTACAGTTAAAATCCATAATTCTTAATAATTTACTAATAAAAGTTCAGAGAGGAACCCTTCATAATCTTCTGACTGCAAATTCTAACTCTAAACTGGAAGATTGAAATTTCTATTATTAATTAAATTTCTAATAGCTCTTACATTTTCTTTAGAAGCAATATCAGCCTGATAGCTACGATAGATGATCTTGCCTGCTTGTGAAGGAAGCGTCGGATAAATCAAATTTTGTAGAAATGTAGCATTTTTGATTAAATCTTGTTTAATGAAATAAAAGATGATTTTGAAAATCATTTCCACCATGTAACAGTCAAATAATGACTTCAAAGTTAAACCACAAACGCTAGTTCTAAATGAAAAATAAAAAGTATTATATATATAAACTTTACTCTTTTAGTATTATAATCAGTTTGTTTGGGGGGAATATCTCACTTGACTAAAGAGCTCCTTTCTATCTGTATTTCCTTTGTTGATATTTTTGAAAAAATAATTTTTTTAAACTATTTCTTCTACTTCTTTTCCTCACCTTTTCACATAAATACTTCTCTACATTGAAAAGCTTCCTTGTTATTTTCATGTTTATTTTAATCATTATGATATTTGATATATATATACAAATTTCATTGATATTATAACTATTATTGTTAATATTAAATAATTTCGAAGTACAAAATCATTGGCAATAAAATAATAAAAATTCTAAAAAGTATTTGTAATTCTAGATATAATTTACTTCTCTATATGTATATACTAAAAATTAATACTGTCGTTTTTTGCAAATGCTTGTTGAACGTATGGACCTTCAGTATTAGATTTTCGAAAAGTATGTTAGCCATATTGGTTTGTCTCTGTTATTATCTTCAGAAAATCAAAACATATGCAAAATAAATTTTGATGTCTGTTTAGATCTTAGTTTATCTTCTAAAAATCAATATCTTGAAGCAAAAATTAAGCATAAAATTATTCAATATCAAGATATCATATATTATTGACCAAAAAAGATAGTGGATCAATTTCTCCAGGGAACATATAAGACAATTGGCAATACATATTCACCTGTTTCAATTTTCTTAAAAAGTTCTATGCTCCATTTCCATACCAAAAATGTTAGATACTATTTTGTTAAAAATAGTAATATTTTAAAAAAGAAAAAATGTACCCTCAATTCAAGACATTGAAGTTACTTTGATTGCTTCTATGGTCAAGTTGGGGAAGAGTCTTTGGTTAGTGCCAAATGTTTTTTATTGAAAATCTTAATAATAAATTTCAAACTTACATTACTTTTTAATATCAAGCTTTAAGATAATGCTAAAAATTAATCCATTGAAAAACAATAACATATTATGGAGTAATTATCCATAATGTATAAATGATAATAATAAATCCTAAAGTATTATCTTATCAATGAGCATTAGGTACCAGTTTATTCAAATGACTATTAGGATCTGACTTGATTATTCTTGCACATTGGTGTAGTTAGTTTTATATAAAATATTACATTCTAGACACTACATATTTAGTTAATAGCCTTTGTGTAAACTAAAAGAAAAAATAACATAATGATTTAGTCAAAAAAATAAAAAAAACATTTTCTTTTGTGACAATAATGATAGTATATCAATGGAGGACTTGTCATCTGCACAATAATAATACTATGTCACTTGAAGAATATCCACTTAATAGTGTCTTTTGAAAACTATCTAAAAAAATAAATTATCTTTAAAATGACTATGAAATTGAATTTGTTTTAGGTCAGTTTCAGCTTTTTAATGATACTACAAACTTTATTGGATTGCTTCTGAATCTAAAGAATTTTTATTTATAAACCTACTTATCTAGAAATGATTATCAATGCAGAATTATAAGATTCTATAGATTTCAATAATTTTTATTAATCATTCATAAGACTAGAGATTAGTCACTTAATGAGTAATATTTTTGTAGTGTAATTTTCACTTCACCATTCTCAATACAATAGGGACTGGTTTATATCCACTTTCAACACTTTGCAGAGGGTTATAATACTAAACATATAATCAAAAACATGTAAAAAATATGTATGATCTCCAGGATGCACATTTCATGCTGAATCAACACTCATCAGTTGACCCAGATCATAAACACTTACATATATATTTATCAGTGTTCAGTATATATATATATAAACATTACAAGCATTATACATATATATTTATCAGTGTTCAGTATATATATATATAAACATTACAAGCATAAAGCTAAACTAGTCAATATAAAATCAAAACTACTCCAAATCCAAAATTAAACCAGACCAGCATAAAAATAATATTAAAACACAACCTAAGGTTTCAAAATTAAACCAGACCAGCATAAAAATAATATTAAAACACAACCTAAGGTTTGGTTGTGTTTTAATATTATTTTTATGCTGGTCTGGTTTAATTTTGGATTTGGGGTAGTTTTGATTTGATATATATATATATATAGGGAATTACTATAGTTTAATTGATAATAGTCAAACTTATTGCCCTCACAACTTTGACACAAATTGTTGGAAGTATATTAATAACTTTTAATCTCTACTCTAATGAATGACTAATAAAAATTATTATTATACTTCCATTAAATGATTTGTGTCAAAGTTGTGAGATTATTAAGTTTGTCATTTATCATTTAACCTGTAGAGGTCCTTACTATCGCATTTTACATGCATATTCTCGAGGTTATAGCCTCAGTAAATATTACTTACGTAATCAATGTGCGTTTAATAAATTTATAATTACAATTAAACTGTAGTAATTCCCTATCTGTACATACTGATTAATGATAGAGATATGTGTGAGAGATTGTAATCTAGGCCAACTGTTGTTGGTTCATGCTGAAATGTGCATTATAGGGATTATATATTTTTCCCCTTGTTTTTGGTCATATGTTTATGCTTGTACTCCTCTACAAGATGTTAAAAGTGAATAGGAACCAGTTTCTACCTCACATGAGAGTAGTATAGTGAAAATTACAATACAGAAATATTATTCCATAGGTTTCACTTTTATTAACTCAGTTAAAAGCTTCATAGATGTATTATGTAAAATTACTGGATATCATATAACATTATATCTGTCTAAGAATTTTAACTCAAGGATTCAATGTTGATATATTTACTGATACCCAAAAGATGTGTTAATACTTATCAGCAGATCAAAACAGGATGAGATCACAGCCAAGAAATCCTTAAAGATTAGGTAGTAAATATATAACATTTTAACCCTATAACATTACTCATGCTCTATTCATATTGAAATAAGATAATCTTAAAAATGAAAAAGTTGCTAGTTTTGATTAAACATCACCCTTCCCCAATGTTATAAATGGTTCAAATCTACTGCAATGTTTTTAAGGAATATATAGATTCAAAAAGTTATATCACTTGATATTTTGAATGGTTCTACCATGAGTTGAGGGACATGTGAAAGTCTTAGTTCGAATCCCTTATATATTAGATTATATGTGCAGGTATGTGTAAGTCTGTACAGTGTATTAAATTACATTTCGAATTATAAAATTAAAGCTAATATAAAGGCTAGCAATAATTATCATGGAATATTAGTGCTATCAACTACATAATTTACTTTCAATCATAAGTGAATAATTACAAAAAACTTGATATAGTTTTAATAATCAGTGAGCTAATATATGGTTTTGCTTTGATCAAAAGACTTCTTTACTTGGATTTATGATGCAGTTGAAAATTATATGTTTCCATCAAATTTCATTCATATTGACAACTTCTATATGATGGTATGAAAAAAAATACTAATACTCTTGCTGAAAAATCTGAGGTATTGGGAAAAAAACTGGTATTAAGCAAACGTTTGTTTAGCTTCAATTTGTTTATATATGTGTGTCAAATGCGTTGGCAGGGAGGTGAATCCGAGCCAGCTGCTTGGAAGGCAGCTATGCTAACTGCTAGGCCACCAACGCTTGACAGCTTCAATTTTCTTTCTGCTTTTAATTAAGACAGTTAGTTGTTTTTAGAACAGTTTATATGAGGCTCATGAAGCACGTATCAAGTGGTAATGTAGTTCTGATTGAGGAATTTTTAATTGAAATGATTAAAAGCAAAAAACGTGATTTTTTTTCTTGACTTCTGCTCTACAAATCATTCATAATGTTTCAAATATAACTTATAAAACTTTAGTTTCTAACTAATAAAATAAATAATCAAATGGGTTTATTGCTAGGAGGTTGATAAGAAGATCGATTTCTGACAAGTACCAGTCCAAGGAACTCATGTTTTAGATTCTGGTACTCTCTCACTGTATTAAATAATACAGGACTTAGAAATTAATGTTTAAAAAATCTCAGCTGCTTTATCAATCAATGATGGGATAAAAATGTTGGTGAAGAGTTTTCTTTCAACCTGGATATTAGTGTACATCAATATCATTGAAAGTTTTAAGTGGAAACAAGGACATATGTATTCATAAATGAGAGTAGTCTTTTTCAGGAGAAGCATCACCCTCATTAAATCCAGAAAACATGTTAAACTCTTTATATTACCTAAAATTCAAAACATCCTAAAGTTTTGAACTCAAGCTAAAATGCTTGTATGAATCTAAAAAAGAATACTGGACTAATAACTATATAATTTAGTGACTCCATTTTTAAGTGCTATAGAAAACTCCCCCTGTCTGGCTAAGGTAATGTGTAGCAATCTGTCATCTTGTGACTTTTGTTACCTATATGATAGATTCTTTTAGGAGCAGTAATTAATTTAATGAATTTGTAAAATATTAGAAGGAGCTTTGACGAAATCTGTTGAACAATAGAAACTGTCAGCTATTTTGCAAGTGTGAGTAATAGTATTGCACTGCAAAAGAAGTGTTTTCATTATTTATATTAGTAAAAATATTACACTCCAAGGCTATTGCTTATAAATTTGAGTAATCAATGGATTCTTGGTGGTAGTGTCACAATCCACATCACAAGATTACTTTTAAGGATTTTTAACAGTAAGGGAGTGGAACAACATTCACTGAGATATCTAGCAGCCATGTTTAAACTAATACTATTATTGAGTGAATAGACTAAAATTTAATGATACTGTAATGTGTATTAATAATTTTTATTAGTCATTCATTAGTCTAAAGATTATCCACTCAATGAATAATATTTCTGTAGTGTAATTTCCATTACACTATTCTCACACAAGACAGAGACTGGTTTCTTATCCATTTTTAATACCTTGTGGAGAGGTGTGATCATAAACTTATGACCAAAGGTGTGAACAGATGAATGATCTCCAAGTTTCACATTTCATACTGAACCAGCACTCATCAGTTAATGTAGATCACAATTTGTTACACATATCTTTATTATTGCTCTGTATAAATAGATAGCTAATTACTACACTTTAACTGAGAAGTGTCAAATTTACTGCTCTCATAATTTTAACACAAACCACTTGATGAAAATACATTAATAACTTTTATTAGTCATTCATTAGAATAGAGATTATCCACTTAATGAATACTATTTTTGTAGTGCAATTTTCACTACACCACTCTCACAGAAGATAAGATCTGGTTTCTATTCACTTTTAACCAGTCCCTACTTTTCATGAAAGTGGTGTAGAGAAAATTACACTATAGAAATATTAAATCCAAAATATGATTTTAAATTGAGCTTCTATTACTCAAACTTATAATAAATGACTCCAAATGAGAGTAGATATTAAATTTACAGTATATATTTTTCACCATCTCTACAAAAAAATTTGTGAAATGTAAAGAAAAAAAATTCTATAATTTTTATATTGAGATATATTATTCTTGTCAAAAAGTGAAAACTGCCTGTAGATAACATAAAAACTCAGTTATTGTAATATATATGGTTATTGACCTAATAACTATACAAACAATTTAGCTTAAGTTTAATTTCAGGTTATTAGCTTGTTAGTATAAAACAGTTTAAAGTGACTCCTTAATATATCATTTTCAATTATGATCAATCCACTACATGGGTATTTCCAAACTTTAATCCAATTATCTGATCTACAGCCTCTCTTCCCCACATTACACCTGCAAGCTTTCTTATTCCATCCAACATTTTACATGTGGTTTCTTTCCAAGTCTTTTATAATTTCTTGAAATCCCATTTCAGAAAAAATTAACTCCCTATCTATTATCATCTTTTCTAGCATTATGTCCAATCCAAATCTGCTTCAGTATTTTAATTCTTTCAATGATGCCAGCAAACCTGGTTATTATCTCAGTTATGTATTTGTTTTTGATGTCTTTTTACTCTTAGCATACATCTTTCCCTACTTTGAGTACTATGAAGTTTCTGTATTTTTTCTGTTAAAAGTCCAAGTTGCACATCCATAAGTAAGAATTAGTAAAACACATTTATTAAAAACTTTCCTTTTCAAACACATTGCCATATTTCTTTTTGCCATATATATTTTTTTTTATATCAAGTTATTTCTACCAAAAGCTCTCCTTCCAAGTTAGGTGCATTAAATTCAAATCTTACTGATGAAGTACATCAATCAAAAGTAACTGAAGCTAAAATACAGCACTACTATTTAGTGTCCATTGATTACTTAAACTTCTAATAGATAGCACTGCATTAAATAATGGTTACTGTTCTTAAAAGCATAAGTTATTTGTAAGCAAAAAAAATCACATTTTGTTCGAATGGACAATTATCTTATGGAGACATTTATCACCAGAATGTACAAACTTTAAAATTTATTTAATTATTTTTGATTTCACTTTAATATTTAAAAGAAATGGCATAAATTATGTTTTAAAAACTTTTAATATAAAGTATTAAATGCATAGAAAAAACTTACATTGTTATTTAATTTTATATTCCATAATATCTTCTAAATATTTAATTTTTGATCATTAATATCTTCTAAATATTATTTAAAGTTTTTATGTCTATACTGAAACAGTAAGGTCTGCTTTGCAGATCTTCGTTTCACCTTTTCTCACCTATTTCCTACCTCATACCTTAGTTTGAACCCCAATCTATCGTAGTGTGTCTGCAATACGCTTATATACCGAAAATCCCGCCTAATTTTAAACCACGAGTACAATCCTTGTATTATATATATATAAGTCATTCCCAAATAAATAAAAGATTATAGATTATGTATATGTTCACATAATTTTGATTTATTAAAAAGTAGGTTATATAAGTCGTAATTGCGCACACACTATGGTATGCATTTTAAAACATATCAAAATTATAAATTGTTAAAGTTATTTTGTTTGAATCTATTAACAAATATATTACCATCGTAATATATTTTGATTTAAAATAAAATTCATTTAGTAAATATTCGTTTAGTAAATAGATTCAAATATTGTAAGTTAAAAGTAAAATAATTTTCTTTAATTTAATAAAAGTTATTCCAAATATTTCTGTTTAAATAAATCAGGGACAATAGTTTAATTAGTTAATGTTCTATAAGTTTATCTAAAAACAGCAGATGTCCACTTAAGGTTTTCTTTAATTAATAAAAGTAATTTTTAATTAAATCTAGTTTGTAATCCGAATTTCGACAGGGAAATTAACAAAAGAAATTAATTAATGTTGAATTCCTTTAGACATTGGGATAGATTTAATTACAATTGATAAGTCCAATATATTTTTGTAATGCTCCAGGGCAGTTCTATTGTTAACGTCTACTATAAAAAGAATGGTTTTCTTTTGTTCTCCAGTTTTTTTCTAATGTTTCTAAGAGAAATCATTCTGAGTTCTATTCTAGTAATTTGTAAATCTTGACATGACAGAGTAGAGCGCGAGAAGGCTATTTCTCTCTGGAATGGTCATCTGCTGCTGTAGACCATCGGAAGTTATCACACAGGGAACCCGAAACTGCTGCTGCTGCTGCCAAAAATATGAACATTTCCAGATTTTGCTGTTAAATTATATAAAAACCTGCCGACCATCAATCTACCTAAATGCTTCTCCAGAGGTAACCCTAAATTAACCCAAGAGCTCTTGTGATGACTAACATGCTATAGCTATTTAAAATTGTTTTCCTTATATTTCACATAACTTCATTATGTATTTCTTTAACGTGTTTAAATATACTCAACATTTTGCTCTCTATCCTTGGGTTAATATTTTCTATTTATAAAGCTTTCTTTTATTTTATTATGATAATGTATCAGAATCATCTTTGACCGAGTGAACTATTCCCTTTATTGAAAGTAAGACGCTGCTATTAAGGCATATTTTAAATTTATAATTTTCCAATTTTATTATCTTGCAAATCACTCATTCGAGGGTGATTCTATTCTTTAATATATAATATAATCACATAGTTTAAAATCTACATGTTATTGATTTTAATCTAATATGAGAGTATGTGTGAGGTCAATGATTAAATATGTCCCCTAATGCATGATTGCGTATATAAATCTATACTTACTTTTCAAACCCACAAGCATGCATTTTTCTATTTTAATTACCATGTTCTACTTTAATTATAAAGTTCATCTTTGACATCGAGAATGTGCGGACCCTTTTAAATGAATTTCGGAGAATTTGATTGGGCATTTCTCTTAATCCGAGTAAAACCCATTCAGTATGTTTTATATACACTAGTCTCATATTGCTGGTAAATGAATTGGTTGTTGAGACTGCTTTGTTTTATTTTTCCAAGGATTCTTTACACGGCAAAGTCCGTTCTTTTCGTATATTGCAAGTTTCCAGGCAGAGTGTGTTCCAAATGACACACCTGGGAATTAAACGCAATCATCACACAGTCACTAAGTTTTGGCTGTTCATAAAATACTTTCCTACGGGTTAGTGGCGAGATGCCTTCTATAATTATTCCGGATCTTCAATATTGTTTTATTTTATATTTATTTTACAAAGCATTTGTGACTTAAACGTGTCACACCCTCCAACTTTAATAAATTCATTATCAGAAATACTGACCTCCCAATGCAACTCTATTATTATTATTCTCAAATAAATGCTTTGATCACATTCCCACTTTGTTGCTTAGTAAGCTTTTGTCCGTGCTATTCTCAAAATCAATAAATATTTTATATCACTTAATTTCAAATATTTTCTTAAACTTGTATAATTGCTCAAAGCACCTCGCACATGTTCCTATCTCGTCAAGCACATTATCGTAATGCTATTAGCCCGTGGAATAGAATACATCACTTTGTTTTAAAGTCTTTTGTCATTTATTGAAATATAATGCCCACAATTATTTAATACGCATCCCTGTCTTATATAAGCAGACAGTGGCATTATATATATAATTTATATGAATAAATTTTGTGAAATTATTTAAAACTAAATTTGATCTCTTATTTTATTTGATTCCTATCACTGTCTCGCTCTATAGATATATATATTTTCTGCATTTCTTTTGTAAATCCATAGACGTTAATTAGCCACCCAAGCTTCTTTTAGTATAGAGTCTTTTGTTTCTCCCTGACCACCAGGCACTGGTCAAGGGTCATACTAGTAGTGGCATCAGATGCGTTGTCACATAGATGGCGCTGTGAAAGTTGGGCTTTAGATTCAAACTTAGTATATCTAGAAGGCAACCCCTCCTAGAATGTTCAGTTTCGTGTCTGGGGTTTGAATTCTGCAGTGTGTTAGCGAGATAGACGATTCTGACTGTTACATAGTAAATTTTTTTTTCTGCGTCCATGGCTTGCCCAAATGTGGGGCCTCGAATATTTAAACACCCACATCTCTGTAGATTTTAACTAGTTAAACACCCACATCCCTGTAGCTTAATTTTAGCATTTTGTTTCGTATTTAATCATTCAAATCCTTTATATTTTTGACGTATATAATATTTTTCAAACTCTATATTATCTATATTGTTTATTTACATGTATATTTCATATATTTTGTTTGACTTGGGCATTCAATTACTTATTCTATATAATCAGAACTTGTCCAAACTTGCTATAGTGCGATACGAGCCATCTGTATTTATCTGTATTGTTGTTTCCTTTAAGTCACGCTATATACGCAAGGCGTGAATTACTTAAATATTGTCCCAAGAGAATATTGTGACAATCTATGAATATTTCAAATATTGTATTAGCTATCAAAATAAAGTTTTATCGGCTCAACGTGCAAGATAGCATAATAATAATTTTATACGGTAATGACCTAGATATGTAATAGGCTATCGTATGGAATTCAAAAATTCAATAATAAATAAAATATTGTAATCAATAAATAAAAAAAATGTGAATGTTTTAACGAGTGCCCGTAGTTAAATGGAATAATTCAAAATTAATTTTGGGAAGCTAACAGTCTATGGATATTTTTTAACTGGTGACATGGCGCCCAAGGGTAATTTCATTAAATGGAGTTACTTCTAAAATAAATTTTGTCACCAGGCTAAATTCTTTTATATGTAATTTGTTTTTTTAACATGTGTAAATTTTTCTTAGACCAAATAATGAGACGTGAATCGGATCAATAATTGTATAAATATAAATATATGTATGCTAATCTTAAATAAAAAGGAATGAAATAAGTATACCCGGATCTAGCGAATGTTAACATATATAAATAAAATTGCTTGAGTTTAAAAATATATATGTTAGCAAAATATCTTGACAGATAGATTTTAAGAGATTTTTGTATATACGGGCAGTTAAAAATATATATGTTGGCAGCAGATTTAAGCGAGAAATTTTAGCAGTAGTAAGAGGGAAGTAGTTGGGGTTTTAGTGATAAACATAAAAGCAGTAATTAGGCCAACAGAACCGAGAGGGAGATAGCCTATTAGCCATTAATAAAATTTGAAGTCAAACATAATAATCACAGAGAACCAAACAAGGAAAATATAATAATAGTATTTTTTACTGTATGAGTTTTAATAAGTTCAACCGCAAAACAGCTTAAAAGTTTTCTCTATCGGTGCTATAGATTGTGTTTTAAAAGTACACCTATTTGTTAAGAAATTTTTTAAAATATATTAAATAGTTAGCCGTAAAATAAAAATAAAAGTCATCATCATCATCGATCATGATAATCATCCAAGGCCATGAAAAATATGGATACTAATGAGATCCAATTCCGGAATCTTATAGAGATGTGGGAGCAAAGTGAAGAAAGAGTGAAATGATAGGAAGAAGAGCAAATCCGCAGGAGAGCTGAGGAATGTAAAGAGTTGGCCAAACTCATCCACGAATTGGCACAAGTGAGAGAGGGACAGAAAGCCCTCCAACTTGCATTTGAAAAATGCTGCATGAAGAATGATAAAAGGGTCATTGAACCAAAAAAAGATGAAACAGACCTGAACTCAGTAGGGTCATTAACAGATGAATCCCTGAACCAGAAGTTAGAGTCCAATGATTTGGCAAATGAAAAAAATGATCCACCAGACATAGGATCTCAAACCCAGCCAACCAAGCTCAACACTAGAATATTCCATGAAGTAGAAAAATGTCCTGAACTTTCTTTGGAAAGAGTACTTCCATTAAATGATGTCCAGGACACAGGACATCAAACCCAGCTAACCAAGCTTCGTCACATAAAAAATTTTCACGAAGTCAAAAAATGTCCACAACTGTATTTAGACGAGATATTTCCAGCCAAGAATGTATGGGACTTACGGATTCAAACCCAGCTAACCATGCTTACCACCAGCATCAAAGTACTTAAAGAAAACCAGGAAAATATCCCACCTGATATAGCAAGAATATATCGAATAAAGGAAATAGTGAAAACAACGATGGCACTGGATTTCAGCGCATGGGCCAAGGAGCCACACGATAAGTCAAATAATTGTGACAGCCTAAAGCTACAGTCATTAACAACCCACTCTGGATTTCAGTCCCTGGGCTAAAGAACCACCAGACAAAGTAAAGAGGCCTGATAATCGGAGACTGCACTTATTAAAATATAAAGGCAGGTATTACCCACCAGACCCAGGATTATAGTAGTTTTTTAAACAACAACAACAAAAAAAAAACACAAAAAAAATGGACACGTCGCAGTATAAAGGAGATCGGATATAAAGTGTTAAACTATTAGATTTTAAATAAAATTTTGTTGAAGGGGGGAGAGATAATAGAAAATGTTCACTAGATGGTAGATTTATTAATATGATCCGGGTATATAATTCAGTTTCGTGTCTTCATTATATTTATATCCTGTACATTATGGGTTATCTTGTAAATTTTGTTTATGCAGGCTTCATAGGTGGACACCTGTTGTAAGATCTTTTTTTTAACAATTTTTTTTGTTCCATCACTAAGGAAATGTGAAACAGTAAGGTCTGCTTTGCAGATCTTCGTTTCACCTTTTCTCACCTATTTCCTATCTCATACCTTAGTTTGAACCCCAATCTATCGTAGTGTGTCTGCAATATGCTTATATGCCGAAAATGCCGCCTAATTTTAAATCACGAGTACAATGCTCATATTATATATATAAGTCATTCCCAAATAAATAAAAGATTATAGGTTATGTATATGTTCACATAATTTTGATTTATTAAAAAGTAGGTTATATAAGTCGTAATTGCGCACACACTATGGTGTGCATTTTAAAACATATCAAAATTATAAATTGTTAAAGTTATTTTGTTTGAATCTATTTACAAATATATATTACTGTCGTAATATATTTTGATTTAAAATAAAATTCATTTAGTAAATATTCGTTTAGTAAATAAATTCAAATATTGCAAATTAAAAGTAAAATAATTTTCTTTAATTTAATAAAAGTTATTCCAAATATTTCTGTTTAAATAAATCAGGGACAATAGTTTAATTAGTTAATGTTCTATAAGTTTATCTAAAAACAGCAGATGTCCACTTAAGGTTTTCTTTAATTAATAAAAGTAATTTTTAATTAAATCTAGTTTGTAATCCGAATTTCGACAGGGAAATTAACAAAAGAAATTAATTAATGTTGAATTCCTTTAGACATTGGGATAGATTTAATTACAGCTGATAAGTCTGATATATTTTTGTAATGCTCCAGGGCAGTTCTATTATTAACGTCTACTATAAAAAGAATGGTTTTCTTTTGTTCTCCAGTTTTTTTCTAATGTTTCTAAGAGAAATCATTCTGAGTTCTATTTTAGTAATTTGTAAATCTTGACATGACAGAGTAGAGCACAAAAGGCTATTTCTCTCTGGAATGGTCATCTGCTGCTGTAGACCATCGGAAGTTATTACACAGAGAACCCCGGAACTGCTGCTGCTGCTGCCAAAAATATGAACATTTCCAGATTTTGCTGTTAAATTATATAAAAACCTGCTGACCATCAATATACCTGAATGCTTCTCCAGAGGTAACCCTAAATTAACCCAAGAGCTCTTGTGATAACTAACATGCTATAGCTATTTAAAATTGTTTTCCTTATATTTCACATAACTTCATTATGTATTTCTTTAACGTGTTTAAATATACTCAACATTTTGCTCTCTATCCTTGGGTTAATATTTTCTATTTATAAAGCTTTCTTTTATTTTATTATGATAATGTGTCAGAATCGTCTTTGACCAAGTGAACTATTCCCTTTATTGAAAGTAAGATGCCGCTATTAAGGCATATTTTAAATTTATAATTTTCCAATTTTATTATCTTGCAAATCACTTGTTCGAGGGCGATTCTATTCTTTAATATATAATATAATCACATAGTTTAAAATCTACATGTTATTGATTTTAATCTAATATGAGATTATGTGCGAGGTCAATGATTAAATGTGTCCCCTAATGCATGATTGCATATATAAATCTATACTTACTTTTCAAACCCGCAAGCATGCATTTTCCTATTTTAATTACCATGTTCTACTTTAATTATAAAGTTCATCATTGATGTCGAGAATGTGCAGATCCTTTTAAATGAATTTTGGGGAATTTGATTGGGCATTTCTCTTAATCCGAGTAAAACCCATTCAGTATGTTTTATATACACTAGTCTCATATTGCTGGTAAATGAATTGGTTGTTGAGACTGCTTTGTTTTATTTTTCCAAGGATTCTTTACATGGCAAAGTCTGTTCTTTTCGTATATTGCAAGTTTCCAGGCAGAGTGTGTTCCAAATGAACACTTGGGAATTAAACGCAATCGTCACACAGTCGCTAAGTTTCAGCTGTTCATAAAATACTTTCCTACGGGTTAGCGGCGAGATGCCCCCCGTAATTATTCCCGATCTTCAATATTGTTTTATTTTATATTTATTTTACAAAGCATCCGTGACTTAAATGTGTCACACCCTCCAACTTTAATAAATTCATTATCAGAAATACTGACCTCCCAATGCAATTCTATTATTATTATTCTCAAATAAATGCTTTGATCACATTCCCACTTTGTTGCTTAGTAAGCTTTTGTCCATGCTATTCTTGAAATCAATAAATATTTTATAACACTTAATTTCAAATATTTTCTTAAACTTGTATAATTGCTCAAAGCATCTTGCACATGTTTCTATCTCGTCAAGCACATTATCGTAATGCTATTAGCCCGAGGAATAGAATACATCACTTTGTTTTAAAGTCTTTTGTCATTTATTGAAATATAATGCCCACAATTATGTAATACGCATCCCTGTCTTATATAAGCAGACAGTGGCATTATATATATAATTTATATGAATAAATTTTGTGAAATTATTTAAAACTAAATTTGATCTCTTATTTTATTTGATTCCTATCACTGTTTCGGTCTATAGATATATATATTTTCTGCATTTCTTTTGTAAATCCATAGACGTTAATTAGCCACCCAAGCTTCTTTTAGTATAGAGTCTTTTGTTTCTCCCTGACCACCAGGCACTGGTCAAGGGTCATACTAGTAGTGGCATCAGATGCGTTGTCACGTAGATGGCGCTGTGAAAGTTGGGCTTTAGATTCGAACTTAGTATATCTAGAAGGCAACCCCTCCTAGAATGTTCAGTTTCGTGTCTGGGGTTTGAATTCTGCAGTGTGTTAGCGAGATAGACGATTCTGACTGTTACAGTACTACTTTTTGAATTTATGGAAAAAATTTCTATAGTTGTATAGAGAAAATGAATGTACAATTACTACAGATGCTTGCAACGTTCAGTATGATATATAAAATTGAAAATACGATAGTATTTATTGAATTATTAAATAGTTTTATCAATTAATAATAAAATTTTAACACTCTATAAATCTGTGAGTTGTAATACAAATTTTTAAACTTATATTTGAAAAGGGTTAATAAATTTTATACTTACTTGTTTGATTTTTCACTTATATCATAAAAGGCTTCATGATATTTTTTCTAGACTCAAAGTGATTACATAAAGATAAGATATGGACACCATTTCCTATGCTTACACAAGCTGTTAAAACAGTAGATATCTCTCCATACAGTAGGGCCACCCAGTGCAAGGCTTAGTATATCAATGAATGCAAGAAAGTTTTCCATAAAAGAAGGCTGCTGGAGGGTTGTATTAGATCCTAAGATCTAGGTGTAGTACTCTCAGATCCAAGACTTCTCACTGATGATAGCTATAGGTTAGGAATTAGTGTAGGGATATTGGGTGAGTAGGCACTAGACAGGGATTTTATGCACAAACCTTCTTGCATCCATTGGTTGCTAAGGTTTGTACTGGGGGGGGGGGCACTACTGTATGGATAATTTGGGTTTGGGCAAAGATAAGGGGGATTTATATATAAAGGCCATAGAGTCGACAAAGATTATGTTGTGGAAATGGGATGGATCAGAATATAGAAAAACTTAGAGTGGGGAATGGAAGGTAAAGTGGTTAATAGGTTTCTCTGGGCATAGTTTCTGAGAGATTCCTGACTCCATTTAAGGAGAAGTCAGAATGCATCACATCACATCACATCACATATTGTTTTAACAAAAACAGTATGCTTACTATGGAATTTCATTTTGGAAATTTCTGAATCAGATAACACAACATATAGATGTATTTAGGTTTGTTTGCCTTCCATTTGACAAATTATAATTTTTAATACTTAAAACTATTAATATAATTGGTGAATTGTGCGCTAGTACGCAGCTAAAGAGAAGTTGGATCTTTAGAGTTGATGTACTAAAACCGCTTAGCATATATACACCAACTCTAAAGCTCCAACTTCTCTTTAGCTGCGTACTAGAGCACAATTCACCAATTATTTTAATTAAAACGAAGTATAATCATAAACACTATTAGTATTGAAAAAATACAGAAAGTATATAATTTTAGCTATTTGTATTAATACAGTGTTTTTAATGTGAATCTTTATGACTAAGATTTTAGAAATGTACACCTGCAAATCTCAAAGTGAGCTCACGGACCATCCGAATCTTAATCAGTTAGTTATGACTTAAGAGGATATGATAATAACTCTCAAGATTTATTTATTACCCATAATAATAGAATATAACTTTTTAAAATCATATAATAAAATTCTTTTAAATATTTTTGTTATTAACTGTTTTTTTTTTTTTTTTCTGGTGGTTTACCCAGCAATGTAAAGGAAGTATTTAAATATTAAGTTTCTTTAAAAACTGTATTTATATTTCCTTAAAAAAAAACTAGATAAAAAATGACTAATCTCATAAAATGTTTCTGAGTCATATTTTAACATTATTATTTTAAAATAATTTAAAAAATTTTAAACCATTAAGTTTTTTTTTTTAAAAAATAAATTACTATTTTTTTTCTTTTTCTAATATTAAAAACTATTATGATTCAATTTATATGTTGAAAGCTTTTCCATGATGGTACGGATAAAAGTAATTTACAAGTTTTAAAATATATATTATAAATTTAAAACATATATATACTGATGCATTAAAATTCATTAAAATTTTAAAAAAATATTCTTTCCTAGAGTGGGAAACATTAATCTTTTGAATAACTTTTTAATTGCGCTCATATAAAGTAATTCTATAAAACTTGTAAAAAAAAAAAAAGACTTACTATTTTTAATAAAAGAAATATGTATTTGCAAAATCCATATTGATAAGGTTTTAATGCGATTTAATTTAAAGGTGCCAATATTCCAGCACTCGCAATTATGACATCCACCTTCCCCAGATAAATATCCTAAATATGAGTCGTAATAATTTATTAAGCTAGAAATTATCCTATTATTTTTACTCTCGGTGTAGTATGAAGTGCGCTTTGGGGGTAAATAATCAAATATTTAATTATTGGTATTCATAAAAAGTTTGAGTCCTGCAAGTTCAGAGCTGGACTGCAATCTATGGATCTTGAGTATTAGAGTCCCCCCTCTACTATTGCAATAAATCACACAGGGTATTTTAAGATGTGATATGTTGGACTATTTCCATCATTTATGCGCGAATGCTGAAGGTATAGAAAATGTTAAACTTTATTTAAACTTTTAAATACAAACAACTTGTTAGTAATAACACACAAATAGACTAACCTGTATTGTCTATTTGGGTGTTATTACTAACAAGTTGTTTGTATTTGAAAGTTTAAATAAAGTTTAAAATTTTCTATACATTCAACATTCACTCATAAATGATGGAAATAGTCCAACATATCACATGTTATAATATATCATCATTACAAACCTTCAGACAAATACACAGGGTATTTTATCTTTTTATGATATCTTTTTTAATGTGATTAAATAAAAGTTGGATATATTTATTAATTTATACTCTTTTTTTCATTTCATTTTTTTATCATTGCACTAAACCATATAAAGGAAAATAATTGTGACAGACCAAATCATAATCCATGAAACTTGAGATCCAGAGTATATCATTCTACCAGTTCAGAGATCAATCTTATAGAAGGACAAAATACCTGAAAAAAATTCTCCTAGATGGTATTGGTTTCTATTTTTTGAAAGTGACATCAATGGTATATTTTTAAATTGTAGTAGTTAGCTATGAAGAACATGATCATTGAACTATAAATGCACCTAAATGTAAATTCTGAATCAGATTTGTTTCCAGCATAATAAATTATCATATGTGTCATCAAATGAGTCTTCTGATAAAGAAATGAGTGTATATCCACAATAGTTAGTTATAAAGAAAATGATAATTGAACTATCATCATCATCATTGTCAATCATTATCAATCCACTGCAGGATAATGGTCTCTTCAAGTTCAATCCATCTCTCTGATCTCTAGTCTTTTTTTTCACATCACCTCTACACACTTTCTTATTTCATCCAACTATCTCACATGTGGTCTCTTTCTGGGTCTTTACAATCTCTTGGAATCCAGTTTAAGATTTCAATAGTCCATTTATTATCATCTTTTCTAGAAATATGTCCAGAACAACTCCATTGTTTTAATTCTTTCATCAATGCCAGTAACACCTGTTTTTTTTCTTATTCATATATTGCATTTTTGATTCTTCTGTTACTCCTAACACATATCTCTCCATAATTCTTTGAATGGTCTGAAGTCTCCATATTTCTTTTTTATTGTGTCCAAGATCCATAAGTAAGAACTGGTAAAACACATTTATTAAAAATTTTCTTTTCAAACACATGGGCATATTTCCTTTTAGTATTAAGTTATTTCTACCAAAAGCACTCCAACCAAGTTTAATTCTATGATTAGTATCATCCATTATGATTCCATCTGTAGTAATAATCTGACCAAGGTATTTATTTGTTGTTGCTTACTTCTTCTAACTCATCATAATTAATCTTTATTTTCATTTTTTTGAGAAAACCTATTGAACATTATTAGTTTTTTTAACATTTACCTTTAGTCCTACTTTTATACTTTCATCTGATGACTCCTAAATATTAATTCTGAATTGCATTTGTTTGCATTATGTTAAAACATCACATGATTTTTTTGATGAAGAAATGAATAATTCAGTGTACTCTTTGGAAAAAAATGTGATAAAAAGGACAAATCACAGATATAATAATAATTGTTATTGATAGCACAAAACAGTGGCTATAATGTGTTAGTTTATCGTTAGTGAAACAATATCACATTTCATGGTTCATTTGCACTTAGCTCATTTGTTATGATACTGATCCATTCTGAGTAAATAAATAATGCAACTATTACCATTTTATAGGTAATAAATTACAACCATAGGATGCTATTATCAAGTAGATATATTGTGCATCCTATAAAATGAAAGTTGTCCATATTAAATATGGCACTATAACATCAGCATGCATCAGAAAAACAATTTTAATAATTCTAATATGGTTGTATTTTTACTTAGCATGCAATGGGGATTTATTAATGGTTTTTGATGTTGGAAGAAAGATAGACCAAACTCAATACTGTATAGGTGAATGTTTGACATTCATCACGAAACACATTGTTGTGAATTCTTTTTTTTTTACTTAGAAGTTAACTATCCAAATACCACCATGGACTACCTTAATAGCTGGGAGTATATTTCAAGTTGCTTTTTAATTAGTAATGGAAGTAATCATAAATAACTTATTTTTTAAAATTTAATACTTTACAACAAAATTACACATGCGTTGAGGCACTTGAAAGAGAAGCTATACTAAATACTTATATGAATCAGATAAAATAATTGACAGCCGAGTGCTTTTGAAGCATATTGCCTCACATTTATAGCCGTAAAAAACAAAAGAAGTTGCCAGAGTTTATCAAACATTCTTGGTTGGCAGTGAACCAATTTATATTTCCCTATCACCTATTTAAATAAATGTGAGCTACTTTTAAATGCCAGATGAAATGACAGAAGATATCAGACCAATTTCTACTTATTAGATTACCTGATTAAGAAGTAAATGTTTTCCATAGATCTATGAGAATCACTCAGCAATCCTATCTTTATAAAAAGGCAAAACCAGACTAGCAATATAAGTCAATTTTCCTGGAGCACAAGCTTGCTACAGGATACATATTTTCCACTTAATATTATTAAGATCATCTGCACAGAGAGGGATGATCATAGGAGAAAGTTCAAGGAGGCATGTTATTGCAAGAGACCCAAATTCAATTAAAAAAAGGCCATCGTATCAGAAACCTACATTTATTTTTAAAAAATAGACATTTTAAACATCATAGTGAAGGAGGCCTGGTTCTCATTCATTGGAATCCTCCAATCACTTATGGCTCACCACTCATGAAGGATCAAGGGCCCAACAGCCTCTTCAGAGAGATGAAATTAATAGATAACTGATTGAAAACATTAAAGTCTAATGCTGGTAATGTACCTGAAATTATCAAGCTAAAACACTTTTATAAGGCCAAACAAAAATCATTTGCAGAATATATATCTATTAAAAGATCAAAGATCTACCTAGCATCACCAAACTGCTAGACCAAGGGATACATTAGATGGATGCTTGGGACAGAAAGAAAGCAAGCTACTCCAAAAGTGATAATGACATATGAGAAAACATTCATTGGGCCAGCTATGCTAGACAAAATCTTGGAACACTTTAGAAGAAACTTGCATAAAGGTGATGCAGGTGTAAATTCTGTGTGGAATGTTCATGGAGACTGGGTAGATCATGGGATTACAGAGGAGATGCTGAAAAGCAAGTTGGTATCTCTCCCTGACCAGGTACATCCAGAGCTTCATGGAATTCCCTGGTTTCTCATCATGCATTTGAATCAATTTGCTATTCCAATTACGTTCAATATGGTAAATCACCTGGCAGATGAATGCAGAGACATTCCATATTTATACCCATTGTTCTAGTACCTTTTTAAAGAAGCACAGGCCACCTATAGAACTTTCAAGTCTGACACTCTATTTCAATGATTCCTTTATTAATTAAAATTATAGAATCAGTAATCAAAGATAATATTCAAGGTAAAATTCTATCCTCAATATCTCAATCACAGTACACCAAAAAGAGGTCATCAACTATCAATGCCATAGGACAAGTTAAAACATTAGGAGACCTTATAAGGACCCAGATGAAATACAGACTTATTGCTGTACAGCTGGACATCTCTGCAGCCTTTGACAAAGTCTGAACTGACATCCTTCTAAAGGTTCTGGCTGAGTACTCCATCCTGAAAATACTCATTCAGGTAATAGGCAACCTACTAAGGAACCAGATGATATTCATCACATTGGATGGTAGATTAACATCTGGTTTAAACTTTCCCATTCCATACCTCAGGAATCCCCCTGAGTGCTCTGTGCTTTATAGCCTACATCAACCTCCTCTTGATAGATATAGAGAGGAGGCTGGCATCCATGTCCCTTGTATCAGGAAGAAAGTTAAGTGTTTCACCTATATGGATGATATAATGGTGGTATTGCCATTGGCCAAATACTTGAACCTATTTGGAATCATTTTAGACAATTATACATCAAAATACAATTTAGAGATCAATATTCTTAAGTCTGCAGTCTGGAATAATGCCACTGGCAAGAAAATTCCAGCAAAACTTATAACCAGACCTCAGAAATTTTTGGAGTTCCCTATTTACAGATCACCAATAGCCATGACTAAACAAATCCAAGACTCAATTCTGGAATGCACATATAGATTCATCAAATCATTATCCAAAGTCTATTTGGAATGGTAGCTTTGTTTAATATGAAAACCTTCACCAAAATAACTTATTTCCTCTCTGTGATAAAATTAACCAGATCATTTGAAAATAAAATAAAAATTCTATCTACTCAAAGCTTCTCTGTGGTGGGAAGTCATTTCCATAAGCTTAAAAAAGATGCAGTGATCTTGCAAGCTTAATGGCATGTCCCTTCATTTATTATCAGCTTTCTATGTTCAGAGGGCACATAACTTTATTCACAGTTTGGCACTATCTTTCTATTAAGAGGAAATCACAAAACTTGTTTCTCCCATAGATCATCCTCTGCCAAGTACGCTGGGATTGGATCTCAATGCTGGTTTATTCCCTGAGAGAGCTGACACATCCAACTAAATTATCATTTGATTAAAAACTCAATATATAGGAAGCATATTACCTGATTAATCCAGAATTACAAATTATTCATAGCAAATTAAATATAACAAATCAAAAGTTGATTATCAAATTCTAGGTTTTGTGGCATTGAGCCCAAATATCTGGACTTTACTATCAAATATAACATGGATTTGTTGCCCACAAAGTGGTTTCTAGTGTATAAGAGAGGTTTCACTAAGCTTGTGTTTTTAGTGTTTAAGAGAGGTTTCACTAGGCTTGAACCTACTTGCCAATTGTGTAAACATAGTGAAGAAACTATAGATTATCTAATTAATGATTGCATTAGATTAACAAAAATAAGAAAAATAATCAGCTATCACTCAAAAATTAGACTACACACAATCACCTCCATTGAGGACTTTTGTGAACTCCAGGACTTACTCAAGGATTAGAAATTTCAATATTTATAATATACACAATGTGGGCTGTTCACTGTAAATTGGTCTTTGGTGTATCAGGACAAGAAGAGGAGCTCTTCTTTCTCAGGACAATGTATAAAATCAAAACAAGAGATGACCTTTGCTCCTTCAAAAAATTATTTGAAGACACTTTGTTCCTTTTTGACATTCCCAATTTAGACTAATCAAAAGTGACAAAGTGATATCACAGCTCAAATGTTCATAACTCATTATCAATGTCTGTAATTTTTTTTTCATGCTCATTTTTCCAATGTTGATTAACACAATCCTACTGTATTACTAGTTTTTTTTTTCACAGTAAAAATTATATTTTAAAATTTTTAAAAGAAGAAGGAATCTTGCAACTTTTTGTCAAAAAAATAGAACATATAGTCAGCCTGCTCCCTCTGTTGTTAGTTAGTTAATTTTGCACTATGATTCTGACAAAAAGTTGCCAAAAGTTAACTCAGAGCTATTAAGTTAAAGTATATATATATATATGGATTAAAAATACCTTTTCATAGTGGCTTGATTCAGCTTAAGTTTTTGAAGTATTACATATATATTCTGACATAGAATGTTAAACCATTAAACAACACATGATCACCATCTCTTATGCTAACACACAACTGTTATTAAAGAGGCAAAACTCTCCATACAGTAGTGCCACCCTGACAGAAACTAGTCTGGGATATTGATGAGTAGGCACTAAATGGAGATTTTATGCACAAGCCTTCTGGCATCCATTGATTACTCTGGTTAGCACAGGGTGGCACTACTGTATGGAGAGTTTTGCCTGTTTAACATAGAATGTTTTGAGTTGGTACTTTCAAGTGCATGCTACACATAATATACCATAATATAAGTTATATCTTACTTTCCCTAAATACTGAATTTTTATATAAAATTGCAGTGGATATTTATGGAAGTGATCTTGTTGTTACAGAATGCATGTAATTTATCATATAAAGATGGCTGTTTCACCAAATCTCTCTAGCTATAAAATTTATTGATTTTTACACAATCACATATATGAATTACATACAATCTAGTATATTGGAAACTGTAAATAAGTTAATATGGCTCTACTAGAATAAGGCACTTATTATTAGATGTAGAGATGCTTTGAGTCATGTGGATAATAATTCTAAAGAAGAGAATCATACAATCATTGAAAGTAATTTTCACATTATTCTTCTATTCAAGGTGAATTCTAAATAATTATTTTTGTATAAATAGTTTCATTTAATCCATATTTTTATTATTATATACTAATAGTGATTTTTCACTTTATATTTGGAATTCAAATTTGCAAATGTTTGTCAATCTACATAATGAAGTGGTTTCTTTAGTCACTATAACCTAATGCTAACTGCACTTTTGGTAGCTATGATTACGTTGATCTTCACTGAAAGTGCACTTAGCATTAGGTTAATTAAGAAAAAAGAAACTACTTCATTACACAATCAAACAAATGTTTACAAATTTGTATTATGTACTAAGAATGTTCAGCATAATTTAGAGAAAAAGCATTCTGAACTCTGGAGCTTGAGGTCCATGAAACATGACTCCAGATATCATTTGCCATTGTTCAAACTCACATAAACTTTTCAATAATAAATCATTTACTTCATTCTTCATTGTTAGATGCAGTGGTAGATTGGAAAACATTAGAACTCAAGTATCATGACTCCAGCAGTGTTTTTTTATAAATGCCTGAACAATTTAGCATTTGGTTCTGCATGATTTGGTGGAACAGTAGAATGGCAGATTGTGTCACTTAGATACTGGACCATGGCCCAGTTCTGACATTTCTGGTGCTCAAAACTTTAAAAAACTTCTGTGTAATAAATGATTTTTTAAAAAAAACTTTTACAAAGAAATGCATCATTTGGATTTTTATTTAAACATTTGTACATGCACCATTTCTATATCACTTTGAAGATAGTATTTTTACATTTATTTATTTTTACTAATGGAAAACTCAGTAAATAGATTTTAAATGGTTTTAAGAACAAACTGGATAAAGTATGACTCTAAAAGACAATATATTCTCAAGTGGCATTGATCCAATTGTTCCAATGACTTATATTCAAAAATAGCAGCATATGTCAGTCACAGGTACACCTCTGTTCCAACCCTTTTATCACCAATAATCAATTTTTATGCAAAAAACATTTTTAACCTAAAAATATACATATCTTAATTAATATTTTAAGCAAAAACTCCATCACTTTTCAAGACTCACAAATAGCATGCTGCACTTTGGTAGTGCATTTCTCAAGATTGGTCACTTTTTAGCTCCAACTATGAGTCATAGAACATATTTTTGTGTAGAGGAGTTACATTATGTTTGTGCTTATTGATATATACAAAAGAATTATTGTACAGAGTAATAGAGAAAAATTGTTTAGCCTTAGGATAGTCAATTAGTAATTGGTTTCCTAGCAACATCAAAGTTAAAAGTTATCTCTGTTTATATTGATATAATCTATTTATTTCTATTATTTATTTAGTATATATATATATATATGTGTAGTGATGACTATATAAACCAAATGATGAAACACAAATACATCCATATATGGAAATACTGCTCTATTGTTTTTATTTGATGTTTTGTAATACTGTATTTTAACTTTCTTACAGAAACCATGTCTAATAGTAGTTTTTTAATGTATTCAATTCTCTGCCATATGTTTCCAATAAAAATAATCAGCATTGTGCTTCTTTAAAAGTCTTTGAAATAATCATTATAATGTAAATTCGATCTGCCTTCCATAAAAACCATGATCAAGTTCACTAGAAAATACCCTTTTAGGAAGACTTGTATTGTTCATTTGTTTTAAAGATTCAATGCAACAAAGATATGATTTTATAAAAGTGGACTCTATATTATCACAACCAGCTAGTTGAGGAGCATGTTGATGATTGTATGCACTTCTATTATATTTTTAAAATTTTTAAATGCATTCTTAAATAAAACTTTTCTAATATGCCCTTATATTATACTGATATGGTGCTCAAGTTCTACTTTCATACAATAAATTAGGTAAAGTATCCAGTTTTGGTAATTATTTCCCTATGATAAAATGTCTATTTTTTAATTTTTTAAAAGCAACAGTAACACAATAGATCCTATGCTGTTTATCAACAACTAAATCCATCTTTCTCCTAAAAAATCTATTGTGATATTAAAATTAGTTTACATTCTCAAGTTGATAACATTAAGGACAAAATAAATCATCTTTAAACTAGCAATACAATAATTATCTGCATACTGTAAACTTAGAATCTAAGAAGATAAAGCTCTTGTTTCCCCTATATCATACCATGATATCTCTTTATTAAGTCACACATAAAAAGTTTCAAAGACCACTGTTATAAATATTTAAAACAATGTTGGAGCAATTACATATCCTTGAAAATAAAACCATCAAAACATCACATGATCATCATTTCATAAGCTAATGCATGCTGAAAATAAGAGTACCAAACTATACAGTAGTGCCACCAAGTTAACAAAATGGGTAAAAGGTGGCTACTGTAGGGTTGCAATAGATCCTAAAATCTAGGTGCAGCAGCCACAAGGTAGAAACTAGTCTGGGAATGTTGGATCAATAGGTTCTAGATATAGATTTTATGTACAAACCTTCTTGCATCCATTGATTACAAAAGTGTGAACTTAGTGGCACTACTGTATGTAGTTTGGTGTTCTTAAAAATACTAGTTTATATTTTAAATGCCTAAAATTTTTACCTGTGGTAACACATTATCCCGTTCTGTCATGCAGAAACTGTATAATACAAATAAAGTTTGATAACAATCTATTAATTTCAAATAATGCCATAGATTTATTAATTAATTGGGAAAATGTCTTGACCAAATCAAAAAAGTAATATATTAATCATTCTTTTGTTCCCAAATTTTTTTGCATTTGCCTGGCATCAAAAATCCTGTTTATAATTCTTCTTGATTGTCTAAAACCACAGTGAGTTTTAGGTAAACATTTGTCTATGACTGAAAGTAACCTATTCAACAATATCCTTGAAAGTACATATTATGACACTTGCTGAATGTTTATGATGAAGATATAGACCAATACAAATTTCTTTATGATCAGGTGATTCAACTTCTTGGACATGTGTTACTAAATAAAGTCCAATATTTTTGAAGCTTACATATCATTTTTATATTTGCAAATATCTCAAGATATTTCATCAGGATATCTGCAGCCTTTAAGATTACAAAAAATTGTTTTGATTTTAATAAGTTGAATATCTTTGTTTAAACATAGATGAGTAGATGTTTTCCTGAAGGTTTGTGGTAATGGTGTTCTAGTTGTATTTTTATATTGGCCAATCTATTTCCATCATCTGAGTATTGAATGTGTTTAGTAAAATGTAACTTAATTTAAGTATTCCAAATACATTAAACTGTTAGTAGTAGCACATCAAATAATGTTTCAAAAAATATTATTCTTCCCTCTTCTTCAAATGTTGCTGGCCTGACCAGTGATAGTACTAGCATGGGATTCCAGCCTGGACCCTTAGATTCTTGAGTGTTGAATTTTAAGGTAAAGATACAAAGCATAAAATTTAAAGAAGCTGCTTACATGACAATGGCAAAAAAATCCCATAAGCCAACAAAGTGTGCCTATACATAATATATGAAAACCACTAATCAACTTTGGTCTTAGGAAAAAGTGGGAAAATCAAGAGGAACCTCATAGGTAAGTATATGAAATTTCTATTGACTGTTGCCATTGCCATGATGGCTCAGTTGGTTAGAGCATTACCTTAAAAATTCAATACTCAAGAATCTAAGGGTCTAGGTTTGAATCCCATGCTAGTACTGTCACTGGTCAGGCCAGCAACACCTGAAGAAGAGGGCAGAATAATACCTCTCAAACCTGTTTGATGTACCATTATTAACAGTTGAATGGATTTGGGATATTTAAACAAAGTTAAATTTTTCTAAAGACATTCAATACTCATATTAGATTATGAAAATATTTCTTAGATTCAGATGTTGCTTTCTGTATATCAAAAAAGGTTTAGAGTGATGGTAAGTTATTTCCTTTGCAGTTTTAATCCATCAATAATTTTTAAACATTTTGTTAATTGATGAACTTTTGTCTTTAAATTTTTATACTTATTATGGAACTTCTCATTTATTATTTTGTGTAAATCAATAATAATAAGATGGCAGTCAAAAACCAATCATGAAGACTATTTCTAGTGGACCCAAAAATATATTTACTTCTATCATTATTATAATCCTTAAAAACAATTCATGCCTTATTGTATAGCAATTCTGATGATCCAAATTAGGGATTTTAGTGTTTAATATCTGTTGAAATTTAATATATATCATAGATACTTTTAAAAACCAAACATCAATTTTTTTGTGAATATGCATTAAATAAAATCTATTTTTAAAACAACTATTTTAATCTTGAAGTGTGCTAAAATTTATGATCTGTCAAACAATTTGCACTTATGAGTATTCACATAATATAAACTTCTCTTGTATTTTGTCTCTTAATCATAAATCAATCTATTAAATACCTTTGATTTAGTATGGATGCATTGAAATTTCTTCATAACAATTTTTCTGCTTAAACAAAGTATTTGAAATAGTCACTCCATACGTTATATAAAATTCCACTGACATACCATTTGAATTTATTAAAGGCCTGTGTTTTTTTAATTGCTTGCATTAACAATTTTTTAAAAATTTAATATAAATTAAACCCAAGATTTTAAATGTGAGAATGGCAGAATACAAAAATTCTGGGTTTTCAGCCCATCATTTTTATAATAATGAGTTGCTTTAACAATTTTTTTTAAAGATTTAATGTAAATTAAACAAAACATTTTAATATTATATAAATAAATTTCTGAATTTTAATAAAGCTAAATTAAAATTTACATTTTAAAATATACCTATTATATTTGGTAGTGCAAAATATATGTTTACTGAAGCACTCTCTGAGTAAAAAAAATATTTTTTTTTCAATTTTCCAACAGTGTCATGATTAATCATAATAGTTTTTTTAGCTTTATTAATAGTTATCATTTATTAATGCCAGAATATTTTGAGCCCATCATTTTAATATTTTTTGTTAAATATATTTGTAATATTTTTTTAATTGGTTGCTTTAACAATATTTTTTAAGATTTAATGTAAATATGTTTTTGTATTAAACATTACTAAGTATGTTGTTCATCTGAACTATATTAGGAGATTGACAGACTATGAAAGCACAGAGCACCTTAACACCAAATTACAAATTGGCACTTGTGGTTGTTTCTGTAGCTGGCTGGGAACCTTTACCATGAAATATATAGTGTATTTCTGAGTTAAAAGCACTCATACTGATTTTTTTCCACAGTGTTTTTTATTTAATTGGACAAACATTTATACATTCACCAATCAGACAACAGAGAAAATACAGATTATATATATAAAATACTGTTATTTCAAAACACTTGGGGCCAAAATTTACTAGTTTTATATCGACATATGCTTTGAAATCTCCAAAATTTCAATCTTGTAAAAGTTTTTTTTTTTGTGAGCTAAAATGAGTACTGGTTTGTACTAATCAAGTTTTACCATTAATATAATTAGAAATTTCAAGAATAAATTACTTTAGACTACAGCAAAGCTAACATCATTCATTCTTCTTTAACTGATTGATCTGCCTTCCCCAAAAATTTATAGGTATCTAACTATTATATTAAACTTTTATTGTTGAAAGATGAGTTTAACTAATAGCAGCTATATTGATCTTAAATCTTGGCAGCTCTTCAACCAATAGTAATATCTTTCATTTTGATCTTCTGAATTTACATCAAGTATAGTTTGCAAATTTCATGTACTTATATTAGAATAAAAAATTAAAATTATAATACTTATCTTTCGTATTATCATTTTATCATGATTTACCATTACTATGACTGTTACAATTATTATTTTTATCACTTTATTGAATAATTCATCAATGCATGAAAGTCTAGTGAGGGAGATTACTTTAGACAACAGTTTAAGTTTTTTCCACTCCTGTAGTAATAAAAAGAACCCCTAATAGGACTGCATATATATATATATATATATATATATATATATATATACACACATATAGGGATTAAACTATATATACTATAGGAGCATATACTAGATTTGAGACACACAAATTCTAGTTCAGGAAGGTTCAACATATGTATATATATATATAGTATATATATATATATGATACAAAAATATATATATATATATATATATATATATTATATATATTATATATATATATATATAATGTAAGTGGACACACAGCCAACCCCACTCTTCATTGGTTTTCTTTTCTAATGAGCATATTGCAGGAAGGAACTATCGATTGGCATTCCCCAATGCAGATGTCATCTCACCTACAACAACATTTCCTGCTCATCAGAGGATGAAGCACCATAGAGACTGGAAGCATCTAAAAATTTGTGTTTGGTTTTCCAAATAGTACCACTAGAGTTCCATCTCACTATAACCTTACTTACCATCATCTGGTTATGTTGGACATAGCTCAGGAGGCATAAGATTCTTGTGAGCAGGATGCAATGAATGTTTAGTGTTGCAAAATGGAACTGAACAACTAAATAACAACAATTTTATTAATAATAATTATTGATAAATCCTTCCAATAGAGTTCATCATTTGTATCAAATGAAAGCTCATTTCAATTCATCTTATGTGAAGAAGTCAAAAAATCTTTTATCAAGTATACGTATATATAGATTTTAACACTTTCTTCAGATGTGTTTTATTCAGATATGCATATAAGCCTTTATAATTCATTATCATTTAATTATTCTAATATATAATAATTCCTGGTTGGTATATTTTTATTAATCAGTCAAACATATTTCATAGGTTTCATCACTTTATGCATCTAAGCATTTATAAATCATTATCATTTAATTATTTTAATATGTAGCACTTCCAGGTTTATAGATATTTATTATTCAAACATAGATGTATATATTTTACATAGGTTTTATCACTTTATGCATTTAAGCATTCATAAAATCATTATCATTTAATTATTTTAATATGTAGCAATTCCAGGTTTATAGATATTTATTATTCAGTCAAACAGACACATATTTTTAAATAGATTTTTTTATTTTATCCAAACAACGTGGATTATCTAAGCATTTATAACTCATTATCATTTAATTATCCTAATATATAACAATTTCATGTTTGTAAATATTTATTATTCAATCAAACACAGACATAGTTTTACATAGGTCTTATCACTTTATCCAAATGTGGATTATTCAGGTAAGCATTTATAATTCATTGTCATTTAATTATTCTAAGGTATAACAATTTCATGTTTGTATATTTTTATTACTCAGTCAAACACAGACGTATATTTTTACATATAAGTTTGTTATCAGCCATTCCATATTTGTAGAATGTTTATAATTTTGAACATATAATGCTATTAATGATTTCATGTTATTCCATTAATTTTCTATTGTAAACTTATTATAGAATTAATAATTGATAGGTAAAACTTTATTACTATTATAGAATTAATAATTGAATTATTTTCTAATGATTATCTATTAACTAAGGTCTTCATTTATTGCTGTTTTATCTAAATAATGGGGGGGGGATCTTACAGCTGAATAGCACTGGAGGCTTAGACCAGCACTGGAGACTTACTTTATGATAGTGGATAGAGAGAAAAAGCAGGCTAAGAATCTTAAAACTAAATGGCACTGGAGGCATAGACAGGCACTGGAGACTTACTTTATGATAGTGGATAGAGTGAAAAAGTGGGCTAACTGCCCATGTTAAACTTATTCTTCATGGGGTTGCTTGATGGTTCTATTCACTTTTCTTGTAATCTCAAAATCTTAAAAAAAATTGTTGTCTCTCATGATTTTCAAGTATCGAATAATAATCTAATCATCATCTCACTCAAAATTAATTGTCTTCTAATCTGAATTCTCCGACCTATTTATAGCTTTTACCTCTATCAGAATGGATTCACTTTATGTGCTTGCTGAATCCAATTGGTTTTGGTGTGTTTCCATATATGTTTATGTCATTAATCCCCCAGTTTATTGGCTGTTTTTTTGGCAGGATCAGACTGTTTTTACTTATCTGGCTAGGTGTTTTCAAATTTTTAATTAATTTTTTCTTGCCTGTGGCATGGTGAAGAAACAATTATTGTTAAATTACCATCATTCTGCCTTATAAATTATTCTTCTGAAATATAGAATGAGCTGAAAAGCAGTAAAGAGATTTTTATTTAAATGATTTTTTTTCAAATATAAGTTTTAATAAAAATAAAAAGATTTGTTCTTTTTCTTTAACTGCAAATATACATGAAATAGTGTATCAGTTACATTACCCCCCCCCACTAAGTTTTTGGGATGAAATTGCCTGGAAACACAATTTCATTCCATCAACATAACTTTTATTATTCAGTATTATTTTCTTTTTATCATTTCTTCTTGACCTTGGAGAGATGCCAATGGAATAAGTAAGATGAAATGGGGAGTGAATAGGTGACCTGTACCCTCCTATGCCAGGATGAGCAGATGGCTAAGCATGGACTACCAGAACACAAGGCTTCATGACATAAGAAAATATCTCATTTTTAAGCACTGCCCCTTTAAGTACCTAGTCAGATCATCCATAAGGAGTAGTATCCAGAAAAACATATCAGGCATTGAGCCAGCCCTCCTCATCGCTTGTGAGTCTTAGGGGCTATAGATGAGGTCTATTCATGAGACCAAGGCCTATTCATGGGTCTACATATACACCACTGTACTACTCTGGGAGCTCAACATCTAGGTCTAGACAGTGCCGAGAATATACTTTGAAGCATCTAGACAGTGCCGAGAATATACTTTGAAGCATCATGAACCCAATGCATCCAAGCAGCCTCACTCAATCATCCAGCTACCTCAATATGAAAAACACAAATTCATGCATCACAACATCTCATTCACAAACTTCTTCCATCAGCTACTTGTGCTTCATTGTTCAGGATTGTAGCTGCATCCTGGCTTAGAAGACTGAAGATCATGATCAGTTCTCCTATAAGACTCTTTTATGTTGTGTGGAAATGTGGTTCTATTTTGACCTATTTTGGGGCATTTTTCAGGCCATACATCAATATGGTGGCTTGTGTTTTTACCCACACTTCTTCACAGGTCATCACCACTATTAGATCTTTTTATTACCCATGTCTGGTTTGGGCTATATATGCTGCCTGTTTAATATCTTCTCTGTCTCCTCTTTCATGGTGGTAGCCATTTCTTTGGTGATGATGCCATGGTAGTGAGTCATAGTTGCTATATTTTTGGAGGCAATTTCCTCTTGTAACTGCTCCTACACTTGGATCATCATGGTTTCTATAGGGAGGTTTATTTGGCTGCTTGTATCCTCCTTTATTTATTGATGTGCCACAGTCATTGTATGTGTAACAGTCCAGCCACCTGTTTAATAGATTGATGATCTGTTCCAATCAGCATCCTCTCTACATAACTTGGGAAGCTGTGGCAGATCAACCTAATAATATGGAGTTCTGATAGAGATCAGATGTCAGGTCCCTTAACTTGGCCACCTTTCTTCTAAAGAAGGGGGTATAAGGCTCTCCAGGTGGACATTTTTCCTGAAACACCTTGTATTTAATACCCTCTTAACAATTGTCACTCCAGTAACAGCTTGTTAGTGCCACTTTGAAATCCTTAAAATTTATATGCTGACTGAATAGGGAGTCCCACCATGCCTGTGCTGCACCCTGAAGATGACTACAAGCTATCACCAGTTTCACTTCTGGCATTTATGCAGCAGTACCTCTCCAGACTTTTGGTGTTTCAATATAGCTCCCAGCAAAAGTTCATATTTTGAGAAACTAGACATCTGGTTGGTTATAGGTACTTCATGATTAACTTTATATCTTTCTTCTTGAATTTCTTTTGGGTCTGCTTCCATCCTTTCTTTTATTTGCAATACACTGTTATTTTTTATTTTTATCTCTTTTATTGGGTGGCCAATCTGACCACCTGCTTTTGCATGGATTCTTGGATTTTTATCATTTTCATACCATGGCTTTGCATGTTTGGTCATTTTGACTTCTTGCTCAACGAGTGACCCTTTTATTTTATCCATAACTGTCTCCTTAATTTTTAATATTCTGTCTGTCATTTCTTTCATTATCTTGCTGATATTTTCATTCTGGCTTTCACTTGCCTCCATAATTTCTTTTTCTATTCTTTCACATAAAGTTTTATTTGCTTCTATTCTTTGTTTTTTATCTTCTTCTCTTTATTCACCTCATTTTCTATTCTTCTCTTTTTTCATCTGTTTCTATTCTCTTTTTCTCTTTGTTCATCTCATTTTTTATTCTCTTCTTCTCTTTGTTCATCTTGTTTTGTATTCTCTTCTTCTCTTTGTTTATGGTCTTCTTCTCTTTGTTCATCTAATTTTTTATTATTCTTTTTCTCTTTGTTTATGGTTTTCTTGTTTTTGTTTGTTCATAATTTTTAATAATTGTCTTATCATTGATGCTCTCTCTGTCCTTTGAGCTTCCATGTTCATCATCTTTCCTTTGTTTTATGGCTTAGTAAGCTTCTCTTTTTATTTACTCCATGATTTGGCTCCAAATCTTTGTTACGCATATTTCACCATTTATGCCATTCCTTTCTATGTGCTCTTCTTTTTCCTTTTTTTATTTCCCCCATTTTTGTCCATTTTACATCACTGCACCATGTGCATCACTCACTCTCACAAAATCATAATTTGCTTTTGCCTAGACTATTTCTTCTTCTAACTTTTTCTTCTAGCTGTTTACACATATGAGCAGGCTAGCTAGATCAGGCCCCATGTTGGGCACTAAATGTAACCAGACACATGACCAACCCCATTCTTCATTGGTTTTCTTTTCTGATAAGCATATTGCAGGAAGGAACTATCATTTGGCATTTCCCAATGCAGACATCACCCAACCTACAACAATATTTCCTGCTCATCAGAGGATGTAGCATCATAAAGACTGGAAGCATTTTCATTGTCATTTAATTATTCTAAGATGTAACAATTTCATGTTTGTAGATTTTTATTACTCAGTCAAACACAGATGTATATTTTTATACATAAGTTTGTTATCAGCCATTCCAAATTTGTACAACATTTATAATTTTGAACATATAACACAATTAATGTTTTCATATTATTCCATTAATTTTCTATTGTAAACTTATTATAGAATTAATAATTGATAGGTAAAACTTTATTACTATTATAGAATTAATAATTGAATTATTTTCTAATGATTACCTATTAACTAAGGTCTTCATTTATTGCTGTTTTTGCTAAATAATGGGGGGGGATCTTGAAGCTGAATGGCACTGGAGGCTTAGACCAGCACTGGAGACTTACTTCATAATAATTGATAGAGAGACAAGGTGGGCTAACTGCCCATGTTAAACTGATTCTTCATGGGGTTTCTTGATGGTTCAATTCACTTTTCTTATAATCTCAAAATCTTAAAAAAAATTGTTGTCTCTCATGATTTTCAAGTATCGAATAATAATCTAACAGTCATCTCACTCAAAAATAGTTGTCTTCTAATCTGAATTTTCCAACTATTTATACCTTTTCTCTCAATCAGAATGGATTCACCTTATGTGCTTGCTAAATCCAATTGGTTTTGGTGTGTTTTGTTCATGCCATTAATCCCCCAGTTCATTGGATATTTTTTTGGCAGGACCAGACTGTTTTTACTTATCTGGCTAGGTGTCTTCAAATTTTTTATTAATTTTCTCTTGCCTGCGGCATGGTGAAGAAACACTTTTAATTATTGTTAAATTACTGCCATTCTGTCTTACAAATTATTCTTCTGAAATATAGAATGAGCTGAAAAGCAGTAAAGAGATTTTTATTTAAATTATTTTTTTCTCACTCATAAGTTTTAATAAAATAAAAAGATTTATGCTTCATTTTTCTTTAACTGCAAATATACGTGAAATAGTGTATCTGTTTTAATATATATATTGTAACGGGCACTTACGACGTTACATTGTTTTTTTAATATTAAACATGAAAAAAATAAAAGTTCGCAAATAAAACTTCTTTTTTTAAGAATTAAAAACTGAAAATTAAAAAAAAAATCATCATAAACTTTTATTAAAAATAGAAAAACTAAATCTTTCAACGAAAAGAGTTAGAGATAAAAATATATCTTTAAGTTTGGAAAACACATTAATTAATCAGAAAATGGAAATGATTGTTTTAATTAGTTAAATGTAAACTAGCCTTGGGTATTTAAATGTATAAGCAATGGTCAGATAGGAAAACAATAGAAACTAATGGCCAATGAAAGAAATCCATTAGGAAATCGGATCTCAACAGAAGGCTCATCATCATCAATGATGTAATGTCCATTGGATCCTAAAGTTACATATAAAAGAAAAAGGGAAATAAAATTTTTAGTGAGTCAAGAAAATTTAAGAGAAGATGGAAATGTATTAAGTCGGAGAGTGGGAGGTGAAGGGATTGTAAGATGCACTTTCAATTCCTTCAGTTGTTATAAAAAAAAGAAAATGAAATATCGCTTTTCCTAAAAGAGGACCACAGAATCATCAGGGACTTTAACGATGAATAAATAAAATGGCCAACAGAATATCAATCTCTTTAGGACAGTGTGTGAATTCATGTTCAAATGGCAAGCAACAGATAAAAAGGAATATTTTAAAACCGTAAGCACGTTATGAACTTAAAATGAATATTAATTTGAAAACACTAAGAACTTTAAAATATAAACTTTCCCAGTATTTAAAAAAATAGAAATAGATTCCTATTTGACCAAATTAAATTATTTATTAATTAGTTATAATTTTATTTGATGTATTTTTTTTTTTAAAAAATCATTTCCATTTATTTTTCTTTGTTCTTTTAAGTTTTTATTATGATTTTTGTTTTTTGTTAAATGTTAAACTTAAGTCAGGCATGAATGGCTATATAGATTTGTAAAGTTTTATTAGGGAAGGGTAATCTTAGGTTATTCATTCCGTAGTTGAATTAGGTCAATGGATTGGATATATTGGTGTAATTAGTAGATGTAGTACGAGGTTCGCTATGGGCAGAATCTCTTTATACACCGCACACTCTCATTTTTCCTATGGAAGGAATTATAAGATGGAGACTGCAGTTCCTTCCTATGGAGTTTTTTTTATTGCTCTTATCGTCAAATAGATGTAGTATTCCTATCTGATGAGAGTCAATTTCTTTTCTTAACCTATATTTGTGCTGTCATATTCATATTACATTGAATACATCAATATATCAGATGGATTGATGTTGGTTTAAATGCGAGCTTTTGGCCTAAGGTTAAATAAGGGATAAAAATTTTTTTTTTCAAATGCAATCTATGTAGTCTATTCATACTCGACTCTCTAAATAAAAATGCATTAAATTTAAGTTGAGTATGGATGTTGCATGGATTCTTTATCGGTTACTTATGTTTGTGGTTTTCATATTTGATTAGAATATATAAGTCATCGATGTCAATGCGGCATCTTACGATGAATGCCATTGGGTTTTTTGTATTCCCTCTGCAATTGACATTATCAATGACTTTGTATTTTGATCGGTTAGGTTTATTTTAAAATGTTTTTAACCATGTAACTGATCTATACTCAACATTAAAAATACATTTTATAAATCCCTCTGTGCGAACTTATAAAAATTAAAATGTAAAATCAGATTCTAAAATCAAGTTAAAATTATAAAGTAAAAGTAATGTTAAAATAATTCAAAATTTATATGTGCGTTAATAAATGTTTGTGTGTATAATTACTGGCAGTGGCTTATTTTATTCTTTTTAAAAAAAATATTTTTAGATAAGAATTTATAAAATATAAATCTCTGCTATTCCACTGAGCTAGTGACAATGGGCTAAAATGACCGGAATCAACCAATATAAAATAAATAATTTTTTTTTGAACTTACGTATCTGCCTACTATATAAATTTTTCTAGGTTCAAATGCCTAGATGGTGCCCTTGTAATGCACATTATGTTAAGATCTTTCTCCGGATCATTATAATATATATATATAAGGATGTTACCTTGACAACAGTTTGAAATTGTTGATTGTTATCTATATTGGGCTTGTCTAAGTATTGACTAGTTTCTAATGATTTTGTATATATACCTCAAATCTAGGTCCAAAATGACTTCTTAATGATTGTACTGCATTGAGTAAAGATCACAATTAAAAAATGTGAGCATACTAAGCCTGTCTTTATAATTGCTTTCTTAATTCTCCAAGACTTCAGCTAAAAAAAATGAAAAATGGAATTAGAAATGATGTCATCATTATCATCATCATCATCATCAACTATTATCAATCCACTGCAGGATGATTGTCTCTCCAAGTTCAATCAATCTTCTCCAATCTTTATCTTCTCTTCTCAAAATACAGCAAAACTCTCCATATAGTAGTGCCATCTCTTCTCCACATCACCTTGCATACTTTCTTATTTCATCCATCTTTCTCCCATGTGGTTTCTTTCTGGGTGTTTTACAATCTATTGGAATACAGTTTATATGTCCAGCCCAATTCCACTTCAGTCTTTTAATTTTTTTAATGAGGTCAGTAACACCTGTTTGTTTTCTTACCTATATATTGTGTTTTCAATCTTTTCTTGTTACTCCTAATATGAATCTCTCTATACTCTTTTGAGTAGTCTGAAGTCTCTGTATTGCTGTTCTATTAAGTGTCCAAGTCTCAGATCCATAAGTAAGAACTGGTAAAACACATTTATTAAAAACCTTCTTTTCAAACACATAGCCATATTTCCCTTTAGTATCAAGTTATTTCCACCAAAAGCACTCCAACCGAGTTTAATTCTATGAATAATTTCATCCATTATGTTTCCATCTGTATTAATAATCTGACCAAGGTATTTATAACTTTTAAGTTCTTTTAACTCATCATAATCAATCTTAATTTTCATATTTTGAAAAAATCCATTAAACATTACTTTAGTCTTTTTAACATTTATCTTGAGTGTTACTTTCCTACTTTCATCTGATAATTCCTGCAACATTTCCTGCAGCTCTAAAGCATTATTTGCAAAAACAGCTACATCATCTACAAAATCTAAAAATAATCTCCATTTACTTTCACTACTTTAGCTTTCCATTTTAATTCACAAAATATTTCTAGCAGCACTGCTGTAAAAAGTTTTGGAGATAAATGTTGAAAACGTTTTCATAAAGCTCAGTCACATTATTACAAATAGTATAGGTAAATGACTGATGGCATTAAAGACTTATGATGATCAGCACTATCTTCACCGATTAAAAAAGGAAAAAAAATCAAGTAGGAAATAGATTGTTTGTATTTGAAGCATTACCTAGCCTTTGATGAACCAGCATCCTATTCTAAAGGTGACAAGATGCAGTCTTGATTGGACAGTGTTTATTTGATACTTGTATTTGAAGATCATTCCACTTTCTTCCACCACAGAAGCTCATCAATAACCTGCAAACACCAAACACACACCCACATATATAGTGTGTGGTCATGTGTATCAATTGTATGAGATGGAGTGGATGGCTGAGAGAGCTTGAAAGTCCGTATTAAAATCCTCTATAATTATATCTAGACTCCAGGTATATAAAATATACTTATATATGTGTCTGTATGTGTGCGCGCGCATGAAATTGAAACAGAAGTAACTACCTCCTATTAAGTTATAATAACGTCAACAATTACAAAAAGATAGAATATCTATCTTCTAGCTCTTATGTTTACACACTCAGTTTATTTATGTAGTTTTAATCTATAGGATGAATTTGGCCTATTATTTTAACTCATATGGAAACTAAATGATCTGAAATCACCATTATGATTTTATATATATAATCACAGATAAAATTCGATGTATGCTGAAATGTTATAAAATATAAACAACATTCTCCACTGAACAAAAGTTTAATAATATTCTAACCAAATCCAAAGATTTAATCCCTCTAGATGTTTGAGAAGTCTAAGAGATCTATATAATATGTACAAACCTCATACATAGGAAGATACAATCATTATATAAATAACATGCTATGTTTTAGACACTGGCCATCATATACTATTCTCAAATACTCAAATCATATCAACACATAACAATTATCATAAAAAGTAAATTGAGAGGCCATAGACATTTAAAAAACAAATTGTATTAACGAACATGATGAAACAATAAAATTGCCAACTATATGGGAGAGTTTCTTCACATAAATGAAAGAAAATTACCTAAATTTAAGCCAAACTATTCAACAATACTGTGCCACAAATACTGTCTCTGCAACAATCATATGAAGTCTGCAGAAGAATTAAATAAGGAAAGTGAAATAAAAATTGTGTGTAAAAACTAGTGGATAGATAAACTAATGAAAGTGAAGTTGTTCTGGATATTAATAGAGAAGAGCTCTAGCTAATAATCTAATTAGATTATCTCCAAATTAATGTGTGTGAGAAGTAAGATGCTTATAATAATATAAAGTTACAAAACTACTGAATTAGATTTTATAGATATTAAATCTCCAAGATTTAAACTTTATAGAAATTAAATTTCTAGGGAGATGTAAATTTTAAAGAAAGCTGAGTGATCTTAATTAGCAAATTAGGATGTTGTATTACTAGTATCTTACTAATACCATTATTATTATTCTAGTAAATAATCTCATGAAGTTTTATTTAAACTTTCGTTGTTTTCTTATTTATTAAAAAAATATAATTATCCAGGTGTCAACTGACTGCTTGATCCTGGATATATTATTTGCTGGCAAGCATTATCTTGTCTAATTTTGTTTTATTAAGTCAAAAAACATGATTAATAAAACATCTGTTGCATGTGAAAATATTCATTTCAATATATATATAGTTAAGGATTTGAACTCAGACTTTCAAGCTTGCTAAGCTATCAAATCCACCCTATACAACCAATACATATGACCATATAGATTAATGATCTCCAATATGCATATTTCATGTTGAACCAGCACTCATCAGTTGGTGTGCTCAGTTTATATTAAGATAAAAAAATCTTCAAACTTTAATGGACAGGCTTCAATCGTGTCCACCCTCCAACTCTTCAGCCATCCATATCATTGAAAATCTGATGATGCAATGCTCAAATCCCTTGTTGATGTCAAAATTATTGCTATACTCATGTTGACTTTAAGTCACTCTGATCCCTCATGTGTAAGACCTTAAAATGTCCATTTAAATACACTGATGAGGATGGGCAAAAATATATATAAACAGCACATCACTTTCCCAAACATTGTTATTTCAGCAATGCTCTCTGTAAATAAATATAGTCTGAATATCAACTAGCATGAACCAAGAGGTTACCCATGGAAAGCATTGTTTGGTTTCTTATGCTTATATTTGAATTTTCAGCTAGTGGTATGCATTTGAAATTTCTCATATATATAAAGCTATTATAAATTTCTACTTGTAATATCGACTTCTTATCGTATTAATCAAGTCTAATATTTAATCTTAATATAGGAGAATAAACAAATGCTCAGTTAAAATGTTAACTTACTGTAAACTTATAAATACAATTGTTTTTTATTTTATTTAAACTTTCTATTTCTTTTGTGTCATACTACTTTTCCGTCTTTGTTTCACTCTTATTCATTCTTGTCTTATTCACTTCAGGAGTTTTTATTTTAAAACTTATAACTTTCCATTTCAGTGTGTATTTATCACAGCAGACTTAGAATAGGTACTATGTTCATTAATTGTTTTAGGGTAATGAAGTTAAAAATAATCAATTGGTTTTTTTTCCAAGTATTTATGAGAACTGGGTCTTGATTCGTAAACTTTGATCTTCATAGTCTGATATTCTATTATTGCACCAAATCTTGAAAGGCGGTAATGAAATTAACACACCTCTTTATAATTTTAAAAATGGAAACAATTAAAAATGAAATGGTGATATATTAACTTCTAATCTAATGAAGATTTTAGGATTTTATATATTCTTTTATTTAGCATATGATACCAGCACATCAAAACTCAATACTAACAGTTCTTTATCAACTAAGAGCTATCTCTTCCAGATTATATAGTACAGGAATCTGATAAATTGGACACTATGTGGGATCCCATACTCAAAATTTGGAGAGTCTAAAAATCTCTCACTTGTATCAAATGTAACCATGGCTATCCTGAACAGTCCTGAATCTATTAATCTTTATCCAGACTTTTCTTGGGAGAAACCAGAAACTCAAAGGATAAGATTGGTAATTCGGTTGTGATTATTAATGTTGGAATTTTTATAGTCATGGACCACCACTGCTGTTGCTATCCAATGTGAATGACTGATTAAAATTATCAGTAATCCAGAGGAATCAACTTGATTTTAGTCTAAGCTTTGGGAGATTGATCAGATTGTAATTAATAGAGTAATTTGGCAACTCAACAAACTTGTTGAATTTATTAACAGTTGCCAACCTGCATGTAATATTAGTTGAAGGGGGTATACCCATGAAATTAAGCCACATGGTGTTAAGAATGCTTCTATTGTTCTAAATCAGAGGTCCCCAATCCTATGCCTGGGGGCTCCATGGTGCCCACATACCATTTTACATGTGCCCGCCGCTATCCGAACACAATAAAAAATTATTTATCTGATACAAATAAATTTAATTTTTAAAATTTCTTATAAATTATTGTATTATATTGTAATCAAATTGTAGGGCATACTATACTCTTACAGCATAAAAGAGTGTATCTCTTGGTCTGCCAAGTGCGGTCTTTCTCTGCGCACTGCACTAGCACAGAATTAGTAAAGTTAACACAGACACCAATTTCTCTGCTTTGTGCATGTTTATAAATTGTATCTGTGCATATAAAACAAAATCGTTTTTTGGTTCCACATACTTGTGTGAATCATTGCTTTCAACCATGAATGTCAAAAAATCAAAATACAGATCTCGACAGAGTGACAAACATCTTGATGATTGCTTACGAGCAGGAATAACATCATACTCCCCTCATTATGAAGCAATTTCCAATGAAGTGCGGTGCCAAAGATCGCACTGACTTGTAATATTATATATAATTTAGTAATTTACATAAAAATATAAGCATTAATTATATGTTAAAATTTTATTTTTGAAATAAATATTTTTTTGTACATTATGTGTATTATTAATAATACTCAACTATAAATTTACATTGAAAAAATAAATGGTGCCCGCCACCTGGCCGGTATTATAGAATGTGTTCTTAAATGCAAAAAGGTTGGGGACCCCTGTTCTAAATAAATAGGTTCAAAAAGATTGCACTACTTATTGCAAATTATCACTGCAAATCACAATAGCACTTTCAGATACTTTACAGAATAGATTGTTTCCAGACATAGATGAGTAATTATTAAATCCTAATTGTGTTTTTAAAGAATTAAATATTTAAAAAGAAAGGATTTCACTTTTAACCATATGCATTTTAATAAATTATATAATAGGTCAATGAGGTCGTGTTGAGTACAAAGAAAACTTTCAACCCTTTCTCTTTAATTACATATGTCCTATGTGATTGATAAATAAATTTGAATGTTACAGAATTAAATTGGGTTTTCCTTTGAGATGAACATGCCACAAGCAAAGTCATCATTTATAAATTAATTTTATCAATACTTTCAAAGCATTTGATTCAGTGTAATAAATAATATTTGTGGCACTATTTGAAATTAACTTATTGTCCAACTCTTCTTTCTGTTTTTATGACAGTTGTCTTTAAAATATTTTGCAGGCAGATTCATGAATAGATTTGACGATGGGAGTTTTTAACTGATATTCATTAGACTTAAAAACTGGAATTTTGTCATTTTGGGTTATAGTTTACATTGTGTTGATTAATTGCTATATTATTATTGACGATTCAAAACATTATCTATAGATTTTTTTAATGCCAATTGATTTACTAATTAATATTCAAAAATCTCATTTCTTTATCTGCGATTATTGGAAAAATTATTTAGCAACGTTTGCTAGAGAATATGAATAAAATTAAATATTGAACTTAAAGGAAGAACTTAAATGTTATGATACAATTAAGATGTCAATGTGTTGATGTTGCATTAACAAATTAAAAATAGAGAATATAAATACTTCATTTAAACTAAATATATATAGAGGTATGATCCAAGAAGACAAGAAGAGATCGTAAACGCAATATATGGATAAGAGAACAAACAGATGTTACTGACCTCATTGAAAAAATTAAAAGACTGAAGTGAAGTTGAGGTGGACATATTGCTAGAAGAGATGATAATAGATGGAGAATTGAAATCTTAAACTGGATTCCAAGAGATTGTAAAAGACCCAGAAAGAGACCACATGTGAGATGGATGGATGAAATAAGAAAGTGTGCATGTGGAGAAGAGAAGCTAAAGATCAGAGAAGATGGATTGAACTTGGAGAGACCTTCATCCTGCAATGGATTGATAATGGTTGCTGCTGCTGCTGATCCTATTACATTTATTGTATAAAAATGATACAAAAACTCTCAAGGATTTTACTGGTATGTTTTACAATTTGCTGAATGGGATGATGTTGAATCTAAAATTTTAATGGCTTATTATTATTGAATTTAGTAGGTAAAATGATTAGGTTTATAAAAGGCTTCCTGAAACCAACTGTATAGTCAATTTAAACATCATTTTAATTATAAATTAATTTAAAGACACTCTAAAGAAGTAGAATATTGAAAGTTTTCATTGGTAAGTTATGACTAAGAATAGACTACAATGAAAGAATATGTACTGATATCTTTCAAAAAATAATTTTACTGCTGATAGCATTACAAGATATCAAATGAATATCTAAATGATCATATAATATTGATATAAATGTTCTGGACATTCAGCTAAGCATTAATAAAGCTAAATTTAAATTATGTAGACTATGTCCAGAACGTTAATGTGAATACTACAGCTATCCAAAAAAGATAAAAAAACAACCTTTGGTATTGAATAACTAAAGGATCAATATATGTTACACATGGCAATGTTTGAAGTTGTCATGTTAATTTATATGCTTATTCTGCCTTTCTTTTCTTTCTTATAAAGTTAGAATAGCTGTATTTGCTTATTGTTTTGCCTAGCTGTAAGAATATTATATTATTGCATCTAGTCAAAAAAAAAATTTAGGGCAATATTTTCTTATATAATATATTTGTTTTTTTCTTATCTATTAATTAATACACGTTATACTGGTAGTTGTACATCTCAGTCTGTCACTCATATCTGAATATAAAATTAAGTAGATGACTAAAAACTAGCCAAAAATACAAATGGTAATCAGATTTTACTTTATTTTTAAAATCTGTCTCTTTCCTTCTTTTTCCAATTCATTCAGACTTTATTAGTATTCTCACATTTTTATTCCATAAGTAAGCAATGTTCTTCTTTTTTAGGAATTGCTCTCTGATAATCTCATTATACTATTATCTTCTATTAAAGCAAATAATAACTGCTTTGTTTGCTTTATAAATTCTCTAATCTCATTTTTAGATGCTTTTCTGCTTTAACTACAATTCATGATTTCTTTCAATATATTTTAATTCTCATCCCATTTATTTTATTATGAAAATTAAATATTGTCATTGACTAATAATTTTCCCAGCATGATAATCTTAAAATATGTTTTACTGTATCATTGTCATCATGTTCAACTAGTATCAATCCACTGCTAAAAAAGGTGCTCTATAAGTTTAATTCACTTTCTCTGATCTCTAGACTCTTGTCTTCATAGCACACTAGCCAATTTCCTTATTTTACTATTCTTACATAGTCTCCTTTTATATCTTTTATAATCTCGTGAAATGACAAGAGAAAAAAAATAACAATTTTATATCTCTCCACACACATTCTTGTGGTTTGAGAAAGAAGAAACTGATGAAAGTACTTGTTATTGTACTGAAATACCAACTTTTAGCTATTATATTTTTATTATATGGAAGTTCCCAGAAATAATACTATATATATATATATATATAAGGCATTGTTTTAAAAAGTACTTTTTAATCATCTTAAAAGCTCACAATTCTATGAACTTTGTGTCATTACTATTTTTCTTTAATTCTCAAACTAAAGATTATTGAGTAACTTAAGATTCAACTCAATAATATTCTTTCATCTATTTATTTTTTAGTTTACTTTTCCCTGTCTTTTTATTTATTTTGGTCTCTAAATACATCCTATACCACTTTGAATATCTATCTAATGATATGATGCCGAACTAATCATTCATTTCAAAAGACAAGTTTTATTCCATATTTATTTATTTATTAAAGACTACAAAGATGAAAAACAAATTCTATCGAATAAAATGCCCAATGGTTCCTTCATAAGTAGAAAATGTTAAGAAACTTGTGCCAAAAGTGAGTATAGAATATTCTATTAATGTTAGAATAGACCTAATACTTTTTTATTTATTCTAGTTTATATAGCTTCAGTACTGGGCTACTTAAAACCATTTTTTATATCTCATTGCATCCTACAATAAGATCACTAAATTGTTCACATATTTTTTAGCAGTATACATTTTACTTTTACCACTTCTTTGCCACCTATAGTAAGATTTAGTAATTACTATATGACTTATGATAGTGCTTCATAAATCCCTATCTTGTGCTGTCCTATTCAATATCCCTAAACTAGAACAGCACAGGATATTTATTAGGCACTATCACCTGGCATTTATTAGTTACTAATGATTATGGTAGATGGCATCAATGCGGCAAAAATGAAATATATGCTGCTGAAACAGCAATATATAAACTGGTGTCATGATATTTTATTGGTTTACACATAGTTTGAATTGCAATTTTTATTAAATATTTTTTCTCCCAACATTCTAGTAATAGTTTGCAATTTTAATAGAATGGATAAGAAATGAATAATAATCACTGAGTTAGATTTTATTTTTTAATATTTGCTATGAATATGACTACTGGGAAGCTAAAGGCATGCTAATCATGCTGTTAGGATTAAATAAAGCTTTTCTTTATATATATTTATTTAAAAATAAAGATAACTGAATTTGGTATGATGTCATGTAAGATAATAATAATTGGGCAGTTTATCATCCAGAAATTTATAAGAAATTCAAGTACTGGAAGTGACAGAAATGGACTACAATCCATTGATTTTGGCTTCCAGAATCTATCACTCCATCACTACATCAAACCATAAGGGCATGATGTCAGATTATATTTCTTAAAACCCAATGTCATAAAGTTAGTATCAGTTTTTAAGTGTATTATTAAATTTTCACTTCATTCGTATTTCAAATTTGTTTTTCATGTCTGCAAAAATGAAATGGTTTTTTTCTTTTTGCAATTTAGGTATGGATAAATACACTTTCAGTGAGGTCCACCAGAATTGTAGCTTTTATAGATTGATTAATCTCACCAATTAAATAGAGCTGCAGACAATCTGTGGGAGCTATGATTTCAATGGACATCACCAAAGTGCAGTCAGCAGTGCCTAAGTTGAAATATAAATGGCTCTTTCAGTATCAGAGTATTTTAAAATGCTAATGAAATTTCACTATCCATACACTGTCAGCACTATAGTCCTTCTTAACTGATGTTTAGAATTTCTAGATAAGATCTGGTTGAAATGTTCTTTATAAGTAAATTGACTGGATAAAATTTATCCCAATTTGTAAAAAAAAAAATTTAAAGCTTATTACATTCTCACATCTCTTATATTATCTTGGGTATTTTTTGTTTTTTATCTAGCTTCAGTAAAACTGTAAATTAAAATCTTTTATTAAACATGTAATGGTACTTTCTTTATAAATCCACATTAGTATCATACTCTATTGACTAGTTTTTATTTAATCTCTGCAACAGACAGCTCACAACACTGGACACCAACCTTTCTTTACTAATCCCAGTTACTTCAACATATTTGTTATTTTTAACTCCCATGATTTGAAATTTTTAAAAATTCTATTCTTAAAATGACTAAACTATCACATGATTACATAGCAAACTTTTCCATACAGTAGTGCCACCCAGCACAAACCATAGTAATCAATGGATTCTAGGAGGTTGTGCTTGAAATCCCTATCTAGTGCCTAATCATCCAAGATTCCAGACTAGTTTCTACCTTGTGGCTTCATTGAGGAGCCTTGGGTCTAAAAGCATTGCACCTAGATGTTAAGATCTAATGCAACCCTCCATCAGTCATCTTTTAAAACACCTAAAACACCAAGATGTATAGATATGAATTGGGTTCAGATTTGACTACACAAGCAAATAAGATTGAAAACATTATGTTTTCATCTTGGGATTATTTCTTTATAATTAACTAAATAGGTAAAAGATGGCTTCTGGAAAGTTTATTAGATCCTAAGATCTAGGTACCATGCTCTCAGATCTAAGGTTCCTCACTGATGCAAGCCACAAACTAAAAACAAGTCTGAAAATATTGGATGAGTTGGCACTAGATAAGGATTTTGATGAATAAACCTTCTAGCATCCATTAATTACTATGCTTTGCAACAGTTGGCACTACTGTATGGAATGTTTGCTACATCACATCACATTACTGTTTTAAATTCTATTCTTGTTGAATGATGACTTTAGAAAAGTTATTTCTTTTATTAATAGGCTTCCATTTTAAACTTTGTCATGTCTACTGTTTAATTATTTAAGTAAATATCTTAAAACCAAAAAATACTAACTCATATTCTTGAAATTTCCTCTAACCGATAATTCAGAATAATAATATATAATCTAATCTATCTACAATATTTTGCATTTCAATAGCAAATTGTGCTATTCTCATTGCTTTTAGCCATATAGCATAACTTTTAGTAATCAATAGATGCTACATGGTAGTGCTTATTAAATCCTTATCCAGTGCTAACCTATACAAACATCCTGATTAGTTTCTCTAACTTATGGTCTTCATCAATGGGGAGCTTTTTGAGTTTTTTGAGCAGTGCATTTGAACTTACTGGGTCTAATGCACTTTTCCTCAGCAGAAATTATTTATTTATTTACCAGCTCAAATTGAGAATGTTATTTGCTTATATAATTATGTAGACTTGAAACCAATTTAGTTCCTATATATTATGGTATAACCATTAATTCATCTTTATTCATTGGCCAGAATTAGTACAAAACTTATAGTACCAATTCTGGCCAAAGTCCAATTGTACTAATTCTAGCAAAAGGATAGATGGTAATAGAGTAGGAAGAATAAAATAATTTGCTAATGAGTAACAATATGTGTAAGCTAAGGCCATGTGATGTTTTGTTGGTTATGTGTTGCATTATTAATTTTTACATTTATTAAATGACTATAAATAGAAATATTCATGGAAATTAGGCAATACCATAAACTTAAAAAATTGTAAATAATGTTTGAAAAGTATTGAATGAAGATGTAATAGTTGAAAGCTGAAATTATGGAATTGTTAAAGAAAGCACCCCTAAATCATTATTTTTGAATCAACACAAGGAATCTTTCTGCTATCCCAGTTGTTAATGTTTGAGTTTGCATTGGTCATTCTCTTGAAGAGAAAAGAGCTAGTGGGAAGGGCTATGAAGGTGATTTTGTATGAAAAAATCCAGGCATTTGGGATCCAGAAGGCAAAACCTAAATTTATGAATGATCTCATGGTTGATCATCAGTAGCATAGAAGAGGATTATTTTATGCCTTACCACTATTAATCATGTTAAAAGAATGCCAATAGTTGGTTTTTTGTAAGACTAAGGATTGGGCTGGTTGGATAAAACTGGAGGTATATTCTAATATACTTTTAATAAATTTGGTTTGCATATTATTACAATGACTATATACATATTAAATTACATAATACTTAGGTGAGAATAATATACAAATTCTATAGTAACAAAAATGGTAAAATATTATAATCAAACACTGTAGAAAAAAACAACAACAACAACCTGATTGCAAGTGAGATATCCCTTTTTCATTGCTGTCATTCTAAATAGACACAAAATTTTAAAACCTGATAATTAATTAAATGACTATACCATTGGCAAATTAAATACATAAAAAGTTAGACAACTTTTAAATAATTCGCTATTTATCAGCAACAGCAATAATGAATGTGACATGAGGCTCACGATTTCCAGGCCCTATATTAAAGTGATTGGGGAAGAGACAAAAAAGACTGCTTGTATTAGAAACTGTACTTAACCTTTGATGAATCAATATCCTATGCTACAAGATAGTAAAGAGTGTTCTTTATAGAACACTTCATTTATTATTCACAGTTAACCCTCACACCTGAAGAACATTCCACTATCCGCCATCTGAGGAGCCGGTTGCTAGCTTGAGGAAAACACTAGACATACCACTATTTGTATAAAGTATATATAAATGAAAAAGTGAATGCACTACTTTTTCCCCTTAGGCTAAACATTCCGCGACACTTTTCTCTTCAACTTCATATTCACGCATTCAGAGATGTGATCCCAGCCAGCTAATCGATACGATTGTGTGCTGCAGTTACTTCTTCTGGTCAAGTAATACACTAACAGTTCTTGACCGGCAGTGATTAATGGCTTCAGGTAGAGTCAATCAGCAGTATTTTATCTTGTTAACATCTGATAGCTGAACCACAAGCAGGAAAAAAATAATGAAGTCTTTTTGAAACGTCTTCTTCAAATATTTTATATCAGACCTAGTAGAATTAGATTGCAGATTTTTTCTTTTTTTCACGATTTATATCTCATAACGCTCTTTCTATTTATTTATTATCAAAAGAAAATTTGAAATTCTTTTTTTTTTTTTAAAAAAAAAAGATTAATTTCTGTGGAAATTATTTTAAATAATGAAAAAATAATTAAATAATTTTATTAACCGGAAGTTCTTATGATAGAGCGCCGGAAGTGACAAACCTAGGCATCGATCTATGAATTCAACGCAAGGCTTTAAAACTTTTAATAATACCGTTGAAAATGTTTGGGCGTCAAGTTTTCTGCTTGCAAAAAACTTATAATTAGCAACGTAATAGAAATAATCACGTGCAGTGGCTTATGTGAAAAATATTTCGGGGGAGGAGATAACAGGTGAGCTGCAAGAAAGTTGGGGTTCAGGGTACGGCAGCCTCTCCCCCGGATAACTGTGCCACAGGCAAAATTTTTAAAATTTTCAAGACCAAACGCACCCAAAAATTACATTTATGAGTAAAATATACAAACATATATTTTATATGTACGGAAAAGTAGTCTATCGCTTTTATCTTATTTTGTGCGTGTACATGCATGCAATTACTTGCATTAGAAGATTTTCCCACAAAATTTACAATATCTCTTATGTTTCCATAGTCATTAGAAGTAGAGGAGATAATTTAAAAAACAAAAGTAAATTTATATGAATGAATTACAAACTAAACTTGATGAAAATGAAATTAGATCATCAAAAAAATATAATATTAAATAATAGATATGATATTTTTCCAGTCACTCATTAAAGTATATTTCAGTCAACAATAATTATTTAAGCAAATTAACCTTAAAAAGTTATAAATTACAATATAACAATTCGTCAATTGCTAAAACAGAGAATCTTTAATAAATAAAATAACTATTGACAAGTGCTTTCAACTCCTACAAGACCTTATCAAGGCAGTATAAAAAATTCTATTTTTCTCATAAGCGATAAATTCAACGTTTCATTGCATAGAAGTAAAAAAAAAAATTATATTTGTATATAGAAGTATTAAACTTATTTATTCTTTAAAAAGTTAGTGTTTTATTGATTTTGTATATGTATTTTGAGCACAAATAAAATAAATATGTAGTAAAAGTATTTTGTTTGTTAACAATGAAATTAACTTAAGTCATAAGCTGGTAAAAAAATAGTAAATTTTTTTTAGCTGATGTGAACATGAATATGTGGCAGTATATGGAAAATGGCCAATGGTGAGGGGGGATTAAACCCCAATAACCTTCCTGCCTATGCCACTGTTAAAAGTAAGGTAAAGTAAGTATACACTATAAAAGTATAAGCCTTCTGAGGCTTCTAGCAAAACACAAAAATATTAGTAGTACTTCCATGAAAATTTTCAGTTTTACCCGAAATATTTTATTGTTTTATAATATAATACATTCCATAATAAATTATTTTATAAACAATGTTAATTTAAACCTCAGCCAAACAAAAGAAAAAATTACATGTTTAATTTAAATTTTTAAAATTGAATTGAATGGGGTGTTTCGGTATGATAAGTAAGCTTAAAAAATTTTAATATGATATTCTACATAAAAAATATTAAAATTTGAAATACTGCTGAAATACATACATTTATATAATAATTATAAAAGTATAAGTCTTCTTGGGCTCTTCACCAAAGCATCTAAAACCCCATCACAATCCTAGGAAGTACACAATTCTTGGTGAGTGTTCATTATAGTTAAGCCATTCAATCTCTGCTCTGATACTGTATTTTGTAACTCAGTTTGTTGTAAGTTGCAAACAACTTCAACATATTAAAAATAATATGATATAAATAAGAGTTGTAAATATTCAAGCAATGGATAAAGTCTATTGAAAGATATTTTTGATCAATATAATGATACCACATCTTTACTTCACCAAAAAATGCTTTTTTACTGCAAGTAATATCATCTGACAATTGTTTATTGATGGCTTCTATAGATAGGAGGATTTCATCATCTGCTGTTTGTTTAATGTTTTGAGGAAGAAAAAGTTCTATGCTCTGCAAATTTTTCTGTGCTCTAAGAATCTGTCATGAATTTGAGATGTAAAAAAATCAAAAAACAGCAGAAAAAGTTATATATTGTAATACTCTTATGGACTGCCAGTTTCTATATTTTATTGTTGTGTCTGCTTTGTGATTCTTCTACGAATTTTGAGCTCACAGGCACCTGATGATCATGTAATTTCCTCCACATTTTAAAAAATATTGGTGAATTTTGAATGTAATTTTTGAATTTCTGTTTCTAAATTTTCACACAAATGCACACAGGTTTTAAGTCATTTTGTTTTGATTGTAGGAATACAGCTAATCCAAGAAAGTGAGAATATGTGATTAGCAATGTGCATTCCAATTATAAAGACAGGTATTTTTATAACCAATATAAATGTGAAAGCTTTACGTGATGCTTCACTGTCTGTAAATTCTTCAATTTCAGCAAGGGAATCATTAATGATGTTGTATAACTCAACAAATATTGAAATTGCATCTAAGTGTTCAATCCATCTTGTTTCACAGAATTTTATCAGCTTCTTCCTTTTTGATACCGAATTTACTTTTTCAATCTTTTTTACAAATCAGATTTCCATTTTGGTGATTTTCTAAAAAAGTTATAATTAAGGATAGTTCCTAAACAATTTCTAAAACCAGGAACATTGTAAACATGAGAAAGAGCTAGATTTAAGCAATGGTTTGTTGGTTAGTGTACATAAATCACATGCTGTTAACTTGATTGACATACCTGACATTTGTCGAAAATTGTTTAATTCCCAATATATGTTGTATCATTTGTGCAAGAAAAAAAAAGAAGAGTTTTTAACAAGTCTTAAAAGTTTTGATATCAAAATGTTTCTGCACATCTCTATAATTTCATTCTGTATTCTGGGACTTAAATAAGTTGCGTTTTTATCAGCTATTTCTAAATGCGTTTAAAGAAACTAATCTGCTTCAACACAAAACTTCAATAAGATTCTAAATTTATCTACAGTTATAGAATCCTAACCTTATTGTTTTCAAAAGATCCAGAATCTCTGGGTTCTCTTAGAGGCAGCCCCACTTTTCTGCAAAAAATTACAGTCTTAATTATAGGTTTTAATTTCTTTCAATTCTCTTCAATCTGAGATTTTCCCCTCTATCAATTTGTTTTGTAACATCTTCTATTCTGTTTTCAAAAACCACCAAAAGATCTGCTAATTTCTGGATGATATGCTTATAGTACTTTGTGGTTTCATGATTTCAAAATAGTTTTTTAGCTTATTTCCATTTTTTAATGACTTGTTTACTAATATTCCAAGAGTTTTACTTACATCAAAATGGCTGCAAAAACCTTACAAAATTTACAGTATGCCCCCTCATGAGCTTGAGAATTGGTGGCCATTTGAATTCTTGCAGCCACTTATATTGAATTTCAAGGTTAAGATCACACCCTAGAAATTTGTAATTGGCATCCAGTACACAGAAATTCTTCAACAACTTGTACTTTTCCAGATCAATAGTATTGTGTTTACATTCAAAAACTCCAATATTGAAGCATGAATTTTAGGCATCTAGGTTATCATCTCCTTTGTGTCTTGCTTACCTTCTACGTTATTACTCACTGTTACATTTTCAGAAACTGAAGTGACTGGAGTCTCGTTACTTGCATTAGGAGATGTTTCTAAAGCTTTTTTGCCTTTTTGTTTGTATCCAAAATTAAAAAATAACCACTGATTCACTACATACTCAGCACTCTAAAATAGAGTTCTGAAAGCAAATAATAAAGCTAATAAGTAACTTTAGTAAAAAAATAAATAAAAATATATATATACGTACAAAAATCTTTCTTTTGAAAACGTACATGAGTGTATTTTTAGGATGTGAAGAAAAGGAATGTCTGGAAAATATTTAAGCAATTTTTTAAAATAAATGAGTAATGCTTGATATATCACTATTAATATTCAGTTAAAAAAACTTAAAAGAGGCAATTAAAATCATATTTGCTTTAACAATAACCAATAGGTAATAACAAAAGGTTATATTTGTGTGTATGTAAAAGAACAGTAAATTATTGTTCAAGTACAAAGGATTATGTTAACCAAATAGATTTAATAAAACAATTTATAAATAATGCTTATAGGTTAATAAAAAATACTATAGATTACATAAATAATAAAAGAAAAAAATAGTAGTAATAATAATAATATAGTTAATAAAAAGAGAAAAAATACTGTTATTTTCAAAAATTAGGATATTAGTAATTATAATAAAAATTCAGATAATGAAATAAATGGAATATATAAAATTGTATCAAATTAATAAAATAAAAGTAAATTATGTAGGAGAAACAAAGAATTCAATATATAGAAGACTATTACAACATAAATATAAAAATTTGCTGATATATTTACATACATTAGAAACAGAGCATGAGTTTGGAAAGGATTGTATAAAGATGATACAACTACAAATAATAAAAGGGATAGAAAAATAAAAGAAGCTATTTATATTAATAATAATAAGTCAGTATTAAATAGAAATTTGGGCCTGAAAATTTTTTTGATAATAATAATGATGATGATAAAAAAGAAAAAAAAAGATTTAGTTATATAAAAAATAGTAAGAGGGAGCTATGTAAGTATAACTCTAAAATTTAAAAGTTTGAATTAGCAGATAAGATTTGGAAATAGAAGTAGAAGGTAGATATAAAAATATGTTAAAAAATAATATTATAAGTTAAAGAAAATTATACATGTTGAATGTTAATGTAATGAATAATGATGTAAAATATAAAAAAAGTATGAATATATCATATTAGAGTTAAATTTTTAAAAGATTAAAAAGTGTAAAATAAAAAAAATAATGAAATAAAAATAATATATATATATGATTATAGAAAGTATTAATTGATAAATATAAAATATAAAAAGAATAAAATGTATAATATATATAAAGGTAATAATTATATAGAGAGCTATGCAAAGATATATGTGGGTATATGAATAATGATTATAAGATAGAATATATGTGTATATATAAAATGTAAAATTATATGTTCATGTATATTTGTATTTATGTATTTGTATTGTGCTTGTTATAATTCTGAAGAAGATTGCTAGTGCAATAAAAACTGTCTGAATTGTAAAAAAGGATTGTATAGAATAATAAAGAACATAGATGATATTAATATGCTAGGTGTATACTATAATGTTCCAAAGCTTTAATTACACTACAACTACAGAATCAAATGTTCTTTTTGATAAATATTTTTAGATATAACATTATGCTGAGTATATACTATAATGTTCCAAAGCTTTAATTATACTACAAATACAGAATCAAATGTCCTTTTATAATATACAAAACCGATGCAAAAATTCAATTCATATAACTTCTCTTTTGTAACTGATATATTGTTTATTGTGTATATCTAATTTCAAATCTAGTTTATTCTTTTGACTTCAATGTTTCCAATAAATGACTTGATTTATCATATTTTGTATTTTAAATTGGACAGGTAGATTTGGAATTTCTAGTATCCTTTTTTCTAACCATCTCTCACAATTGTAATCTTGCAGCCATCTAGTATATTTTTGTCATTTAGTTATTATGCTCTGCTTCTTTTAAAATATCATCTATAAAGATCATACTTATTTTTAAGCTTTGTTATTTTTCATAGTTATAACTGCACATCTCAAATCTTTATTCAGAATATATACCATTTCAGATACTGCAGCTTGTTATTGTATGTCTTCTTTTTTATTTCATTGTTATTTTTTATAGAATTCTTCTTTATACTTCATGATGTTATCCTTACTTTTAGTAACCATGTCTTCTTTCCTTCTTATTGCTGAAATAACTTTTAATACTAAAGTGATGATTATACCACTTCAAAGTTTTTTATTTATCTTCATTTATTATTATGTTTCTTATGTTGTCATTAATTCTTTTCCTATCATTTTACAGACTTCTGTATATTTAATTCTACAGTAATTTACTCTGCTTTATACAACTGATACACCTGACCACATATATGTGAAAAAAGATAAACGATCTCCAATATATATATTTCATGCTGAACCAGTACACATCAGTTGGTCCGGATAAGTGCTGATTCATTTACCTTTTTCACATGTCTGTGGTCATGTGTATCAGTTGTGTAAGATGGAGTGAAAGCCTGAAATGAGCATGTAAGTATGGGTTCAAATGTCTTCTCATTACATCTAGCTGAACTATATATACTATAATTGTATAACCTGTATTCTGCCTATCCCTCTTCTGTGTATTTAAATGGTCTAAAGATATTACATCTGATGGTAAGAATGACTTAGGGTCAACAAGGGTATGGCAATAAAATTGGCAAACAAGGCTTTGAACATGCGATCATTAAATTTTCAATTATATGGATGGCTTAGGTTGGAGAGTGGAGAAGATTGAAGCCTGTCCATTAACATTTGAAGATTTTCTATCTTAATATAAACTGAGCACTGATTATATATGTGTGTGGGAGATGATGATCCAGACCAACTGATGAAGTTGGTTCAGCATGAAATACATATATTGAAGATAATTTATCTTTTTCACACATATGTGGTAATGTGTGTTGGTTGTATAGGATGGAATGGATGACTGAAGAAAACTTAAATGTCTGGGTTCAAATTACCTCTTGATTACATTTAACTTAAGTATATAAACTATACTCGTATTTACATATTACATATTCAATCCTAGCAAATAAACTATTTTTAATTATTGCCATACTTCTTTTTTAAATATATTTAAAATATTCATTCCATTTATTTTTGAAATATATAAATAGACATTTGAGGAAGACAAATTACCACTGAGAAGCATTTCACATTGCACCAACACTTTTCAGTTGGCCTAGGCCATAATTTTTTACATATCTTTATCATTATCAAATTGTTACAATTTGATTTACTATAGAGAAAATTTCTACACACACAACTTTTACACCAGATAAAATATTATTACTAATCATTTCTAAGACTAGAGATTAATATATTCACAACCCAGATATAAACATAAAACAAATTAAAAAAAGAATGTCTGATGTATTAGACATTAAAATACATGAAAGATAGAAGAATGAAGATGAATTAATTATTCCAGATATTTATGTTTAATTTTTAAGAAGCAAATATATTAATCATTACCTAGATTTAAGGTATCTAACTAGGAATAATATGATAATCTGTAGCCTAATAAATGATTAGCAATAATCCTAAATTTATTTATCTATAGTGGATGATATCAAAGTTATGAGGATAGAAAGTTTGACACTTGTAAATAAAATTGTATTCCAATATCAGCCTCTCAAGCTAATTGAGCACACACCTTTGAGATTGTTAAATAAATGAATATTCTCCTCTTCAATCCAAGATATAGTATTTATGCAGGAATAAAAAGAACTCTCCTCTTCAATCCAAGATATAGTATTTATGCAGGAATAAAAAGAATCCTTTTTATTCCTGCATAAATACTATATCTTGGATTGAAGAGGAGAGTATTCATTTATTTAACAATCTCAAAGGTGCGTGCTCAATTAGCTTGAAAGGCTGATAATGGAATGAAATATAATTGCAAGCACGGCGCTAGATAAAATATTTGCTTATTTACTCATAAATAAAATTGTAGTAAATTTTATATATTTTTCTTTCTATTATTATTGTATTAATTTTGTTGTGTGTAAATTCATTTGCAAAGATATTTAACATTTTTATAATAATGCTAAATTTTTGTTAGCACTTATCTCATTGAGTAATATTAAAGGTTGGATAATATCAGTTGTAAAAGCTGGTTTCTTAATCGGTTTTTATTTTTCTAACTCTGCATTAATTTATAAATTACATACCCTGAGTGATTTGGTACAGTTGGTAAAGTGTCAGACATGAGATTGGGAAGTCCCACAATCAATTCTGGCAATTCGGGTGCTCGAACTTGTTATAAACTCCAGAGCAATAAAGCCATTAGCGTTTTTTGACATATATTTTACTAATCCAGAATATTTTTTTGTTAAAAATTTATTAATACATTAGTTGTTGTTTTTTGAAAACCTTTGATGTCTATTTTCATATTCAAACTTATCCACTGCATTTTATTTTTTCATTTATCTTTCAAATCTTGCATTTACAATATCCTGTAACAATATTTAAATTGTATGATGCAATCAAAAGCACTCTATATATGTATACCAAGTGACAATGATCTGGACCAACAGATGATTGCTGTTTTCAGCATGAAATGCATCTTAGGGGTGATTTGCCTTTTATTGCGTCTTTATTCATATGTTTTCAAAAGAATGTGTTGGAGGTGTGAAAGTTATTTAATACATTTATGAGTTTAATAACTAATTCTTTTACTCTGCTGATATACCATTAGTCTCTGTAAGGTTATTCTTCCATATTTTATTTATAAGAAATTCATTCTATTTAATAACGTTTGCCTTTTAATAGTAAAATATATTTCTATTTTTTAAATATACTCATCAAAAATATTATATCAACTTTCTAAACCACAATGATATCCCATTTAATATTTGACATTTTTAAAATTTGTACAGACTTTTAATAAATTGATACATTTTGAATTACAAGTGTCAAACTTATACCATCCACAACTTTGATACGAACCACTCCAGATAAATACAATAATGATTACCATTATTAATTTATTAAACTAGAGATTGTCTTTAGTCCTTATAGGTACTTCAACCTCAGTTAGAGATAAATATATCTGAATTTTTAGTTAAACACACACTTGTAGATAAATACATATAGGCAAGCATTTTAAAATGAATATGGCCATCCCAGTTCCAAAGAAAGAAACCAAAAAACTCTAGAAGTGAATCACAGTGACTATGCAAACCAATCTGTGACCCACACATACATTTGCATATACAACATGCTGGTCCATTTTTACATTTATTTAATATTTTGCTAGGCTGACTTTTAATTTCTTCATCAGAAAACTTTTCTTCTTGAAATACTTCAACACCATATCTAATTGTAGCTCTCCAATGTATAGTATTATCTGCCATATCTTTTAAATGAAATCCACCTATTATTGCACTGCTTTAGAATGTCTTTGTGATAATTCGTATGTTAGATGGGCCTACCTCTCCCATGAACACCATGTCCAAGTTCATCATAAATGGCCTTTTAAGAAGTATAATATTATTCATTTGTTTTATATATTCAATTCAATAATGGTATGTTTTTACAATAGTGGATTGAGAATGCTGATTGGTTTTAAGATCTTGCATTGTATTTGCAGAACATTCTTAAATGAAACTTTTCAAATGCCTTTATATTGCATCAATAGGGTGTCCATGTTTCATTTCCATACAATAAACTAAGTAAAATAACAGTTCTACATACATTAGAAAGTAGTTGTGGACATAAATTTTATTTTCAAAATATCACTATTGTGTGCAATGAATCAAACGATAGAAAGAGGAAGTTGAAAGAGGCTTGATTTATTGTGAAGTCTAAAAACATTAATCAGCATAACCCTAGTGTTCCACTGAGCATGCACTGGAATATTAACCATTCAGTTCCAATATGTCACCATGATTCTGGTGCATGGTACTGAAAGCACTTGGCAAATAGTTTTTTATGATTAATGTTTTTTGAATTTTAGCTACTTTGTTTATCACACTTTATATATGAAGAATAATCGTTCTGCATACAGCTAATTTAATTGGAGTAGTTATATATCTGTAATAAAATACTATTAATTTGTTAAAAGCATAAATAGCACAAATGACTCAACATCAAAGTTCATTTCTTACTTATAAAACTATCAAGATATTCAAATTGATTTACATCCTCAAATGGATAACTATCCAAGCGAAAAGTTGCTGTGGACGTTTCTTCTGATTAAACACAAACATTTTTGAACATTAATTATTTAACCAAAGTCTTTAAATGTTGCATTCAAAATATTTAATATATTCTATATATGATTTTTGATCTGGAAAAAATAACAGTCATCAACATACTGTAAATTCAGAATCCAAGATGACAAAGTCTTTGCTTTTGCTTTTAATCAATTTAAATTAAAAATTCTATCATCAAACCTGTATCATATCTTGAATCCTGTTTTATTAAACCATATATAAACAGTTCCAAAGACAACTGTCATAAAATTCTTTTTTAACACAGTTTTTATTTCAAATGTCTCAGATTTTCCGTCTGTAGAAATAACAGTCCCTCTTGTTCCATCATGTAGAAGGTGTATAATATAAACAAATTTTGGTGGACAAGCAACTAATTTCAAACAATGCCATTAACCTGTTTGATTAACTTAATCAAATACCTTGAACAAGTCAATAAAAGCAATATATAAATCATTCTTTTGTTCCTGACACTTCTTGCATTTTCCTGGCAACAAAACCATGTCTATAATCGTTCTTGATTCTCTAAAACCATAATAAATCTTTGGTAATTATTCATCTATGACTGGAAGCAACTTATATAATAAAGTTATTGAATGTACTTTTACTGTAGTGGATAATAATGATATGCCATAATCATTATTGCTATTGCTCTACTTTCAAAAATTGAAACAATACAAACTTCGGGGATTCATATATTTTTAAAAAAATTCTTATATTTTAAAGCAGACATATCATCATGCTTAAAACTTTTCTATATATTTCATCAAGATTTACAGCCTTTCCATTTTTAAAGACCACATGGAGCTATTTTGGTTTCACTAAGCTGATGTCTTTGTCCAAATCAAATGATATTAAATAGATATACCATTAGAGCCATCATCTCAATTTTTTAATTATTATTCAAAAGGTGATCAAAATATTTATTCTACCTGTTCAAAATATCATTGTCACCACATAAGAGAATGCCATTGCTGGATTTATTGGTACTGTGATAACATTTGTCAGGCCCATATTGTTTTTATTATATCAAAAAATGATCCAAAGTGATCACAGTTAGTTAATTTTTTCCTAAAGGTTTGTGATAATGGTGTTCTAGTTGTATTTTTATATTGAACTATTTCCATCATCTAATATATGTATTGAATGTCTTTAGAAAAATTTAATTTTATTTAAATATTCCAAATACATTCAACTGTTACTAATAGCATATCAAACAGTTTAGTACATGCTCAATGTTTTGAGAAGTATTAGTCTCCCCTCTTCTTCAAGTGTTTCTGGCCTGACCAGTGACAGTACTAGCATGGGATTTGAACTTGGGTCCTTGGATTCTTGATTTTTTTTAATTTTAAGATAACACTCTAACCAACTGAGCCATCCTGCCAAAGGCAACAGTCTATAATAATTTCATACACTTATCTATGAGGTTTCTCCTGATTTCTCCACTTCTTCATAAGAGAAAAGTTGATTAATGGTTTCCATACATTGTGTGTAGTCATACTGAGTTGGCTTATGTGATTTTTTGCCATTGTCATGTGAGCAGCTTCTTTAAATTTTCTTTTTTGTATCTTTTCTTTTCTAGCCAATATTTTTTTATTTTCCCAATTGAACATTTGTTCCTTGACATACATGTTCTGCTACCTTAGAGACATCTTTTTTCTCTCTTATAATCATTAGTTTGTGTTTTTACAAGTGCTTTTCAATGGAACAACTGGTCTCACTAATGTATGTTCTTCCACATTCACATGATATTTTATAGATAGTTTTTTCTTTTCTTCCATTTCAAGTTTAGACTTTGTAAATATTGGAATTCCTCATAGGGTGGTATGGCTCTGAAAAGCTGTTTTGATGTTATACTGATTGCAGATTTTCCTTAATTTGTCTGCTATTTTTGGAAAGTATGGGTACACTACAGTATCAATAATTGTCTTTTCTCTTGATGGTTTTTTTTGTTTATTTAAAGTTTTCTTAATAACAGCTATGTGGATGATACATTTGTTGTATGGCCACATGGTAAAGCACTGCTACAAACTTTCTGGAAACACATCAACAATATATCTCCATTCAATTAAATTTATAATAGAATCAGAACAAGAACAAAAATTGGCTTTCTTAGATGTTCTCATGACAAGATTCCCTCATGGCAAACTCAAAACTACAGTTTATTGAAAACCTACACATGCAGAAAAATACCTAGGTCTATATATACAATCACACCAGAAACACAAAACATGAAGTTATACTATCACTATGGAACAGAGCAAAAGAAATTTGTTCAGAAACCAGCAATTTGGAAAAAGAAAAGATATATATAGAACAAACTCTTATGAAAAATGGTTATCCATCTGCTGTTATTAAGAAAACTTTAAATAGACAAAAAAACTACCAAGAGAAAAGACAATTATTAGTACTGTAGTATACCCATACATTCCAAAAATAGTAGACAAATTAAGGAAAATCTGCAATCAGTAGAACATCAGAACAGCTTTTCAGAGCCATACCACCATATGAGGAATTCTAACATCTACAAAGCCTAAACTTGAAATGATGAAAAGAAAAAAACTGCATCTATAAAATACCATGTGAATGTTGAAGAACATACATTGGTGAGACCAGTCAACCCATTGAAAAGCACTTTTAAGAACACAAACTGATGATTAGAAGAGACAAAACAGATGTGTCTAAGGTACCAGAACATGTATGTAACAATGAACATATGTTCATTTGGGAAAATACAAAAATATTGAATAGAGAAGAAAAGCTACAAAAAAAAATTTAAAGAAGCTGCTCACATGACAATGTCAAAAAAATCCCATAAACCAACCTAGTGTGACTATACATAATATATGGAAATCACTAATCAACTTTGCTCTTATGAAGAAGTGGAGAAATCAGGAGGAACATCATAGATAAGTATATGAAATTACTACGGACTGTTGCCTTTGGCAAGATGGCTGTTGGTTAGAGCATTACCTTAAAATTCAAAATCAAAAATCTAAGGACCCAGATTCATATCCCATGATAGTACTATCACTGGTCAGGCCAGCCATGCCCGAAGAAGAGGGGAGACTAATATCTCTCAAAATGTTGCGCATATACTAACCTATTTGATGTGCTATTACTAACAGTTGAATGTATTTGGAATATTTAAATAAAGTTAAATTTTTCTAATGACATTCAATACACATGATAGATAATGGAAATAATCCAATATAAAATTACGACAATTAGTTAATGTTTGTATCTTCTTTGCAGTTTTAATTAACCAATCATTTAATTCTTTTTTGTCAATTATTGGAATACTGTATTTATTTTCAATTCATTTATGAAATTATTATTCTGCCAAGTATAAAGTGCCACATGGAGGGGTTCCTGACAGAGATATTTTAAGTGCTGGCTCTGGCTAAGCATTTATCATAAAGCTTGTAGAGGAATTGGCAATCCTCACTGTTTATAACTTACAAGCTTAAGAGATAGGGTCATGTGATCTATGAATTGATCTATGACTTATTTTGACTATTTATTGTCACATGTTTTCTTTTACTCATATTACTAATAATAAAATTATTGACAGAAAGCCAATCATGATTCCTCTTTTTAATGAACCTCAAAATAGATAAATTTGTACCAGTATCATACTTCTTAAGATAATTCCATGCCTCAGTAATTTTGGAGATTCAAATGAGCAATTTTAGTGCTTAATAATTATTGAAATTTAGTATGTGTACTAAATACTCCTCACAAATGAATATCAATTTAAATAAACATTTGCTTGACTTGAGGTTGATTTCCTTCTTCATGAGAACCTTAATTTTGTGAATATGATTAGAATAAGGTGTATCTTTAATGCATCTATTATTTTAATCATGGGGTGTACTAATATCTGATCCATCCCAAAAGCTACACTTGTAGGTGCTTGTATAATATTAACTTCTTGTTTTTAACTCCTAACTGTAAAGCAATATATTAAATGACATTGTTTTAAATGTAGATGTATCCATGTTTATTTGTAAAGGTTTTTCTGCCTAAACAAGGTATTTGTGATAGTCAATTCAAGTATTGTGCCACAATTCAATAAAAGGTCATTAGAATTTACAGCACCTATAACATTTCCATAACTTTTGGTTAAAGTCTACTATTTGTATTAGCATATGCATAAAAGCCTCCAAGAAGAGAGATGCAAGCTTTTAAAGGTAATGCTGTAATAATAATATCTGGCAAGAAATAAAAGCATTCTTTCTCTGCTTTCTTTAAATCTAAGGTTGGAGTAAAGACATTAATAAAATGAGCACTAATACTATAATGCGAGGTTAATTTTAATCCATTTAATACCTTTCATAAATGCAACAAGGAATTCCAATAGAAGATATTAAATTAGACTGTACAGCAAATCCAATATTATACATTCCTCTTTCACTGAATGATCTGTCCTTCCAAAAAATTTGTAACCATCCACCTGTTTTTTTAAACTTTATTTCTGAAGAATATGAGTTTCTCTAAGAGAAGCTTCTTGATCTTAAATCTTGACAGATTTTTATCCATCAATGGAATCCACCATTTTAGTCTTGGAAATTTTGCATCAAAATAAAGTTCACATATTCAATGTACCTATATTTAGAAAAAAAGATTTATAATACTTATCTTTAGAACTACCTTTGTGGTATGCTTTATCACCATTACTGATATTATTATTATTTTTATCACTGTAACGAGCAACGCATAAGGCATGACAACCTAGTCAGATTATGCAAAACAAGTCACTTTAGGTCATTTCATGGTAATCAGAGGGATCCCTAAATAATTTCCAGCTGGAACTCTTGTCTCAAACACAATTCCAAACAGTCCCATTGATGATTGTATTATCTGAGCAAAAATAATAACTAAAGATGACTGCCATTCTATAAAGCCTGTTCAGTTTTTTTAATTCTTGAGGACTGCAGCTTATGAAAAAAAAAAGAGTTAGAAATCATATCCATATAGTTAAAGATTAGACATGTGAGTGCACACACATAAAACCCCAATATCACAGTTAGTATAGGAAAATGACTGATAATGTGATAGCCTTGTGATAATGAAGCCCTACACTAACTTAAGTATTTAAAGAAGAAAAAAGGGAGATAAAAAGATTGTTTGCATCACAAGCAGTATGTAATCTTTGATGAACCAATGATCTATTCTATAAGGCAGCTGGAAGTACACTTATAGTCAGGCATCATTTACTTGTTATTCATAGTTGATCTTCAGATATGAAGATTCTTATGCTATTCACCAGCCTGATGGTAAGCTGAGCACAGTACTTATAAATGCATGTGCAGTAATGTTGATATTATTTACTTATACTCTCTACAAAATTGTTTGGGATGTTTCAAAAAGCAGTGTTTAATGAAAAAACAACTAAATTCTGGGTAGACATGTTTCTGTCAATTAAACCTTATGTCATCAGTAACCTGGGAAAAATCACCTGAGATTCCAATGTAGTTATCCAATTTTGATTAAATATACTTGCAAATGATTTTCTGGCCTACTAATACTAGGTTTGATTGTTAAAAACATACATCTAACAAGCCAATAATTGATTTATCATTAAATATTACCATTTGAAACATCAAATAATTTCTTAAAAAAAAATAGGTAAATAAATAACGCTAGCATTATTATATATTTATATGGTATTATTAATTTTTTTCATATTTATAAAATATATTTATTTAACTACTTATACTGTTGACGCAACAAAATAAAATATATATAAAAAAGAGAAATTTGCAGTATGTATAATGGTAGAGGTATACTATCACCGACAATGATCAAGTGTTATCTTTTGATCGTGAAACCATTGCCTAATTATCACGAACGGCATTTGAGTAGAGAACTTAACATATAAGATGTAGTAAAATATTTTCTCAATACAAATTAATAACATTACGATATCATTCGTTAAGAAATATTTATCATATTTAGTTGCTTTGTTAAATAGTTATCATAAACCAATTGAAGTCTATTTTTAAATCAAAATTGTACACGTGGAGGGGGGGTGTTTTTAGTCTTTTAGTTATTACAAAAAAACCATATTTATTTCATTTTAAATGAATGATGTTGCGTCTTTGTGAAGGACCCACCTGCATTATCAAACAAATATCTCACGCAACGGATAGACCTCCCCTTGTAGCTTCCTAAAATTGAAGCAAAATATTTATCCAATAACCAATTAGCGCTCTTCAGATGTTCCTAGTAGAAGATCTCCGGTATATAGCGTGCTCTGCCTCGGATGCGACCACGTAATTACGTTTCTAGTTGCGTATGACATTTTCCAGTACAATGATAATTTACTTCCTAACAGCTTCTTTAAAAGGAAATATTATACGCACACACACAAATTGTTCATTCTGCTGCTATATTATTAGTTATTATATCTTCATTACTTCGAATTTATTATTTTCATTAGCAAAAAGATAGTTTATATTTTAACATATTTATATCTATCGTTCCCGATAGTGTCGGATGAGATGATGATGAATACCATGTGAATAAGATATAATTTTGCTGTTTGTGGTATACACCAATTACAAATACATACACGCACGTACCCATATATTTATATATAGAGAAAAAAATAAAATAGAGTGGTATATAGTAAAGCGGATCATAATTTGTCTTTTTTATTTCCATGATACAAGAATATCATAATAATCTATAAAAATAATTCCAAGCAAATTTACGCCTTTTTCTTCCATATTATAAACCTTCTGTTGCTTTCTATCCGATGGAATCATGGGATTCATTATTCAAAGTATTTTTTCCAAGTTATAACAATCTTACCAATTTTTGGCTATATATAATAGTCATAGTTGTAAGTTTTATAAATAGTCAAAATAAGAGTCATAGATCACATGACCCTATCTCTTAAGCTTTTGAGTTATAAACAATGAGGAGTGCCAATTCCTCTACAAGCTTTGTGATAAATGCTTAGCCAGAACCAGCACTTAAAATATCTCTGTAAGTTTTGTTTGAAATTTTGTGATAATAGCATTGTAAACGGAATTATATGTTAGACTATTTTCATATTATAATATTAATTGTTAGGTAAATGTCTTTAGAAATTTAAATTTTATTTAAACTTTTCAAAAACATTGAATTGTTAGTAATTAGATAGGATTTGAACCCAGACTTTCAAGCTCCCTTTAGTCATCCAATCCATATTGTACAACCAATACACATGACCATATATACATGCAAAAAAGATATTTCATGCTGAACCAGCACTCATCTTCATCTAGATCATCATCTCCCACACACATATATAATCAGTGCTCGGTTTATATTAAGATAACAAATCTTCAAACTTTAATGGACAGACTTCAGTCTTCTTTCCAACTCTTCAGCCATTCATATCATTGAAAATCTCATGATGGCATGTTTAAAGCCCTTGTTTGCCAATTTTGTTGTTATACAAATTAGTATTTAACATGAAATTTGGAATCTTATTATTCTCTCTTCTTCAAGTGTTGTTGACCTGGCCAGTGACAATACTAGCAAAAGAATTAAACCTGGGATCTTTAGATTTGTGAATACTGAATTTATGCCAATTCTCTAACCAATTAGGTTATTCTGTCAAAGACAGCAGTTAGTAGAATTTTACTATATTAATCTATGAGGATCCTACTTATTTCCATTATCTAACATTAAATATTGAATATAATTTTTTTTGTCATAAGAACTTTATTACCTAGATAAATAATTACATTAGCATTAGTACAATGGTGAAAGCAATACAGTTAATGACATAGCTGAGATGAGGATCACACAACTAGTCTTGCAGTCAAGAACAATTAAATGTACAGCCCAAGCATCATGAATGAAAATCTGCAATGGAAAGAAGGTCCCATGTAGTCTTAAAAATCAATAAAGAAGCTAATTTTTTGTCTCTATTATGGATAGTCTGAAGCTTTGATATAAATAATTGATGAAAGTTATTAATGGTAGGATTAAATATAAGCATACATCTAATGGACCAATATATAAGAAAGTGGAAATCCTAATAGATGGAAACACCCCACTGCCAATACTATTAATCAGGGTAGTGAGAGAAGGTAGGCTATAGTGTCTCTATAACATTGAAGTGAGGTACAATAACAGAAAACATACAACATGGTCTCATCATCTCTATGATATAAAGGGTAGACCTGGTCTATGCACAAGAAACCCCTACATGTGACCAGAAAATGGCTTGAAGGAAGAGCATTTAGGTTTAATCATCTAGAGTTTGACCAAATATCTCAGTTGGTTAGAGCATTTGCCTTAAATTTGATATTCAAAAATCTGAAGGTACGAATTTGACTTCTATACGAATGCTGTCACTGTTCATATCAGGCCAGTAACACCTGAAGAAGAGTGGAAAATAATACTACTCGAAATGTTGTGTAATTATTAACCCATGTTGCCTATTTGTGTGTTATTACTGATAAGTTGTTTGTATTTGAAAAGTTTAAATACATTTAAAATTTTCTATTCATTCAACAATCACTCTAGATGATGGAAATAGTCCAACATATCACATCTAATAATATACCATATCACAAATCTTCATACAAATACTAAATATTAAATGTTTTTTAAAAGAAAATTAAAATTAAATTTTCAAATTACATGCAAGTGTTGATAATAGTACACAGATTAGTATGCACACAATGTTCCCAGTGGTATTATTCTCCTCTTTTTTTCAGATGTTGCTGGCCTGACTAGTGACAGTACTATCTTTGGGATCAAACCAGAACCTTTAGTTTTGTCTCATTTCCACCATTTTATTAGCTTCTTTAGACCCTTGCTTCATGTCAACTTTCATGTCTTGTCTCATTTCATCAAATTTTTGACTAACATCTTCAGATCTTTTTCATTTCATTTTTCATGTCTGTTTCATCAATTTTTTGCATTAACATGTCTAAAACAGATGATTCTTTTCATTTTGATTCTTCACATGGAAATCTACTTCATCACCTTCTGACTTGATACTTTGTTCTGAGTTCATAATAAATGCATTAATATATCTGCCTTTTCTTAGGATACAATCTTTATAATTTTAAATCTTAAAAAAAAAATCAATCAAACTTTTGCTCTTATGATTTTACAATTCACAGTATTAATATTTTTCTTTTCCTCCTCACCAATCATACGCCAAATATGCAAATTCAATTCTCATAGTTCAGGATCGTCAAATAGATACTAAAATCAACAATTCAATAAAACAACAACTAGAAAAAAAAAACAATGATAACATCCCGTGCCTTCCTTCCTAAACTTCATTGGATATTTCTAATTATTTATTTTATATCTTGATCAACAACAAAAAATTTTTCATAATTTACGTGAAATATCTAATTACATCTTTACCCAATAATTTTTCAATGACTGGAGTAATTGTTGTTTTTTTCTTTTTACAAATATAAAATCCAATTGCAATAAGTTCAGCCCATGTGCTGCTGATGAAATTATAAGGGTGTGCCATAGTTAGATACGTTTTCTCATTACCTTGAATTCAAGCGTCCAAATTTTGTAATCTATGTATATATTTTTAATTGGTTAAAGCATTACCTTAAAATTCAGTATTCCAAAATCGAAAAGTCCAGTTTCAATTCCCAAGCTGACTCAGCAATACCTGAAGATGAGAAGAGAATAATATCGCTAGAAATGTTCTAGATGTATAAACCTGTGCGGGATTATCATCAGTTAAATGTAATTGGAAAATTTAAATAAAGTTTAATAATTTTTCTAAAGACATTCATTATTTAATGTTAGATGATAGCGATAGTGCAACATATGAGTATAAGTAAAATGCCACTATCATAAACCTTTAGGCAAATATCTGTGAGATTTCTTGATTTCTTCACTTTTTTATTTAAAGCAGATTAATGACAGGTTTCCAAAAATTACAAATTATCACACTATGTCAATTTATGGCTTGTTTGCCATTGTCATGTGAGCAGCTTCTTTAATTGTTCTTTTTGTGCTTTTTCCTCTCCAATAATTTTGTCTTTTCCCAGTCAAGCATATGTTCATTGGTGTATATATGATCTGCTACTTGCTGCATCTACTTTTGCATTTCTAATCATCAGTTTGTAACTTTTAATTGCTTTTCAATGGCGCTCATGGGTTTACTGATATACATCCTATTATACTCACATAATATGTTTGTAAATGGAGTTTATGTTCTTCATTATATCAAATTTAGGTTTTGTAGACATTAGAATTCTTCATAGTATGCTAAAGCTTTGGAAAGTAGTTTTGATTTTGCATTGATTGAAAATTTCTGCTATGTATGGATTCATTACAGTCCCTGTAATTTTTTTCTTTTGATTTCTTTTCATTGCTTATTTAAGGTTTTCTTAATGACAGATGAACCATTCTTTATGAGACTTTGCTCTATGCAGATCTTTTGCTAACTCATAGGTTCCAAACAAACTTATTTTGTTTTGTTCCATTCCACATTTTGTATTTCTGTCATTATTGGATGTATATGCTAAGTATTTTCCTGTGTATGTGGTTTTTTTTTGTAAAATGTAATTTTGATTTCGTTATGAGAAAATCTTTCTAAGAATATCATTTTATTCTTCTTCTGATTCAATTGTAAAATTTATTGAAGGGGATACATTATTAACACATGTCCACAAATGTATCAACACTATATTGATGTCACATTTAGGTGAGTCTGGATTAATATTTATGTCTGTGATTTAATCATACTTGATTAGCCACATTTACTTAGAAGAACATGAAACCATATAATACTAAATCATCCATGCAATTTACTACTGTTACACAATGCTTTATTTACCACCCTCTTTTACAATTTCAATTGCCCCAGAAGAGTTCTGAAGAAGACTGCTGGGCAATTAAAACTGTAAACTGCAAAAGAGGGTGATAAATAAAGCATTTTGTAACAATACTAAAATGCATGGATGATTTAGTATTATATGGTATACATTTGGCAATGCAATAAGTAAGAGTAGTTATTATACTTCTTGAAAAACATGAAACCATAGCCATCAATTCTAATCCATATCCACCTAAAGACTAGAATCACTATAGTGATGATACATTTGTTATATGACCACATGGTGAAGCACTATTATAAAATTCTGGACATACATTCATAGCATATTTCTTCAATTAATTTCACAAGAGAATCAGAAACTAAGGAAAAATTGACATTCTTTGATACTGTTATGATAACATTTCTTCATGGAAAAATCAAGACTATAGTTTGCAGACCCCCCCCTCCACAGAAAATATTTAGTATATGCATTTAATCACACCAGAAATACAAATTATAAAGTTATACTATGATTATGGAGTAGAGAAAAGGAACTTTATTTAGAATATAAGACATACACTCATGATGAATGGTTATCCATCAGATGTTACTAAGAAAACTTTAAATAGATAACAAAAAAAAAGATTAAAACAATTATAGGTAAGGAGAGAATTCATACGTACCAGAGATTTGCAATTAATATAACATGAAAACTATTTTCCAAAACCATAGCCCTCTATGAAGAATCCTAATCTTTATAAAACATGAACTTGAAAATGCTAAAAAGCAAAAACTGTATCCACAAAATATCATGTAAATATGAAAACTGATGATTAGAAATGAAAAACAGATGTAGATAAAGTAGCAGATCATGTATGCATCAATGAACACATATTTGATTGAAAAAAGACAAAAATATTGAACAGAGACTAAGAAAATTTAAAAAAGTTGCTCACATTACAATGGCAAAAAACACTGTAGGTCATTTTAATATGACTATATACAATGCATAAGCAAAACTTTCCATACAGTAGCACCACACAGCGCAAGCCAGAGTAATCAATGTATGCAGGAAGGTTTGTGGATAAAATTCCTATTTAGTGCATACTCATTCAATATCCTCAGATTAGTTTCTAGCTTGTGACTTTCATCAGTGAGAAGCTTTGGATCTGAGAAACTAGTCTGGGAAAATTGGATGAGGTGGTGCTAGATAGGGATTTTATGCATAAATCTTTCAGCATCCATTGATTACTCTGGCTTGCACTGAGTGGCACTACTGGATAGAGAGTTTGCCTCTGTGCTAACAGCTTGTGTAAGCATTAAAAATTGGTGATCATTAAAGTGATAATTTATAATGTTTGAAAATGACTCATTAACCTTAGCTTTAAAAAAGATGGATAAATCATAAGAATCCTCATAGACAAATATATAGAAGATTTGAATTGTCTCTCATAGATAAGTATATAAAATTTCTACGGATGGTTGCCTTTGACAGAATAACTCAGTTGGTTAGATCATTGCCTTGAAATTCAATATTCAAGAATCAAAGCTAAGTTTGATTCCTAAGCTAGCATTGTCATGATTAGATCAGCACCATCTAAAGAAGAGCAGAAAATATCACTCAAAATATTGTGTAATCTAGTAACCTATGTTATTTTTGCATGTCATTACTAATAGTTGTTTGTATTTAAATTTAAATAAAGTTTAAAATTTTTTAGATATTCAATATTTAATGGTAGATCATGGAAATAGTCCAATATTGTAACGGTCAGAATCGTGTGATCAGCCAACAAGATTCAGAGACCTAGCAAAAGTACTTCAAACCCAGCATGTTCAGGATATGGTAGTTGCAGAACAGTATTAAGCTTTAATTTATTTGCCAGCACTCCAAAATCTTCACTATACAACCAATGCTCCTGATGCTACTAAATGGTCATTGTTTTTCCCTGGTCCTGGTGGTCAGGGTAAACAAGGATTCTATCAAATCAAACTTAGCCTATCATGCACTAGAATCATACTCACCAAATACTTTCATAGGTTTTGGATATATACATATATGACTTAATTAAGTGTGGACATAGTTGGGTGGATATGATGAACCAGGGAATGACATGACACCTGTATAGATATATATGATTTATTAACACAATTCATTAGAAAATAGAAATAATAATAACAATGTTTGGATCTTATTATGATCCATGTATGGGCGTACATATAAACCAAAAAATAATAATTACAATATTTAACTCTTATTTATTGATAGTGGTACAGTATTTAGATATCACTAGGATAAATGTATGATTTTTACAAAGAAGTCACCTGTCAATAATGATAACAAAGGTTATGAACTAAAAATAACAATTACAATAATAAACATTAATATTAGATGTGTGTGAGCATTACAATGAAGTCATACTATCAATAATGACAACAGAAGTTATGGACAAGAAATAATAATTTCAATAGTATTTAAACATTAGTGTTAGATGTGTGGGTGCATTACAATGAAGTCATACTGGTATTCATGACAACAACAATTATGAATCAGTATGATACTGAATGGATGTTACAAATTAACCAGAAACATAATTACAACACATAGTAAATATAACCAGAAACCATAATTACAACACATAGTAAATATCAGTATTATACGTGTGTAAGCATAAAACAAATTTTTATGTTGATAATGATAATATTTGATCAAGAAATATGCCACTATAAAATTAATATGCCAATTGTCAAGAGTAAACACAATACCTGGTTAAATTAAGCTAGAGGCCAGAAATATATATATAATAAATTTATGTATGTGTTCACATACATAGGGGAAGCTAAGTATATTTTTTTATTATTATATTTACTTTTAGTATTCCCAGCAGGAGTTATGGACCAAAGCATAATTCTAGCTCCCTTTATTATCAATAGTTATATGGTAAAATATGGTTTATCTATCCCACACAGCATTACCAACAGGCATGATCAAGAAATCTAATTATAGAAGATCAGTGGCATCTGGGTTTGAATCCTGTGCTGGCTATATTATTATTGGCATTGACAGATGGCCTATCTCCATTGTCGATCAATAAAATATAGAGAGAAGTTTCTATGAAAACACATTTGCAATCAGCATGGCATGTGTAGGAAATAATGGAGCATGGGCTTTGAATCCCTATCATCATAGAGTACCTATTTATCAGATCAAAAACACAGCTATCTCCAGGACTGGTAAAAATATCCGTCTGGCAGCTCACATAGCATTACTCGATGTATATTCATTATTAAAAGCCATATAGGCACAGATCATTCTATTAAGCAACACTGATATATTTGCCCATAAAAAAGCATTAACTCCTATCTGTATAGATATTTTCTTAAGCCTGTGTTTCATAAGTAATAATGGGAAATTTTAAGATAACCATATCCCATAGGCTATAAAACGCCCATGTGCTTAGATATAAAACTTAACCACAAAATGCTAAAGAGGCAAAAACACTACTACTGAGATAGTACTTTTTCCTCAAATGTATGCATCACTAAATATATATATAGTGAGATGAACACATACTTTTGTAATAAGTAATATTGCCCGTTTTACATTTAAGAAAAAGAAGCACTATTATTATTATTATTATTATTATTATTATTATTATTATTATTATTATTATTATTATTATTATTATTATTATTATTATTATTATTATTATTATTATTATTATTATTATTATTATTATTATTATTATTATTATTATTATTATTATTATTATTATTATTATTATTATTATTATTATTATTATTATTATTATTATTATTATTATTTAACACATAAATAAATGCATATAGATATTATTTCATTTTAATTGTCATAAAGAATCTTAATCAAATCTAAATCAAATAAATAATCATTTTAACACTCATTTATATTCTTAATTTTCTTTAACAAGGTACTGTAATTATGTACATATGAGTATAGAGTGGATTTTAATACAGATATTTGATTTTTTTTTCTCTCTCTTTTTTTTTTTTTTAAAAAAAACGACATTTTATCCAGCCAGAATTAGACAAACGATTTAAGAAATTCAAATTTGACTGTTTGTTACTTTACAATTATAAAAATAGTTATCTCTCTCCTTCTTTAAGATTTGAAATAAACAAATTTATGCATAAAATTGATCTAATAGTAAAATATAATCATCCAATACTGGCTGAATTTGGCATAGTTAATGCTAATCAAGAAAGTGTATATTTTATAATTATATATATATATTTTTATATTTTTTTTGTATATTTTATAATTAAAGAGAACATACTGGCATATTTCAAAATAAATAATAAAAGCGGTATTTATAAATTTCATAGTAATTTTTTGCATTAGACATTACATTCTTTTTTTTCCCTACCATTAATAAGTAAAAATCTAGTTATAACACAGATTGACTTGTTAAAAATAATAATAAATTAAAACACTCGTATATATCAGTCCTTTTGAAACACATTTTTTAAAGATAGAATCTTTTACCAATCAGTTATAAATCTGAGGAAATTCAATATTCTAGAGTTTTTTTTATAGAAGGCATTTTTTATATATAAATATTTTTTTAAAGATTGAAAGTTCATACTTGCAATGATGTCACTTTAATGAGGCAACCATCTTCTTACTGGTTTGTCTTCTTATTTCAGGACCCTTTTGGCTTTACTGGACATAATACAGGCTGGATTCAAAGTTGGTTCTCCATTTTCTCAGTGGCAGTAACATGGAACTAATTGGATTTCTTTCCTTCACACAGATGCATTTTTCTGCAGATTTCCCCTGAGGGGAAAGGTAAATTTTATCTGCTCACAGGTCATGGTGATTATCTGTCATCAGCTTACGTTCAATATCTATTAGAGAGAGTCTTTCACTTTTACTTTGACTCTTAAAACTTTTTTTACTCTTCTTTTGACTTTTTACTTTTGACTGTCAACAACTCTCTCTGCTTTTAAAAACTCTTTTTACTGCCCTCACTAAAAAACCAAACCAGTATTTATATGCCTGTAACTTTAAACAAAACTTTACTCAGCAAAACCAAAAATCAGTACAGTCTTTGTTTAATCTTATATTTTTTCTTAACACCTATATCATAACTGCCTTTGTTAGAAATGAAAATAGACTGGTTGACTGATCTTTAATTTAAAACTAGTTAGCAAAATCCTATTAAGATTAAATTAAGGTATGAAAATTTTGATTGCATTTTTAACTGCCATTTAAAGATGAGAAATAGTTAACATTTCCATGCAACTATATGAATGTTTCAAAAAAATAGCCTTGTAAAAAATGTTATTTCCAAAGAAAGAATGAGTCAACTTATATTTTCCATTTTTCTTTGTCTTTTAGGAAAAACATATAGACAAAGGAAATATATTTTTCTTTTCCAAATATATAACAAAAAATGTATTTCAATAAAACAAGTTATACATATATGCCCTCTCACTCAATAACACACACACATGCATCTGTATATTATTTTTTAAACAAAAAAATGAAAATTAGATATTTGATCTATAAAATCTATATATATATACTATTTTTAAACAACTAACATGAAGCTCTGTGTGTGCATACACACTGATCGCTTCAATATATTATCACATCTAATATACCATCATCCCAAACCTTCAGAAATACACAAAATACTCATAGAGACCTGATGCAATGTTAAATTTTTGACATTGTGAAAAATTATGTCTACAACTGACTAATGTAGTAAATCAGTTAACTTCCATATTTAAATGTAAATTTGAAGAGATTATTCCTGTTTGCAATTAAAACCCCCAATGAGAAGAACTGACACCATATTAAAAGAAAGGCTAAATGCTCAAAAGTTTGACAGATATCAAACTTTGTCCCCTTAGAAATATGGAATATTTTCAGTGAGAAGATCATATTCTAAATTTATATGGAAAAGTAAAAGAATGTCAAACTTGTAAATCTACATGGACACATCAAAAGCCATACTGTAACAAAATCTATCAACTTCATCAGTTAAAAATCAATCTTAAACATCCTAAAGATGCTGAATTAGTTGTTGTAAAATATTTAAACATTGTTATTACTCCTAGATATAGTGGCAGCTGAGGAAATCATCCAAAAATTGCCTCTAAAAGAACTATGCTGGAAAGATATCAAAAACAGAAATCACACATTAAATATTGCACTCCATCAGAAATGTGGAATGCTTCTAAGGAATAAACTTACTGTCAAGCAATGAGATCATATTCTAAATTACATGGAAAAATAAAAATGTCAAAAGAAAAAGCTTGTAAATCTATATGGGCATATTAACAGCCATATTGCAACAAACAACTACCAATTTCATCAGTTACAAATCTTAACTGTAATCATCTTGCAGATGCTGAATTATTTCCTCTTAGAAAAGTTTTAAACTTTACCATTACTCTGTTTACTGTCCCATTATTATATATAATGATAGTTACTGAGGAAGTTACCCAAAAATTGCCTCTGAAGGAACTATGCCAGAGAAATGTCAAAAACAGAAATCAAACATCTCATGTGATGAGAAAAAAGCTATTAAATTTCTCAAACAAGTTACATCTACAATCATTCTCCCTTCTGATAAAGATAGTACAATTAACAACTATAAGAACTTTTCACAACAGGCCAATACAAAATAGTGGCAAAAAATTCTAATTCCAAGTACAGAAGTAAAGTTATAAGCATTACTCTAGGAGTACTGTACACCTGGGTCTCTTTTTACGTGGATTTATTTAACGCAATTTTGAAGTTTTGCGATTCACATTTCTCCGGAAGTCAAACTCCGATAATGCGCTATTAATTTAAATAATAAATTTCGCACACTTATGGTCATATTGAAAGTAATAGCACATTACTGGAATTCGACTTTCATCTTAGTAATTTCAATATTTTCAGTGCTTTATAATAGTAAGATTTTATGCAATAATGAAATTAAAATCATGATTTCCACATTTTATGTATACACACATTAAATTTTACAAGATTATAATGTAAATTTGTTCAAACATTGAGCGTGTTAATTTTGCATTTTAAATCACATTCTGTTTTTGCTTTTTAAAAAAGAACGTAATCAATTATTAATCATTTAGTGTCCGCAAGTTTATTTTTAAAAGGTGAGTAATAGCAGTGGGCACAATTAAAATTGAAAATTAAAAAATTAAAGACAAAAATAAGAATTTAATTTTTAGTTGTTAGATAAATTACTAATTATGTTGTCACCAGAAAACCATTAACACAACATGAGAGTGACGTTGGCGCTAGTTGTATTTCCTCTTGTGAAGAATCTGATTTTTTTATCAGTTTGCAAATGAACCTGTTTATCGGCAAATAGCAATAACAATTAAAACGTGTATAAAAAATGTAAATTATTGTAAATTATGCATAAAAATATATTGTTTTGAATAAAATTAAATATTATAGTTAAAAAAAGTTTGTCTTGTATCAATTTTTTTCAAATTTGAAATTTTTATTAGTCATATTTTATTTCCTTTTTTTTTTTTTTGCACGAATTTTAAAGTAATTTTATATTGATGCTTTGCTTTTATGCCATTTTTGAAAAATCACAGACTGTATCCCCCTTTTTCAAGGTAAGTTACATCTATTTTTGCACGATTTCATTTGCGCGTTTTCTGAGGAACCTATCTATCGCGTAAAACGAGACCCAGGTGTATATATTTCAGTGATTTGGACAAAATGAAATTAACTTATATTTCAGCAAAATTCTTTACTTTTTAGACTACTTAAAATTCATTATGTCATAACTTGTCAAGATTTCTTCTTGAAATTTTTAGTCCTTTATTATTTGGGACACAAAACTTTCATCAGAAATTCTAAGTATTATGTAAAATTAATCAAGAACATGCAAATTGAAAGAAAAGGCTATATGATAATAATAGTTTACAAATCAGAATAACTCTACCTATTAATAGTATTATGAAGCTATTAATAATCTGCATAACAACATATTTTTCAATACAACTCAGAATTCTTCCAACAACATCAAGAAATGACAATAGGCTCATTCTTGCTTAGCAACATTTACATGGCAAAATTTGAAACCACAGCTGTAAATACTACATAATTTTCACATAAGGTTTAACTTCACTATGTTGATGATATATTTATTATATGGCTACATATTTAATCATATAAACATGTTCTAAAACATGTATCAACAACAAGTCTCCAATTAAATTCAGAATGGAATCAGAACAAGATCAAAAATTTGGCATTCTTAGAAGTTCTTTGATAAGACTCCCTCATTGCAAAGTCAAAATAACAGTTCATATAAAACTAACACATAATGGTAAGTACTTAGCATATCCATTGAATGATACTTGAAGCACAAAACATGGCATTATATTATCACTATGAAACAGAGCAAAGGTAGTTTGTTCAGAAACCAGTGATTTAGAAAAAGAAAAGATCTACAGAAAACAAACACTCAGAAAACAATCATCAAGTAAACCTTTAAAACAGATATTTGAAGAGAAAAAAATTATTGATAGTGTAGTGTATTTATACATACCAGGAATAGCAGACGAATTTTTAAAAATCTGCAATCAATATAACATTAGAACTGCATTCTAAAGCAAAGTCTAAACATGAATTGCAGAAAAACAAAAACTGCATCTATGAAATACCATGTGAATGTTGAAGGAAGTATATTAGTGAGACCAGTTACCTATTGAAAAGCAATTGAAAGAACACAAACTAATTGTTAGAAAAAAATCAATGTACCTACAATGGCAGACCAAAAATATACTAATAAACATATGTTCACTTGGGGAAAATACAGAAATATTGGTTAGAGAGAAAAATATGCAAAAAAGAAAATTCAAAGAACTACTCATATGACAATGGAAAATAATCATACAGGTTAATCAAGTGTGACAATATATAATGTCTGGAAGCCATTAATTTATCTTGATTTTAGGAAAAAGTATTAAAAGAAAGTGAAGGGAGTCAGGAGGATTTGAACCAAGCCTCATAGATAAGTATATGAAATTTCTACTGACTATCACCTTTAATAAAATAGCTCACTTGATTAGAGCATTGCCTTAAAATTCAAGAATCTAAAGGTGTAAATTCATCATATACTAGAATTGTCACTGTAAAATTCATATCCTCGTTATTCAAATTTCTACTCTCAGATCAGCATTTGAATTATATATTTATCATTGAAATTTTGTGAGTAAAATTTCAAGAAGTGCAGACATGGCATTTAATAACTACTTTTAAATTTATCTGTGAAGCTAAAAACTTAAAATATGAGCCCATTTCAAAAACTGTTTTGGCCTGTTATTATTAACATTCCTAACTAAAAAATAAGGTGCTGTCAGTCAAATAAATTTGAAGGCATTAAAATATATACTCACCAAATTGCATTTAGGTCTTTTAGCTGTTTAAACAGGTTAAATTAGGTTCAAAACATAAGATTGATATGAATTTCTAGTCTTTAGCAAGACAAGTAAAATAGAAATAAAGGTAGTAACAGGAGGCAGATTGCATTTATCTCATGTTTGAGTCCCAAGCCTCATTGATAAAGACAAATACTCAAAATCACTTTGAAGATAGCAATGTTAATACTAAGAATAGGAATTTTTATGCACATAGTAATCACTAATTTCTCAAGCTTACACTAGGTGGTTCTGGCTGTTCTTATCTTATATTGTTTAAGCTGGGGTGTCTGATGAGTTGATAATTATGACTATAGACAATTTGAATATGTTTGGAGTTATGTTGCACAGCTATAATGCAGACAGTTCTATCACCCTGGGCATTTCCATTAAGTAGAATTAGGATAGTGAAGGCAATTACAGATTAAATAGTTTACACGCTATCGCAGAAAAGATGAAAACTTATGCACATTAATAAAAACAAATAGCAGGCAATAAAATTAATATTATAATTCTTAATGCTTTTAAAAGTTTGGTTTTATCTTGTCAGACAATCTATAAGAGTCAAAATAGTAAATTAATTTTTAAGAAAATCCATGAAAGAATCACATCCAAATACATTACTGGTACCAATTGCAAGAACCATTTAAAAATAAATCTCCTTTTGTATAATAATGCCAATCCATTTTCTGTGATAAAGAGAGGACTGGCACTACTATACAAAAGGGTAAATGTATTTTCAAGTTTATTTTAAAATGGTTCTTTAGAATCTGTTTGCAATTTGTCTTAATAATATATTTGGACATGATTATTCCATGAAATATTCATATTCCTGAATGTTAGAATATTTGATCGGTAGTAAAAAGCATTTATGTGTGATTAAAATTATTAGCAAATTGATTGTATAAATATTTTTACAATATATTTTTGATTTTGTATTATGACATTGCTTTTAAATGTTAATGAGATATGATAACTTTAGGATATGAAATTGGAAATGGATTACCTCTAAATACCTGCATATCAACAGATGAGTTAATGAACACAGTATTTAATGAATATGCTTGTAGAACCAATTACATCCACTGCTAAGAAAAACAGCAGTATGATTCTGTCAGAGGTGCTGAAAACGTACTTAGTGCTACTTAAAAGTATTGAACATTAACTGTTACTTTTTCTTAATATTTGGTTACAGTGATTTTATAGTAAGTACAATAATTAAAGAAAAGAAAATTAAATATCATTTAGAATTAAAGATGCTTCATAAAATTTTAAAAATACAATGGCAAAGATAATATAAAAACAGGCAAAAATTCACTATATGTATCACCACACTACAATCTAGAGTAATCAATGGATGCCAGAAAGCTTGTGCATAAAATCCCCATCTAGTGCCTACTTGTCCAATATCCTCCAACTAGTTTTTGGGTTGTGGCCTTCATAAGTGAGGAGCCTTGGATCTGGATGAGTAGGCACTAGATGGGGATTTTATGCACAAGCTTTCTGGCATCCATTGATTACTCTAGCTTGCAGTGTGGCAATATGTATAGTGAGTTTTTTCTTGCTGTAATAACAGTCATAAGCAAGCATAAGAAATGGTGATCATGTGATCAAAGATCATATTAACAATCAGTATGTTATTCAACTTGCTCAGTATGATACTATAGAGTCCTTTATTGAAAAATAACTTCCGTGTGCTGGACATAAAATGCATAAACAATACAAGACTTTCTAAAAATCTATTTTCTATTTGGATTTGAGTATGATTTTTATGAGAAAGATAGAGCCATCCATGTTATAAGGATTATCACAAGAAAGAAGTGCACTGTTCCAGTGGGGAAAGATGAAGGAGAAGAGAATATTTTAGAAAGAACATTTACCACAGAAGGAATTAAAAGACAGCATCATAAAATAACCAATAAATAAAACAATGGACTAAGAGGTCCAATATGTAGAGGTATTTGTAGTTTACAGATTGGTTTGTATAGTTATAACAAAATTCACCTCTTATGTGTTGTTATTATTATTATTGTTGTTATTATTATTATTATTATTATTGTTATTGTTGTTGTTATTGTTATTATTATTATTATTATTATTATTATTATTATTATTATTATTATTATTATAATATACTAATTTACAAGTAAGACTAGATAGTAATCCAAATATTCAGAAATTACCTGGATATTTGTTAATACTTCTATCTGGTATTTATTCACCACACAAATTAGCATAGAATGTCAAAAGAGTGAAATGGATTGTTGATATCAAGAGATTAAACTAAATCCGTCAATTCCCACAGACTCTTAACCTTATAAAGAATATTGAAAATGAGGTTATTTTTAGAAGCAGGATAGATTAATAAAAAAAATTAAAAAGCTTTGGCCCTAATATATATACATTATAAAAGAATAGAACTGACTTTCAAGCTCTCTAAAGCTATACAATCCATCTTACTAAACTGATCCACATGGTCACATACATGTGAAAAAGGTAAATAATCTCCAATATATGCATTTCATTGTGAACCAGCACTCATCAGTTGGTCCATATCACTATCTCTCACACATATATATAGTCAGTGCTCAGTGTATATTAAGTTCTTTAAACTTTAATGGACAAGCTTCAATCTCCTCCATTATCCAATACTTCAGCCATCCATATCAATGAAACTCTGAGGATGAAATGTTCAAAGCCCTTGTTGATGCCAATATTATTGTCATATCCAAGTTGACCTTAACTCAGTCTGACTCCTCACACACTGATTGTATATATGTGAGAGAGATGGTGATCTAGACCAATTGCTGATTCAGGACAAATTACATATATTGGAGATCATTTGTCTTTTTCACATGTATGTAGCCATGTGTAACAGTTGTATAAGATGTATTGAACAGGCAAAACTCTCCATACAGTAGTGTCACCCTGTGCCAACCAGAGTAATCAATGGATGCCAGAAGGCTTGTGCATAAAATTCCCATCTAGTGCCTACTCATCCAACATCTCCAAACCAGTTTCTGGCTTGTGGCCTTCATCACTGAAGAGTCTTGGATATGAGACCACTGCACTTAGATTTTAGGATCTAATGCAACCCCCCAGCAACCACCTTTTATCTCTTCTTAACTGCAAAACCATGAGAATGAAATTGAAAACATAACAATATCTTCAATCTAAGCTCAATAGCTTATATAGTCATATGGGTCTGAACTCAGTTCCGCACCCATATATTTTGGTGTCTTTGGCTCTTTAACAACCATCACTACCACCACCATATTAGGCAGCATAAGAGATGGTGATCATGTGATGTTTAGTGATTTAACACCAATCCTGCCTAATAGGATAGTGGTGGCTATAGTTGTTAAAAAGCCAAAGACACCAAAATGCATGGGTGCTGAGCTGAGTTCAGACCCATATGACTATATAAGCTATTGAGCTTAGATTAAAAATATTATTGTGTTTTCAATTTTATTCTCATGATTTTGTAGTTAAGTAGAGATAAAAAGTGGCTGCTGGAGGGTTGCACTAAAGCCTAAGATCTAGGTGCAGTGCTCTCAGATTTAAGGCTCCTCACTGTTGAAGGCCACAAACCAGAAACTAGTCTGGAGATGTTGGATGAGTAGGAACTAGATGGGGATTTTATGCACAAGCCTTCTGGTATTCATTGATTACTCTGGTTGGCACTACTGCATGGAGAGTTTCACCTGTTTAATAACAGTTATGTGCTAGCATAAGAGATGGTAATCATGTGTTGTATAAGATATATTGGATAGCTGTAGGGAGCTTGAAAATCTGAGTTCAAGTCCCTTATAATTACATTAGGTTTAGTATGAAATAGACATGTATTTAAATATTATATATATATGTATATAAGAAACTCTGAGGAAAGTACTTATTATTGTATTGAAATGTCAGCTATTTAACTACTATATTTTTATGACATGGAAGCTTCCAGAAATAATATTATAAATTCCATCATTTATCCATGAGAATATTAAAATTAACATATAATATATATATATAAGAAATTGTAATCTAGGACAATTGATGAGTGCTGATTAAGAAGAAAATGTGTGCCTTGGGGATCATAAATCTTTTTCATGTCTCTATGATTACACTTCTTCACAAGGTATTAAAAGAGGATAGAAACCAGTCTATATCTTGTGTGAAAGTGGTATAGTGAAAATTACACTACAGAAATATTATTTTTTATATGAATAATTTCTAATCTAATGAACGACTAATAAAAAAATTTAATATACTTCCATTAAGTGTCAAAAGTGTGAGGGTAGTAAGTTTGACACTTATCAATTTATCTGTAGTACTTGGCTTTCTATATACAGTGAATAATGGTAAAGATATAAGAGATTGTGGCCTGGCCAACTGATGAGTACATCTTAGTGATCGTAAATCTTTTCCATATGTTTTTGAATGATACATTATGATTATGCTTCCCCACAAGATGTTAAAAGCTGATAGAGATCAGTATGCATTAAGGCTATTTACTTTTCTAATGTGTTAAGATGTGGCCTATATTAACTTCAGAAGATATGGTTTTATTACATATAATTCTGAAAATGACTTGTCAATCTTGGAGAGATTTTGGTTTGTCAGTTGGACTATCAGGCATCAGGATTTTTCTTGGCTCAGAATAGATCACACATTCAGTTGTCTTTTTGGAACAATGTGTTAAATACGCACATATCAGTATACGTTAAGTAATTTAATTGGAGTTAAACAACTTATAGTGTTATGTAGTAGTGATTTCATCATACTTTTGCTTATAAAACTTACATTTATTCTACTGTAAATATGCTAATATTTGTATATAATTGATTATCAATAAAGTTTTTTTTTTTAAATAAAAATATATCATTAATAAAAAAAACCAAAATAACAAAAATAGTTATTTACAATTATTTTTTCAAATAACAACAATTTTAATAATATATACATCTTTTAAAATAAATATCTTATATCAGAGTAGAAAATTATGCTTTGAGACTTAGCACGGATTTTTAAAATACTTAACAAAATAAGTAAAGCAAAGTGACATAAGCAAATTACATCTTGCATATTAAGTAGTTGATAAAACGACAAAACAACTAAAATTATGTGATTAATGATAATTTTTACCTCCCTACCCTATTCCATTATTTTTTTTATAATGAAACAAACCAGATATTTTGAATAGAGGCGAGCAATATAAAGTATTTCTCTAGTACTTATTACCATGTCACTGAGATACTTAGGAAGAAGGAAAAGAGAGAGAAAAGGGGGACTTGTTGATGTCACGTGAATCTCTGCCACGCAATGCGATGAATCAATTTATTCAGCAATCGAAGAATAGTGATTTTTGGCTCCCTGACGCTATCATGGATAATTGTTACCGGTTGTCTTTGCAACTTCGTCCAAATGTCGGGTTACACGCAGCAAGACGTTCGGACTCCCACAGTCTACAATCTTCGCAACAATACAACGTGAAGGCTAGCCTTCTTTCACTACGAGACACCCGGGGTTTGCAACTAAACTAGGCTTGATTAACTTGAAACAAAGTTTCCTCCCTCTTCATTTTTTAGAATATTGATAAAGTCTTGTTTTAGTATTCGCCAAGCTCCCTGCAGAAACGAAAGCAGACTTTACCGGGAATGCTCTGGGATGAGTTCTATTTCCTGTCTCATCTGCTGAAAGAGAAATTGATTGAAAAAAGTGATAAAAATGATCTTTTTATTCGTTTTGTTCTGATCCTGAATCATTTGGCGAATTCAGAAAGAATCAAAATTCTTTTCTCATCCTTTGGCAATGTATAGATTAAATCCAAGCAAGATAATTGAAATAACAATACAAAATACACCGTATAAATTATCAAAAGTACACACAAAACACATATTTTTTAGTCTATATTATCCACTGACTTACTAAGAAAACAACTCTATCTTTTCCATTTAAGATTTCTTCTGTCTTTGTCTCTCTCTAAGCTTCCAAAAGTCAGATCTATTTCAATTCACGTTCAATTTTTTGGCTAAAATTAGTTTATTTAATTATTATCATCTTGGGGGTCATTTGTCTTTTATTATATAAATTTAAAAAAGAATGGGGAAGTTGTTTAAAATATCTATAAAGATATTACACGTGGGAAAGGGAAAAGTGAATAACTCCATATGGGTGTATGTTTAAAATTAAAAAATTAGATACATTAATCTTTAACTGAGGTTTAAAGTTTATACTGTGCTAGAGATAATCTCTACTTTACTAAATGATTAGTAATAATCATTATTGTATTTATTTGAGGTGGTTGGTGTCAAAGTTGTGAGTGGAGTGAATTTGATAGTTGTAAATAAAAATATAACAATATAATATTTCTCTACTTTGTTTTAAAGTTATTTTATCCATACATTTTTACTTCAATAATGTTAAAATCTGTGGTTTCTTTATCAAAGTTTGAATCTTAGATATATAGTTATCAATATTTATGAGTTGTATGAACAACGATTTTTTTTTATTTATTTAGTTATCGGTAGCAATCTTTTCTAATCCATAATGATTCAGTAAAATATTTTTTTAAATCTTATCAAATTACAATTTTTTCTCCTTAATCTGAATTTTATTTTTTGATATTCAACCTCTTGAGTATTTATATATATAAATACTCATGCCATGTGTTGATCTGTGGTTCAAGTTCAATACTTTAATTTTTTTTTCCCAGTAACTCTACAATTTTTTTTTTTCAGAAACCAGTCTATAACTATCCTGGTTAATTATCTAATGATTGGTTAAGTAAAAAAAAAAATATAGTTCATCATCATAATCATCATTGTCAACTAATATCAATCCACTGCAGGATGAAGGTCTCTCCAAGTTCAGTTCATCTTTTCCGATAGCCATCCTCTCTTCTCCACATCATCCCTGTACACTTTCTTGCTTCATTTATCCATTTCACATGTAGCCTCTTTCTGGGTTACAACAATTACAATCTCTTGGAATCCAGTTTAAGATTTCAATTGTTCATCTATTATCATCTTTTCTAGCAATATAGCCAACCAAACTCCACTTAAGTCTTTTAATTCTTTCAATGATGTCAGTAACATCTGTTTGTTCTCTTACCCGTATATTGAGATTTAAAAAATATATAAATATCCATATCAAATAGCAGTTCGCTTATGGTAATGTATTTTCCTTAATCACCTGCGAAAATGACTGAAGATATCTTTCTCTCAGTATTTAAGGCCATTTTAACTTTCATCAATATTATTTATATGTTTACAAGTAAATACAACCAATACCTATTTTGTGTGGGAGTGATATAATAAAAATCAACATGGGCATGGATATTCAGGTGTTTAATATTTTTAGCTCACCTGAAGGGCAAGTGTTACCTGAACTGTGTATGTATACCGAGATCAAATGATTTGACTTACTACACTGATGGACGTTTAAGACATAGTAGAGTTATGGATACACTGATATAAAAAAACAAAAAAATTGAAATAAAAATATATTATCTGGGATCATTCATGTGCCATTAACAGTTTTATTGCCACAATGTTTTAACTGGATAGCATCTGCTATCAAATGGATAGTGAATACTATTGAATAATATTGTGTGTTAATAATAGTATTGTAGCTATGTTTTAGCTGATCATACTAATAATAAACTGAGTAATGTCAGTACATCACTACAGCTAATTATGCATGAATAAACTTGGACAATATATATTTTATATCTATGAAAATCTTCATTTTAACACACATACATGATTTAAAATTAATCATAGTGTAAAATCATTAATAAATGAAAATTGAGTGATAAATCAGTTAAATTTATCATTAAGCTCAAGAACCTGAATTCAAATCTTACATGGTAATAACAGTAATCAAATGTCTTTACTGCTCAGGAGTTCATAAGAAATTCATAAGCCAGAAATGCCAAAATCAAAATTGATCTGAGAATCTTACTCTCAAGTTTCTAAAACTTGACCATTGAGGTAACCACACAAAATATCTTACATGGTGGCTTTAATATTTATGAATGTAGAAGTTGAGGAGAATCAATTTTATCATATTTTATCCCCACATAATCTATCTTTTTATAATGCTTAATGGAGGAAAATAAATATTTGTTAGTCAATCATAATTTAAATAATGTGCATTTCTAACTGCTTGATATATTGTTAGCTTAGTGAAAGAAATCCTCCTTGATCTAAAAGGTTATGATAAAAAATGCTGAAGATATTTTAATGTTGCAAAATACATGTATAATCAGTACATTAACAGAGGCAAAACTCTCCATGCAGTAGATCTGAGTTCAGATCTATACAATTATACGAGCTAATGAGCTTAGCTTGAAAACATTGTTATGTTTTCATTTTGGGCTCAAAGCTTTATAGTTAGCTGAAAAACTAAAAGGTGGCTGCAGAGGATTGCATTAGATCTTAAGATTTAGGTGCAGTGCTCTCTGATCTAAGGCTCCTCACTGATGAAAGCCACAAGCTAGAAACTAGTTTGGAGATATTGGATGAGTAGGCACCAGATGGGGACTTTATGCACAACTTGCATCCATTGATTACTCTGGCTTGCACTGAGTGACACTACTGTATTGAGAGTTTTGCCTCTGTGAAAAGCAGTTTGTGTAAGCATAAAGAATGGTGACCATGGATAAACAGTATGTGTTGCAAAGTAAATATATAATCAGTACTTTATATATTTTTTAAGTACCAAAAATGCCTTTTATTTGGAGACATGTTAGTATTTATATTAAACATCTTGAAAAGTATCCAGATTCTTCTTTATAAAATGAAGTGTGACTTTGTTTTTGAAGGATTTGAAAAACATAAAATAAAATTTGTATATATCTATATAATTGACAGCTCAGAATAGTTGCTATCAATTTAGTATAGCCACCTGACAACAAAAATGACACACCTTCTCATAATTGCTCATGAGCTTTTTGGCCTTTAAACTTCATAAAGTTATAAGATTAGTAGGCAAATTCAGTATAATGAGCATAGGTGAAACATAAAATTTTATTATATTATTATATAATACATGCAAATAGCTCTTAACAAGCTTTTCCGAATATCCCTTTTCCCAGATCGGTTTCTGGCTATTGGCTTTCATCAGTGAGGTGTTAAGATTTTCAGCCATCTTCAAAAAAGCTTGTTAAGAGCTATTCATGCTCATTATATAACATTTGTTGTACATGCTTATTAAATTAGTTATGTGATGTATGATTTGATTTCTTTGCAATTGTAGAAATAAAGTTTTATCTTCTGAAACAATATCATTCTTCAAAAAAAATGAGTAAAACAGAAGAAAAGAATAATTAGTGAAGAGTTATGTAAACTCCTTTATCACAACAATAAATTCTGCCAATGAGGAATCTGGAAATGCCAGTAATTGATGATGAGTTGATGAGATATACAATGACCTTAACAAATAAGAGGTTAATCTTTTTTAACCAATCACAAATGTAAAATTTCCAACATGGTTTCTATCTTTACATTTGATGAAATCATTAAACAAATGGGAGGTACTTTCTGATTTTGCCCCATGCTACCACTTGAGGGCACTTATTTTCAATAGTCAGAGATAATTTTATACAGTAGTTGGGACTAATGTTTAATGACTGGTAAAAAAGACCAAACTACAATTTTGTATTCTAATGTTTAATTAAAGTAAAAAAACAAAAACAAAATCTTAAGTACTAACTAATATACTGAAGTAAACAATAATTTGGTATTTAATCAAAGAATAAAAAACAAAACAAACATGTTATTATTAACAAAATGGAAGTATGTAGTGTAATCGGAAGTATTTCATGTAGTCAGAGATAATTTTATACAGTAGTTGGGACTAATGTTTAATGACTGGTAAAAAAGACCAAACTACAATTTTGTATTCTAATGTTTAATTAAAGTAAAAAAACAAAAACAAAATCTTAAGTACTAACTAATATACTGAAGTAAACAATAATTTGGTATTTAATCAAAGAATAAAAAACAAAACAAACATGTTATTATTAACAAAATGGAAGTATGTAGTGTAATCGGAAGTATTTCATGAAAGTGAAAGTAAAAAAGACTAAAACAATTTTGTATTCTAATGTTTAATTAAAGTAAAAAACAAAAAAAAAACAAAACAAAATGAAAGTAATAAAAATAATAATTATAGTTTGCTATGGCTGAATCAATAAAGTTTCTTTGCACACTTCTCTTAGATAACTGTTCTAAAAATGATAGTGTCTTTGCACAAATCCAATTCATGTTTTATACATTCAATTGGCATGGTATCTCTACTCCAATAATAAATAAATTGGATGGCTGTTAGAAAATGTTATTTTAGAGCCTTCAAACCACGTGCCTTTATGTAGTGCTACACAGCATTGGCAGACTTTTAAATTAAATCACCATTCTAGGATTTCGGCAAAGTACAATTTTATATCATAGCCGTTGGCACAGAAAAAAAATTTACGAGTACATTCTTAATGATTAAAAAATATTGTGAATAATACATAGAATTATTCAAAAAATTTTCGGTCTTATGAAAATATTTAACTTGTGAACTATTATCCTCTTTGTTTTCATATAATGTTGAGATAAAAGAAATTTTAATTACTGCCTAAAGTATTTCAAGCTCTATGTGAATGGTTTAAAAACAACCTTTTTTTTAAAAATCTGAAGAATATGCAATATGTTTTAAAAATATGTAATTTACTTTTGGGTAGTAGTTTTGTTCATTATGAAATTGTAGTTTTAAATATAAGATGCTGTGATAAATTGTGATACTATAGTGAAAGACAATGATGACAAATATTATTACTTCATCACAGTATTCCATTGTTCTGTGTCCGCCTTTTTTAAGAGCATGATATCAATAATAATATTAAAATGTTAATGCTTGATTGTAATGTACTATTGCTTAAATACATGGGCAGAACTTTTATTACAATCATAGTATTGTCTCAATTCCCAACTTGTATTCTTTAAAAAATTATGCAATAATAAACTGCTACTGTTGGTAATTGTATAACCTTATTGCCTAGACTTTTGTATCTTCTTTGTGACAATCACTGGCTAACTATGATTAATGATAATTAAGGCTATTGCTGCTTGTAGTATCTTTTTGCCTAGATTACTGAATCAATTTTCATTAAGAATATGATAAACTTTAACAAACTGTTATTAATAATGATGAGATATTTCATCAATCGATTGTAATGCTTTATTACCTAGAGTCCAGCATACACTGATAGAGAAGTTTTAACATCACCAGAATATGACATAGGACTGAACTAAATAGGGATTTATAAAGCATTGCCATATAGCATCTATTGATTCTTGAAGCTTACACTAGGTGGCATAATTAATGTGAAAAAAAATTTTTTTCTTCTAATAAACAACTTTTACTGTATTTTATTATTTAGGTAAGTCTTAAATAAACAACATAAATTGAATCATCTATAAAAATTTGCGGCAGCACACTCAAGTCATAGGGAAAGGTTTTTTTTTTTAAAAAAAACTATTACATTTATAGGAGTGACTCAAATAAAACTTTCTATCTCTACATTTATTACATTAAAACTGCTACTTAAGCTGGAATTTTGAAATAAAAAACATCAGTCTAAACACAAAGTGCTTACAGAAATGATATTAAGTCACCAATCTGATAATACCTAAGGTATTGAAACTCTTTTCCTAATTAAACATTTTCACTATCTAACATAATGGTTCTAATTAAAGTCTGAATGACTACAAATTCTATTTACATGTTAATGTACAATTAGATTTGTCCAGATAAATACATAATGATTACTCTTTATCTTACAATTTATATAAAATATGAACCTGAATGAAATTTGACTTTTTTACAAAACTGAAAATTCTCAAGAAACTATAAGCCAAATCCAAATAGCTATCTAATTATTGGTTGGTAAATGGGTGTTTGATTATTATTAACTAGTGGAAAAGTCTGACTAACATTGATGGCTTTCATGAAAAATAATAATGAAGTAGATATTTGCTTCATTAAAGGGTGAAGAAAAAGTAGCTTTCTTCTTTACTGCTACCTAATGCAGTTAAAGATTAATATATCTGTTTTTAAATAAACATATGTACACAGAGCAATTCAGCTTTCTTTATATTTTTTCCACTTGTAATATATTTTATAGATGTACATAATAGTCTCCATTCCCAAACATTCTTGAAATACATGAATAAAGACAACTTTAAAGACAAATAACCCAAAGTTCATTTCATGCGGAATGTGTCCTCATCAGTTGGACTAGGTGGATACTAATTCAGCAACAAGTGAATCTTGGGGTCATTCGTGTTTTAAGAGTCTTTATTTATGTATTTAAAAACTGTGTGGTAAAGTTAAAGCTATTAAATATATCTATAAAAGACATTACACATGGAAAATAAATGAAGTTGAATGGCTTCATGTGTGTGTTTAATGAAAAACAGATAGCTTAAATCTGGGATAGAGATAATCTCTAGTTTAACAAATGATTGGTGATATTTATTAACATATTTATTCAGAGGGGATTGTGTCAAAGTTTTGGGTGGATTAAGTTTGACATTTGTAAATCAAAGTGAAACAATTTACTATTGATAAATAATTAACATATGATAAAGATATATGTAAGAGATTGTGTCTTGGGCCAACTGATGAGGTTGGTTCAAAACAAAATAAATCTTGAAGGTCATTTTTCTTAAATGTCTTTGTTCATACATTTTAAGAGTGTGTGGAGACCATTAAGTACATCTGCAAAAGATATTACGTATAAAAAAAGAAAAATGAAGTTGAATTGGTCCGTGTCTTTAATTAAAAAAAGAGAGATAATCTTTAGTTTAAAAAATGAATAGTAATAATCATTATTATATTTATCTAGAATGGGCAACATTAAAGTTGTGTGTGGGATAAGACTGACACTTGTAAATCAAAATATAACAATCATAATAATTATTCTTATGTTTGATTTCAAAACTGTACTAATATTTTTAACACCACTTCATAGAAATCCTTTCCCTATTTTTAATTGGGACTTTATCTTATACTCTTTACACACATTCAACTTTTAATGTTTATATATATATATATATATATATATATATATATATTATATATATATATATATATATATATATAACAACTAACTTATTTAGTTTCAGGTTGGCTTGTCCGATTTTGAATAAATAGAAATAATTAAAATGAAATATAGTCTTTTTAACTTCTTTCATGTTCGTTATGGTTTTCTAATACTTGGCCTATGCTTCCTGAAAATTTTAGTGAACCTTTTTAGCTGCTTCTGGTGTTATTTTTATTTCACAGTTGAGGAGAAAAACGCATCTGATATATAATAAAATATTTTAAATATGTTTTCCTATTTTTTATTCTATTATTATTTAGTTTTATGTCTTATCTTTCAAATCAGTCTTTTCATACTAATTATTTTCTATCTTTTTTTACTAAATGTACCATTTCATAAGACTTTTTATTTTCAATTATTTTTGTCATTTCATGTTGACTTTTTTTTAAATCTCACTCAATTGTGGTTTAATCCATCAAAGTCCTAAGTGGTTTGAGGCAATGATAGAATGGCAAACCCTGAAATTTAAAATCCATTGGTTGAGGTTCAACTCTGATAGTTCCTATATTCAAATTTCTTATAATCTCCTGAATAATAAACCATTTTTTAGTTGTTTATGGTTTGGTATAATTGTAGAATCTGGCCTTTAAGTTCATTAATTGTATCTCAGTTCTGCCATTTCTAGTGCTCAAGTTTTTATGAAATCCTGAGCAATAAATAATTCTTTAGACCAATATGATTTGGTGATTATAGAGTGGTATATTAGAACTCAGGATCCACTGTTTATGGTCCAATTGTCTCACTTCCAACTCTTGGACTTCTTGTGAACTTCTATACAATAAATAATTCTTTAGATCAATATGATTTGGTGATGTTAGAATGGTATATTAGAGCTCATGGTCCACTGTTTATGGTCCAGTTGTCTCACTTCCAATTCTTGGACTTCTTGTGAGCTTCTATACAATAAATAATTCTTTAGATCAATATGATTTGGTGATGGTAGAGTAGGATATTAGAGCTCAGAATCCACTGTTTATGGTCCAGTTGTTTCACTTCCAATTCTTGAACTTCTTATGAGCTTCTATACAATAAATAATTCTTTAGTCCTGCATGGCTTGGTACAGTGATAAAAGTGATGGATTTGTGGAGCACAAAGTCCTTGAATCACAACTCAGAACTGTTACATCGAGTATCCAAACTTCTTATGAATTCCCAAGAAATAAAGACATTTGATTACTTTATTTAATCAATCAGACACTTTTTAATTTTTACTATCAATAAAAAAAGGTTTTTGAAATATTTTATTTTTGTCTCATAGGAAAATTATTTGTTAAACATTTTTAATATTATTAATCATTAAAGACAAAATTAGTTTTAAATGAGAGTGATAACAGTAGAATGGTGTTTGTTTAATTTTGAAGTTAACAAGTAAATGCTATGTTAACATTGGTACTTATAGTAAAACTTATTTTTAAAAACACTTCTAAGAGTTTTCAGATGGAATAATACCAGATCTGCCTGCCATGTCTACTTGGATTTCGATCCACTTCAGAAAAAATTGAAATTTTTTTAAAAAAATTCTAATCAGGTTTAAGTTTTTAATTTTACTTAATAAATTGATTTCCAAATATTTCAAACCAGAGGGCAAAATAAACATCAAAAATACTCAAACTCACAGCAATGAAAAAGTTTTGTGAGTAATACAGTTTTATTTATTGTTTTTCTGTGAACGGCTGTTAGAAAGACTTTGGCTTAGATGAACTTCTAACGGCTAATTTATTTATTCTTTTCTTTTTTTAAACAATTTTATATACATATAAATTTGATTATTGGACCTTTAAATGTGATATATCACATTAAAAAAAGATAGAATTGTTCAGGTTTACTTTTTGTATAATTACAAATTTGAAGATCAGTTTGTTAAGTTACACCCTGTATAACTTATAAAAGATAACTGTTTCTCTTTTCAATATGCCTGCAGCGCCACCTACAAATCAATGTACGTGTTATGTGGTAACATAGTTTAGTTATTCATCATAAAACAGTGGGTTTTGTATCTTAACTTTCAATGGAACAACATACTAAACATTTAATTTAGTTTAAATTCGTTAAAACTGCTAGAATGGCTATTTTTGTGCTGTGTAGCTGAAATATCCTATTCCATAACACATGCATTGATTCAAAGATGGCGCTGCAAGCAACTTGGAAAGAAAATATATTTTTACATATTTTTATTGGAAGACATTGCACACTTCTTCTTTATTATATAAATTTTCTTATGCATATGATCGATTTCTAATTGATAGCCAATTGCTACTTTAAGATAATAAATAGAATTAATCAGAAATATTAATCAAACATGTTTAAGTTTATAAATCTATTATAGGGAGTCCACACCCTTATGGCAATCTGGTTCACATGTTTAATATTAAAAATATTTATTAAAACAATAATTTTTATTTGTCTGAAAGTTTATGATGACAATATTTTAGCAATAAGAATATGTTGGCCTATTTCCAGCATCTAATATTAATTGTTAAATGTCTTCAACTGTTAGTAATAGCATATAAGGTATTTAAAGCACAATGTTTTGAGTCATAATCTTCTTATCTCTTCTTCAGGTGTTTCTGGTCTTATCAGTGATATTACTAGTATGAAGCTGAATGTGGATCTTTGGATTCATGGATATTTAACTAAAATGTTAGAGTGTCACCTTAAATCCAATATTCACAAATCTAAAGGTCTAGGTTCAATTTCCCTACTAGTACTGTCACTTGTCAAATCAACAACACCTAAAGAAATGGATAAATTAACACCACTTAAATGTTGTTATATACTTACTTGTGTGACATTACTAATGGTAAAATGTTATTTGAAATGTTTAAATAAAGTTTGAATTTTCCTGAAGAAAATTTGGAGATAGTCCGACATATAATTCTTACTTGCAATATATATATATATATATATATGATTGACAAGAGACAAAAAGTGAAAGAATAACATTGTTGAGATTGAAAATATATCAAACAGAGTGAGAAGATTAGTAATTCAAATTAATAGAAGATACCAAATACACGTAATACAGCTTTATGCACCAACAAATTTCCATTATGATGAAGTAGAGAATTTTTATATGGATGTACAAAATGCTTTTGATCAGAATAAATTACATTTTAAAATTGTCATGAGAGATTTAATGCTAGAATTAGTAAATAATTCAAAGTTGAAAGTGCTGTAGGTAAATTTGATTATGGTAATAGAATTGGGAGAGGACACAGACTTTTGGATTTCACAGAAAAACGGTATATTACTAATTCTTTTTTTGAAAAAAAAATGGACATGGAAGCATCTAAGTGAAGATATAGAGAATTGAACTATATTTTGACTAACAGAAAATATGAATTTCAATATTGTAATGTTATTAATAGATTTAACATAAGAAGTGATCATTGATTAATTAATACAAAATCAGAGAGAGAAAAAAACTATTAAAAAAAACAGTATTAACATTTGAGATTCATAACCTTAAGAAATACTCCAATGGATTTAAATTAGAACTTCCAAATCATTTAAAAATATTAACAGATTTTGAAGATGGTTCAGACATGAACAAAATCAAAATGAAGATAACTGATACACCATTAAGAATTGCAAGAAATATAAATTGTACAAAGAGCAGCAATTTGCCAATAAATTTTATACTGAGACAAGAGAATGTATGATAAAAAAAGAAATATAAATTTTTTAAAAACTGATCCATTAAGGAGATCTGAGTGAGCTTTGTAAAATAATATGAAAAATAGTTAATAAGGATATAAGAAAATATAATTGTGAATTGGCAAAAAAAAATATCTAGAAAAGAATTAAAGTTTGAAAAATATTAAACAGCATCTTGGTATTGGAAGAAAAATTATCAAAAGATGGAACTATTATAAAAAGAGAAATGGCATCATGAAATGTCTGAAAGAGTTTTGTAATGAATTATCTATTAATAAACAACAAGAAAATACAGTATCTTCTACAGTTATTTCATCTGAATTGCCAAGAATTTTAAATGAAGAAGTGAGACATGCAATTAAATCTATGAAGAAAAAAGCTCTAGGTAATGATGGAATTGAAACAGGCAAAATATCCATACAGTAGTGCCACTCAGTGCAAGCCAGAGTAATCAATGGATGCCAGTGGGTTTGTGCATAAAATCTGAAGGTACCAAAATGTATGGTTATTGAACTGAGTTCAGACCTATATGACTATATAAGCTGATGAGCTTGGATTGAAAATATTATTGTGTTTACAATTTTAGACTCATAATTTTGTATTTAAGTAGAGATAAAAGGTGGCTGCTGGAGGGTTGCATTAGATTCTAAGATCTAGGTGTCATGCTCTCAAATCCAAGGCTCCTCACAGATGAAAGCCACAAGCTAGAAACTAGCTGGAGATATTGGATGAGTAGGCACTAGATGGGGATTTTATGCACAAGCCTTCTGGAATTCATTGATTACTCTGTATTGCACTGAGTGGCACTACTGTATGGAGAGTTTTGCCTGTTTTAATAACAGTTATGAGCAAGCATAAGAAATGGTGTTCATGTGATGTTTAGTGTTTTAATGATGGAATTATAATTGATATTTTAAAAGAGGCAGGTGGATAAACAGAAAAATTGTTAGTAAAGTTGTATACCAAATGTATAAATAATAAAGATGTGCCAGATGATTTGGAAAAAATAATAATATTGATAGTAAAGAAAGTATTATAAATCAGAGACTTATTAGTCTTCAACCAGTTCTATGCAAAATCTTTATCAATACAACTTGTTTGCAGTAAACTTTGGATTTTAACAGACCAAAAGAACAAGCTGGATTTAAAATAAATTTTAGCACAGTGGACCATACCCAACTATTGAGAGAAGTTATAAAAAGGACCAATGAATCTGTGAATAGCCATTATGATTTGGATTTGTAGATTATGAAAGACATTTAATTGTACAAACATTTTTTTTGATGATCAAAGCATCACATCATCAATATATAGACCTGGAATATTAATCAAATTCTAAAGAATTTTATCAAAATGATACTAAGAAGATATGTGGATTAAAATAGCAAGATAAGAGAATAAAAATAGATGAAGATTGTTTAAGTCATCTAAATATTGCAGATACAGAGGCTGTTTTTTGTAAGTAATGGTTCAGAGCATTAGGAAACATAAGAATTATCAGGTCAAATAAAAATACTATCTAAAGTTATATGCTAAAAATTAATGTTTAATGTATTTTTTCAGAAGATAATAAATATTGACAATCATCTATTGGAAGAAGTTAATTAGTGCAAGTACCTTTATCTGATTATTAATGCATATGGAAATATACTGAATGAAATTAATCATAGAATTAAACATGTATAGATTGGTTTTGGTAGGTATAAAAAGGATATATGCTTGAGTGTTTGTTTTTAATAGATATGTTTCACCAATTCCAACTTATGAATCTGAGATTTGGGCAATTAATAGAAAAGCAATTTAGAGACTTCAGACCATCCAACCAAGTGTGGAGAGACATGCAGTAGAAGTAACAGAAGTGAAAATGAAATACATGGATTGGAGATCAAACAGACATCATTGAAAGATGATTTGGGCAATTAATAGAAGAGCAATTCAGAGACTTTAGACCATCCAACAAAGTGTGGAGAGACATGCATTAGAAATAACAAGAAGAAAGTGAAAATAAAATACATGGATTGGAGATCAAACAGACATCAATGAAAGATGATTTGGGCACAATTAATAGAAGAGCAATTCAGAGACTTCAGACCTTCCAACCAAGTGTGGAGAGACATGTGTTAGAAGTAACAAGAAGAAGGTTAAAATGAAATACATGGATTGGAGATAAAACAGATATCATTGAAAGAATTTAAAAATCTGAAATGGAACTGGACTGGAAATATTGCTAAAAGAGATGATAATAAATGAACAATTGAAGACTTACACTATATCCCAAGATATTGCAAAAACCTAGACAGAAACAACATGTGTAATAGATGGATAAGGTAAGAAAGTTTGCGGATATATTAAGAAAAAAGAGGTTACCAATTGAAAAAACTGGGTTAAACACGAATAGCTTTTTATCCTGAAGTGAATTGATAATGATTAAAAATAATGATGAAATTTAATTGTATCAAAAAAAAATAGTGTAATGTATAAGATATATATTGGATGATATGGATAAAGATGTTATATTTCTATTCTTTATAATGAAAATAAACTATGTAGATAATATAACATCAACGTATATAGAAGTTATGAAAAAATATAAATACACATTTATACCAATATATGCAAATAGACTTACCAATAAATAAAATATAATTATATAAATACAACTTAAACACACATATATATATTGTAAACTACAGTTCAGATCATAATCAGGTAATAGCAAAAGATGACCGGTTGAGATGAGTGTGTTTTATTTTTATGTGGAGTGCGTTTGAGATTGGTTGTGCACGTATGAAAAGTAAATTGCAATTAATGCATGTATATTTTCCACATAAAATAATACTTTAAATATAAGAACAATACATTTCTCAGGGCATTCTTATAGATGTATGGTAATAATGTTACTGCATTCTTAAATTTATAAACACTGGTACAAATTAGTATATCCTTTTAAATAAGGCTAAAAAATTAACTCTGTCTCATTCCTAAATGAAATATAATGTTCAATTAATTAATCACCTCAGGGTTCTTAAGTTAATCAATCTTATCAATCAATTAAAAGATATATATTTAAAGTTTAAGTTATTCTAGATATGATGAATGTAAAAGAGATTTTATTGTGCACCCCTCTCCCCTATCAATTTGTATTTTGGATAGAAATAGTAATAATAAATGGTTTAGATGAATTTAATAAATGAATCTGCTATTTAATGGCTTGGAAATATGACCTTTTATTTCAGCAGTATGTAAAGGCGATTTCAATATTGACAAACAGATGTATTTAAATATAACAATTGCTTTATTATAAATAATAAGTATATAAACAAAATTATAAGTGAATAATAAACATACTTTAATAATAAAATTCTATAACAATATTAGTAAATATTATTGTTTGTTCTCTGTAAATAAGCTAATCTTGGATTATAGTTATATGTGTAATTCTAAAGTGTTGCAAAGACAAGACATTCTATTGGAGAGGATTGAACAAGATTAAGTCCAGAGCTTACCTTACTTACAAAAAGATAACAATGTTTTATAATGCTTAATTATCTTTAACAATAATTAACAGATTAACAAACTCATTCTACAAGAATGAGCTAGTTCTTAACTCTTTGGGAACAAGCAAAATTATTTACTTAATACTCCAACAATGTAGTAAAAAAATCTTAGTTTCAATTCATATCTTTTAATAGAATGGTTTGCTATGCTTCTTATCTTGCATTATATTTAAACTTATGTAATTAATTAGAAGTATATCTTGACTGACAATTCCAATTTATTTTATTGATACTATAAGAATGCTTTATTATATGGTATAGAATTTATCAAATTATACAATTATTGTAGGTACTATACAGATAAATATTCCTTGGCGATTTAATTATCTAATCAAAATGTTTAGCTCCCTATTAATCGGAAGTTGAATTCAAGGACTAATAAAACAATGTAAATTAAACACAAATGGGTTTATAGAAGTTTATAAGTTAGTTTAACTAAATGCAACGTCTTCAATACAAAATGTAAATCACAGATATTATACTCATACCCAGTGACATTAATAATAACATAAGGTTGTTACCTTTATCTTCTTATGTTAGCATTATCTTTGAGAATTTTATTAGTTATTTATTACTACACTAATAATAACTATAAACCAAATAATTTAAAAATTATAAATAAAGTTTATTGAGTAATTCCTCAAACATGTAGTCCTACTGTCATGAATGGTTTAAAATATCCTATGGAAGTATTATACTTTGGAATAGTATTCCAACATTTACAATTTACTGGAAATAACTTAATATGAGCATTAAACATTAAATCAGAAAAAAAATATAATCCATTTTCAGATTTAAATCCATAGTAACACTTATTATGATTTTATGAGATATAAGGCAGAGTTAGTAATCCTACTCCACTTACATAGCTATCACATTAATCCATTTAAGAATGACTGCTTATCAATTTATGATGTTTATTATATTTTAAGACTTAGGGATTCATAATCAAAAATCTATTATAGGGATTGTCATTTAATTGTAGTTTTATGTAAAAAGAGTCTTTTAGTCCTTTAGAAAACATTTATAGACTAATATGGGAGTAACAAGAAAAAATTGAAAATGCAATGTATGGGTAAGAGAACAAATAGGGGTTATTGACTTCATTGAAAAAATTATAAGACTGAAGTGGAGTTGGGCTGGACATATTGTTAGAAGAGATGATAATAGATGGACAATTAAAATCCTAAACTGGATTCCAAGAGATTATAAAAGACCCAGAAGGAACCACATGTGGGATGGATGGATGAAATACAAAAGTGTGCATGGGTGATGTGGAGAAGAGAAGCTAAAGATTGGAGTAGATGGATTGAACTTAGAGAGACCTTCATCCTGCATGTGGATTGATAATGGTTGTTGATGATAATGATGATTCCTATGGTTGATGTTTATCACATAGTTTAAAGAATTACTAATCTTTTGATTTAAACATACTTAATTTATTTTGCTATAGTTCAGGCCATTTTAATAATTTATAAGACGTAGCAAATAAATAATAATCCATAGATCGAGTTTATTTAATTGATCATCATTACGCTTTAAGAAATTTCTCCAATGTTGCAAACTTATACATAGATTTAGATTCATATTGTATAAATATTTAACTTTTATTAATCCATAGTCAATATAGTTTCCAAACAAATTTCTTTCTTTCTTTTTTTTAAAAAAAAAGAAACAAATAATTTGATTGATATTAGAGTAGCCCGTAAACAAATTTCCAAAGTTTCATGAATATTTAAAAACATTAAATTGCATTTTCTTTAAAATAGTACTTGATGATAATCCTTGTTGTTGTTTGACAACAAGATAAAATGCCCAGAGTAAATTTGTATGCTCTGCCAATATAGAGATGATCAAAATGGTTATTTTAAAAATTAATTCGACAGTACACTGGATACACTATAATTTAACGGGCTGACTGACTTTTGACAAAAGATATTTATAGGTCATGGTTAGCTAGTATTTTAATTAGTCAAAATTACGCAAAGTTCTTTTAAGTTTTTGTGGATAAAATCTATCCCATAGCTACGGTAATACTGAAGAGCAGCCGATTATAAATGTCTGGGTTTATTCTAAGTACATAAATTTCACATACTGATTAAAATGAAAATTAAAAAAATACCATATCTTTAATATTGTACCTTAATTTGGATTATTAAAAAAAGTTTACAAACATCTAGATGACAATTAAATAATTTATAATATCGTCTAAAAGTTCTCAACTATTTTATTTAATAAATTCATTTAATAACTACATTTGAACTGTAATACTAAATAAAATAAATTAATTTAATAGCTTTACACTTATAAATTTTTTTTAAATTGACTAAGTTTTAAACATATAGAAATGAAATCTCAATTATATAATTATGGTAGAACTGTTTCAGATATTATGTTTGATTTAGTGTATCCTATTTTTAAATATGAATTTTTTTTTCTACAGTACAGGTTTTTTCATACCTGCACTTCTAAATGTAATATATAGAGGGTTTGAACTCAGACTTTTACACGACCCTCAACCATCCATGCTATCTCATATCGCTGATACACCTGATCACACACATGTCGAAAAGATAAATAATCACCAATATATGTATTTTGTATATTTTTCTATAATATCAATTTTATGTGTGCGTTTTTTCTGTTTATACATAATATAAAAAAAATCAACTGTGCTTTAAAAAAAAAAAATAATAATATAGATCAATAAAATCTGCTTAAAAGACATTTTTAAACACTTTCTACATATTTTTATTCTCTTAGGTAATACTATGAGGGACTTTTAAATTTCATTTTTGATCATAGTACCTGCTATATGATCAATAATAGTGATGGGTTTACTTTGTTTAACTAGAAAAGATTGCTAATAAAAAAATATTGGGGGGCTATATTAATTAATTATGATGGTAAACATTTAGGTTACACTATATATAAAATATCCATTAATTAAAAAACTATTGTAATAACAAGAAAAATAATAAATATAACGGTAATAAACTATTGTAAAGTCTTTCAATTCGCAGAAGTACTTTCAGTAATTAATCGAAAGTACATCTGCGGATTGAAAGACTGTTTATAATAGTTTATTACTGTTACATTTATTATTTTTATATATATGTATGAATGCACATACACATTTGTAATTTTTATTTAGTGTTTAAAAGTGAGTGACTATGGAATAGTATAGAACTTTGCATGAAAACATTTATCTGCGTTTTCTATAATAGGTAGTAATTTATAACTTACATACAATGCTTAAATGTATACCTGTATGTTTAAAATGTATAATTAATTCATGCATATGTATATATTTATTTATGTAGGCATGTGTAGACATTTATATATGGTAAATGTTGATATGTTTTATTTATTAAAGTATACATTTGTACGGATATATACATATACACATGGATTTGCAGATTTTCATATATAATTGAGTACTTACATAGACATAAATGTGTAAAGATATCTATACATATAGTTTTAACTTTTTGAAAGTAATGAATATAAAAGCTTGTGATTAATATCTGTGCAAATTTTAAGCAGAGGTTTAAACGTATAATTTTTATTTGTAGTTTGTTATACAAAATAATTATGCGTACTTAAAAACCTTTATTTAATTACATTATGGAGTACAATTTGTTTTAATTTTTATGAATTAAATTATTATTTATATATTTATTATTGCATACTTTTAAGATTAATTTTTGATCTTTTTTTTTTGTTTACTAGGTTGGCATGTGTGATAACAGCAATATATACAAAATGCCTACTAGAAAACATATATACTGTACTTAATTGTTTAAAAAACTTATTTAAATGTTTATTAGTTTTAAAGTGAAAATCAGAAAATAATTTACTCAAATTAAAAATTATATTAAATTATCTTGTTCTTTGGTTCTAGAGTTTCCTGTATACTTTGTATAACAGGGATAATAATATGATTAAACAGCGCACGTGCAAATGATTGTTTACCGTCTAATTAAGAATTAAATTATTAGATAATTTTTCTTTCTTTAAAAATTATATATTATTAGTTAAGTACATGTTGTGAGATGTGGAAAGAATTAGAATAAACTTAAGATAATTACAATATATGATGAAAAATAATATTGTATGAAGAATAATATTAAGCAACTAAAAGAATGATAAAATTTTGATAGTAAAGGAAATAATATGTGGTCAAACCTCAGGTGTATTGCACCATATATTATTACCAGTAATAATATTTGCTGATTTTGTCAATTTTAGTTAAAACTAGCTTAGTTTTACTGAAATGTAATTGTTTAGGATTCATAATTTTAGATAAATTTTTTGTCTTGCTTCATTTGAAAGCAAATGGCCTCTTTATAAGAAATGTTGTGGACCATCCATTATTACCAGTGGAAATATTTGCCAATTTAATCATTTTTAGTTAAAACTAGCTTAGGTTTGCTGAAATGTAATGGTAATTGTTTATGATTCATAAATATAGAGAAATGGCTCTTTATAAGAAATGTAATGCACCACCCATTAACACCAAGTTCAATCCATTTTCTCTGATCTCCAGCCTTTCTTCTCCACATCACTCCAGAATACTTTATTTTATCCATCCATATCAGATGTGTTCTTTCTAGGTCTTTTATAAATTCTTGGAATCCAATTTAAGATATCAGTTGTCTATCTATTATCATATCTTCTAGCAATATATCCATCCCGACTTCATTTCAGTCTCTTAATTCTTTCAATGATGTCAGTAACATCCATTTATTCTCTTATCTATGTATTTCATTTTCAACTCTTGTTAGTCCCAACATGCATCTCTCCATCCTTCATTGAGTAGTGTAAAGCATCTGTATTGCTATTCTCTTAAGTATCCACATTTAATGAATAAGTAAAAACTGGTAAAACATGTTTAATTAAAACCTTTGGTAAAACATTTATTTAAAACCTTTTTCAGACACATAGTTGTTTTAATTCCTTTTAATATTAAGTTATTTCTATCAAAAGCACTCCAATCAAGTTTAATTTTATGATTAATTTCATCCATTCTGTTTCCATCTGTAGTAATAATCTAAGCAAGATATTGGTAGTTGTAAACTTCTTCTAATTCATCATTATCAATCTTTATTTTCTTCTTTTGAGAAAATCCACTGACATTACTTTATATTCTTTTTAACACTTACCTTTAGACTACTTTCTTACTTTCATCTGATAACTCTTGCAACATTTCCTGAAACTCTAAAGCATTATTTGTAAAAACAACTACATCATCTGCAAAATCTGGATGACTTAAATAATCTCCACTTACTTTTAATTTCTTAAATTCCCATTTTAATCCACTAAATACTTTTTGCAAAACTATTGTAAAAAGTTTTGGAGATATGGAGTTACCCTGTTGTAAACCCTTCTTAATGTTAATTTTCTTAGAATCATTATGTAACCTAATTGTTGCTGTTGCATTTTTATAAATATATGCTTCAGAAGGTGACAATACCCTGGGTCTATATATTGATAATCCAATGCTTTAGTCACTGAAGAAATACATATAGGATCAAATGCCTTTTCATAATCTCTAAATTCAAAATATAATGGCAGGTCTTTTCTATAACTTTTCTCAATACTTGGATAAGCCCAGTCTGTTCTTTTAATTGATTAAAATCTAAAGTTTATTGTAGAAGACTTGTAATTATTTTGGTAAAATTTTTATATAAAACTGATAAATGACTGATAGATTTGTAATTTCTAATATCTTCATCATCTTTTTTAATATTAATACTGTATTACTACAGTCATTTGGTACATGTTTATTGTTTTGACATTTGGTATATATAACTTTGCAAGAAAATTTTCTTCCTTTGCCTCTTTAGAAATCTTTTCATTCTTCATAGATTTAATTAAGTCTCACTTTTTCATTTAAAATCACAGGCAATTAAAATGATATAGCAGTCGTAAGAAATAGTTTTTCTTGTTCTTTATTGTTATACGATTCTTGATAAAACTTTTCTTCACATTTCATTATGCCATCTCTTTTTAGTAATAGTTCCACCTTTTTTCTTATTGCAGAAATAAGTTTCTTATTAATGCCAAAATGTTGCTTTACACTCTTGACTTTTATTCTCTTCTATAGCTTTCCGTGATAGTTCACAATTATACCTTCTTATATCACTGTCAACTCTTTTCTGTGCTATTTTACAAAATTTGAAATATTTAATTCTTCTTAATGTATCATTTTGATATATTTTCATAATATTCCTTTTCTTCATAAATTGTCTTTCCTCAGTAAAAATTTTATTGGTCAATTGCTACTTACATAAGCTATCTTCCTATCGATTTCATTCAAATCTGAATCATGTTCAAAAATCTGTTAATATTTGAAAATGATTTGCAAGTTGCAATTTAAATTCATTGGAATGTTTATTGATATTAACTGTGAATACTGTTTTTCTTAATAATTTTTTTCTCTCTAGCTTTGCATTAGCACGTATGCATCTTACATTTTACTAATCAATGATGTTGAATTTATTAAGAACATTACAATCTTGAAATTCATATTTTCTACTAGGGAAAATATAATCCAATTCTGCAGTACCATTCAGCCATTCAGCATTTTTCTTAAAAAAGTGAATTTATGTTAGCCTATGTCCTCTCTCATTATAATCAAATTCACCTATAGCACTTTCATCTTTCAATTGTTTAATAATTCTAGTATTAAAGTCTCCCATGACAATCTTAAAATGTTTAATCGCATCAAAGGCCTTTTGTACATCTATATAAAAATCCTTTACTTCATCACATTGAGAAGTTGTTAGGCATTAATCTGAATTATTTGCATTTCTTATCTAAGATTAAGTTTAATAACTAATCTTGCCACTCTGTCTGATATACCATCAATCTTCACAATGTTGTTCTTCCAGTTTTTATTTATAATAAATCCTACTTCTTGCCTATTTCCAATGTTTTTGCCTTTGTAATATTATATCCATTTTTAAAATTGTCACGTCACCTTCTAACAGGCAAAACTCTCTATACGTATTACCACTCAGTGCAAGCCAAAATAATCAATGGATGCCAGAAGCCTTGTGCATAAAATCCCCATCTAATGCCCACTCATGCAATATCCCCAGACTAGTTTCTGGCTTGTGACCTTCGTCGGTGAGGAGCCTTGGATCTGAGAGCATTGCACCTAGATCTTAGGAACTAAGGTAACCCTCTAGCAGCCACCTTTTATCTCTATTTAACTACAAAACTATGAGACAAATTAACAACACTATAATATTTTCAATCCAAGCTCAGCAGCTTATATAGTCATATAAGTCTGAACTCAATTCAGTACCTATACATTTTGGTGTCCTTGGTTCTTTAATATCCATAGCCACCACTATCCTATTAGGCAGGATTGGTTTTAAGCCAATAAACATCATGAGATAATTATTTCTTATGCTTGCTCTTAACTGTTATTAAAACAGAGCAAAACTCTCTATACATATTGCCACTCAGAACAAGCCAGAGTAATCAATGGGTGCCAGAAGGCTTGTGCATAAAATCTGCATCTAGTGCCCACTCATACTATATCTCCAGACTAGTTTCTGGCTTGTGGCCTTCGTCAGTGAGGAGCCTTGGATTTGAGAGCACTGCACCTAGATCTTAGGATCTAATGCAACCCTCCATCAACCAGATTTTATCTTTACTTAACTACAAAACTATGAGACTTATATTTAACACTATAATATTTTCAATCCAAGCTCATCAGTTTATATAGTCATATAGGTCTGAACTCTGTTCAGTTCCTATACATTTTGGTGTCTGGTTCTTTAATAACCATAGCCACCACAATCTTATTAGGCAGGATTGGTTTTAAGCCAATAAACATCACGTGATCACTTTTTCTTATGTTTGCTCTTAACTGTTATTAAAACAGGCAAACTCTCTATATGTATTGCCACTCAGTGCAATACAACTATATGACTATATAAGCTGATGAGCTCAGATTGAAAATATTATAGTGTTTTTAAGTCCCATAGTTTTGTAGTTAAGTAGAGATAAAAGACGGCTGCTGAAGGTTGCATTAGATTGTAAGATCTAGTTGCAGCGCTCTCAGATCCAAGGCTCCTCACTGATGAAGACCACAAAGCAAAAACTAGTCTGGTGATATAAGATGAGTAGGACCTAGATGGAGATTTTATGCACAAGCCTTCTGGCATCCATTGATTACTCTGGCTAGCCTTGAGTGGCAATACGTATAGAGTTTTGCCTGTTTTAATAACAGTTAAGAGCAAGCATATAAACAGTGATCATGTGATGTTTATTGGTTTAAAACCAACCCTGCCTAATAGGATAGTGGTGGCTATGATTATTAAAGAACCAAAGATACCAAAATGTATAGCTACTGAACTGAGTTCAGACCTATATGACTATATAAGCTAATGAGCTTGGATTAAAAATATTATAGTGTTTTTAATTTGTCTCATAGTTTTATAGTTAAATAGAGATAAAAGATGACTTCTGGAGGGTTGCATTAGATCCTAAGATCTAGATGCAGTGCTCTCAGATCAAAGGCTCCTCATTGATAAAGGCCACAAACCAGAAACTAGTCTGGGGATATTGGATAAGTAGGCACTGGATGGGGACTTTAAGCACAAGCCTTCTGGCATCCATTGATTACTCTGGCTTGCACTGAGTGGCAATACATATAGAGAGTTTTGTCTGTTTTAATAACAGTTAAGAGCAAGCATAAAAAATAGTGATCACATGATGTTTATTGTCACCTTCTAACTTCACAAAGTTCAATGTCCCATTTAATATAGATGGTTCTTACAAAGTTTTCAATATTCCTTCACTTGAAAGAGATTGCAGTTGTAAGTACCTAAACAAAAGGTTATTATCAAATGACATCATAATCAGGAGATTCTTAAAACCCTTGATCTTCATCCAACAATCACTACCTTGGGTAGTGACTTTAAAGCCTCCTGGGAATAAGGGCCATAATTTACTTTTGTCTGTCAGGATTGTAAATATCCATTTAAGAAAAAAAAAGTTATTTCACACACACATTACTCAACTCATATTCCAGTTAAGAGCCTGGTGTTTCTTGATCTTAAACTCAAAAAAAAAAAGCCAATAAACTCACCAAGCTGTCTAATGCATGTTGGAAAGCAGCCATCCATGTTTGTATGGTACATGAATAATCACATAACAATAACATCTGCAACAACAAGGACATATGAAGTGGATATTTTAGAAATGTGTGACTCTCAAGATTATACAAAATACATTTGAAGTCATGTCATGCTTAATTACTGGATATTTCTTAAAAGGTGAGATATAATGATCTTGTCCATTGCATTTATTTACAGACTGCTATCTATAATTCTTGTTTACAAAATTTTCTCATTCAGTCTTTAGACATACGCTTTAAAATATCAACTTTAAGTATGCTCTCTGAAATAAGACATTTAAAGCCAAATTAGTTCAAGAAGTGGCAGGAAATGACTTTTATAAATTGCCTTTTGACAATATTACTAATATTATGCTATGCGGTAATCTTAATGATAATCAATTTTTAACTGTGGATGCTATTTTAAAATCAGTACTCAAAACATTCAAAAAGTTGATTTAATTGATAAACAACATTAATTGTTGCGTGCATTGGAATAGCAGCTACTTTATAGCCCAGAGCTATTAATTCATTTTTTTTTAAAATTGAACTGAAAAATAGCACCAAACATGATGATAAACTTACATAATTTAAAAAAGCTGTCATGGAGTACATCATGAACTATGAAACTTTTTTAAGAATTTTACCTTGATGAATTTTTACAATTTAAAAACATTTGATCCTCTCATATAATTTTTTTAAAAGCTGACTAAAGAAACTTAGCTATTGTTAGTCTACAAAAATTAAAAATGCAGCATAGCGCCCCCTAATATATACTAATCAAAGATTTGGTTCATTATTGCTTTCATTCAATTTTCAATAGCATCTGGACATACTAAAAAAAGAAAATTACATTGAGTTGAATTGATGTCAGTAAACTCTGATTTTGAGTCAATTGCAGTCATTAACCAAAATAAAAATGTTATTCAAAGAATCAAGAAACAAACCCAGCCCTTCCAATGCAAAGTATTAGATAAATCATGTTTTCTATGTCTGTTTTATGAACTGATTTTGGGATAATCTATCATTTTCAAAAGCTAAACAGCTCAATTAGCTGAGTAGTTAGATCAATAGCCCACAATAGCCACTACGGCATCCATCAATACTACAGTATGCATTTGCCATGACTTGATACATTTATAAAACACATAAAATACACATTTAATACATCCATATACTTATGAAGTAGACATAACAGAATATGATGCATTCAATGCAAAACATATTCATGTAACCATAGAAAAAAGTGAGTTAAAGATTTTGGAAATTTCAAAATGGTATTTTGGTAAAATCTCATATAAATGCTGTTTTTTTAAAATCTAATGGGCAGAAAAAATTTTCTATTTAAAAAATGTAGCATGTAAGAAAAATATCATTATTTGATTCAATTTATCTAATGTTTTTGTTTAATGCTTTAAAATCAAAGTATATACAATATGTCTCAGTTAAAAAGTGACTGTTTCTGTGATGTGATGCACTGTGACCTCTCCTTATATGGAGTCAAGAATCTCTCAGCAACTATGTGCAGAGAAACCTATTCACCACTTTGACTTCCCTTTCCATTCCCCACCCCAAGTTTTCCCATATTCTTCTCTATCCTGCTCCATCCCATTTCCACAACATAATCTTTGTCAACTCTATGGCCTTTATATCTAAAACCCCCTTATCTTTTCCCAAACCCAGCATAAAAATCAATAAGCCACTTTCTGTATAATCGCCCTGTTCACCTTTATTCTTCCACAACTTCATTATTTGTATTCTTTCTGCTTTTAGACATTTACATTCAATTAACAGATGCCTAATATTTTCTATGCCTTCCTTACACAACTTGCAGACTAAATCACCCATATTTTTCCATTTATGTGTACATTCCCTTGTTGCTAAAGATCCTGTTTGAGCCTTAAACACTAAACTACTTTCCTTGCTATTATCATAAATTAACTCACACCCAATATTCTGTTTATTTCTATAAATATTTAAACTCTTTTTACTCTCCATCTCCCTATTCTTTATTAATGCATCTATTCTTCTATCCCATTCCTTAACACTATAACACTCAACAATTCTTCTAACATAATCACCCCCCTTTTTGTATATGTATACTGACATAAATTCTTTATCTAAATCTTCTGCATATCACATTACCTTTCACACCCATCTTGTTGCCTGCCCTTTATTCATAACCCAATCAAATACTATTTTAGCTATTCTTTTATTATCCATAAACTGCAATCTACCGAATATTTCATTTTGCATCTCTCATATAAAAACTTGATCATTCCATTTCTCCTTGAATTGCCTCCTTTGCTGTCCATACTTCTGCATCTAATGCATGTCTTCCTACTTCTCTTTGTACTTTTTCCAAGTAATCTAATACCCATTTACTAACACATAATGCATCATTACCATATGTTAACCCTGCTACTGCCACTCCCTTCCATACAATTCTAGCTACATCATATTTTCTTTGCTTCATTTATCAATTTTTTCTCCCATTCATCCAAACAATTTTTCTAATTACACCTGGGTCTCTTTTTACGCGGACTTATTTAACACGATTTTGAAGTTACGCAATTCGTGTTTCACCGGAAGTCGAGCTGGAAGTCGATCTTCGATAATGTGCTAATAACTTTAAATAATAAATTTCGCGCACTTATGTTTATTGAAAGTAATGGCACATTATTGGAATTCGATTTTCATCTTAGTAATTTCAATATTTTCAGTGCTTTATAATAGTAATATTTTATGCAATAATGAAATTAAAATTATGATTTCCACGGTTTATGTACACCTGGGTCTCTTTTTACGTGGACTTATTTAACACGATTTTGAAGTTACGCGATTCGTATTTCACCGGAAGTCGAACTCTGATATTGCATTATTATTTTAAATAATAAATTTCACGCACTTACGTTATATTGAAAGTAATAAGCACATTATTGAAATTCGACTTTCAACTTAATAATTTCAATATTTTCAGTGCTTTATAATAGTAAGATTTTATGCAATAATGAAATTAAAATCATGATTTCCACATTTTATGTATACACACATTAAATTTTACAAGATTATAATGTAAATTTGTTCAAACATTGTGCATGTTAATTTTGCATTTTAAATCACATTGTTTTTGCTTTTTAAAAAAGAACGTTTAATCAATTATTAATCACTTAGTATCCACAAGTTTATTTTTAAAAGATGAGTAATAGCAGTGGGTACAATTAAAATTGTAAATTAAAGACAAAAATAAGAATTTAATATTTAGTTGTTAGATTAATTACTAATTACGTTGTCACCAGAAAACCATTAATTAACACAACATGAGAGTGACATTAGTGCTAGTTGTATTTAATCTTGTGAAGAATCTGATTTTTTTTATCAGTTTGCAAATGAACCTGAATACCGGCAAATAGCAATAATAATTAAAACGTGTATAAAAAAATATAAATTACTGTAAATTATGCATAAAAATATATTGTTTTGAATAAAATATTATAGTTAAAACAAGTTTGTCTTGTATCAATTTTTTTCAAATTGGAAATTTTTTATTAGTCATATTTTATTTCCTTATTTTTTTTTTGCACGAATTTTAAAGTAAATTTTACATTGGTGCTTTGCTTTTACGCGAGTTTTAAAAAATCGTAGTCCGTATCCCCCCTTTTTCAAGGTAAGTTATGTCTATTTTTGCACGATTTCATTTGTGCATGTTTTCTGAGGAACCTATCTATCGCGTAAAACGAGACCCAGGTGTATATACATTAAATTTTACAAGATTATAATGTAAATTTGTTCAAACATTGTGCGTGTTAATTTTGCATTTTAAATCCCATTCTGTTTTTGCTTTTTAAAAAAGAATGTAATCAATTAATTATTAATCATTTAGTGTCCGCAAGTTTATTTTTAAAAGGTGAGTAATAGCAGTAAAACGAAATTTGATTTTTAAACGGAATTGAAAATTAAAAAATTAAAGACAAAAATAAAAGTTTAGATACAGAAGAAAATGTAGAAAAAGATAATGAAACAGAAGTAGAACCTGTTCCTTTCACTGCAAAAATGATTTGAGAAGGTCTTCAACTTTCTAATCAGTTGGTAAATTATTTTCTTATAAATGACACTAATCACGAACGTGCTCTTAAATTCCAACAAGAGCTAAATGGTTGTATGACTGGATATCGCGTTCATAAACAATTAATAAAATCATCATCTCAAAGATTAATTACTAATTACATTGTCACCAGAAAACAACACAACATGAGAGTGAAGTTGGTGCTAGTTGTATTTCCTCTTGTGAAGAATCAAAAACCAGTTTGCGAACGAACTTGTTTACCGGTAAATAGCGATAATAATTAAAACGTGTATAAAAAAATGTATGCATAAAAATACATATTGTTTTGAATAAAATTAAATATTATAGTTAAAAAATAGTTTAAAAAGTTTGTCTTGTATCAATTTTTTTCAAATTTGAAATTTTTTATTAGTCATATTTTATTTATTTTTTTTTTTTGCGTGAATTTTAAAGTAATTTTACGTTGGTGCTTTGCTTTTACGCAAATTTTGAAAAATCACAGACCGCATCCCTCCTTTTTCAATGTAAGTTACGTCTATTTTTGCACGATTTCGTTTGTGCGTGTTTTCTGAGGAACCTATCTATCGCATAAAATGAGACCCAGGTGTACTTAAGATGATTCCCAAATAGTTATATCTATTCACCACACTTAACTTTATATTCCCCAGTAAAAATTCTTTGTCTTCTCTTTCCCCAGTATTAATCATCATTACTTTTGATTTTTCTTCACTAAATTTAATTCCCTTCTCTCTGACCACAAAAAACATCATCTGCAAATAAAAGTCCCAACAATGTTCTCACTCTGAACTGCCTGAAGTGCCATCTCCAAATCAACATATTATGTAGCAACATCCTCAAGCTATTCATCACAAAACTTTTAAGATGCAGGCATGCCTGGATCATGAGAACAATATGAAACATAATAGGGTGTTCTATATCTTTTTCGATGCTCTTCCTGCCATCATAAAATCTTGAAAACTACTTTAAACAGTCTTACAACTCATACTGTTACTCCATTCACAGTTTAAATTATTTCAAGTATTCAATAGCACTGTTGTACAAATTAAAACAAAATTTATTGGCATGTTGTTCCATTATAGGTTAAGTATGAAACACGTCCATATTTCAAGTAGTATTTCATGATCCAGACACCCTAATGCCATAAAATGTTTGTGGTGACTAACCTTTGTTGCCACATAACACATGTATTGATTCAGAAATGGCACTGTAATTTGGAGAGAGAACTAGGCATTTTTTCGCTGGGATACCATGTGTGGACCATGTTTGTTGATGAACATTTAGATGTGTTTGTGAACAGACACATTATTCTACACCCTTAATTATGAGACATTGATTGACAACATGCAATGTCAAAAATGCCACTAATAATGCAAGAATGTTTGCCTAAGTTTACCTGCTGTTTACTTATTGTGTTAATTTTTAATGTTGTCAAGTATTTTTGTATAAAATTTCAAATTATTTGACCCATAATATTTTATTATCACATTAATTTTTTTTTTTGCAAAAACTAAATGGTATCTATCTTTTGAATATGTACTTCATGGCAGAAAAAAAAGTTGTGTGAGGATCACTAAGCTAGATATCCCCTGAATGGAATCTAAAAGTTCCTTTTTTACTTGACCCGAATTTGTGGACAATGGAAGGGATGCTCTTCCGATTATACCAATCCCTCTGTACATACTGACATGTGTTGTGCAGATTTATAAAAAAATTCTATTATAAAAGATTGAAATAAAACTGTTATGAAATGATGTTTCATCGTCTTATGTTTCGATTAGAAAATATTTTTATATATAAAAAATTGTTCTTTTCATAGTATGGGAAAATAATAATCGTAACCTTTGCGTGAAGAAAATAAATTTGTCATCGAACGGAAATTAGATATCTCATAGATATAACGAGTTTCATGAATACATGGTTGTAATGATGTTTTTAGTAATGACGACCTTCCAAAAATCCAATTTAAAATGTCTGTATTGGGGAGAAAAAAACAAATCTACTTCATCTTCGACAAAATCTCGATCAGCATGGTTCGGGTTCACAGTGGACACGTTGTAATAATCGCTGACTTTGTTCATCCGCGATGGCGGAAGCGACCCAGCAGTAAATTTACAAATTTTCTGAAAAATCGTCGAAATTCGGATGCTGGTTTTTGTAAAGTAAAAAAAAAAAAAGCAAAAGATCCAGTTATAATTTAGTAGAGGTCAAGATAATATCTTACTTTAAAAAAAGAAAAAAATGATGGAAATATTTTTTCTTAAAACTTTTAACGAAACTAAATAACTTAAAAAATCATTTCCGGTGAGGAGAAAAAGGTAGACACGGTGCCCACTGGAAATAACTTATAATAAATTTCTGACTGTGTCTATATTTGAAAGAAAAATAATTTAAGAGAGCTATCATTTAAAGTACGTTTAAACTTGACTTCGTTTAATTTTTAGCTTTCAAGAAACTATCAAGATTTATCTTTTTTGCTGAAATATTTCACCGAGTAAAAAGCAAATCCTTTATAAACTCATTTAACGGTTCATAAAGCAGAAAGTGTAATCCTCGCGGAATGCTGGAGTTCTTCAAACTGTTTATAGATTAAACATAATATTTAAGAACTTTTTTCTAGATTGTATATTAGTTTTATAAATGTTAAATAGTCTTTTAAACATTTTAATAACCATTAACTATATTAATTTTAAATGTACACAATTGAAGATATAAAAAGTATATTGCAGTGTGTATCGATATGTACAAAAATCACTATGAAGTCAAAAATTTATTGACTATCAACCCTTAAACAATTTGCGTTTGATCTATAAATTAGATTTCCTGAAGCATAACAATAGAATCTTAATTACTGCCATATATATATAATTGAATGCAGGATAATTTGTATAGTTATATTATATAGTTTGAATGAAGTAAATAATCGTTCATTTAATCTATTTTCTCATCTCTGGAAATGAAGTTGTATTACTCTATAGTTGTGTATTTAATTTTAAAAACGCCAGATATATTAATCTTTAACTGGTTTAAAGTTTATATCTGGATTAGGGATAATTTCTAGTTTTTTCTATTTAACATAAAACTAATATACAATCTAGTTTAATTTCTAGTGATAATCAGAGAAATATTTGTCTTGGTTGGGGGTAGAATGTTGTACATCAAAATATAACTTGATAAATACTGAACAAATAATATGGATAATTGTAAATATTGTAATGTGGACCAACTGATGATTACTGGTACAGTACAAAATGCATATTGATGGTCATTTGTCTTTTCCTGTATTTTCATTTATATATTTCAAGGATATGTGGTGGAATGGAGATTATTAAGAACATTTATATCTCTAGATGTTATTAAAGTATAAAAAGTTATTATGATATTTTTAAAAAATCTTTTAATGCCAGTTGCTGTAATTTTTGAAAACTTGGATCCAAAAAAATGACAAGCTATGTTGCTGAAAAACAAGTCCTGAAATGAAAACCAGATTAACTTCTTCAACTCCTTTTTTTATTTGTTGTCTCACTTTTTAAATACTTATAGTTATCTCTCAACTTACAAACTTTCTTCTTTTATTTCATTCTTTGTACCATATATTTCGTAATCCAATACTTCAAGATCATCTCCACATTTCCCCTTCATTATCATAATTTTTTTAAAAATATTGTTTTCATTACCAATTATCTTTCCTGTTTATCTTTTCTATTCTTAACATTCATCTCTGAAGTCTATCTTTTTGTATTTCAAAGGAAATTTTATTCTTCAGTTCAAATATAAACAGGTAAAATTACATAGACTAATAAAGAGACATTGTTTTTATAATTTATGCAAATCATTATTTACATAAAATATCCTATCATGATTGTTCTTATATTTGCTGCTTACACAGTGCTAAAGGTTTGAGTTTTGATTTATTAATGGCCATAGGTTGGCAAATATATCTCATAGAGTGATCTTTTTATCCTCCAGTCTTATTTTATTTTCTATTATTATTTTCAAACATATGTGCATGTGATGCACCATAGAGAGCAAAATATAAGTTTGGTTCACAAATTCTGGTGAAAGAGCTTCTGATTAAAGTATTCACAAGCGATTAGATGGAAGTATTTGGTTTCTGTACACTGTTGGTAATAAGGATTATGTATGATAAAGACCCTGGTAAGTATAGAATAGGTGAGATTGAGTTTTATCTTCTCTATGACAAAGCGAACATACTGCATCAATATTATTAATGTATCTTTTGTACTTCATGAAATGTAAATAGTCAATTTTTTCTACTTATTTTTTGCATTCTTTTTCAAATCTTTGGTCAGTCCATGTCTCTATATAAAATTAGGCTATCAATAATATGATTCATAGAACATCATTAAAAAGCATGTTTGATCCTTGAATAAAGTTTTTATTGCTCCCATCAACCAATTTCCCAAATAAGAAAGTGCTAATCTGCTTTATAACTTCTATTTAATGTTTATTCTTAATCTTTTTTTCTTATCATTTGCTTCCATTATATAACTTCTATTTGCAATTACTTATTCCTAAACTATTTACAAATTTTATCAATCATACATAACATTTAGTTAAGCTCATTCTAATTAAGTGAAATTTCACTATACTGTACCTTTCTAGTCTCAATGCTAATTTGATATGTATTAAACCAATAATATTTAACAATTCATCTGCATAGATACTACATGAAACAGGTGATATGCAATGTTCTTGCATTACATATCTTTCTAAATCCATCTTTTTGTAAAAAAACAACAACTTATAAATATTGCCTGATTTATATACATTCAATTGTGTTTTTGAAAAATATTCAAATTATGCAAATTTTACATTACATAATACCCTTTAAGGATAATGATACTAATATTAATGTCTTTTATTTAATCTTATTTCAGTTCAAACATTTATCAATATTTTTCCTATTCATTTCAGTGGCCAACTTTCACATCCATAGAGAATCAAAGGAAATACAGAAAATTTAATTTTACAAGTATATTTTACATCAAAAGATTTTCACAGAGTTAATTTTCAATGAATTTTTTACTGACAGATCCTTTGTTGTTGACGAATATCCAAGAAATTAAAAAATCTGATGTTAATGATTATGTTTTAATTATTAATTATAAAGTCAATTGCTATACTTATCAAAAAAAAAATTGTGTGTGCTTAATCATAATCCTATCTTTTCGCCTTGTTTTAGAGTTTCTTAACAACTGCTTTTATATCTTATTCATTTTCAACTAAAGGAATGATATTATCAGCATATACAAGTTTATTGATATTTTTATCACAAAATTCTGAATTTAAATTCATCCAATCTGACTTCTTTCATTAGATGTTCTCCTTATACAAATGTGTTAACAATATATAGTTCTTTTATCACTGTGAAAATAAATTTATTTGAGCTAGTCTGTACCATATAGAAATTCTTTGAAAGAACATCTATCCTTATTTTTTTTAAAAAAAAAACATTTTACAATAGGGAGTGTGAAAAATTTTCTATAGCCACACAACTTTTGTAAAATCTCTAATGGCCACATGTAAAAAAAAATGTTCATACACTCTTATACATGAAGTCCTCATGTCAAAAACCAAATTTTTAATTCAGTTATTAGCTATAAGTTGGAAAATATATGGTAATTAATAATTTTCAAATATATTTTATGTAATTGGAGGCTGTAAAGTCACCAACCAAGGCAGCGGTTGGTGGCCGAAGGCGGAGGGTGCTAAGAATATCCTGGAGGCGGACCCAGGCTGCCATTTGATGATGACTTTTTATTTAGGTACTTACAACTGCAGATCACTTTCAAGTGAAGGAAGATTGCAAGAATTAGAAGAAGAACTCTCTTATATTAAATGGGATATTATTGGACTTTGTGAAGTTAGAAGAAAAGGTGAAGAGACAATTGATTTAAAAAGTGGACATATGCTCTATTATAAAGGCACAAATATTGGAAATACAAGTGGAGTAGGATTCATTATAAATAAAAAGTGGAAGAACAATATTGTGGAGATTGATGGTGTATCAGACAGAGTGGCAAGATTAGTTATACAACTTAATAGCAGATATCAAATGCAGATAATTCAGGTTTATGCCACAACAAGTTCTCACAGTGATGAAGTAGTAGAAGATTTTTATATGGATGTACAAAAGGCTTTTGATCAGAGTAAACAACATTTTAAAATTGTTATGGGAGATTTTAATGCTAGAATTGGTAAACAAATGAAAGATGAAAGTGTTGTAGGTAATTTTGGTTGTGGTAATAGAAATGAGAGAGGACATAGACTTGTGGAGTTTGCAGAGAAGGAAAAACTTTATATTATGAATTCTTTTTTTGAGAAAAATGTTAGAAGGAAATGGACATGGAAGCATCCAAATGAAGGTACAGCAGAATTGGATTATATTTTGACTAACAGGAAATACATATTTCAAGATTGTAATGTTCTTAATAAATTTAACACAGGAAGTGATCATCGATTAGTAAGGGGTAAGATACATGTTAATGTAAAACTAGAGAGACAAAAATTATTAAGAAAAACTATATTTACAGTTGATATTCCTAATCTTCAGAAACATTCTAATGAATTTAAATTAGAACTTACAAATCGGTTTCAAGTATTAGTAGATTTTGAACATGATTCAGATTTGAATGAAATTAATATGAAAATAACTGATACACTTTTAAAAACTGCAACAAACATAGCTGGTAGAAAAAAACAGCAATTGACTAATAAAATTTCTACTGAGACTAGAGAACTTATGAAGAAAAGAAGGAATATGAAGATATGCAAGAATGATGCATTAAAAAGAATTGAATATCTTGAATTTTGTAAAATGGTGGGGAAAAGAGTTGAAAATGATATAAGAAAGTATAACTGTGAACTAGCAAGAAAAGCTGTAGAAGAAAATAAAAGACTTAAGAATGTAAAACAACATTTTGGTATTGGTAGGAAATTTATATCTGCAATAAGGAAAAAAGATGGCATTATTAGTAAAAAGAGGGATGACATTATGAAATTGGTAGAAGATTTTTATCAAGAATTATATAGTAATAAAGAACAAGTACCTCATATCTATTACATCTTTGGAATTGCCCAGAATTTTAAATGAAGAAGTGAGAAATGCAATTAAATGTATGAAAAAAGGAAAGGCTCCAGGTAATGATGGAATTATAATTGATATATTAAAAGAAGCAGGTGAAGAAACAGAAAAAATATTAGCAAAGTTATATACCAAATGTCTAAATGATAAAGATGTACCGGATGATTGGAAGAATGCAGTAATAATATTAATATTTTAAAAAGATGATAATTAAGATATTAGAAATTACAGACCTATCAGCCTTTTATCAGTTTTATATAAAAATTTTACCAAGATAATTACAACTCGTCTACAGAGAACCTTGGATTTTCACCAACCAAGAGAACAAGCTGGATTTAAAAGTGGTTTTAGTACAGTAGATCAAGTATTGAGAGAAGTTATAGAAAGGACAAATGAATATGAGTTGTCATTATGTTTTGGATTTGTAGATTATGAAAAGGCATTTGATTCTATAAACATTTCTTCAGTGATTAAAGCATTGGATCATCAAGGTATAGATCCAGGATATTGTCATATTTTAAAGAATATTTATAAAAATGCAACAGCAACAATTAGATTACATAATGATACTGGGAAAGTCAACATTGAGAAAGGTGTAAGACAAGGTGACTCCATATCTCCAAAACTTTTTACAGCAGTGCTGCAAGAAGTATTTTGTGGATTAAAATGGGAAACTAAAGGAGTGAAAGTAAATGGAGATTATTTAAGTCATTTAGATTTCGCAGATGATGTAGTTGTTTTTGCAAATAATGCTTCCGAGCTGCAGGAAATGTTGCAGGAGTTATCAGATGAAAGTAGGACTAAAGATAAATGTTAAAAAGACTAAAGTAATGTTTAATCGATTTGCTCAAAATATGAAAATAAAGATTGATTATGATGAATTAGAAGAAGTTAAGAGTTACAAATACCTTGGTCAGATTATTAATACAGATGGAAACATAATAGAGGAAATTAATCATAGAATTAAACTTGGTTGGAGTGCTTTTGGTAGAAATAACTTGATATTAAAAGGAAATATGCCTATGTGTTTGAAAAGAAAGGTTTTTAACAAATGTGTTTTACCAGTTCTTACTTATGGATTTGAGACTTGGACACTTAATAGAAGATCAATACAGAGACTTCAGACCACTCAAAGAAGTATGGAGAGATGTATGTTGGGAGTAACAAGAAGAGATCGAAAACGCAATGTATGGGTAAGAGAACAAACAGGTGTTACTGACCTCATTGAAAAAATTAAAAGATTGAAGTGGAGTTGGGCTGGACATATTGCTAGAAGAGATGATAATAGATGGACAATTGAAATTTTAAACTGGATTCCAAGAGATTGTAAAAGACCCAGAAGGAGACCACATGTAAGATGGATGGATGAAATAAGAAAATGTGTAGGGGTGATGTGGAGAAGAGAAGCTAAAGATCGGAGAAGATGGATTAAACTTGGAGAGACCTTCATCCTGCAGTGGATTGATAATGGTTGATAATGATGATGATGATGATGATGAATTGTATATATCAATGTGCAATATTTTTTTAAACAATATTTTAATGTTTCATATTTAAGTTAATGTTGAATTCCAGTGCAGAGTTCTTACATTGAGTCATTACAGAATGTACAAATTCTGGATAAATAGAATAAGCATATTATTATTATTATAGATTGTCAATGAAAACTTAATAACTAAACGCAATTTTGAAAATCAACTTTATGTTAGTAATGCATTAATTATTATGTTATAATCAACGCCCTGTTTTAGAGAATGAGTATCCAATATTTATCTTTAGTACTGTAGTTAAAAAGATCGTAATGGCAAAATACAATCATCTTTCTATATATCCATAACATTTAGGTATAAGTTTGATGTGAATATCAAAATTAGAAGATAACAGCAGACTATATATAATTTATATTTTAAACACATACATATCCTTAAAATTATATCCATCTGCATATTCTTGAATCATATGAACAAAGATGTCTGAAAAAGTCAAAATTCTCCCAAAATGCATTTCATGCTGAATCAGCACTTTTCAGTTGGCCCAGGTCATAATCTTTTATACATTTGTAAGAGATCAAGATCTGAGTCACTGAAGAATATTGATTCAGTATAAAATGCATCTTGGGAGTCATTTGTCTTTTCAGATGTCTTTAGACATACATTTCATGAGTATGTGTTGAAGCAAAAGTGTTAAATATAAGATATTAGAGATGGAAAAATAAAAATAAAGTTGAGTTATTCCACTTGTTTATTTATAATTAAAACAGATACATTAATCTTTAACTAAGATTTAAAGTATATATCTGAGTTTGGGATAATCTCTGGTTCAATAAATAGTTAGTAATATTCCTTAATGTATTTGCATAAGATGGTTGATGGCAAAGATGTGAATGCAGGAAGTTTGAACCTTGTAAAATAAATTATATATATATATATATATTCAGTATTGAAAATGGGTAAATGTTGCATCTACATATATGTAAATGTATGTATATATATTATAAGCACTGTTAGTAAAAATAAATATATAGAGAGAAAATTAAAATTCCGTTTTTATTAATTTCTAATTTTTAATATTTTTTATAAATACTTTTTGAATTGCTGATATCTGAAATGTGGATGTTTACTTATCTAATTTGATATATATATATATATGAATTGCCTTATATCCAAACCATTTACTATAAATTCACACATTCTTGTAATGCATTACTGTTACATAGTAATTAAATGTGAATTGTATATAATACAGACTTTGGCATATATTTGACAAAATAGTAATATATTATTAAAATATTATATGGTAATTTAATATGAAGAACTGTGCATAAATTATGCAGATTTATTCAATGTATGTAATAAATAATCTTATATAATTTTATAATAATTCAAAAACCTGAAAATTTTGATTGCACAAGTAGATGAGTAAAAATTGGTGTGAGTTTAGTGAAAAATTAATAATGACCAAATACAACTGAGCTGGACTAAGATTCATTTTCTATATCATTATCTTACAAAATTTTTAAATAATTAACAAATAAAAATATAAAAGATTAAAACAGAATGAATAGAAGCATTGAAGTCATAAGACAATTGCTATATCTCATTATAGACTATAATCAGAAGAGAAGAATTTATATACATATTTTACTGACTTTTAAAAGGCCTTTGATAGTATTGATCATAGAATAATGTCAATAGTATTTGAATCATATGAAGTAGATAATAAACTAATCAAAGATTTAAAGAATATCTGAGGTGATGATAGTAATAATAATAATAGTCAAATAATTTACTGCTTGGGGGTTCATAAGAAATTTGGGCTCCAGGAATGATAGAGTGAAGTCATGACCCCTGACTGACTTTCAGATCCAGAGTCTGCCATTGTATGACTGCATTAACCTGTTTAACAGCAAACTCCATTTTTATTTTTAATAGGCTGTACTAAAAATTTCATACATATTCTTCTATATTTGAATATTTTATTTTTACAATAAAATCTTTTTTCTATATAATACTTTGATAATTTTAACTTTATTATAAATGTGAGCTTTCAATTGATAGACATTCTAAAAGTTAATATTTGATGTTTTCAAAATATGAAAATAAATTTCTAAATGAAGTTCTTATCTATAACAATGGCACTTAGACAATTTTATCTATTCAAAAAATTAATATAATGAAATATTAGATATGTGAGTTGTATACTGGTAAAATAAATTTAGGATTAGTGATCATCAAAGGAAAAAAAAATATTAAAAGTAAAAATACTATTTATTGTTATTAAAATTCCAAAAATATTTTTTTTACAATTTTGGCAAAGAAGGTTCTAATTCAGCCAATAGATAATGGTTCATTTTGGCAGAAATGTTTCAAGAAAACATTTTGAAAGAAAATTTCTTTTTGGTGATGTAAATTTTTGGTTTTAAATATCTCTTTTACAAAAATATTGCATAAATAATCTTCAATTTGTAAATAAATTACTGAAAATTACAATGTCTTTTTGTTCAATGAATTTTCATTTATTTTGCTCCAGATTAAAACACTCCACCACTCCAAAATTTCCATTGACATCTAGGTCCACCTTCCTTATGCCATTTTCATGAAATTGACTACTGTCACTGCCTAAAAAGTCTGTCTAATGCTGACATCTTCAGCTTTTTTTCAACTAATAATTTTAAAATTGTAATTGTGGTAAATAAAACTGGTCATGGTAATATAAGATTATAAGTGGGCTTAAAACAATGTAGAGAAGATATAACAATTGCAGTGCCATAATAAGCCCCAAACTGCAAAATCTGCATAAAGTTGCCATGATTTTTTTACTGCATATTGAATCATAAGAATGTATGGAGTGTGCTAAGAATACCCTGATTGCAACCCAGGTTGCCATTTGATGACTTTATTTAGGTACTTACAACTGTAGATCACTTTCAAGTGAAGGAAGATTGCAAGAATTAGAAGAACTGTCTTACATTAAATGGGACATTATTGGACTTTGTGAAGTTAGAAGAAAAGGTGAAGAGACAATTGATTTAAAAAGTGGACATGTACTCTATTATAAAGGCACAAATATTGGAAATACAGATAGAATAGGATTCATCATAAATAAAAAGTGGAAGAACAACATTGTGGAGATTGATAATGTATCTGACAGAGTGGCAAGATTAGTTATACAACTTAATAGCAGATATCAAATGCAGATAATTCAGATTTATGCTCAACAAGTTCTCATAGTGATGAAATAGGAAAAGATTTTTATATGGATATACAAAAGGCTTCTGATCAGAGAAAACATTTTAAAATTGTTATGGGAGACTAATGCTAGAATTGGTAAACAAATGAAAGATGAAAGTGCTGTTGGTAATTTTGGTTATGGTAATAGAAATGAGAGTGGACATAGACATGTGGAATTTGCAGAAAAAGAAAAACTTTATATTATGAATTCTTTTTTTTAAAAAAATGTTAAAAGGAAATGGACATAGAAGCATCCAAATGAAGGTACAGCAGAATTGGATTATATTTTGACTAACAGCAAATACATATTTCAAGATTGTAATGTTCTTAATAAATTTAATACAGGAAGTAATCATTGATTAGTAAGATGTAAGATACATGTTATTGCAAAACTAGAGAGACAAAAATTATTAAGAAAAACAATATTTACAGTTGATATCCCTAATCTTCAGAAACATTTTAATGAATTTAAATTAGAACTTACAAATCGGTTTCAAGTATTGGTAGATTTTAAATATGATCCAGATTTAAATGAAATTAATATGAAAATAATTGATACACTTTTAAAAACTGCAACAAAGATATCTGGTAGAAAAAAGCAGCAATTGACGAATAAAATTTCTTCTGAGACTAGAGAATTTATGAAGAAAAGAAGGATTGAATACCTTGAATTTTGTAAAATGGTGCTGAAAAGAGTTGAAAATGATATAAGAAAGTTTAACTGTGAACTAGCAAGGAAAGCTATAGAAAAGAATAAAAGTGTCAAGAGTGTAAAACAACATGTTGGTATTGGTAGGAAATTTATATCTGCAATAAGAAAAAAATATGGAATTATTACTAAAAAGAGAGGTGACATCATGAAATGGGTAGAAGATTTCTATCATGAATTATATAGTAATAAAGAACAAGTACCTCATATCTATTACATCTTTGGAATTGCCCAGAATTTTAAATGAAGAAGTGAGACATGCAATTAAATGTAAGGGAAGGCTCTAGGTAATGATGGAATTATAATTGATGTATTAAAAGAAGCAGGTGAAGAAATAGAAATTTTTTTAACAAAGTTATATACCAAATGTCTAAATGATAAAGATGTACCAGATGATTGGAAGAATGCAGTATTAATATTTAAAAAAAGTGATAAGGAAGAATTAGAAATTACAGACCCATCAGCCTTTTATTAGTTTTGTACAAAATTTTTACTTTAAGATAATTATAACTCGTCTACAGAGAATATTGTATTTCCACCAACCAAGAGAACAAGCTGGATTTAAAAGTGGTTTTAGTACAGTAGATCATATCCAGGATTGAGAGAAGTTATAGAAACAACAAATGAATATGAGTTGCTATTATGCTTTGGATTTATAGATTATGAAAAGGCATTTGTTTCTATAAACATTTCTTCAGTGATTAAAGCATTGGGTCATCAAGGTATGGATCCAGGATATTGTCATTTTTTAAAGAATATTTATGAAAACACAACAACAACAATTAGATTAGATAATGATACTGGGAATTGAGAAGGGTGTTCAACAGGGGGACTCCATATCTCCAAAACTTTTTACAGCAGTGCTGCAAGAAGTATTTTGTGGATTAAAATGGCAAGCTAACGGAGTGAAAGTAAATGGAAATTATTTAAGTCATTTAGATTTTGCTGATGATATAGTTACTTTTGCAAATAATACTTTAGAGCTGCAGGAAATGTTGCAGGAGTTATCAGATGAAAGTAGGACTAAAGATAAATGTTAAAAAGACTAAAAGTAATGTTTAATGGATTTTCTCAAAATATGAAAATAAAGATTGATTATGATGAATTAGAAGAAGTTAACAGTTACAAATACATTGGTCAGATTATTAATATAGATGGAAATATAATGGATAAAATTAATCATAGAATTAAACTTGGTTGTAGTGCTTTTGGTAAAAATAACTTGATACTAAAAGAAAATGTGACTATGCGTTTGAAAAGGAAGGTTTTTAATAAATGTGTCTTACCAGTTCTTACTTATGAATCTGAGACTTGAACACTTATTAGAAGAGCAATACAGAGACTTCAGGCCACTCAACGAAATATGGAGAGATGCATGTTGGGAGTGACAAAAAAAGATTGAAAACGCAATATATGGGTAAGAAAACAAACAGGTGTTACTGACCTCATTGAAAAAATTAAAAGATTGAAGTTATGTTGGGCTGGACATATTACTAAAAGAGATGATAATAGATGGACAATTGAAATCTTAAACTGAATTCCAAGAGATTGTAAAAGACCCAGAAAGAGACCACATATGAGATGGATGAATGAAACAAGAAAGTGTGCAGGGGTGATGTGGAGAAGAGAAGCTAAAGATCGTAGAAGATGGGTTGAACATGGAGAGACTTTCATCCTGCAGTGGATTGATAATGGTTGATGATGATTAAGTCATACCATTAAATAATGTAATAAATATATGATAATTCAAAATGACATTGAAACTATGACAATGAACTTGAAATTAAGGGGGAAATGCAAGCTGAAAAGATCCAATTTTACCAAGCACATGTAAAAATCAATATATAGGGTCAAATAAAATTCTAAAGACATATTAGTGAGTGGAATAAATTTAAAAATATAGGTGACATAGTTATAGTTGGAAAGGATGAAGAAATGTTGAAACAAACATTAAGATGCTAAATGAAAAACTAGACTAAAAATAAATGTATTTATTTAAATCCTGAGTTCAAATTCCTCTAATTAAATAAAAGAAAAAAATTATACCTGAGAATAATCTAAAAAAAAACAATGGTGCTTGGAAAAGAGAAAATGAGAAAGAAAAAGTAATGTAACTCAATTTGAGGATAAAGTTTTGCATATCTTGAAAGTAATGTTATCAAAACAGACTATCAAAAAAAAAAACCAAACTAAGAATGATCAGAATAAAAACCATTTTGCTATAATATATATAAATCAGAAATCAATCCAATCTATACATACTGAACTTGTAAATATTTTATAGATTTGTGGGTGAATATAAGCAATGCCAGGAAATATGAGGAAATTGGTATTGGTATTTGAAAAAACATGCAGCAAAAATGGTATTAAAAATCAAAACCAATAAAATATCCCATAATTTTATCTTTCTTATTGCTGTTTCAACAACATTTTTTGTCCTCTTCACACTTCTTTCACATGGTTCCAAGATCCAAAACTCCTCACTAATGACAGCAATAAGCATGCAGCTAATCAGGGATATTAGACAGATCAGCACTGTATAGCGAAGTATTAAATATTATTAGTAACATTTATTAGTTATTAAAGCTTACAGAAAGTGGTATAGAGTTGCAAAGAGACAAGAAAATATCAAAAAGTGTCAATTTCCAATGAAGATTATACAAAAAATGGAAAATGTATTGAATAAATGGAAATAGGAAACTAAAAAGCTTAATTTTTTAAAGTTGCACAAGTTATAAACAGCATAAAATATATGACAAATGTTTACCAATGATGTGGAGTTAGACTGTATTTTATTCACTCTTCTATCCAAAAATGGTCAAAACTGGATACAGCATATAAGACATCACATACTTATGTCAATTGATACTAAAGTGCCTGATAATAAAAAAGTGTAATATCAAATGTTGTATAATGCATGGATATTATATCAAGGTATGCTGTTCTATGTCCTGGAAGAATGAATATTTATATTTAGAGAATTGTTTTTGTATATTATAACAAAAACACACTAATTACAAATAACATGCCTTACATTTAAATTAAATTATCATTTCTAAATTAATAATTATTTTATAATATTTAACAGATTTTCTTATTTAAAGAAAAGGAGTTAAATATAGTTAATATTTTTACCTACTATCCATACCAATGGTTATATGACCTGCGGTCACATTTCCAGACCTTTGAACCCATCCATAGCTGCAGAAAGCAAACATCTCTCCTGCGGACATTTTTATTTGTATTGGGATGATTCTTCGGTTCCATCTAACCAAGACTGACTAGATATCTTCAAAAGAAGAGTTTTAGCATGCTTCCAGAACTTGATTTTACCTAGATAACACAAACAGTAAGAAATCAGACTATTAGAGCAAGTATATTCATAATGCACATATATTATTAATTCTAAATTTATTTAATACTATTGTATAGTAATTAAAATGTTATATGGTGAGGTGTGAAGAGAGGGACTCAGCAAATTAACAAATTAAAAATAATATTTATTTGCACGCACACAAAACAAAAGTAAAACATTAACATAATAGTCAAATTTAAAAAGTAAATTAATTACTACCTTCTTTGTTAAGGATTAGTCCTTTTGTAAAATAAGGGTAAACAACCCATTGCTTTTAGTGGTACTTTGGTATTAGTCCTGCTCCAATAACATTACTCTAATTTGCAATGTTTAAGATAATATCTCTAAGTAATGTGTAGACAAACATAATCGATAAAATTTGTTCACAACAGATACCATGGAGGCATTATTTTAAACATATCACAAACTTAGAATAATATATGACTGAATATAATACATTATAGCATGTGTAATATGAAAAAATAATAGACATTAATTATAAAAAAATGGAAATCATCATTAAAAAAATTAAAACAAGTACTTATGAGTTGTGCGTCTATTGGATGACACTGCATGTCACTGAAAACATCCTTCTCCTTCCTGCATACTGTGGTTTGGTACTCTGCATCATCATAAACTACATGTTTATTCTAAAAAAAATCAAAATGGCAGACTGTAACCTTAAAGTAGTGAAGTTTAATTTTAAGGTAATATTTTAAAAAATATTTCAAAAGAAAAACATATTTCTGGTTGTAAAAAAAAAAAACATATTTAAGATTTTAAAACATTTAGCAAAAAATAAATAAAATATAACAATGTTTAACTAGAAATGTATTTTTAAATTTTAAACAAAAAAAAATTTACTTAAAATGACAAGAGTCATTGTGGTGGACTGAACTATGTAATAATGGAAAAAATCTCAATGAAAGGATCACCATCGGCATGGACAATGTGATGGCACAAAAGACAGCAATAGCACAAAATCTTGCAGGCAGAATGTTTAAATCTTGCAGTTCACCACATACATATCTTAATCATTGACATGGATTAGTCATGCCAGTATTTTGGTTGCCATGACATTATTAATTTAAACTTTGAATAAATAATACCAGATGAAAGCATCATTGAAATAATACATCATAGCAAAATTAATCCCAATGTACTCTTTTAGTTATAAAGTTTCATAGGATAATAGTTTTTCTAAATCAATGGCTCTCAACCTTCCTAATGCCATGACCTTGTAATACAGATCCTTACGTTTGGTGACCCCCAACCTGTAATTTTGCTGCTGTTATGAATCAAAAATATGTGTTTTCTAATGGTTAGGCAACCCCTGTGAAATGGTTGTTCGACCCTCAAAGGGGTCACAACCCATAGGTTGAGAACAGCTGGTCTAGACATTGAATTTGATATTTTATATTTATCTAGATTTTTGTTGTAGCTTTGTTTCATGAGTGATGATCACTCTTGTCATCAAAGGTAATAGAGTTTGTTAGCAGCATTCCTATATTCTTTTGGAAGCTATTTGCTCCTCTAGTTTTTGAATGACACATATTTTGATCTTGTCCACAGTAATGTCTATATTTACAGCCACGAATCTCAGCAATGGTAGACAAAAGTATTTACTACATGTCAGGCATCAAATGTCAAAGAAATCAGGCAGTGAAACCCAAATAAATATCTCTCTGTGATTTAACAATGCATGATAATGTTAAAATGTCTGCAAAGATTGCTATACATTCCAGACTGATGAACGGAAACTTTTTTGTATATCAAACTGGCAACAGAATGCTTAACATAGTACTACTAACTTAACAGCAAACTAATGATAGACTTGTAACAGAAAATTCAGCAAAATTCTATAGAATTCTCACAGCAAGATTTGTCACTAAATAATAGAAAATTTGTAGCTTTTATATCTTTGCCATTCATTGTGACTATTCATGTTATTAATTAGTTTTTCAAATTCTTTTAATTAGTTAACCTTCTCCACTTACTTTTTAATTACAACTTGATCAAACTTATTATCTAATCAATTGGAAATACTAATTTATAATAAAACTAAATCCCTTCTGATCAGATAATTTACACAAATTAGAGATCTTTAATTAGATCGCTAATTACCTAGTTTCAATTATTCATTATACAACAAAAGTTATTTTTACATAGTCAAACTTATAATTTATTCTTGTTTTTTTTTTTTATAATTCATCGGAATTTTTTTTTCAGTTAACAGAGAGGAAGTAAGTGTTCTTTTAAATATTAAATTTTTAAAAATTCCTACTTTTTAATAGGCTTTACACCATCTTTTGATTTTATTTAAAGAAAACTATATTTCTATTTTTACTTAATAAATTAGCTGTCTCTCTTTTTCTTTTAATATATATATATTGTAATGAGATTTTATCTTCTTTACAATTTTATTAATCTTTAATACCTTATTTCTAGACCATGTTATTTTAGCAGAGGTGTAAAATATGATCAATACTTACATATTAATCATACCCGTTAGAATGAGATTTAATAAAAAAAAATATTAAAACAACAGTCACTTTAACATAATTCCCAAGATTTGTACTTTTTATTTTAATTTTTTTTTTTTTTTCAAAGAATTAAATATTGAAATATAATTTTATTTTTCTTATTTTATTTATAATATTATGTAACTTGTATATACACCCACTTACATACCACGTATATATATATACACACACATTGTTACATTACACTCTCCCCAATTGAGGATTTAAAGGTGTCAATTTCTTTACTTAGGTATTGACCACTTTGAATTCTTAATAAAATAAACTTTAATAAATTCTCAAGGTATATGTTGATTTTTCTTTTACTATTATTGTTATTAACTGGGAATATAAAGAGAGGTATCCAGTAAAGTATTAGGCAATTCTCACACAGATCGATTTTGTATTGATTAATCAACTTTTAATTTCTTGCAGAAGTCAAGACAACAGCCTGGCCCAATTTTGTGCCCTATGGATAATGAACATGGATTTTGAATCTGCAAATGGCATGATTATTTCTACTGCTTTATGAAAATATTATTTTTTTATTAAGTTACTGGAAATTTTTCTTCCAGATTTATTATTACAGGGCCAGGACTTTCTCTACAGGTGCATCATATCAATATTAAAACTGTGTACTCACCCATCTGTAGAACAAAGTCATTGCAAGAAAAGGCTTAATTCAACCCAAAATATGATCTAAAATTTCATATCTTTGCCCAAATACTCACACCTCAATCTTAATTCAACATTTTCTGATATTTGATAATGATTTGTTTGTTTTTTTTTATCATTAATAATTTTACATTTATTTATTTTATTTCAAACGCCTTATTTTCTTTTTTCAATTAAAACATTTTATTTTTATAAATTTTTTTTTGACACACTCTGCTGTGTTCATAGCACAGACTTACGAGTTAGGTTACTCACAACAATAAAGATAGGCATAATCGAAAAGTTCTTTTATTTAAATATTTATTTCCATCATTTTTATTATTTATTTTTGGATTTTATTTATTAAGACTAAAACATTGGTAATCATTTTCTTTTATACCAATCCCTAATCATTATTAAGTAGGTCGAGCCTGAAAATCTGTCAGATTACATATTTAATTTTTATTTGGCAGTTTTTTATTTTTCTGCCCTCCAATCTACTTCAATGACCGAGCATTATATGTTCCTTTTTCTATATTGTCTTTGGCTATCACAAAATGTGTTTTTGTCATGTTGACGAATTATAGTATATGGTTCTTCATAAATCGGTTGAAATTGTTTATAAATATGTTTCTCAGGATGACTCAAGGGTTAACTCTGACCATGATTCAATCACCCAACTGAAACATCTGACTGTATTTATTTTACTTATTTTTTCTTAAGTTCCCTGATTTTATAAGATTATCCTGGGCTTTTATAGTATCATTTTCTTTATTTATGTGAGGAAGAGGAATGGGCAACTTAGTTTTCAACAGATATGGTACTGTTTTTCCAAAATGGAGGTGAATGGATTCAAATTTGTTTGATTCATTTACAGACCAATTGATAAAGTTAACTATTTCCTTAACCCAGCCTTGGTGATTAGTATTTATGTATACCCTAAAAAAGCATCCCAATTCTCGCATGATTCATACATATGGATTGGACTGACGGTTTCTTATTGAAGTTTAGACATGTTTTATCTCCTTTTTCATTACTCATTTTTCTTATTCCCTTGATATGAATGGAGTTCCATGATATGAAATGATTGACTTAGTTACTCCAACTGTTGTAAAATGCTGCTGCTCTAATACACAAATTGTCTGTTTCACATTGGGTTATGATATTAAATATGCAGAAACTAATTTCAAAAACAAGTCATAAACCACCACCAAATACCTCATTTTCTTGAATGGAGGGAGTGGTCCCTAATAATAAATTGCTATTATTGAATTAGGTTGTTAAGAAATTATAGGCTTCATTGGCCCAATACATGATTTGTTTAACAGTTTTGTCCTTAGACATATTTTGCAATTATTGACCACAGGCAATATGCTGACATACATTGTTGGCCAGTAAAACCAATTATGCAACAACTTTTCTATTTTTCCAGTTTCATAGTGCCCATATAATTGATGAATATAATTTGATTAGATGATCACATAATGTGACAAGAATTACAATATGTTTCTGTTCATTACCATTTTTATTTTTATATACTGCAATAATCCATCTTTGATGCAGTATCTTTTCTTTTCTTTCCACATGGGATTATTGTCACTTGTAATTATATGCTGCTTTGTAATGTGTTTGATTATTTGGTGACATTCCAGATCTTCTTGCTGTCTTTCTTTTAACTGTCAAAGATTATTCTCCACAGATTCATCTATATTTGTTTCCAATAGCACAATATGTATATTGCCAATGCTTAGATGCTGCTGCTGAGGTGGAACTGGGTAGTAGCTTAACAAATCTATGACTATATTATCAGTACCTTTGCATTATTGCAAAGTATAATTGAACTCTTACAAAAATAGGCTCCATCTTATTAACCTGCTATTGGTCAAGTAACTGTGATTTAAAAATTGTAGGCTCTTGTGGTCGGTTATCACAATTATCTCTAATCCTATCAAAAATTGATGAAATTTTTGAAAGGCACAAACTATTGCTAAGGCTTCCTTTTCTATCACTTCCAGATCCTCAATAACCAACTTATAAAAAAAAAAGAACTCCAGGTTGGTCATTCTCTCAGACCTGAAACAAAGTAGCTCTCAATTCAGATCTACTACTGTCAGTTTGTACATAAAAAGGCCTATTAATATCTGGGTATGACAACATGACTTCTTTTAAGAATTTTTTTTTTATAATTTGAAAACTATTGTCATGCCAGGTCATCCATTGCCACACAGTAGCCTTTTTAAATAATTGAAGCAAAAGCTCCATATCAGACAAAATCTTTTTGTAGAACCTATTATAGAAATTGTACAAACCTAAAAATGATTGGATATGTTTTTTATTGGAAAATCTTGAATTGCACATATTTTATCAGCGTGGACAAATACCTTCTCCACTCTAATTATATGGCCTAAAAACATTACTTCCATGGCAGGTAGCATACTTTTTTTTAAAATTTGTCTTAATACCTTTCTTTTGACACTCACTGAATAAAAGTTTTAAATGTGTAATATGTTCATCTATATTAGATGACATCACTACTATGTCATTGACATACATAACTATTAACGGTTTGATCTCTTTGGACAGCAATTGATCTAGACATTGAATTAACCCTGCTGCATTATTTTTAGATCAAATGGTACTTGACTGAAATGATATGAATGTAATGATATGAATGTCTATTGTATTTAAAAGTAGTGTATTTCTGATTCAAGGGGTGTAACTTTATTTGCCAGTAACTGCCAGTTAGTTCTAAAGTAGAAAACACATTTTCATTTTTAAATTTAACTAATAATTCATGAAGGGATGGAAGCACATTACTAATCATGTATGGTTGTGTTATTTAACTGCCTCACATCTAGACACAGAAAAATTGACCCATCCTTTTTCTTTACCATCTCTATCGGGTTGTTGAGAATTTTGATATTACTCCCACTCCATCATTTTTTGTTCTTATACTTCTTCCCTATATTGGTGAGGGATGGGATATGAATGAGCTTGGTAATGTTGGTCTTTTATGAGCCTTATTCTATGCTGCTACACATAAATTATGCCTGAGATATCAGAGAAGAGATGTTTGTAATCCTTTACTAGTCATTCTATCATATTTTTCTGATCTTTATTTATGATTTGTGATATTTATCTAACTTTAATTGTGTTTCAGGCCCTGACTTAAGATCTTGTATGCAGCAGGCAGTGGAGGATTTACATATTTCTTGAGACAAAAAGGACAGCACTTCTTCATCAAATACTATTTAAATTATAATTTATAATGCAGCCTGTTCTGTGCACAAAATCTGACCCGAATATAATTTCATGTATTAATCCTTCTAGAATAAGAAAAACATGACTGTACCTTTTCTTTTCTATCCAAATATCTGCCCAGATTTGTTTTGGCACTAACTTAGCTTTTTTGTTATTAGCTAATGTAACATGTACTGTCTTTAATGGCAAGATATTAATACTAGGATTCAAATGTATAATCTGCTCAAACATATTCTGAGAAATTATATGTTATTATTCTTTCTACCACTATTTTTACTTTTGAACAATGCAGATGGGCTAGCTTAAGTTCTGTCTCATCCCAATTGCATACTGAATTAGATATTCATAGTCTATATTTATTTCATTCATTATTAAGATTTTTTATACTGTTTCCCTGACTCACATCTGGGCTGCCTAAGAAGAGACATTTTACAGAGGTCCTTTCTTGTTTCCCTCTCTTTGTCCTTTTGACTTTTTAGAACTGTTTTTTTTTTTAATAGCCACTTATGTTAGGGGATTGTGAATCACCCCTTGGTTTTTCATTCTGCCTTGTATGAGTGATAGCAGAATCACTTCCAGTTCTTCTAAAGATTTTTGTTCTTTTGGGGCTTTTGAAGAATCATCTTTTTCAAGATCCACTCCCTGAATTTATTCTATGGCTAAATCTTATTGCATTTATAGCTGGCTCTCTAGGTTAGGTTTAAATCCCCTATCTCTCACATCATAGGCCGGGGTGGTATTGTCAAAAGCACACAGCAACTTGGCCATTTGCTCAACTGTTTTTTTTTCTGTGCCTACAGCATTTGCTTGATGTTATAAGAGAAATTGTGGCACACTATCTGAAATAATTTGTTGTTTGGTGGGTTGACTGTTAAAGAGCATAATTTTTCCACCTGCCTTCTGAAGAAAGGAGTGAAAGGTTCACTGGGCCACCATTTATCTTTCAGCACCTGATAATTAATATTTTCCTGACAGTCTTCACTCCAATAACTATCTAATAAAGCTTTTTAGTGTTCAGCAAACGTGATGGGTTTATTATATAAGGAATGCCATCAAGCTTGAAATCCCTCTTGTACATGGCTGCAATCATGATCATGGCCTTTTCACCTAATTGATTTAAGGTGAAATACCTCTCCAGTATTTAAATGTTCCATTGGTGCTTCATCTGTGTGGCCAGAAAATAACTGAATTGTTAAAAACTGATTTATGATTGCCAGGTTATTTAAAATGTGTGCATTTACATTTACACTTAGCTAGTCAGACTTATTTACTTCTATAGGCATCTTTCTTTCACCTAATGTCATAGTTTGCCTACAGGTGCTTTTGCTAAAACTTATTTTATGTAAGTAATATTTACTAAGGCAAAAATTTACTAAGGCAATAAACCTAAACCTTGTGCGGTTAAAAGTATGAAGGTAGGGACCTTTACAGGTCTTAACAATGTGCGTTAAATAAATTTATAATTAAAATTTATTTTATCTATTTTTTCTGTCAGATTAATAATTTCAACTTTCATGTCTTCAATTATTTTGCTATTTTCTATTTTAGTTTCCATTGCTGCTTCTCATACTAGCCCTATATTTATCTCATATTCTACTTTATTTTTTTCTGTTATTTGGTATGCCCCTCTATTTGATTTTCGACTTGCATTTTATTTTTGTTTATTTCTCTCATAATTTCTTCTTTCATTTTATTACAGCTTATTATTCTGATTTGATCTTTTAATTTTTCAAGCATTTCAGCTTGCCCTTCTAATTTTCTGTTTGTCTCATTATACTAATATTTCAGTTCTTCGATCGTTTCCTTACTCTGGTTTTTAAGTTCTTCGGCTATTTTTTTACTTTCTTTAGCGGCTTCTTTTTGTTTTTCAAGCATGCTATTTATTAGTGTTATAATGTCACTATCTTCTTGCTTGTTCTTGACTTTCTTCTTTTTGGTTTCATTTTGCTGTTCCTCGCTGGGAACATTTTCTATTTCCTTATTCTGAGCTTCCATTTTAGCTCTTTTTCTTGTAACCATTTACGGTTTCAAACAATTTTTTTTATATCTTTTTGCTTTTAATACTGTATTTTATTTGCAACCAATAGGGTTTACTAATTAATTTAATAATTTAATTTAATCATTTACTGATTTCTTTAATTTATAATTAAATTACGAGTGTTCGCTCGATTTTCCCCAACTATATTCCCCCAAATACCACTTGCCTGCGGATTTCTAACTTTTACCATTGCCTACCCACACTTATTTATTTATATCTACTATGTATATATATATTTCTTTCTTTAACACAAACTAATCCCACTTATCTTTCTTTTAACATATAAAGTTATTAGTAGTGTTGTCTGTTCTCTCCCCTCTTTCATAAACTTATTCACTTAGCTTTAATTATATATATATATTTTCTGTGAGCTGTTTTATTTATATTAAACATTTTTTGAAAAATTAGAATGAATGTTGAGCTCTCATATTGGATGTCATTTGTAAATGGAATTTTACCTTCTTTACGATTTATTCTATGTCTATTTACTTATTATTTATTAGATCATATTATTCTTTAATACTATATGTTCAATACTAACATATTAATTGTACCCCTAGTCAGACTGAGATTTAATGAAAAAATTAAAACAACGGTCCCTTTTCCAGACCAAAGGTACCCCTCCATAACTGCAAAAAGCATTGTCACACTCTTGGGGATACTTATAATGGGTTTAAACCCTACAGGTGGCATCCAGCCATTTGAATGGACCCCATGAGACAACATGAATATGCTTCACGTGTTTGGCCCATAGCTAGCTATTAAACATGAGATTGGCATAACACAGAATATCTAAATACGATTATCTATTTACTCATAAGTAAAGTGAGAGAGAGACTTAAACCACATTAACAATTTACAATTACATTCATTAAAGAATAATAGAAAAACATATAATGAATATTTAAAAATACAAAAACAAAATATAAACACTATTTCAAACTATAATATTCTAAAACAGTCACATGCTTATTTACATATAGTTAAAAAATTAACAATTAGAAATGATATTTAAAAGTTCTATCTAGAAATATATTTTAACAATTCACACTTGAAATAAAAGTTAAAGGTTTTATCAATGACATCTAGACAATATTTACCTAGGATTTTTATAAGGTATCTGGGTTTTAACACAGCCTTTGAGTGATCACCCTGGTCTTATGATTCTGTTAGATTCACAATGGGATTCTCTTGGTAGTAGCTTAGTTCATGGCAGGTAAAGACATCAGAAAAGGTGAGTGAGAGATATATATCACTGCATCTGGCTAATGGTACTCCAGAGACTGGCAGTGGAAATGAATGAACACTCAGCTTTGGTCTAACAACACATTTTTCTATCAACATGACTGTATAAATATTGTTTCATCCTGCTGGATTCAGTCATTTCATCTGACTTATAGACTACTTGGTCAACTATCCTGGAGTTAATTAATTGGCTTTCTTCTTTTGCTTCTTTGCTTTTTCTACTGCTGCTGTTCTTTCTTTTCTTTTTCTTCTGACCCTGAATAATAGACGTTTTCAGTATTTATACATTCTGACTCTCCCATTCTGCTCAAATTCCTGGCTATGATATCAATTCATTTGATCTATTTTTTTAATTAGTTACATTTTTATTTTTTTTTTGTCTTATATTTTATTTGATTACACAGAATTAGTTGACTATTGTTAATTAATTAGTTTGGAATTTATGTCCAGAAACTGATTAATCTTGTACAAATTTGTTTTCAATTATATGTTACAATTTTAATTAAAAGTGCTTCCAATTAAAAATATTTTTGAAAGTTTATATGTTAAATTAAAATACAGAAAAGAAAAGGAAGATAAGTTATAATTAGTATTTTAACTTAATTCCTGAGATTTGTACTTTTTATTTTAATTTTTTTTCCCCCAAACAATTAAATATTGAAATACATCCGGGTATCGTTTTATGCGGATTTTTTTAATGTGATTTTGAAGTTATGCGATTCATGTTTCTTCTTAATATCTTTGTATGCAGTTTTCTTTTATGCGATAAAAATTATTAGATCAGAAATCGGGCTCCAATAATGCACTATTATTTTAAATATTATAAATTTTGTGCACTCACATGTAAAGTAATAGCACATTATCAGAGTTCAACTTCCATCTAATAATTTCAATATTTTCCATGCTTTATAATGGTACTATAATAGATTTTATACAATAAAGAAGTTAATAATTCATTTAAAATTAGGATTTCCCTATTTTATATATGCACATTAAATTTTACAAGATTATAATGTAAATCTGTTCAAATGTTATAGATGCCTATACTATGTATATGTTGTTGTTTTTGCATTTTAAATCACATTCTATTTTTGCTTTTTAAAAAAAAGAGCATGTAATCAATTAATTATTTAGTATCTGCAAGTTTATTTTTAAAAGGTGAGTAATAGAAGTGGGCACAATTACAACTTAAAATCTGATTTTTAATTTTAATTAACAATTTAAAAATTATGTAACGTAATCTGAAATTAATGTGATGTGAAACGATGAAATTTGGTTTTTAAACGGAATTGAAAATAAGACAAAAATAAAAATTTAATTTTTAATTGTTAGTTTTAATTAAATTTTGTCCATCAGTGGTAAGTTGGTGTCTTTTTATTATCATAAGTCTAAGTTCTTATTTTTATTTTAAATTTTTAGTTTACCCTAATGGAGAGGGAAAAACACCCAAGAAAATGAATTTCTTTGGAAACAAAAATTTCAATTTTAAATCGCTTAGTGAAATGGGAAGGATCAATAACAATTGGAAAACATTTTAGTTTGGTTGAGTGTACTATAAGAGCAATTTAAAAAATGAAATTGATGCTAGTTGTATTTCCTCTTGTGACAAATCTGATGTCTTACTAGTTCACAAATGAACTTGCATATTATCAAATAGTGATGATTAAAATACTGTACATGTATGAAAAAATGTAAAATACTGTAAATTATGCATAAAAATATATTGTTATAGTAAAAATATATTGTTTTGAATAAAATTAAATATTGTAGTTAATAAAAAAAAGTAAAAAAAAGTTTGTCTTGTATCAATTTTTTTCAAATTTGAAATTTTTTATTAGTCATATTTTATTTCCTTATTTTTTTTTATGCAAAATTTAAAGTAATTTTATTTATTGCTTTGCTTTTATGCGATTTTTGAAATTTTTGGAACCTATCCCCCATTTTTCAAGGTAAGTTAAGTCTATTTTTGTGCAATTTCTTTTGTGCACATTTTCTGAGGAATCTATCTACTGCATAAAATGAGACCCACGTGTATAATTTTATTTTCCTTATTTTATTTAAATAATATTATGTAACTCATATATACATGCACTTATGTAACGTGTATATATATATATATATATATATATATCATTTTGTTTTTCTTTCTGTCAATTTTAAATCATTCTATGTAACATATATATGTGTCACATTATCTCTCTCTTAGTTTAAGAGTAAATCTGTGTCAATTCCTTCCTTTAGATATTGACCAATTTTAATTCTTTATAAAGTTTTTTTAAAAAAAAAAAAACTAGAAAAATTAATATTTTCCTTAAAAATGTATATCATGATCAATAGTTACAAAGAGCAAGTACTCAGAGAGGTATCCAACATAAGAATTTTACATAATACACAGATCGATCCTATGTTGATTAAACCATATCTAATTTCTTGTGGACGTTGTGATTACAGCATGGGCCAAATGTTGTGCAATACAGTAGAAAAATATGAACTTGAAATCTGTGCATTCTGCTTATGGTAATTTTCTTATTAATATGTTGGGAATTTTGCTTCCAGCTATCTGTTAATGATGACAGGACTTTTCTCTACTGGCACATCATCATCATAAACGGATGCCCAGACCCATCTGCAGAACCATTTGTTTATGAAGGAATGGCTTAATCCATTGGTGGTGAACCATTTTACGGATGTGTACCAAAAATTTCCAAAAAATATTTCTTGAATGATTGGCGTGCCATATAGTTATAAAATCAAAATATAAACAACTTAATTATTGCAGGTTTTTAAAAGTTTATAAAACAAAATAATAATAATAATAACAATAATAATTAAACAAAATTTCTAAATAAGTTAAATACAAGTGAATGATATTTATTTAGAAGAGCACAAGTTGAATAAAATGTAATAGTAAAAAATTAGAGCAATTAAAACAAAATTTTGTAAATAAATATATAAAATGACCATAAATAGATATTATTTAATGAGATTTCTGCTGTTGAACATTGGATGCCAAATGTTTTATATCTAGTTCATATTTTGTTATTTTTATTAATGTACATGCTGAACTACATTTAGCTAGTCTTGCATTGGTGGTCGAGAGGTCAGCGCGACTGCCTTGCACTTGCAGGCAGTTTCCCGGGTTGCGGGTTCGTGTCCCGGCTGATGCTATGACACTTTTTTTAAAAAAACTACATTTAGCTGTCATTCTTCTCCTTGATCTGTCTATAATTAAATTCATTTCCTGAAAACAATGATTCACATGCATATGTAGAGGAGAAAATTGATAATATAGCGGTCACTATTTTTTTTAAAGAATTAAATGTTTCAGGAATAGCATTCCAGGCAGTCAATAATTCCTCTTTATTCTTTTTACATATGCCCAATAATCAATCATTTTCCATTGTTTCTAACTCATTCCTCCAATCAACAAATTTCTGTTTCCATATAGAACTGGATTGAAAATCGACTGAATGCATTTCTGTATCTTCCAAATTAAGCCACTCAAAAATTTCTAACTTGAGACTATCCATTGATATTATGTCTGGATATAAAATAAATTTTGATGATTCTGAAAATTGTCTGAACTGTGTAAATCTTAAAGAAAATTAATCAATTATCGATTGAGTAACAGCACAAAAGTCTTACCTCAATTTTACTTGATCTGACTTCTCATGAGATTCTAAATCTATCAAACCCTTTTTTAGATTTGGAAAATATTTGAAGGTGTAAGTAATAACATCATGGTTGAAAATTTGTAATTTAACTTCAAATGCTTTGATCATATTAAACATGATAACAATCGTTTTATTAAAAACTTGCAGTTTCACATTTAATTCATTTAGATGTGAACACATATTAGTAAAAAAACATTAATTTTGAAAGCCATTCAACATCCATTAATTCATTATATTTTTCAATGATTTCCCATTACATAAAAATAGTCTAATTGCATCTAAACACTCAATGAATCCTTAAAGAACTTTTCCTTGACTTAACCATCAGACATTGTTGTACACAAGTAAACTATTGTATACTGAGTTTATCTCATTCAATGTGCAGATATAAAATTGATTAACTTAGTCACAGCATTCATAACATCATTAAGTGGCTTAAAGTTGGCCTTCATGCATAAAACCTGCTGATGTATAATACAATGAAAACCCAAAATTGAATGTCCAATATGGTTGGTAAATAAACTGAAAAAAAAAACATTTTCTTTTCCAGTCATACTTTGTGCACTATCTGTAGCTACTGATACAATTTTGGCATCTATTTCTTTTTCAGCAAGTATATTTGAAACGTCTTTACAAATACCTATCATTTTATTGTTGTTACTAATGAGGATAAACTGATCAATTCTTTTTTGATATTATTCCCAACACAATAGTGAATAAAAATGGCCAAATGAGTTGATGCATTTATGTCTGTACTTTCATTAAGGTAGAGAGAAATTAAACTAGAAGATTTTATATCTTTTTTTTGTAGGTAAATTATGTTATTAGCCATTTGTAGGATTCTTTCTTTAACCATATTTCTAGCCAATGGTAAATCTTTTATGCTCTGAATAATTTTTGCTTTGCAAAAATTAAAAAAAAACTGGTGCACATTTCATCCAAGCTTCTTTCATATATTCTCCATCATTAAAAGGTTTCCCCATGTTTGACAATTACATTTGAAATAAAAAAACTAGCAGCAGTTACATTTGAACAATTTTCAATAAATTTAATTATAGATGTTGATTGAATATTTATATTTTTAAATGCTTGGGCAATATATTCATTTTGTTAATCTTTGCTTTTTCCACAGAGAGAAGTATGATTGGTCTCATAATGTTGTTTTACTGATTATGTTCTCAATACAATTGCTCTGGAACATAAAAACACATACTGACCTGGTGCCTTTGTTAATCATTCCATACTCATCAGTCCACCAATTTTGAAATTCTCTACTGCTTGACAATTTTTGTTTTTTATTTTACCTAGTCATATTAATATAATGGCAACAAATTTATTTAAAAGTAAATTTAAAGAGGCTTTAATAATTTTATAAATCAATGATTTATTATAGGTTGAAATATATTATTATTCTTATATTTCACTTTTACAGCAAAACTTCAAGCAAAAAAACAAACAAATGTCATTTGATGGCATTGATTACACATTTAGTCATTTGTTCATGATTTTGATTACATTAAAAAAATAAATGGTGTCAACATGCTTAGATTAAAAAAGATTAGGACAGAAAACCATTTGATTACTTTTATTTTAGATTTGAAAAAATTTACTTATTACTTTAATAGTTTAATTGGAATCATTTGGCAGATTTATAAAATATGATACCACAGTATACCGGCACCACTTTATTTGACCTAAAATATCATAAATTTATTGCTTCTAATCAGAGTTCAATTGTAAATTGAATTCTAATATAATATTATATTCATTTATTTTACCTTTAATTTACGGTAATTTTTTATTAGTACAGATTTTAGAAACAAAAAATATTGAATAATTTAAAGCATTGAAAATTATGATACGTAAATAGTTCACATGCCAATAAAAAATCGAACATGCCATCTCTGGCATGCATACCATAGGTTTGCCATTAGCCTAATATTTATTTTTTTTTTTTTTCATTCATTTTTTACTTTGAATATGCTATATTTTAATTTTGTTTTTTTACCTATTGCTTTCATCATGCTCTGCTGTGTTAAATCACAGACTTTTAAGCTGAGTTACTCATTAATTCGGTTAAATTCATTATAATCATTATGTAAATTTTTTTTTTAAAAGCTTATTCGGACGCAAATAATTTTTTTTACTCTTCATTAGAAAACATCTATTTTAAATCATTTTCAACATTTCTAATTTAAATCATTTTCATATTATGTAATCCAGATCATTTTTCTAAGTCAAGCCTGAGGATCCATCTGATTAATGTTTTAGTTTTTATTAGGTGTTTTTTTCTGATATTTTCTGGAGTAGCAAGGGAGTTGTGAATTATTTTTTAATTTTTCATATTGTTTCAGCCATGTGAGATCTGAGTCTCACTTTCGATTCTTCTGAAAATTTTTGTTCATTAAGGACAATGGGGAAAATGTCTTTTTCTGAAATCACTCCAGGAAGTTCCCCTGAGACAAAATTTCATTGCATTTACTGTTGGCTCTTTTGGTTGGGGTTTAAATTCCTGATCTTTGGTCTTGTAACTAGGTCTGGTGCTATCAAAAGGACTCAGTAATTCATCCATCAGCTCAAACATCTTTCTCCCAGTTCTAAGGAGCATTTGTTCAACATTAGGAGGGACATTATGCTTCACTATTCTAATAATTTGTTCATATAGTGCTTAATATTAAAGCATGTAATTTTGCTATTTGACTTCAGTAAAATAAAGTGAAAGGCTCACACCAGATCACCGTTTATCTTGTGACACCTGGTACCTAATATTTTCCTGACACCCTGCACTCAAATAGCTAGCTAGTAGAGCTTGTTCATATTTGTGAAAAGTTATTGATTTTCTAAACAAGGAATCCCACCATGCCTGAGAGGCACCTTGCAGATAGTCGCAGATGATAGCAATCATGGCCTCCTCACTTAGCTGGTTCAATACAAAGTATCACTCAAAACTGCTAACATGTTCTGTAGAAGCATTCCCTATGTAACCTAAAAATATTATCTTTATAAATTGGTTCACTATTGCAGAATTATTAAGTTGTATCTGCATGCTCTCCTGCTCATAATTACTAACATTAATTTTTCCAATTTCTTTACATGTTTTATTTTGCTGACTTTTAAGTTTGATTTTATCTATCTTCTTGGCTAAATTATTTATTTCAACCCTCATATTCTTAACTAGCCTTTCATTTTCCATTTTATTTTCTATTACTACCTCCTGTAAAATCTATTTTTTTCTTCTTGAACTATCTTATTTTTTTCAATTTCCTGGTAAGCTGTCTCTATTTGGTTTTTAATCTGCTTTACATTTCTGCTGATTTCTATCATAATTTTCTCTTTCAATTTCTCCTATCCTGATTTAATTTGCTGTTCTAATTTTTCAAGCATTTCAGCTCGTCTTTCTAATTTTTTGTTTGTGTCATTATATTAACTTTTAAGACCCTCATCCATTTTTTACAATTTTATATTTGCTCATTATTTTGTTTTTTACTTTCTTCAGCTGTTTTTTTTTGTTGATTTTTTGAGTTCTTCAGTTTGTTTTTTACTTTCTTCAGCTGTTTGTTCAAGTTTTTCAACTGTCTTATTTTGTTGACTTTTTAATTCATTTTGTTTTTTACATTCTTCAAACATTTTATTCATCAGATTCATGATATCACTATTTCTGGCTTATTTAAAACTTCATATTTTTCAATTGGTTTTTGCTATTGTTCCTTGCTAGGAACTTTTTTTAATATTTTATTTTGAGTTCCCATTATCACAGAAGGGGGATGGGTATCCCTCTTCTGTGTCTTTAAATAGACATATTAAGGTCCTATATGTAAGGGGTCAGAATTACTTACAAAGTCAGCATGGGTATAAAAATAGTGTAAGCATCAACAAGGGCTTTGAGTGTGGATCATAGGATTTTCAATGATACAGATGGTTGAAGAATTGAAGGCTGGAAGAGATTGAAGCTTGTCCATTAAAGTTTGAAGATTTTCTATCTTAATATCAACTGAGCATTAATTATATATATATATATATATGGGAGATGGTGATTCTATCTTAATATCAACTGAGCATTAATTATATATATATATATATATGGGAGATGGTGATCTGGATCAACTGACGAGTACGGGTTCAGCATGGAATACATATATTGGAGATCCTTTATCTTTTTCATATGTATGTGGCTATATGTATCAGTTATATTAGATGGAGTAAATAGTTGTAGGGAGCTTGAAAGTCTGATTAAGTTTAGTACAGATAGTATAGTTATATTTGAATATTATGTATACATGTATATTGAAATCAAAAGATATTTTATAAAACAGGTTTTCAGGAGCAACCATGTTCAATAAAATAATATTAAAGTAAATATATTGACATTTTGCCAAGATAACACTTGTCCTCAACTGAATGAAAAGCAGTTATAATGTAAATTTTCGATTTTCATCTCATAAAATGTATCTAAAATGTGTATGTAGAAATAGTTATTTATTGGGTGGTATGAAAGTGGACTGAGAAAAAGTCTCAGTTTAAATTCATTGTTAAATGTTTCAAAACAGTCAATTAATAATAAATATATTCCTGTTTTAGTTTATAAGATTCCTTGGAGTTGTTATAAAATTTATATAAGTCAAAGTAAATTCTCTTATTGAAAGAGTTAAAATTCTAAGTGTCGTTAAAAATAGATATCTTAACTCAGCTTTGTATATTTATGAACTGAACACAGGTCATAAAATATTATTTAACAATTCAGAGGTTATCTTTTATGAAGGAAGTGAATTAAAAAGAAGAGTAAAATAAACTCATGATAAATTTTATTGAATTCGAGGCCATCAGTTTCATGAAGACATCCTTTAGTATCAAAGAAAGTTAGTTTTTGAAGTAAATGATGGAAAGGCTATTTTGTTTTGTATATATATATGTCATATGTATTTCTTTGAATTTGAATTGAAAAAGTCTATTTGTTAATAAGTGAAACCATGGTTGTGGAAGAATTTTTGTAAAATTTTGTTTTTTGGTAATATTGTAATGTTATATGATTTTTTATTTTATTTATAATTAACAAATGATATATCTTGCAATATGTGCATATATCTTTAAAGAGAATAAGATGGGGATAAAGTAAAATATTAAATCCAATTTGAAGATTTTATAAATTTATATAAGCATTTATATATATTCATATATTAAGCAATATATAAGGGATTCTAACTCAGACTTTCACACAAACCTCAACTCTCCATGCCATCTCATATTTATGACCCACCTGATCACACACATGTTGAAAAGATAAATAATCACCAATATATATATTCTGTGCCAAATAAGCATTCAGCAGTTGGTCCAGATCTCCACACATATAACAATCAGTGCTCAGCTTTATATTAAAATAGCCAGTCTTCATATTTTAATGGACAGACTTCAAACTACTCCAATCCACAACTCTTCAGCCATCCATATGATGATGGAACATTCAAAGCCCCCATAAAGGCCAAGGTAGTAATTCTACCCATGTTAATATTAGTCATTCTGACCCTTCATGTACAGGAGAATAATCCATTTATACATTCATATGTGAGGGATGGGCAGACCTTTAATACACCGTGTTTCAATATGTAGCTTAATACCCTGCACAGGTTTACACACACCTGCACATATAATGTAATATATAAGGAATTAGAAGTCAAACTTTCACAAAAACCTCAACTCTCCATACCATCTCATATTGCTGACCCATATGATCACACACATGTTGAAAAGATAAATAATCACCAGTACAAGTATTTCGTGCTAATCCAGCATTCAAATGTGTATATAGTTAGCAAATGATATCTTGCAGTATATGCCTTTGAAGAAGATGAGGTGGGGGTTATATGTAAGAATAATTTAATGTATCGTTATGCAGTGAAATGTGATTTGTTTATATGTTGATTTTGGTTCATCAAATTTTTTATTTTAAAATTAAAGAGTCTAGTTTTACCATTCTTCATTCAATTTCTAATCTGATTGCCTAGCTGACAGTTTATCCATATATATGATTGTAGAACATTTAGTACATAGAAATGCTCTTAAAGTTGTGCTAAGCTGTGGATAGTTATTAGAATAGAGCAATCGTTTAAGATATAACAGTGATAGAAAAAACAATCCCTCAAATCCAGAAATGGCAAAAGAATGCAAAAAGTCTTTCTTACCTATAAAATAAACAAATCTGAATTGTGCTGGTCAGTATTATCTTTATCGTCAATCTAGATGAATAAGCAAGATTAATTGCTAGAGAAATATAATCCATTCATCAATATTTTTTCAATGAGGTTATACTTTCAATAATATTAAATAAATGATAATGGTGTTGCTGGCAAGGGTTTAATTACTGACCAATGTTCTGGGTAAATAAAGTTTTTGTTGTGGGCATTTATCATTGATTCTTTAATATGGCAGGTTGTTTTCTAGTAAACATAATGAGTGTTTAACATGTGAATAAATTAACTTCATTATCAGTATGGGTGTGTTTATTGTCCCAACTGGTACAATATATGTATCTATACATTAATGTATAAGTATATATACATTAAAGCATTGGATCATCAAGGTATAGATCCAGGATATTGTCATATTTTAAAGAATATTTATAAAAATGCAACAACAACAATTAGATTACATAATGATACTAGAAAAGTCAACATTGAGAAGGGTGTAAGACGGCTTGACTCCATATCTCTAAAACTTTTTACAGCAGTGCTGCAAGAAGTATTTTGTGGATTAAAATGGAAAGCTAAAGGAGAGAAAGTAAATGGATATTATTTAATTTTGTAGATGATGTAGTTGTTTTTGCAAATAATGCTTTAGAGTTACAGGAAATGTTGCAAGAGTTATCAGAGGAAAGTATGACTAAAAATAAATGTTAAAAAGATCAAAGTAATGTTTAATGGATTTTCTCAAAATATGAAAATAAAGATTGATTATGATGAGTAAGAAGAAGTTAACAGTTACAAATACCTTGGTCAGATTATTAATACAGATGGAAACATAATGGATAAAATTAATCATAAAATTAAACTTGGTTGGAGTGCTTTTGGTAGAAATAACCTGATACTAAAAGAAAATATGTCCATGTGTTTGAAAAGGAAGATTTTTAATAAATGTCTATGTGTTTGAAAAGGAAAGTTTTTAATAAATGTCTTTTACCAGTTCCTACTTATGGATCTGAGACTTGGACACTTAATAGAAGAGCAATACAGAGACTTCAGACCCCTCAAAGAAGTATGGAGAGATACATGTTGGGAGTAATAACAAGAGATTGAAAATGCAATATATGGGTAAGAGAACAAACAGGTGTTACTGACCTCATTGAAAAAATTAAAAAACAAGTGAAGTTGGCTGAACATATTTCTAGAAGAGTTGATAATAGATGGACAATTAAAATCTTAAACTGGATTGTAAGAGATTGTAAAAGACCAAGAAAGAGACCACATGTAAGAAGGATGAAATAAGAAAGTGTACAGGGGTGTGTGCAAAAGAGAAGCTAAAGATTGGAGAAGATAGATTGAACTTGGAAAGCCTACATCCTGCAGTGTATTGATAATGGTTGATAATGATGATGATATTAATGTAAAAAATACTAAAATAGAGTTTAGATATAAAATTTAATAAGATTCATAATACCAAGTATACTTTCAACCTTTTGCATCATATTCATGATTAATCTGCTGGGAATAGTAATTTTTTGCTGATTTGAATGTTGTTTGATTTTTGATTTATTACATTTTCATTTTGTGCAATGAACCATTCCTCTCTTATTTTAAGCTTGTGATCACTTTTCTCCACACATAATTTTAACAACATTCGGAATCATAAGTGTGATTGTGCTCTCTTTCAAGATTATGAAAGACACACACACACACACATATAAGTATAATTTATATTCCTGCAGTTTAGATGTAATTATAGGGGATTTGAACGTAGATTTTCAAGCTCTCTTTAGCTATTCAATCTATCTCATACAACTGACACACATAACCACATCCTTGTGAAAAAGAAAAATGACCTTTAATATATGTATTTAAATGCTGAACCAACACTCAAATGTATATTGGAGATCATTTAACTTTCTAACATATGTGTGATCATGTGTATCCATTGTATGAGATGGATTAGATAGCTGAAAATAGCTTGAACATCTGGGTTCAAATCCTTTATAATTACATCTAAACTCCAGGGATATATAGTATATCTGTATTTAAATATTACAGATTAAGCCTGTATCATTCCCATCTTTCTTCTGTATATTTAAATAGGCCCTATACATGAGGGATCAAGGTGACCCAGGATCAGCATGTGAATGACAATAATATTGGCATCATTAAGGGATTTGGCCATCACCAGATTTTCAATGTTATGGATGGATGAAGAGTTGCAGAACATGGTAGGCTGAAGCCTGACCATTAAATTATGATTTGCTATCTAAATATAAACTGAGCAGTGATTATATATATATATATATATATGGGAGATGATGACCTGGAACAAATGATGATTCCTAATTCAGCATGAAATATGAATATTAGAGATCATTTATCTTTTTCACATGTGGTTGTCATGTGTATTGTTTATGTGAGATAGATTGGATAGCTGAAGTAAGCTTGTAAATCTGGATTCAAATCCTCTACAATTATATATATATACAATTTTGATTTAAACTTCATTAATTTTAAGTAATAATTTTGCATATATATGTTGATATGCTTTAGAAAGTGTGTAATTGTCTTGTCTTTTCTTTGATGATTTTAGTTTTCCCTTCAACATAATATGTTCAGTGGTAAGCATCATAAACATAGCTGTTTTACTTCTCTCGGTATACTGTTTTGTAGTGGCTGTTATTAATATGTAAATGAGCTGATTTACATATTCCAGTGGCTCAATAATTAGATGTTATTTTCTATATACCAAGTCTTCCTGCTCTACACGTATCATTCTTTGGATTAAACTATATCCTTTTTTTTTGTGATCTAAGCACCCACACATATTATTCTTTGGATTAGACTATATCCTTGTTTTTTTTTGTGTGAGCTAAGCACACACACACACATGTACAGACGCGCCCGCGTGTGTGTGTGAATAATACAGTTTATTTTTTTTAGAGTTGATGGTATTTAAATATTAATTTATTGACATTATTATAAATTAGAGAATGAAATCTGTATATTGGTTTAAGTATAATGTAAGCATTCAGAAATATTTTAAATAATCACTAAATATCAAATGAAATGTCAGTTTAATAAATGTAACTTTATATAATCATTAGTTGAAGAAATTGTGGCCTCAGTAACTTATGTATAAACTAATGGTCAAATATTAGGGAGTCCCAGTTACTTCAATTTCATTACATATCATCATCATCATCACCCATTATTAATCCACTGCAGGATGGTCTCTCCAAGTTCAATCAATCTTCTCTGATCTTTAGCTTCTCTTCTCCACTTCACCCCTGCACACTTTCTTATTTCATCCTCCCATCTCACATATGATCTCTTTCTGGGTCTTTTGGAATCTCTTGGAATTACATATAAGTTAAGCTATAACTATTATTAATATATATTTGGGAGTTGAATATTTTCATGAATTAATTATGATGTAAATAAAGGAATGAGTGGGGGATATTTCTATACAATAAATAAAAAATATATTAGCTGTGATGTTTCTAGCTAACTATTACATACTACTTACAATCTTTAAGCTAAACTAATTTGTTCTAACAGTCCACAGTAGCTTATTTTTCTATTCATAAGTAAACTCAACACAAAATAGCTAACTTGGGCTACTATAGCAAATTAATTTAGCTTAAGGACTGTCAATAGAAATTGATAGTTATCTAGCAACATGATTTCTAATATATTTTTCTAGCAATTGCATGGAAATATTTCCACTTGCTCATATATATGATAATAATGCAAGTGTCATTAAAACTTGAAGTAGTTCTAAAATTGAGATGCAAGAGTAAATTATGTTTTGGGTTTCAAACTACCACTGATGATGATAATCATTATCACTTGGTTATGATAAATTTATTGCTCAGTCAGCTATGTCTAACTTAATATGTACACTTTCATATTTCCACTGTGAAGAGTTTCATGATATAGTGATAAATACATATATTTGCCATGTTTAAACCTGAGACTTCAATCTGGGTAGAATTTCCCTTTTTTTAAGTATTTACCACAGTCAACTTACATAGACATTAAATTATTGTGGTGATGAATCAATATATGTATATAGTCACTCTTAACCATGGTTTCAAACAAGAAAAATTAAAAAATTCCTGTATTGGCAGTTGGCTATTTCATTGACTAATAACATCACAATTAAATATAATACTAAATCATCCATGTACTTTACTACTGTTACACAATGCTTTATTTACCATCCTCTTTTACAGTTTCAATTGGTCCAGCAATCTTCTTCAGAACTTTATATCTCCTATTTAGAAGTTAGAAGATATAAAGTTCTGAAGAAAATTGCTGGGGCAATCAAAACTCAAAAGAGGGTGGTAAATAAAGCATTGGGTAACAGTAGTAAAGTGCATTGATGATTTAGCATTATATGGCATCAATAATTCTGTGCTAACATGCTTAGGTTAGAGAAGTTTAATATTGTAAAATTATATGTTTAACAGCACTGAGCACTTTCGAAGTTCCTGGACTTCATATTCATAGCTGAGTGCAGATAACAGTAATGAGGAGATGTATTGTAATTTATGCAAATTACTTAGTTGTTAATTATGTCATAGGTCTTGGCATTTTATTTTGTTTGGATTAATTAGTCCATCTTTTTGAAATGGTGAAACAGGTGTCTTTTCTATTTATTGAATGAGTGTCATTATTTATGAAGTGGGCTTCTTATGCTTATTGTCATTTCTCTCTCTACATACTATTGTGGTGTTGGTGAGTTCGAATCTGTGTCCAGTAATCTTTTCATGCTCCAAGAATGCTGATGTGATCTCTTTATTGTTCAGTGCCCTTTTATACATGTACATATGTTGTGATGCTCTATTTGTGATGGTTGTTTTTGTTTCCCCATAATACGAGGTCCTGCACCCAGCCTGAGGGTATTGGATTTGATTTACAACTTGAGGCATTGTCTTAGGATCTAATTTATCTTTTGAATTGTTTATGGGTCTATTGGTGTTGGCAGAAGTGTGGAAGCCTATTATAAATTTTTTGGATAGTGTTTTCACTAAGTGTTTGACAGTGTTAGGTATATATGGTATGGTTATTCATGGCTTGTTATCTTTAATTCTAACTTGCTGATTTATTTTTGCTTGGAAACATGCTATTCTTTTGGTTATACTTCTGTATAAGAAAGAGTAATTATTAAACCTTGAAGAACATCACAATTACTATTACTCTTAGGAGAGATACCAGAGAGTGACGTGTGGAAATGATCTGTTTCAGGCAATTTATTTTTGCCTGCATCTTATGTAACATTCACATCTCTATCAACATGATGACTAAATATTTCGTAAAAATGGTATTAAAATGGCCGAATCATTTAGTGATAATTGGATGTTGAACTATTTTCATTGTCAAATATCTCATCTATTGAATGTCTTTAGATAATTCAAACTCTATTTCAATTTTTCAAATACATTTAACTGTTAATAATTGCACCCAAGTTAGTGTAGAACACATCATTTCAAGTGGTATTATTCTCCTGTCTTTTTCAGATGTCTCTGTCCTAAACAGTGATGATACTAGCATGGGAATCAAACCTGGACCTTTAAAATTTATGATTACTCAATTTAAGCTAATGCTGCAATCAATCGAAAGGCAATAACGAGGTTGAAAATTCATAAACTTAATTATGTGAAGAAATCAGGAGAACCCTCATAATTAAATGTGTGAAATTTCTGTAGCAGAATATCTCAGTTCAAGCATTACCTTAAATTTAATGTATCTAAATGTTCAGGTTCGATTCTTATGCTAATATTATCATTAAACAAGCTAGCAACATCTGAAGAAGAGATGGGAATAATACCTATTTCACCAGTACGCTATATACTAACCTATGTGCTATTATTAACAGATGAATATATTTGAAATGTTTACATAAAGATTAAATTTCCTAAACAAATTCAATATTAAAGATTAGTTGATGAAAATAGACTATATGTAATTAGTACTAAAATGAAATCGAACTCTTCATACAGTAGTGCCACTCAATGCAAGCTATAGTAATTGATGGATGTTAGAATGTTTGTGAATAAAATCCCTATATAGTACCTACTGATCCAATATCCCAGACTAGTTTCTAGTTTTCAGCTTTCATCAGTGAGGAGCCTTGGATCTGAGAGCACTGCACCTAGATCCTAGGATCCAATGCAATCCTCCAGCAGCAACTTTTCATGATTTAGTTAACTATAAAGCTATGAGCGCAAGATGAGAACACAATTCGGTTGTATAGTCAGACAGACCTGAACCCAGTTCAGTATCTATACATTTTGCTGTCTTTGATTCATTAATAACCACAGCCACCATTATCTTATGGGGAGAATTGATATAAAACCACTAAAACATCACGTGATATTTTAGTGGATTTAGTGCTAAATCGCTATCATCACAAACTTTCACATAAATTAAATGATATATATATAATACTTAGACTGTGGATATATATATAGTTATATTTTTAACAACTCTGATTATACTCCTTTTGACTTCTATAAAACGAAACAAGCCAAAGCTGCACCACCCTGCCATATATATCATTGAATAGAGTTTATAAATCAAGGTTTAACATTTCCTATTATGTTTTGTCTTGCATGCGCCATTAGCTGAACCACTGTTGCATGAAATGGAATACAGATTTTAGTAAATTTTAATTAATTATTACAAAGTTTTATTTTTTAATGTTTTTGACGGGATTTTTTTTCTGTCATATTAAATTCGAAGTTGTTTACAATTTTAAAATAATGAATAATATATCAAAAACAGGGCACAGAATTTGATAAGTTTAATTTTACAACGGAAGCAAAAGCAATATAATTAGCGTATGAGCATGCGCAAAATTTCTTAGTAGGATCTTAAATCATTGCTTAAAATATTACAATACCCGGAAATATGGGCTCATTATGTGACCACTCCTCTCAGCTACTGCAGACAAAAAAGTAGAATAAAAAACTCCTCTCCATTGCTTAACATCAACAGTCCATGTTTTATGAGATCTTTTTCTTTTCCAGTACTCAAACTTTTTATGAATTCCCAAGCAATAAAGCCATTGAATTATTTAAAACATGTGATCAAACAGTTGTATTTATAGTTCTATGATTATCAATAGAATTTATATTTTATTCAATTTTTCTCCAATTCATGAGCAAGATCATCTAGCAATTCTCAATAACTTACTGCAGCATATTTTTATTGAATGTCATGACTTTCTCAGTGTATTTTTTGTCATTAACCAGGTTTCATATCCATACATTGTACCAGTAGAAATGCACATATTGGTTAGAGGTTTAACTAAGGAGTGAGGAAAAATCATCCTCATGAGCATATTCTTCAAAAGTATCTTCTCAGAAATTTTTTAATTTATTCATTGCTTTGATGCAATGATAAAATAGTGAACTATGGACTTCAACATCCATGGATTTGCCCAGTTCTGCCATTTCTAGTATTCACTTTGTTTGAACATTCAAACAATAAACCATTCATTTTTTTTGCCCTGCATGAGTTAGTGCATGGGAAAGTGTTGAACTGGAAGTTAAGATCCAAAGATTGCACTTAGCTATGGTACTCAAACTTCTTGTGCACTTCTGAATAATAAAGGTCTTCAGTTAATGCTATTTATTAATATTATTATAAAAAACTAAACAAATCCACCTTCCTCAATGCCTATTTTATTAAAATTAATCAACCTGATAGTTTTGATTGATCAGCAATCTTGTTCAGAGCTCCTTATTATTCAGTTGGCAAAACTGAACAATAAGGAGGATCTCTGAAGATTTCTGGTTAATCAAAACTGTCAGGAGGAGCTCTAAAGAAGATTGCTGGTGAATTAAAGCTGTGAGATTGATTAATATTAATAAAATAAAGGAAGATGGTGATCTGGACCAATTGATGAGTGCTGGTTCAACATGAAATATGTATATTGGAGATCATTTATCTTTTTTCACATCTATGTGATCATGTGTATTAGTTGTATAAAATGGAGTGCATAACTGTAGAGGGCTTGAAAGTCTGACTTTAAGTCCCTTCTGTAAAAGTAGTAACAAATTTAAATTTGTTTAATTTTTTTATAATTTTATCAACACATAAAGAAGTGTAATAAAGCGTAGATGAAAAAAACTGCATTTTATGCCATTTTATTTTAAAACATAAAATGCACTAGGTGACACTATTGTAAGGAGAACGTTGTTACTATTTAAACAGTTTGTGTATGCATAAGAAGTAGTCATGTAATGTTTTGATGGTTTAATCAAAATATTAACTAAAGGATGTTAGTGACTATAGTGTTGAACTGGGTTCAGATCTGTTATAGGAAATTAGCTTGAAATTGAAAACATTGTGTCTTCAGTTTGGGACCATTGCTTTAGAGTCAACAAAAAAGGTAGCCAGAGCCAGCCTGGAAATATTGGATAAGTAGGTATTAGATACAAATTGAAATGAACAAATCTGCAGGCACCTATTGATTGCTATAGCTTTCTGTAGATGATATTATTTTATAAAGTTTCTACTATTTAAATAGCTTGTGTAAGTATAAGATATTGTGATCGTGTGATATTTTAATAATAAAATAATATTTTCATTATATTTAAAATGCAAGATAAATTTATAAGCTCCCTATAAAACTTTTTTTTTTTAATTGTGTTTCAATTTTAAATTGTAAATAAAAATGTGTAATAAATTTAAATTATTTGGTATATCTGGCACTTGTTTAATATACTCATTCCTTTTATTTAAGAATCTGATATACCTTTAGGATCTGTAAACATGTTTTTGATTGGATTATTTTTACCTTTTATTTATAATTATTATTTGGATGGAGGGGAACTAGTAACTTTATTATCAAAATCATACTTCATACGATATTCAATCCAGTTCCATCAATCTTAATTTTTTAATTTCTTGGGCATTTTTTGCCATATTTATAAATTTGCATTTTTTTTATATTTAGCATCTCTAATATTGACTTCAGCATTTCTTCATCTTTTGGTATAATTATTATGTTATCTATCTCTATTTCTTTAAATTTTCATTCTTATTCAATACAATGATATTCCTTCGATGTTTTGTTTTATTTGTTGCATTTTCTAAGTATGATTATAAAAATGCATTATGAGATTCAATCTCCTTTTGTAGTTTTCAATTTCAACCTATATTCTAATTTTTTCATATATTTTCACAACTGCTTTAAATTATTATTGATGTTGTATGTTCTCTTACATATGAAATTCATTTCCAATACCTTCTTGTTAAACTCAACATTCATTTTTCCATACTGTATTTGTAGTCGTCAGTCTATGAATTAATATTTTAAAATTTCAGAACTGTTAGTAAGAAATAGAGGAACAAATTTAAAAAAAATATTTTTTTTTCAGGCACACATAAATTGTAACTGTCAGAATTGCACAACCCATATGACATAAGAAATGGTGATCATGTGATGTTTATTGGCACAACCCATGTGCTTATTACCCAGAGGCAATTTACATGTGCATTCCACATTCTGACATCACAGAATGGCAACTTTTTCCTTTACAGCCTGCTAAGGTCAGGAAAAAAACAAAAGTCTCTTAACTAATTTCCTAAGTTATAGATTGCAAATAAAGATGACAAACTGCCAAAAATAATGAGACAACACTATTTATATATATATATATATATATATATATATATATATATATATAAATAGTGTTTGTGTTATATATATATATATATATATATAACACAAACATACACTGGTGTAACTTTAGACAATTGATTCATAAATTAACTTAAGGTAAATAATTCTTTCTAATTTTATTGTCTTAATTTAACTTAGGCACAGATATAGTATATGGTAGTGTAATGATTCATTATTTTTAAATGATTCCTATTTGATGCTACTAATGTAGACTATTATTAATGTTAATTGTGTGAATGGATTCCAATCTACTGCTTAGATACATAACTGTTCTCAACTATCATCACGACTGTTCTAATGCTAATTGATACAAGCTTATAAATTAAGTCAGATCTTACTACTTGACTGTTGTGACCACTTACAGGTAATGATATTAGTACACAATAGGTAATAAAATAATTTTAACATACAAGAAATCACATATGTACTACAGTGGTATCTATATAAGAGCAAATACATATGATTTTATGCCTACGGTAGGAATTAACCATCTACCACATATAGCATACAGTGACCATCAGTTACATGTAGTATCACTATGACATATATAAAAGAAAAATGGATGGCATATGGTAGGACTTGATCATCTACTGCACATCATTATTTAAATAAGATAATGATTGTAAAAGATCAGCAGTTGCAAATGATGTTACAATCATCTAATACTAATGTGCTATATAAGAATGCAAATTAGATATAACTCATAACCCAAATTGATGGATACCAGCCATTTATTCTTATCAATAACAATAATTCAAATACAAGACTAGTTAGATAAAAGTGACATCTACTTAATAAAACTCCAATCTAGCTTGTCTATGCAGCAGGTTTGTCTTCCATTCATAACTTTAAAATTTGACTAATTTAAAATACTATTATTAACTAGTATATCAAATATTTTATTTATATAGCGTGATGTTTTTTTTAAAAATTGTAATAATAGTACAATACACCACTGCACATGTGCTTTACAGATTGAATGCTTTTTTAATGAATACTCTCCTTTCCAAACACAAGATAAAGTCTTTTTAAAAGATAGAACGAATCCACTCTATCTTTTTCACCCAAACTATATGTATAGGCAAATCTGAAGCATTTAGAACTGAGAGTGTGAAGATATAACTAATCACTTTAAATTACTTACAATATGAGCTTTGTTAATGACCACTGCAAAATTTTTACAATTTACAATACATCATTATTAAATGAAAATTTAAACTTATATACCAAATATTTTATTTATATAGCATGATGTTTTTTTAAATTGTAATAATAGTAGAATACACCACTGCACCTGCATTTTACAGATTGAATGCTTTTTTCATGAACTGATTAAACTACCCACAATTAATAGTACGGCAAATGATTATGATTATAAACTAATTGTCTTTATAGATTAATTTTTGTTTACTTATTGCTGACTAGATTGTGATGTAAAAATAGAACAAACTACCATCTCTTTCCATAATCTGCTTATAAACAAACTAATTACATAACTATTCATCAACATATTTCATTAAATTGGAAATAATTAACTAAATATAAGTTTAAGGTTTATACTTATTCTTTCAGCTGCACTGGTTCACATTCAATCCTTAGGTATTCGTGGAGTTGATTCTTTACCATAGGTATGATGGAAGATTTTAAGTCAGAGTTCAAGTTTGATTAGAGGATTCAGCAGTGATTTTCTCTTGGTTTAATAGATGGTTCTTTCGGTAGCACTGGACATCAAACTTTTACTTATATCAGAAGAATTCATAGTGGACATATGTTTGGTTGTTTTCCTCTGTTGTTGATGACTTCTTTCTCAGGACTCAAAGATAGATTTTTCAGCTTGCCTTCTACTAGCTTGACAGAGCAAGGCAGATAATGGTTTTTCTGCTCCTGCATGGTAGATGTGACTAAAACTAGTAGATTAATTATGACTAATACTGGAAGCAGGCAAGAATTAATTTAAGCAGAATAATAATTTCCGAATAATGATGGAAAGATAAAAGATGCTTCTTTTTATTTCCAGATCCTTGAGCATAATTTCCATCACTGTTTATATGATTATTAAGCTATCTTATCAGTACAATTTGGATCCTTCTCTTGTAGTTTACCTCTGATTTATTGGCCATAGATAACTCCATTAATTTCAAATTTGTCCACACTCTATTTGCAAGCTCTTATTTTTAATTGAATTATTTTAATTATCTACTTACACTTCATCTAGTAATTTGTTTGCAAGCATTTTAATTACTTTTTCTAGAATGTCATTTACACTTTTTTATTGTTAAACAAAAACACCTTTTGTCAAACATTCAGGGCCCGGGTTTGCTTCCCAGTCAACGCATTTGACATATGAAAAAAAAACCCACACTTTTTTCTTTTAAAGTACTTTTAGCTAAATTTAGAATCTATTATCTTTTTCTTTTTACAAACTTGAAAAAATATTTTGTTTTTAACACAAATTAACTTTTATAAGTAATTATACTGTGTATAATCCCAAAAAGGAGATTGTTATTAACAAAGTATTTATAATACATACATTTAACTTTTATTTATTAAATTTATAAAAACTTTTGAACATAAAAATTTATTCGTAATTTTTAACGTGCGAATATGAAGTATATATACGGGTGCATACATATAGCTTAAATATATTTCTCTTCAATAATTAGTTATTTTTACCAAACTACTCAGTATATGTTTAATTGTGATTAATTTCATTCCTAATTTCCCATTTATTTTAAGAATCTGATCAAGGTATTATAGTTATTAATTTCCTCTATTTCCTTATCTTCTACTTTGTTAATAACAATCTCCTTTTTGGGATTAAACACTATTTTAATATTTATTTTTAATCTTACTTTATCACCTTTCATTTCATTACTCATGGAGTATTTTTGAGCTATAAAATATTAATTATTCATCCTATATAAATAAGCCTGAATGACATAATATGCATGAAAATTTTGAGTTGCTAGCATGTCTAGATCATGGTTTATAATGCAAAATGTAGCATTTTTTTGAATTTTCATATATCATTTTCAACAATCTCTCTCTTCACAAAATCATGCAAACCATTTGAAAAAATTCTTTCAAATGATGATCATTCACAGTTTGTAGCTTTTTGCTCAGTTCAGTAGTAGATTTGCCCAATTTAAAACAAAATTGGTTGAAGTACAAAACATATTGTATTCAAGTACGAGTGCGTGTGCGGCGCAACTGTTCCCAAAAGCTATTAATTCAAAATAGCTAACTAAAAATAATAAACTAGCTGAGCGCTTTCAAAGGATCTTGCCTTCATAATCATAGCTTGCTGATACATTTAATAATATGCAAATATGCTAATTCCATTTTTTTGATAAAGCAAAGCACGTGTCCTTCCTGTTTATGGCATCGTTGTCTCGTGAGATGAATAAAGCCTCTTTGATTACAGAGATGACCTATTGAATTTAGGGTTCAGGCAATCCATTGTTGACAAAAAAAAATTACATATACAGAAAAAACATATTAACTCTCACATCACACAGGATAAACCCAGACTATTGCTTCCATATATATCCAATTTACACAAGAAATTGCATTCCATCCTTAACAACAAATATCAGCTTTGTTTTCGAACCCCTCCAAATTTTAACAATTTAATTAATAACACCAAAGATCAAACTCCACTGTTACAGACCCTCCACACAGTATATAATATTGCATGTTCCAACAATAATTGTAAAGGCACATATTATGGGGAAAGCAGAGCATCTTTGGCCACACGATTAGCACAACATAAATATTCATACAATAGAGCTCGCAATGATCCTTCTACCTATTCAGTTTTCTATCAGCACCAGAGCACAAGTCATCACGAGTGCATTCCGGACAATCCCACAATCATGTGTAGAGAGGGACATGACCTCAAAAGAAAAATCAAAGAGGCTTTATTCATCTCACAAGACAACGCTGCCATAAACAGGAAGGACACGTGCTTTGCTTTATCAAAAAAATGGAATTAGCATATTTGCATATTATTAAATGTATCAGCAAGCTATGATTATGAAGGCAAGATCCTTTGAAAGCACTCAGCTAGTTTATTATTTTTAGTTAGCTATTTTATATTAATAGCTTTTGGGAACAGTTGCGCCGCACACGCACTCGTACTTGAATACATATATTTCCCAAAAGTAAAATTATTTGACTTAAAACATATTGTACTTTTATAAATCATGATCCACATATTAGCATTTTAAAATTTTTATAATTAATAGCTATGGTTTTATTGCTCAAGAGTTCTTAAGAAGTTGGAGCATCAGAACTGTGAGAACCAGAATCGATACTGAGACCTCCTGATCTCAATGGAAGATACTCTACCAACTGCACCAAACTGTGCAGGGTAGCTAAACTATATATTTATGTAATACACGTATTGATTCAGAGATGGCGTTTCAAGCATCTTGGAGAGAGATTCAGTTATTAGTTATTTTTTCACTAGAACACACTAAGTCATATATTTATTTTTACACCTGTTATTTTATTTTAATTATCAATATATTTTTCATAAATTCATGTAAAAAATATCATTCTGTGTTTTCTGATCATGTTTATTCTGCATATTAGGATTTCTTAAAGTGGTGGGATTGTAGCCTGCCATAGGGTGGTTTTAAGGAAACTGCAAGAAAATGGGAAATTTTCATTATGTAAAATAACAATTGGTTGCGTGGGATAACATTAATGTATAACATAGAAAAAATTGAAAGTAAAAAATGATTATCAGGTTGATTAATTGTAAGCTAGAAGATTTCTTAAGTATTAGATTATTGCAAAATTTATTTATTTATGATTAAATAAATGGATTTCCCAAAGAAATAGATATTTACTTACAAATAATAATTAAAAAAAAAAAAAAAAAGCAGAAAAACAAAAAAATGTATACAAATACATAAAATTTAAAATACAGACATTCTTATACCTGGAACTTAATTGTAAATATAGGGAATTTGAACTTGAATTTTTTCAAGCAACCTTCAACTATCCACACTATCTCATACTCCTGATACACATGACCACACACATGTAGAAAAGATAAATAATCAGCAATAAATGTATTTCATGTGTGGGAGATGATAATCTGGTTCAGCACAAAATACGTATATTGGTGATTATTTATCTTTTCTACATGATATGTGTGGGAGATGATAATCTGGACCAACTGACTGGTTTTGCTTCAACATGAAATATGTATCATCATCATCATCATCAACCATTATCAATCCACTGCAGGATGAAGGTCTCTCCAAGTTCAATCCATCTTTTCCTATCTTCAGCTTCTCTTCTCCACATCACCCTTGCACACTTTCTTATTGCACCCATCCATCTCACATGAGGTCACTTTCTGGGTCTTTTACAATCTCTTGGAATCCAGTTTAAAATTTCAAAATTTCCATCTATTATCATTTCTTCTAGCAATATGTCTGTCCAGCCCAACTCCACTTCAGTCTTTTAATTTTTTCAATGAGATCAGTAACACCTGTTTGTTCTCTTACCCATACATTGCATTTTCGATCTCTTCTTGTTACTCCCAACATGTATATTGGTGATTATTTATCTTTTCTACATGTGTGTGGCTATGTGTATCAGTAGTATGAGATAGTGTGGATAGTTGAAGGTTGCTTGAAAATCTGAGTTCAAATCCCCTATATTTACAGATACATAAAAAATTATTTTGTCACTATTATTATTTATTTATATATTTTAATACTAATTTAAAAACTATTTTTAATATATTTTAAAAATATAATTACATTAAATATTTGAGTGCCCTTAATAAAATTCCAGTATTATATATATATATATATATATATATATATATATACTGGAATTTTATTAAGGGTTCCTTATATATATATATATATATATAAGGAACTTGAAAGCAGACTTTCAAGCTCCCTACATCTATCCAATCCATCTTATTCAACTGATACACATGACGACATACATATGAAAAAGATTGATCTCCAATACATGGATTTCATGCTGAACTTGGTCCAGCTCATCTCCCACATATATATTATATACAACCAGTGCTCAGTTTATATTAAGATAGCAAATCTTCAAACTTTCATAGACAAACTTCAATCTCCATTCTCCAACTCTTCAAACGTCCATTTCATTGAAAATCTGAGGAAGTAATACTTAAAACCCTTCTTGATGCCAATATTACTGTCATATGCTGACTTTAAGTCAATCTTATCCCTTATATATAGAACCTTAATATGTCCATTTAATTATACAGAAGAGGGATGTGCAGAATCCAGGCTGAATATGTAATATTTAAATATATGTATATTGTCTATACTAGACTTAATGTAATTAAGCATGAAATACATATATTGGAGATCATTTATCTTTTACACATATATTTGGTCATGTATATCTGTTGTGTAAGATGGATTGGACAGATGTAGAGAACTTAAAAGCTTGAGTTCAAATCCCTTATAATTATATTAAGTCTCATATAGACAATATACATAAATTACATATTATATATATAATACAAATAAAATGTCCATCAATTAAAAAACTATTGTAATAACAATAAAAATAATAAATATAATGGTAATTAACTATTATATACAGTCTTTTCAATCTGCAAAAGTACTTTCAGTTAATTCTTTAACCTTTCTCAACTGCTGTTAAATTTAACAAAAAACAAAAGCATAATGTTTGCTTCCGTTATGTCTTCCATTATGTTTTTTTTCTTTTTGAGTTTAACAGCAGTTGAGGCCCAGGTTAAGAAATTAACTGAAAGTATTTCTGTGGGTTGAAAAGACTGTATATAATAATTAATAACCGTTATATTTATTATATATATATATATTACTTTACTAATGATTAGAAAAATATTTAATGAAGTTTTATTAAAAAGATTCAAATAATTTTAACAATCTTATTAATTATTTTTTTCACTTCAGAGACATTTTTATACTAAAGTAACTAAAATTCTTTATAAGCAAGTTTTTTCACCTCATTCATTTCCCACAATTTTATATTTTCCTGAAATCTTTTCCTATTCCATTCCCCTATGTTAACACGAGTGTAAAATTAACTTAAAATTTATTACTAATTGAGTGTTAATCAAAGTATTTTTTTGAGTTCAATTGATTTCAAAGTTATTTTAGTTTTTTAGCTCCTAACATAGATAAAAGATTAAAGGGAAAATATAATAAAAAGATGAAAAAGGAATGAGAAAAGAACTACAATCAGTAGAAGGAACTTTGTGATCATGAGGGCTCACTTAGCACCAAACTGTAGAATGTATCCTTCATAAAGTGAAGAAGTGTCAGGGAAAACTCTTCCATTTTGTGAATTATCAGGACTTTCAAGACAACTTTTAGCATCACAAAGAAAGAAAATTTTATTGTCAGGATCCGATGAAAGTCGAAAGTACGATTCATCATATTTAAAGTATGGATTTATATTTTTGCATAGTGGGCTGAAAAAAAAAATTTGTTTGTGATTTGCCTCACGATATTGTCAAATGATTGTACGAGATCTAGAAGGTTGATTCAATATTTGAAAAACATTCATAACAAATATAAAAATTAAACAATTTTTTTAAGGATGACCTCAGAATTTAAAACTATATAAAACAAAAATTCTTTTCAAAATACATGAAAGGAACTAAAAAACTTATGAAAGCTTCTTTTGAAATTACCTATTAATGGCAAAGGCATTGGTGAAAATCTTCACAATTTACAGTTAGATGAGCAATTTGGAAAAATTCCTGTGTCTAATCATGCAATTAAATAAAGAATTTAATGTATTGATGGCAATATTAGAGCTAAATTAGTATCTGATATCAATGAGCAAGAAATTGGATATCCAGTTTGATGAATCTGATGATAGTTTACATGACATTCATTTAAGGTTTTTGTAAATGTATCAGCGTACCCATTCCCTGAAATTTTTAAGCAGGGATGCTTTATTGCAGTATCGCTGCAAAAAGTAAACATGCAAAACAAAAAGAGCATTTTTAATTTCATTACCACACAATCATTTTATTTTTCCATTCCAATCATTGTTAAAAGATCTAATGTATTTTTTGTTTTTACTAATTGCTGTGGATAAATAATAATATCTGGAGTAGATCGACCTTTACTTTTTATTTCAATTTTTTTATATATCAACAATTGGGGAAAATATATTTTTTTTATATATACAACACTAACACGCATTGTGATAAATATTAAAAATAATATTTCTTATATTAATTTGGTATATTTTTCAGTACTTATTTTTTAGACCATACAAGCCACCTAGTGGTGCTTTTTATGTGCCAAAACACATAAAAATGCCATTTACGTGGCCAAACTTCCAGCCTTTAGAATACTTCTATTCATATTAGCCATTAGCAGGCCTAGATGTCATTGCACACCAATCTTATGGCCTGCTGATGTGCTTCATGAAACTCTGCAAATGCGCACAATTCACAGATCGCTAACTGGCCATGACTCTTGAAATGAACATTCCCAAGTAATGATCTTACACCCTACCTGATGTAGTATTACATAGTAAATATAATAAATATTTATATATTCATTTATAAATGTTAATTGCAAAAAAAAACCCCAATATTTTATTGCTGATCCTAAATGAAAATAGTACAAATTTAATCACTCTGAAGAGAAACCAGAATAGATAAATATACCCTGCTCAAATAATTATTGACTCTACAACAAGCAGCTGCAGTGGTACTAGTTACATGCATTGATAAAAGCAAGTGGATCTCAGCAGAACTTGCTAAGATTTACCAAATATGACATTTCTGGTGCTGCCATAATTATCAGCACCTAAGAATAGAATCTCAAGCATTGCTTAAAATAATTCTTTTTAAAAACAATTTAATTAATTGTATTTACATAATAATTATGCAAAATATTGACTGATTGTTACATTATTGATATTTTCAAGCACAAATTTAATATTTTTTCCCCTAGAGGTGAGTGGGTGCTGAAGTTGTGGATTAGTCATGAATTGAAGTGCACACATTTCAACTTCATGAAGATTTGCTGTTTTGTAGAAATCTTTTTATGATGTATATTTATGCTTATGACACTGATGCTATAACTGGAAATAACAAAGATGAACAAAATTAGTTCCAATCAGAGACATTCACTAAGCTATTTATAGAGAAATATTTATTTTTAAAAATGAGGGATAAATTAAATACAAGTTTTGTCAAATGTTTATCACATTAGTCAATTTTTTAAAGCATCAAGCCACCTATGCAACACTTTTCATATTCTATGTAAAGAAATGGTCATGAATTAATAAACATTGAAATACAGGCATTCTTCATATACCTGGAGTTTAATTGTAAATATAGGAGATTTGAAGTCAGACTTTCAAGCATCCTTCAACTATTCACACTATCTCATACTACTGATACACATGACCACACACATATAGAAAAGATAATCACCAATATACATATTTTGTGCTGAACCAGCACTCATCAGTTGGTACATATCATCTTCCACACACACACACACACACACACACACACACACACACATATATATATATAATCACTGCTCAGTTTTATATTAAGATAGCAAGCCCTCATACTTTAATAGACAGGCTTCAATCTACTCCAACTTCCAACTCAAATCCCATGCTGATGCCAACATTATTGCCATACCCATGTTGCATCAAGCCACTCTGACCTCTCATGTATAGGACCTTATCCATTTAAATACATAGAAGATCACACTGAATTAAGATGTTTATTATGTGGAAAATTTGAAAGAAATTTTAAAAGTAAAAAATGAGATTCAAATATTATTCTTTGATTTAAAAACAAAATGTCAGCTTGCTTTTGTGATCCAGATTGGATGTGCCTAATGGCTCATCTAGTCGATCTTTTGAAAAAGTGGCTAAATTGAATCTTTCTCTGCAAATAAGAAATGTCACAATATTAAGATTAAACTCCAAGTTTTGGACTTTTCAAGAACTTTCTGTACATTGCTCTAGTTTTGAACAAGGAATACAGATAAGTTTGTTTCTATGCATGATTTTGATTCAGAAAATAAAATCATATTGTGGAATTAATTCAAAAATTTTAAAAATATTTTAAAGTAAAGAACATGGTTGAATAAGAGCACTATATGCCATTAATTAACATGTTACTCACCTCTGTTGGCTATTACAAGAGGAAATAATAGACAGGAGGTTGGATTCTACTTTTGACACAAAATTTGCTTGATATCAGAATTTTGGATAGAAGGACAAAAATAATATCTTTCATAATAAGACAAGACCTTAAATTATTTTGATCCCAATGTATTTGTGTGAAATTCCATTCAAATTACCAATTTATATTTAAAGCACGCATGGAACATGTAGAAAATACTTTTGAGAATCACAATATCTGATATGAAACCATATAGCAACTTATTCAGCACATTTATTACATTAAATAAATATTGAAAACAGAGATTTATTTTATAAATAGTTTCTTTTTATTTTATTAAATTTAAGTTTTCTATTGATAATATATTATGTACAAACACTGACATATGTGTAAAGAAAAGTGTATATTACATAGACAAGAATATGACAAAATCAGAGTACATCTCAAGTCAAGCTATATAATAAGTTGTCCAAAGACAACATTTTATTTTTACTATTTTTTGTGTTATTGTATGTAAATAATATTTACAAAAATAAATAAAAATATTAGTTTAATACTTCAAAATTACCACATATAAAATATTTAATATGAAAATTGCAGGCAGTGTTCCCTTTACTTTTGTTGTCGGCAGAGTGGGGCATAGCTCTAAAAAGTTAAAAAAACTATTGCTCTGGATAAAAAAAAATACCTATTTACTGACTAATAATTTGATTTGATTGCCAGTTAGATTGGCTGCTGAAAAAAAAAATTCTAAGCCTGCTAAATACAATTTTCATATTTGTTTTCTCAGATTCGAATCCAAGATGCAGAAATAGCAGTCCGATACATTAGCGCTGCATTAGAATTAAATAATACAGCTGGTATGCAATTCCCCAAAAGGGATGACAAACTTGGCATTAATTATTTCACCGATATACCGCTGGAAGGTTGGATTTATATTGTTAATTTCATGGTCTAGTGACATAAAAAAGTGAAATACTAAACTACAAACAAAATCAAAATGACAGATATTATATTGGTAGTAATTATTCAAGCCAAGAAAGAAAAATAATTAATAATCAAAAATGTTAATTTGGAATATATACTAATTGCTAAACAAAAAAAAAATGTTTTTTTTTTTTCTCATTTAAACGAGTAACATTTGAATATTAAAAGTATTTTGTTCAATTTTCATGTCACGTTTAGTTTTTCTTCTTTTCTTTTGTATACTAATATGAATATTCATTATTTTTTGTTTATTCAGAACTTGAATATTTCATTTTCTGTGTAAAATAAAAAAAGCTAGAATAATTCAACATCTTTTAAAAATTTTAATGCGTATAGAGCGCACGCGTGTATGTGTAGGCATGCATATAGACTGGCGAATATATACGGCATATAATTTTTTTTTATTTGGAGATAAACACTTCCCATCTTTTTTTATTTTATTTTTAATGACCTCATAATTCAATATGGCGTTACCCTAAGGCCGGAGGCGTTCTCACACCACTGTGTTTTCTCTGATTAGCCGCTAAATTAACAAAACTATTCAAAGCCAAGACTGAAAATTTCTCAATTGTATTAATGATTATTCAAAGCAAACTGCTGTACAATTCTGAAAGATGCGTTTTTAGGATGAATGGAAGTTTCTCTCGCCCGACGGAGATCTTTTCAAACCCATCGTAGACTCATCATTGAAGTTATTTTATTCTCTCTCTCTTTTTTTGAGTCTTTCAGTATAATTTCACTTCAATAGATTGGCCTTATTTAAAACTAGAGCTCTTAAAGTTCTTCTCATACAATAACATTTTGCTAAGTGCCTCATCGCAAAGCAACTTAACATTGAAAGCAAACTCTGAAAGGGAAAGAGGGCCCCGTAATTACTGATCTTTTTCGTTTGTTGGTTAAAAATCGATAGCGCAATGGAAATATTTAGATTTGACAGTAAAATTTGGCTTTTCGACATAAAAGCGCTATATCTGATACAACAGCGCTGGAGGCTTGAATAATCGCAGGGAATAAGCTTTTTCCTACTCGGAAATTCGCAAGATCTTGTAGGCAGATCCGTGATAATAGTTCTTTTGATCAATTCTTTCCTAAAATCAAAAGTGCAGCTTTGATAGCATTCAAGGTAATTTAAAATATTAGAAATAAAACATGGATAAAAGAAACGTTTTTTTTTTTTTTTAAATGACGTTTTTAATATTTAATGCCACCGAAATCTAAGAACCTTTTATTATTATTAAAGATGAATACAACATTGGTTAATATTTTTAAACGAAAAGAAGTACAGTTTAAATAAATTAACATTATACAAAGATTTTTTTTAAAAAAAATAACGGTAATTTACAGAATTAGGTGGTAAAAATAGGGAAATAAATTGTAATCTGAGAATAGCGTCTCCCTCGAGGCCATTGTCTTGAATGGAAGACAGATCGTAAAATTTCCACTTAGGAAAAAAATATAAGTTTGGGCAAATGTTAAATAAATAATCTTATGATCTGTTGGTTTGAAAGTTAAATGACGTTCGAGCACTACAATTGATTTCTATTCAATTGACCAAATGAGATTTTTTTTAAAATTTACGTTTTTTAGCTGGGAATTTTGTATAATCAAATTAATACATATTTAGACTTTAATAATATAAAGTGTCGATGTTTTATGGTGCTCTTTATTCAGACTTCTCTGGTCAACATCTTTGATACTTCAATAATTAGCATATCGCATCATGTCACATAAATAAAATATGCTAAAACGGATTATAATAACATTTATATATCAGAAATATTACCAAAATCACCACTTCTTTTATTTTGCAGTAATATCTTATAAAAATTCAATTTATCCACTACTTTGAAAACTTTTTAGCAAAAACCTTTTATTGTACCTATATGAATACACAATCTTACAGTTCAACTGAAGAAGACTGCAGGACAGTCGAAATGTAAGATTGTGTATGCATATAAATACAATAAAAGGTTTTTGCTAAAAAGTGTTCAAAGTAGAGGATAAATTTCATTTAAATGACATTTATGTATGTTAATATGTCTTTCACATCTAGCTTACAACCACAATCCTGATTACAATTGACTATAATTATATTCATATTGAAAGCTGTTAAGTAAAAGACATTTTTATGTGATCAGCATTTTCCAGTGAAAAGATGACTGATTTTCTCACCAAACTACCTGTGGTACCACCTCTGAATCAGCATATGTGTTATGTAACTGTTGAATTTAGTTATTTGCCATTAAAATTTTGAAGTGTTTGCAATGTCTAGATCATGTATTACAATATAAAATGGAAAATGTGTCTTTTGTACCTCAACCCACAATGGAATCATTAAAGTTTGTTTTAAATTGGACAAAACTGCCATTAAAATATTTTAAAGGATTCAGACTGTGTATGGCAATGACGCCATGAATTACAAAAAATTTTTCAAGATTTTGCAGCAGCCAAAAGATCATTGAAGATAATCAAAGAAAATAAGAAACACACTGTCACATTTCATATCATAGCTAATGATCCAGAATTCTAGTACCTTAAAATTTTTGTGGTCAGTAGCTAAACTATGTTACTATATAATACATGTGGTGACTTAGAGATAACATTATAGACAGTTTGGAGAGAAAACCAGTCATCATTATCATTATTTCACTACCATAGTTATATAATGAAATATAAGATTTATATATAAATATATGGTAATAATATGATGTCTTGGGGTGAACCTGGGATGATGGTACTCATCATCAACATCAAGTCAAAGTATAAAATTGAATATAAAAGGAATGATCATGTTATAATGAAGATGAGAAATTAACACAGAACTAATTTTAAGTATAAGTTCACGAGCATTACCCAAAAGCAATAATCATTCATCATCATGAATGATCAACAATAAAAATAAATCAACAGTCAGTCTTGTCACTGGATTTGAAATGGGTCTATTATAGACCAGGCAAATTATTTAGCCCTTGCCAAACTTAAGACATATTATATAAATAATAATTTGTATGCACAAACGTAAGTGCTAATCCATAAGAATATAACAAAAAATAATGCTGGAATATTAAACATACTGATCATCATCAATGCTCTGGCTACTTAGTACCACTAATGTACTGACCAATTATAAACTTAATTTCTAAAGAAATAATAAATAAAATGAAATGTTGTGCATGGACTTTAAAGGATATCCCATTTACATTATCCAGCATTAGAAAAGTAATGAAATCATCATCAACCAGCTGCCCATAAACACTAAATACAAACCTCATATAACAGACCATTATGCCTGAATCCAGCTCAGTAAGCAAAAGCTTTATAATTGTTACTGTGAGCAAGAGATATAATATAACACATAATAATTTATAATGGCTGCAGAAAGGAGTTTGCTATTAACTGAAAGGAGACCCTTTGATTCCTCTTGGAGGCCTTAAAGGAACCGAGCAGGGCAAATTCCTAATGTCCACTCCATACGTTCTTGTCGTTGCAGCTGTTATTACTATGTGATTATTCATATAGTATACGAACATGGATGGGCTGCTCACCAACACGCATTAGCCAGCGTGGTGAGTTTATTGGCTTTTTATCTCTGAGTTTAAGATCAAGAAACACCATGGTCTTTCTTCTCAGTGCCTGATAAGGCAGAATGAATGTTTGTGTAAATGATAAATATTTTTCCAATACATATATACAATTATGACAGACAAAAATAAAGCATGGCCCTTATTCCCAGGAGGCTGTAAAGTCACCAACCAAGGCAGCGGTTGGTGGCCGAAGGCGGAGGGTGCTAAGAATCCCCTGATTGCGGACCCAGGCTGCCATTTGATGATGACTTTTTATTTAGGTACTTACAACTGCAGATCACTTTCAAGTGAAGGAAGAGTGCAAGAATTAGAAGAAGAACTGTCTTATATTAAATGGGACATTATTGGACTTTGTGAAGTTAGAAGAAAAGGAGAAGAAACAATTGATTTAAAAAGTGGACATATACTCTATTATAAAGGCACACATATTGGAAATACAAGTGGAGTAGGATTCATTATAAATAAAAAGTGGAAGAACAATATTGTGGAGATTGATGGTGTATCGGACAGAGTGGCAAGATTAGTTATACAACTTAATAGCAGATACCAAATGCAGATAATTCAGGTTTATGCCCCAACAAGTTCTCATAGTGATGAAGTAGTAGAAGATTTTTATATGGATGTACAAAAGGCTTTTGATCAGAGTAAACAACATTTTAAAATTGTTATGGGAGACTTTAATGCTAGAATTGGTAGACAAATGAAAGATGAAATTGCTGTAGGTAATTTTGGTTATGGTAATAGAAATGAGAGAGGACATAGACTTGTGGAGTTTGCAGAAAAAGAAAAACTTTATATTATGAATTCATTTTTTGAGAAAAATGTTAAAAGGAAATGGACATGGAAGCATCCAAATGAAGGTACAGCAGAATTGGATTATATTTTGACTAACAGAAAATACATATTTCAAGATTGTAATGTTCTTAATAAATTTAACACAGGAAGTGATCATCGATTAGTAAGGTGTAAGTTACGTGTTAATGTAAAACTAGAAAGACAAAAATTATTAAGAAAAACAATATTTACAGTTGATATTCCTAATCTTCAGAAACATTCTATTGAATTTAAATTAGAACTTACAAATAGGTTTCAAGTGTTAGGAGATTTTGAACATGATACAGATTTGAATGAAATTAATATGAAAATAACTGATACACTTTTAAAAACTGCAACAAACATAGCTGGTAGAAAAAAGCAGCAATTGACTAATAAAATTTCTACTGAGACTAGAGAATTTATGAAGAAAAAAAGGAATATGAAGATATACAAAAATGATGCATTAAAAAGAATTGAATATCTCGAATTTTGTAAAATGGTACGGAAAAGAGTTGAAAATGATATAAGAAAGTATAACTGTGAAATAGCAAGGAAAGCTGTAGAAGAAAATAAAAGTCTCAAAAATGTTAAACAACATTTTGGTATTGGTAGGAAATTTATATCTGCAATAAGAAAAAAAGATGGAATTATTACTAAAAAGAGAGATGACATCATGAAATTGGTAGAAGATTTTTATCAAGAATTATATAGTAATAAAGAACAAGTACCTCCTATATCTATTACATCTTCCGAATTGCCCAGAATTTTAAATGAAGAAGTGAGACATGCAATTAAGTGTATGAAGAAAGGAAGGGTTCCAGGAAATGATGGAATTATAATTGATATATTAAAAGAAGCAGGTGAAGAAATAGATACAATTTTAGCAAAGTTATATACCAAATGTCTAAAAGATAAAGATGTACCGGAAGATTGGAAGAATGCAGTAATAATATTAATATTTAAAAAAGGTGATAAGGAAGATATTAGAAATTACAGACCTATCAGCCTTTTATCAGTTTTATATAAAATTTTTACCAAGATAATTACAACTCGTCTACAGAGAACTTTGGATTTCCACCAACCAAGAGAACAAGCTGGATTTAAAAGTGGTTTTAGTACAATAGATCATATCCAAGTATTGAGAGAAGTCATAGAAAGGACAAACGAATGAGTTGTCATTATGTTTTGGATTTGTAGATTATGAAAAGGCATTCGATTCTATACACATTTTTTCAGTGATTAAAGCATTGGATCATCAAGGTATAGATCCAGGATATTGTCATATTTTAAAGAATATTTATAAAAATGCAACAGCAACAATTAGATTACATAATGATACTGGAAAAATCAACATTGAGAAAGGTGTAAGACAAGGTGACTCCATATCTCCAAAACTCTTTTCAGCAGTGCTGCAAGAAGTATTTTGTGGATTAAAATGGGAAACTAAAGGAGTGAAAGTAAATGGAGAGTATTTAAGTCATTTAGATTTCGCAGATGATGTAGTTGTTTTTGCAAATAATGCTTCAGAGCTGCAGGAAATGTTGCAGGAGTTAGCAGATGAAAGTAGAAAAGTAGGACTAAAGATAAATGTTAAAAAGACTAAAGTAATGTTTAATCGATTTGCTCAAAATATGAAAATAAAGATTGATTATGACGAATTAGAAGAAGTTAACAGTTACAAATACCTTGGTCAGATTATTAATACAGATGGAAACATAATGGAGGAAATTAATCATAGAATTAAACTTGGTTGGAGTGCTTTTGGTAGAAATAACTTGATACTAAAAGGAAATATGCCTATGGGTTTGAAAAGGATGGTTTTTAACAAATGTGTTTTACCAGTTCTTACTTATGGATCTGAGACTTGGACACTTAATAGAAGAGCAATACAAAGACTTCAGACCACTCAAAGGAGTATGGAGAGATGTATGTTGGGAGTAACAAGAAGAGATCGAAAACGCAATGTATGGGTAAGACAACAAACAGGTGTTACTGACCTTATTGAAAAAATTAAAAGATTGAAATGGAGTTGGGCTGGACATATTGCTAGAAGAAATGATAATAGATGGACAATTGAAATTTTAAACTGGATTCCAAGAGATTGTAAAAGACCCAGAAAGAGACCACGTGAGATGGATGGATGAAATAAGAAAATGTGCAGGGGTGTTGTGGAGAAGAGAAGCTAAAGATCGGAGAAGATGGATTAAACTTGGAGAGACCTTCATCCTGCAGTGGATTGATAATGGTTGATGATGATGAATTTATAATATTTTAACTACTTCAGCTTCAAGCCGCCATATTGAACTTTTTAAAATACTGGCATGAGATACAATTTTCATAATAACTTCAGTTTTAATTATGTTAGAGCAAAAACAATTACATTGCTAGAAACTAGAAAAATTAAGGAAAACAATAAGCATAAAATAAATAGTGATAACTATATAAAAAATAAAGTAAAAAAGAAATTTTCACATCCGAAACATTTATTATTTTATTGTTTGTTCATAATTTGGAAATTAACATTAACTAAAATTCAAAATACATCTTCAGTGATAATTTCTTTCTATTCCTTATAAAATTATCTTTCTAAACATGTATAATATGTCTTACCTGAGATAATCCACAGCTTCACAATCTCCAAAAGAAGTTGGATATGACTTCTTCACTTTTATCTTGTACCCCAAATGTTCTAAATGTCAAAGGCATCTATAAAGAAAAAGATTCATCCTAATAAAAGATACAAAAAAAATTATCATAGCAATTGGCTTCTTGTCTGTCTAAAACTAGAAATTGTAGACTACTTTCTATACCACTGATAAAATGAATTTCATCTCTTCATTTTATATTTTTCTGTGTACAATAATGTTTATATTCTTTGTGGTCACCAGTGTTTATATTCTTTATGCACTGCACAAGTGATGTTTATATTCTTTATATACAGAAGTGATGCTATCTTTTTATATTTATTGTACCACAGATATAATTTATTTGCATATAGTCTATAGATTTAAAAATAATGTTATGAAACATATAGCAAAAGCAAAGCATGATCAAGCATAAACAAGTTTCAGAATTGGATTATATGTTTGTGTATACAAAGTTTGTATATATTTGATTATTAGTTTTATAACCCATTGCTTGTAAAACATATTATATAAACATAATTAATGATTTTCAAAAAGTATACTTTTTGAAAATCATTATTTTTATAAAAATAAGAGGATTATTGTAGATAGAACTTTAGATAATCACGATATGAAATATATACTAATAAGTTAATTACGATATGAATTCTATATGAGTAAATATATAATTACAAACTAAATCATACTAATTTTTCGATAAGTATGAATTCTATGTGAGCATAAATAAATGTATTACAAACTATCTTTAGAAAATTATGATAAATATGAATTCTATAGAGCATATACGAACACAAATATATAATTACTCACACACCAATATTTCGATAAATATGAATTGTATATGAGCATAAATAAATAAATATATAACTACAAATTAGCACACACTAATTACAAACTAAAATTAATAAAAAATATATTTTTTCCAAAAATTTTAAAAAAAATTAAAAAATTTTACTTACGAATAATTACATTGATATATAGGCCTTACCGGAGAAAATTTCACATCCAGCCCGTAAAGCATTTTGTCTTTTATCGTTTCGTGATAAGTACAAAAATTATCAAAAAAACAAAAAAAATAAATACTGTGGTTGATTAAAAAATTCACCAAAAATCTAAATTTCAACCGATTTTTTTGAAATAAAGATCGTTTGAAAGCTAACATATACAGCTAAAAACACCCATATTTTCTTTGACGTCATGATTATACTTTTTACGTCAGCAAAGAAAGAAAATAACATGTCATCAAATGATTACCCAAGACCGCAAATTACGGCGACAAACCGGAAGTAGTTAAGATTAAATAAATTCGCTGGCATAATTTAAACACTGAAATATAAACTTATTAATAACAATTAAATTAAAATGAAATTAAGATCAGTAGAATATGGCTATAAATATAAATTAATCATTCTGATTTTGATTAGAATACAAAAAAAATAAGCTATCATATTGTGATTTACAAATATCTTAATAGGTTTACATAAAATGCACCTATACAATCACTCAGTTGTGCTGTATAATAATTTAAAAATTAACATGTTCAAATTGTCATAGACTTATTAAAAAAATTCAATTCATTTTTAATGATATGTAAATGCGCACATCTGTGTGTATATAAAAAATATAGATACTCCAAATTAAAGCTATTAATTAGCTTCTTATTTTTTATGGTAAAAGTTTTTCTTTAAAAAACTATTATCATTTGAAAAGTTTCATTTAAAATTCAGGTTCTTGGGACCTCATTTTAAAAAAAGATCCTCAGTTTTCCTCTTTCTCTCCTTTATTTTATAATCAATATATTTTTTTTATTTTTAGTTGACAAATGACAAAAGTCATTTATTTTTAAAATTTGTTAATTAGAATTTTTGTCATTTTCAAGATATTATTTCAAATATTTTCAATATATATAACACTACTCACCAGCTGTAATATATATGACACAGTACCTTTATCTGTTTCTCTGCATATAGATAAAACAGTATATCTATAAACTACTTCAGCAAGCTGATGGACTCTTGAAGTTTCTAAACAGTAGATGGACTTATTATCTTTGAGAAATGTATAATCCAGTAACTATTGGCCTGCAGTGAGCTCCCTTGTTTCTCTGCTGACTAATATGCATGTATATAGGCTATAACCCACATAAAAGCTGGACCTTGCCCCATTTGAATTCAAACTCTACCATCACTGCCCTAGCAGCAGCAACTGGATCCACTCTATCTCTTGCCTTCAGTTATAACTTCATAGTAGTAATAATCTTATAATCTGTCCTCTACATCTTTTTTTAAATCTTTTTATAGTCACAGTGAAATTTTAAAAAAATGTAATTAAAAGTAAGTTTTCTTTATCTTGATTAAAAAAAGTTAATGACACTTGTCAATTTACCTTAATCCCTTCAAAAACAACCTTGTAGGATTTTTATTAAAATATATTATAGAAGTTTTGATTTTTAAAAAAAATTCTTCATCTAATCAAAATAGATAATGGCATTTTATAATTACCAGTATATCTATTGTTATATAAAATATGCTTGTTTTAATTTCAAAATCAGAATTAATAAAATATTAATTAGATCTTTTTCAATGTTTAATTTTTTTTCTAAATTCAAAATTGTTTAATCCCTATCTATTATGCCAGTGTAATATAGAAAATATTGACAAAAATTTTTTGTGTGTTCATTTCTACTTTTCCTTTCAACTTTATATATATATATCTCAATATATAGATAAGAGAGATGTTTGTTTATGTATATTATTGATATACACAGATCTATTTAGTGGCAGTAGTGCCACTCAGTGTAAGTCATAATAATCAAGGTAGGCCAAAAGGTTTGTGCATAAAATTCCTATCTAGTGCCTATTCATCCAGTATCCCCACACTAGTTATTAACTTATGGCTTTCATCAGTGAGGAGCCTTTGATGTGAGGGCACTACATCTTGATCTCAATATCTAATGTAACCATCTAGCAGCTATCTTTTATCTTTTTAATAAACTATAAAGCACTGAGCCCAAACGAGAACCTTATAATGTTTTCAATCCAAGCTAATTTGTTTGTATAGCACAAACCTTTTGGAATCCATTATGACTTGCACTAGGTGGAATTACTGCATGGAGTTTGCTACTGTTATAAACAGCTTGTGTAAGCATAGGAAATAGTGGCCATGTGATGTTTTGTTGGGTTTAATTTATTTAGTACTGGATATGAGAATTAACTGTGAATAATCAATGATATTTCACACAAAGAATATCCTTACATTGTAGGATAAGATATTGCCTCATCAGTGGCTATGTAGTTTCCAATACAAAGTCTTTTCTATTTCTTCTATATGCTTTATCTCTTAGTCTCTCCATTGTTTTATATTTTTTGTTACACTCTTCAATTATTTAGATTCATATAGAAGTAAGTTGTATGAGATTATTAATCAACCTAATGCCCAAAATATGATAAGATTACATGATTGTGCAATCACCTTTGCATTCTTCCATTTTATACTCAGTAATTTTTTTTTGCAAGCATAATTATGCAAATATACAAAATATTCAGTACAAGTTTAGCAGACTCTAAATCCTTAATTACAGTCCCTGCATAAGATTGTATAATCAATGTCACTTTGGAATAAAATTTATATGTTTTATTTGCTAAATAATTGTAGAAATCTCCATCCTGTTTATAATTGTGAAAGGACCACCAAAAAATAATCCAAGAATAATTTGTGTCACAAAATCTTGCTAAGTCATTTTAACTGACACATTGTTCATTTAAGCAATAGAATTAGTATTTAGAAACAGCAATGACCATAAAGCAGAAAGTAATATTTCACCTACCCCCCTTCATGTATTTACATGGAATGTGCAAAGTTTGCTTGAAAAGGACTTGTCAAAATGGGAATGTGAGACAGCAATTATAGCTAACATGATGTCAAAATTTGAAATGATTTTGGTGCAACTCATTTTCTAAAGGAAGAAAATTTGATTGAACAGTTAGATATGTGATTACAAACATTTTTGAAAGAATAGATCACTAAATAAAAAGTAGATTTATTGTGAATTCTAATTTTATATTTTCTATTCTTGTAATTTCTAAATGGGTCAATAAAATAATAATAGTATTAAAAATTGGATTGCAAAATCATTTAATTGCAGCTTGTGTTCTAATGTCAATTTCAGAAAAGTCAGAAAAAGGAAGTGTTTATTTCTTGTTGGACTGTGTTACTGCATCATTAATCATCACATGATTACCATTTCTTATGTTTACACTACTGTTAAAAGAATAGCCAATTTTTCATACAATAAAAACACCCATTGGAAGCCTTAGTAATCAATAAAGGCAATAAGTTTTGTGCATAAATCCCTATCTAGTGCCTACTCATTCTAGTGTCCAGCTTGTGACTCTCATCAGCGAGGAGCCTTGGGTCTGAGAGCATTGTGCCAAAATGTATACATACTGGACTGAGTTCAGGTCTGTATGACTATAAAAGCAAATGATCTTGGATTGAAAACATTACTGTGTTTACATTTTGGACTCACAGCTTTATAGTTAACTACAAAGGTAAAAGGTGGCTTGGATGATTGCATTAGATTCTACAATCTAGGTGCAGTGCTCTCAGATCCAAGGCTCCTCATTGATGAAAGTCACAAGCATCAAACCAGTCTAGGGATATTGCATGAGTAGACACTGGATAGGGATTTCATGCACAAACCTTGTCTCCATTGATTACTACAGCTTGCACTGGATGGCACAATTGTAGGAAGAGTTGGCTACTGTTTTCACTGCATCATTACCATTAAAAAATTATTTTTTTCTTGGAAACTTGTAATGTATGTGTTACTATAATCGACAAAAAATTATGATTTCGCACTATTGATAATAATGATACTTTGTGTGAACTCTCTTCAGTTGTTATTGAGTTTTTGCATATCTCATGGAATGACCAACAAACATGTCGCATAAGCAAAAACAAAAATCATTATTAGCTGATATACATTCAATGAATATTATGCCATTTTATGGATTATATTAGAAATTGGAAAGTAAACCATAATGTTATCAGTTATGTATGTGAATAGTTGGTTAGATTAGACATGAAATAATATAATCCAATTTTACAATGGTAGTTGCATTAAAAAAATTTCCAAACATACTATTAAGAAAATTGAAGTCCATTTGTTAGAAACAACTAAGACTTATGCATTTCATTATCTGTTAAACAGTATAAATTGCTAATTTGGATTAATGTTAGTGAGGTGTGAAATTCTCCCAAGAAGACTGTTATGGATATAAATAAATCTTTTCTTGATTTAGTTTTAAAGCAACTTTTATTTGACCAAACTATTTACAGTTATATTTTAAATATTTAGAGGTCTTTAATAAATCATAGAAAATGAAAAAAAAAAAAAGGTATCCAAGTCATAGATTCTCAATTTTTAGAATGGGTGATTTTAACATGTATGTAGTTTATACCAAACATTTAAAGAGATCATATATCATCCGAATACTATTTGTTTCAATAAAAAATAGTTAATAAGTACTTATTAATTTACGAATGTTATCCTCTTTTTATATCCAAAATAAATAAAGTATTATTACTCTTGGAATTCACATTACCATAATTGAAATAAACTTCCAGAGATGGAATTTAAAAAAAAAAAACTATTCAAAGTTAGTAGACACTGAAAATCTTTAAAGACTAATGATAGAGTCCCCCACACATCTGGACATTGGAATTCATTTTATAAAATCATAGCAATGGCTTCCAAAAAAATCTAAATTTTGATGATACCAAAAGTAATTTGCAAAACTATCATAATATTGTTGAAAAATATCAAATCTTTTGATGATACTAGAAAAAAAGTTTGGAAGAATATGTGGTGAGAACAAAACACAATTCAATCAAAAGAGCTGTTGTCTTTTATGTAGACTTAATGGTTATAAAAATATCTACAGAAGGATTATATATCAATCTCTAAGACAAAGATTATCAGTATTAGGAAAACAACATTAGTAAAGTACAACTAAAAAAAACATTAGAATATAATTAGAGGCTTCTCTTTTATAATGTTTTTTCTAATGTGAAAGTAATAAAAATAGTTCTTGACTATCTTAAAACAGAAAAGATCCAGAGATAAGTAACATAGTTCCAATGTTTTCAAGAAAAATGATCTAAAATGAAAGTACCATTATAGAAATTTGTTCTTGCAGAAACATTTCTGAAAATTTGGAAGACGGTTTTTTACAAAGTCTTTGAGATAATAATCTCAACAAAATTAAGTCAATAAGACGAGATGCAGACAGAGCAAAATTGCCATGAATAAATTTTATCTTTAGCTATCCACAATGAAAAGGTTTTTAACTGTTAGTTGATCATAATTTTTTTGAGAATCCCTAGAGATTGATGGCATTAACTTTACAACTTTTTATTTGATCAAATTTATCTTTATTCTTCATTATATTTTCAAATGTTTTTTAACTGAAATATATAGTATGATTGATAAAGAGCACTAAGTTTTTTCTTACTGGATACGTATAGTGAGTTTTGCCTGTTTTCATAAAAATGTTAAACTAAGAAAAAATCAGAACAGTTTTAACTTAGTTTGTAAAACCTAAACAAATTATTGTTCAGATAAGTTAATAAAATCCTACTTAAAGTGTTATTTTTAATTTTAAAAAATTACAAAAATAAATTTGCTATAATCAATATGACTGCAGACTCATTCATTTAATTACAGGCAGCTATATGGGTGTTATTAATTTCACTTGACTTTTCTTTTAAAAATAAATATTTCTGAATAAAATCTAAATCAAATCACACTATTCTTTTAAAACAATAAATATTATACAATATTTTTGAATAATATCTGAATCAAATCACATTATTATTCTAAAACACAAAAATATTACACCAATATTTTGTGAAAATCACAAACATTTAAAGAAATAAAGCTCTTGCAAGTCCTTTTTTTGTGGGGAGAATCAGAAACTATAAATCAGAAAAGTTGTAGGCTGGCTGTCAAAACTGTAAAAACATTCTTTGTGTAATACTGACATCTTGAAAAATTTGTGAATTAATAAATCAATATTATCTTAGTTCCAGATTTTGCTATCAAATGAACACAATATAGAAAAGCAATACTAAAGATTTGAGTTAAAACCAAAACACAGTGTGGTTTTACTTGCTCCCAGTCTCCCCATTGAGGTCAACTGCAAGTTTAAAATAAACTAAAAGTTGATATTAATATATTATATTGATTTCATCTTAGTTTATGATTGTTTGGAAAAGTAGTCTTCTTCTGAAAATCTCTTATGTTTTTAAATGTCAGAAAGACTATGAATTAACAAAATATTCTCTAATAAAAAGAAAAATTCAAGTGATAATCATAAAAGAGGGAAATTATAAAATAGCCTTCTATGAGGATTAGTTCATTTATCTACTAATTTTCTAGTAACAGAATGCAATTGATCCTACAGAAGATATATTTCCCAGATAGAAAAAAGTCTCTTAATAAAGGTATGAAAAGTTTGTAAAAGATTTACAAAGATTGGGACTTTGCTAGAATTAGGAATACTTTGTACCAACATGCTGATTATTTAGGTAGAAAATGCAATTTTCCATTCAAACAACAGAGAAGCATCTCTTAAATTCTACATAATACTTGCAACAACAGACTGTATAACAATCCTAATTCCATAATAATTGAGAATAAGGTCAATAGTTTAGTCTATCTTTCTCATCTATTAAAGATTCATATTTATAATACCTTCTGATGCAATCTTTTTAGGAATGCGGCTAGTGCTATTTTAGTTTGTGATGCAAATATGATAAGAAGAGCTTTTTTAATATATATTTCTGACTGGTGTATTCCTACTTGGTGTAAAAGTTGCTTATGCTAAACTTCTACATACATAATTAAATATTACCAATAGAAAATATTACTCATACACTTGACCAATCACTGCATTAGTTTCTCTACTATTTCACATATTCCAATACCAGATGTCAGCATATGTTTGCTCACAAATATATATGCATCACAACACACACATATATAAAGCTATTCAGTGGATCTGATTTGTTATTAACTCAAGATAAACTTTAACTACCAAACATGTCTCAAATGAAGGATCTCCTATCTAAATATTAATTTAAGAAGCCCTATAATAAACAATTAAAGAATTATGGTGCAAAAATGTTCTAAGTTTTCAAACTCTTTTTTTTTTTTCAAATCCAAAAATAGAACCAGATGATTTTCTCAGATATTAGTGAAGATTCATCAATAGGTTTCAGTAAATCATCAAAATGGAATTTAATAGCTTCAAACTTACATGACTAAGATCAAAAACAAAACATGAAGGTTACTACACGATCCAGACATACAATGGCAGATTAGACAGAGTTAGCTATATTTTAATTGGAATTCTATGCATTGGGTATTTTAGTCCAGTGATAGTCCCTGAAATGTGGAATTCTTGAATCGATTCTGGTGTTGACACATCCAGCACTAATATTTCCTTTTGAACTCCCAAGCAATAAATCCATTCAAATATTATGTTCTATATTGATTTCTGTATATTTGGGAATAGTTAGCTATCTTTAAAAAAAAAACCATCCACGTGCTTTAATGTATAACAGGGTTAGTTTCGGATCAGCTATCTAAAATATATATATATTTTTTCCAATAATCCCAAATCATGAATATGGTATATGTAATGTACGACTAATTTATTCACTTATTATTGGTACATGAAAACAAAAAATCGTTGAAGTTTTAAGCTGACTAAAGCAGCTACTGAAAAACAGTTTTAAAATACAGGTGTGTGTTTTTTCCATTGCTAAAGTAAGACACTGTTATAGTATAATCAGTTTAGGTTGACGGCACTTTAACACTTGTTAGTTTCCACATGCATATACATCGTGCAAACTATACAGGTACTAAACTACCTTCATCATTAAATTTAATATCTAAGTTAGTTATAAATACATAGGTGTATAACTAATTCTCAGACTAAATTCTACTATTTATCTGCATCTATACCTGATTACGTACTTCATACTACTTTTCAGTGGATAATTTTATATATACATACACACACTTTTAATTAATTAATTTACGTCATTGGAGAAATTTATTTTTCACTTTAATATACGTTCATTAACCGATTCGAAATAGAGTAAGAGAAGAAAAATATAATTAAGCCGTGATCCAAAAGAAATAATCATTTGATATATTTTTATTCTTTAAAAAAAGATTTGAGATTCAGTTAAATCTATAAATGAAAAGATGAAAGCATTTTTAATATAAAAATTCCTGCTGAGGAGGGAAGTCTAATATTATAATAAAAGAATTATTTCATCTAAACATCATTTCTGTCACGTGATAATCATCTTCCAAAGTTATCTTCTCCTGCTAGGTAAATAAAATTTTCTGCCCAGCAAAGAAATTTCATTTCCCTATTCATAAGAGTTTAAAAAAAGACTGTCAGAGAATATAGCTATACAAATGGAAATAAAATTAGGTAAGAGAGAGAGAGAGGAAAAAAAATACAAGAAAAGAAAATCATATCGTCTCAATCTAGAATTTCTATTTAATTGAAATTATAATTTTAATTTGATTATTATGACCAGTCATTATCAATACTTTAATAAAGAACTGCCTTATTAAGCAGCATCCGAATACATTGATTAAAAAGTACCACAGAGTGAATTTAAATAACATTGCGTGTATATATATATAGTCCAAAAGCAAATGATTTACGCAATGATTGTTTGGGATCCAAGATATAGCATATGCCACTTTTCTGACCCCTAGCAAACACTTAAATAATGCTGAACCCTACATAGATTGTTCTAGGATTTAATTTATTCCTCCCGCTCTAACAATAGTTAGACCAATCTTAAGCATTCTTAGATATTTTTTACTTACCCGAAAAAACTCTCAATTCTAATCCTGACCACATTATGAGAGAAGAATGTAGATAGGAGTGTATGTGATTACCACATTTATTATACTTGTAACTATAGAACATACGGGTTAGATTAGGCAAAAACAAATGTGAATTCATATTTTTTGAAAGTACCATCAGAAACATTAGATATACTGATATACATCTGAAAAAAAATACTAAAAAAATTAAAATAACAGTGGAAAGATGTGATTATGGCTAGGTATAAAGGTAGTATAGATTATGATAATTGACAGGGCTAGCGGAAGCTGGCAAGCATGGTAAGATGGTGCGCATACAAGAGGATTCCAAAACAGTGTTAAATTAAGTTTATATTTTTAAGTTGTGAATATGAATTAATGCAATTTGATTCATTATTTCTACAACCATAAGGAAATATAATCATATTAAAATAAACAATCGCTTCTTGAAATGTGATTTGTTAGTTGTAATTTCCTAGGATTTGTTTTTTTTCTTATGGCATTATCTGTTATGTCTTTTTATGCTGAGTTTACATGATCTGTATTTCATATCATGTTACTATATGATGTGAAAACAGAACAGTCCATTTTACTATTACTTCCATACCATTTATATATATATATCAACACACTACATTATAGCAGCACCTGCAAGTAGAAATAAGTTCACTAGTTGAAACAATATGGTTTGATATAGTGCATTGGTCTCTATCACAAATTTTATTATTGATTTTTTTAATCAGTAAATTGAGGTGTGCTAATAATATCAATATTTATGAGATGTATTTATAATAAAAGTTTGAATTAGGAAGATAAGTTAGAAGTTAAAAGATCAAATGTTTATTTTTTGTATGCAGCAACCTTTAATTTGTATAATGTATGAATAACTAACTTCCTATAAGAAGTATAATAACTATATTTTTCTTATTGCATTGCCAAATCCATATAATATAATATTAAATCATCTATGCTCTTTATTACTGTTTCAAATAAAGCATTGCGAAACAGTAATAAAGAGCATAGATGATTTAATATTATATCATCCTATAAGTACAAGATAGTAAGAAGAGATCATTTTGGAAGTTAAAAATTATAAAAAATTATTTGCATTCAACATGGCCACAATATAGGCTGGTAAATTTGTCACTGATAGCTATTAAAAATGCCATATGCAATACTCTAAATGTTATTTAAATTTAGTTCTGTAAAAACTTGGAAAATAAGTTTAAAATTAAGTAATAGTAAATTTTTTCACTGGCATCTTCAATAAAACATTAAAATGTATATAAACTCATGTAGATTTTGTTTTCTTTTTTGAGGGAGGGGGTGCCAATTACTGTTTTGCATAAGGGCACTAATGACCTACCTCCAGCGTTAATGCCAGGTATACTGGATGAATTTCAAAAAGTGATATCAACAGGTGTATTTCCTATAACATAAAAGAAAAGAGTTGAGAAGTCAAAGAATCCATCACAGTAGAATATATGTAAGAATTATTCAAAGTTATGATTTTCCCAATTATTTTATATGGCTGTAGAAATTCAATGTTGAAAAACTATGGATGCATTTTTGAACAGTTGATCTAATAAAAACTTTTCAGAGCACAAAGATCAACAAGGAAAGGAGTAAGTGGATATTCATCAGATTAAAGTTGAGCTTTTACCTGAAGTACAAATGGCTGGGTTGAAATAATCTTACTCTGGTCATACAATGATAATATTTAATTCATGAAAAGTATAAAATATTCAGAAGAATTGCAAGTTAAAAATGAAAAGAAGGACTAGGAAAGTAGTGGAGGAATTTGGCACATCATTATGGATGTATTTTTTTAACATATAGATTTTTTTTAGCAAAATATAAAGAAATCTGTAGGGTTTTCAATCTGATGTAGACTCAATAGTGGCTTTAAAAAGTGCTTTAATTCTGCTAAAATAGCTATAGGTTTGACAGTCATTAACTATGTGGTTCTAAGTTTGTGTTTGTTCATATTTATATAGATCATTTTGAGAATACTGCTGATATGACTTCTAAGAATTTACATTTTAATATATGTTAAATTCGCTAACTGAATACAGACAGGATCACTAAGCAGTAGAGCAGTTACAATATTTGATCACTAGGGGCAGCAATATGTCTTAACTATTAATCTTTTAAATGCCCTATACAGTTTAGTACAGTAATAATGTAGTGGACTTTGAATCTCAGGGTCCATGGATTACAGCTCTTCTCCATTACTCCAGTGCTTGGACTTCTTTAGAAATCCTGAGCAATAAACCAAACAATCAATCCTAAAGCTATCAACAATCTCAATCTGTAACCAAGGCAACCTGCTTTAACAATAAAAGTGGTATTTATTAGATGTATAAATGTAAATGGTAACATTTAACCTTTAACCTATCAACAATCTCAACCTACAGTCAAGGGTTGATTGTTATCATCTACATTTATAAACCTATTAAAGGCTTGAGTAATTGATTTTATTATCTTAGTAAATACTATATTAAAAATAACAATAGCAATATTGTGTAAATAAAGTCTTATATGATAACAACTTGCAATGTTTTACTATTTGCCTTGAATGAATTTAGACGCTTCATTATCGTCATCATTGTCAGCCATTCAAAATCCAGAAAAAATAAAAATGGAAAGATAATTCCTCTTAATAACTCCAGATTAGCAAAAAGAAATTATAAGAAAACAAAAAGTTAAAGATATTGGATGATTGTATGAAATGATCTTAATTAAATTATTCATTCCACTCTCTCTAATTTTATCGGTAACCTATTCTCTATTATAATACACTTTAAATAATTTTTCACTGTAAGATTATTGCTCAATCTGATAAGCTCTAGCATACAGTCAAATATAATGAGGAATTTTACTTATATCCAATTGTAATCAATAATTAAGCAACAATAATTTAACTATAACCACTCATGAATTACTACAATATCAAATAATAATAACTTATTTAATTTATTTTTCTCCAATAATCATAAGATTTAATACTCAGACATAGGGACATCTGGATTTTAACATTGAATACCATACCAATATTAACCTTTAACCCCACAAATGATATTCCAATGACTAACAATTCCTACATTAAAATAAAGCTGTATTAAAAAGTTAAAAATAAATTTTGCATGATTATGTGAACTGATCTACAATGCAGAAATATGTGAAATGTTTTAAGTATTTTTACTTCTCATCAATATATTGTCCAATTGTGCTTATCATTATATTCTATATTTGCTATATGTTCCCAATGAAAGTCATCCATATTACATTTCTTTAGTGTATCTTTTATTACATTCAAATATCAGCCTTTCAAGCTAATTGTGCAAGTGCTTTTTGCGAGTGTTAATAATAAATGAATACTTTCCTTTCCAATACAAGATATAGTATTTATGCAGGAATAAAATGAATCCACTTATTCCTACAACTCAAATGCTTGTATATGAGAAAATCTGAAGTACTGGCAAAAAAAGCGTGAGGATAGACCACTCACTTTAAATTACTATTTATGGTGTCTGAATGAATGACGTTGGTGAAATTGTCTAGAATTTACTAAACATCACCCACCGACGTCATTCATTCAGACACCGTAAATAGTAATTTGAAGTGAGTGGTCTATCTTCATGCTTTCCTTGCTAGTACTTCAGATTTGCTCATATATAAGCATTTGAATTGTAGGAATAAGTGGAGTCATTTTATTCCTGCATAAATACTATATCTTGTATTGGAAAGGAAAGTATTCATTTATTATTAACACTCGCAAAAAGCGCTTGCACAATTAGCTTGAAAGGCTGATATTTGAATGTAATACAATTGTAGGCATAGCACTATATAAAAATAAATGCTTATTTACTTAATGTATCTTTTATAATGTGAATAAAATCTGGCTTAACCATAAAAACCATACTTTAGTTTATCAAGTCAATTACCAGTCATTTGCTCCAAATGAATGATTGAATGAAGATATGCTTCTACAACAATGTATTCTATAACATCACATCTAGTGAAATGAAAACATACCAACTACCAAAAAATAAAACATATATAAGATCACCAATTCAATTACCAGTAATTTACTTCATATGAATGACCCAATGAAGATATGATTCTATGATAGTGGATTCTATATTACATCTTGTAAAATGAATGTATACCAATTGATCTTATGAACTTACCAATACATTTTTATAGACTTATGGTCTAATCTTGAACAGTTTTTTAGACTTATATGCTGTATTGAAACAAAGTCCACATTTTACTTTCATACAGTAAATTAAGCAAAATAACCTTGTATAATTGCTGTAGTTACATCACTTTACGTAAAACCCTATTTTTTAAAAAAAACTTATTAAGTACAGCAGAATGTATTAATTTGCACAACAATTCCATGCTTTTCTATCTGAAAATTATCAAAATATTTAAATTGTTACTATAGAATATCTTATAACGCATCCAACCAGTTGTACATAAAAAATTAAAAATTGTATTCTGAATAAAATAACAATTAATAAATCATAGGCAGATATTAAGAATGAACCCATAAGTACATAAGATCAAAAAATTAAATGTCATAAAGTGACGTTATTGCACGATCCTAATGACCTGAATTAAATTTAAGATAATAGCAAAAAGCAAACAAACATAAAATATCTGCTCACGTCACAATACAAAATGAGAGTTAGAGTAAATAAAATTTAGTGGTAATTAATTTATCTTTCAAATTTGTTGACCCATCCCCCCAAAAAAAATTAAATCAAATCTTACTGAGTTCAAAAACAAAAAATCTTACAGAACAGAAAAATGTTGTATACAGACTAATTAATAATAATAAACTATCACATGATTATTTCAACCTATGTTCAACAAATGCTTTTTTTAGAACAGATATTCAAATAAATTAAATTAATAACAAACAAAACACAGTCTTCTATCAAAAATAACCTATTAATTTCAATATATAAAACAAGTCACATGCAGTTTCTTTATAAATCTTAATTTAAACCAATAAACATCACATGATCACATTTTCTTATGCTTGCTTATAACTGTTATCAAAACAGGCAAAATTGTCTATACGTATTGCCACTTAGTGCAAGCCAAAGTAATCAATGGATTCCAGAACGCTTGTGCATAAAATCCCCATCTAGTGCTGATTCATCTAATATTCCCAGACTAATTTCTGGCTTGTGGCCTTCATCAGTGAGGAGCAATGCTGACTCATCTAATATCCCCAGACTAATTTCTGGCTTGTGACCTTCATCAGTGAGGAGGCTTGGATCTGAGAAACTAGTCTGGGAATATTGGATGAGTTGGCACTAGATGGGGATTTTATGCATAAGCCTTCTGGCATCCTTGATTACTCTGGCTTGTACTGAGTGGCAATATGTTGTAACAGTAGCTGGGTTCAAACCCTGTTACAAGAAAGTGAAAAGTGCGTATGCATTACCCTCAATACAGGAATATATTCAAGCGGGCGATAAAGGGTTAAAAATATATATAGTTATACGTATATATACGTGAATGAAGTAAATTTTAAACTCTTTTTCTTTATTATTCTTTTTTTTTTTGTTAGAAAATAAATGGGGAAGGGATTGATTAGTAAGCATTATTTATTTTAGAATGTTTTACTTTTAAAATATTACAAATTAACAAAATTACAGTTGTGCGCAAATATGTTATATATTGTTTAGAATATTGATTTAAGTTTCAATTATATTTCAAATTAACGAGGGTAGCGAAAAGGAAATATCGTATGTGCCTTCAAGCAATTCTGTGATTGAATCACAATCGCTAATTACTGCAAAAATAAAATTCCAAGAAAAAGCCAAAGAATGTTTGACCAAAAAGAATAGATACCAGAAATGACGGCACCACCAAAACAATGGAAATGTAAAATTAAAGAAGTAAAAGTAATTTGGAAAGAAAAACCTATTCAAAGAAAAAGGATTAGCTTGGAGATCCGATAAAAAAAATTCCTTTGTCTGAGAAATGAAAATTAATTGGATAAAAAATTAATTAATGAGAATTTGAGAAAGGAAAAAGACAGTTATTCAGTTAGATTGTGACCGCTGAGTGAGACAGACTCATAAAGATATAGAAAAAAAAATTTAACATGATGGGGTAAGGACCATACGTAAAGGGCTTCATCACCCGCAGCCGATGCAAACTGACTCTAAACCGCCTGCCGCTGAAGAACCTAGGAACCTCGCGAATACTCCGGATTGCTGAACATAAAATGAAATAGAAAAGAATCGTACGTCCCAAAATATGAATTTATCTGATTTGAAAATTACATTAGACAAGACTCCACTTACAGCTCCATCATCACTTATGGACATCTAAATATCGGACTCTGTAGAAAGAAATGGTAATACAGCATCAATTGATCCATGCCATAAGATGGGGCTGTTGCTAGTGAAAAACGAATAGATATAACGTTACCGGGCTGATTTGATTATTATTATTTTATAATGTTATCGTGTTTTTTTTGGGGGGGGGGGTTGGATTTTTTTTTGGACCGTATTTTCTTTTTTTTTAAATAAATAAATTGATTCAAAATTGTTTTTTTTTCATACGCTTTTTAAAACCTTTTTTTTTTTTAAAAAAAAAAAAAACTTATTGTTTAACAAAATTGGATTACGGTCTTTTTTTTTTTTAAAGTAGCTTTTTTATTTTCGCTTTTGATTACGGTCTTTTTTTTTTAAAGAAACTTTTTTTTCTTTATTTTTTTCGTGCTTTTTTAAATAACTTTCATATATTTCATTTTTTTTGGGTTCATTTAACGTGTATTTATTAAAAAAAAAAAACAATTACATCAAAAATTAATTTTCTCATTAAACTACCACCACCGCATCTGCTTCTGTAGTAGGCAAATCTACAAATCAAAACACCGGGCAATTGTCTGCCATTGAAATGTTTTGATCTCGAAAAAGTCTCGGAAAGTGCGCAACTTCATCGTGAACTTTGCCAAATTGTGACTAATATTCCTCATTTCCTGAATTCTGACCCCTGACAATGAAACCAGGGGCGTTTGGAAAAGCATTACAATTTTTACAAACCAAACTAAAAAAAAAATACACCCAAGCCAAAAAAACAAAACAAAAATGTTATAATATACTTTTGGTCATTCAAAATAAAGACACCTTCACATCATACGCTGTACAATAGTTAAGAGTAATGTCTATAGAGAGTCTTGCATACTCGTCGCTAATAATGTTTGACATACTAGAGATGTTGGGGTAATGGGTGCACTTCAACATCTTTAGCGATTGAACAGTTTACAGGCTGTAAGATCTATGTAGCGGCCTTGTAAACAGCATATTTATGTGCTTTAGCGTAGCAACAGTGCCATCTTATGGCGTGGATCAATCGATGCTGTATTACCAAAGAAATTATATATTGCGCTTTCATAAGGCAACTTCAAATACTACTAGATCATGGAAATCCATTTGATATGCTTCATTACATTCTAATCCCATACCCCGGGATTTCATCAGGTAAAGTGAACTATATTTTTATATAACTCAGAATTGCTTATAGCTACCCTAGAAAATAACACACTTTCTTAAATTATTTCATAACATAAAATTATTGCGTACAACTGTATAGTAAAATTTTCTTTCTTATATATATAAATTAATATGTGTTTATACTAAATTAAATGTTTTATTGTTTCATTTATGATTTGGGAACTTATTATATATTTTAAAGGGATAAGAATTGATTTACATAGATAGCGTTTAGATATTAATAATAAAATTTAGTACAGATTTATCTTTGCGTTAGAGTTATTCAGTAATTATCGTTTACATTTTTCAATCACTTCATTTGCTAAATAAATTACAATGATTCAATTATGTCTGAGGTAAGCGGATATGTCTATGAGTGCATTATAAATTAAGTACAAACCTATATTTTTTTGTGTGTTATTATGTCCGTTCATCCGATAGGTTTTCCTCCCCACCCTGGGAGTGAGTTATCTTGGGTTAGGCACCTCATTAATCGGGAAATATAATTCTCACCGTAACAGTGAGTTTGGCGCTTGAGGTCATCGATAAATTGACGCTCATAAATATATTCTCCTGTAGATATTTTTTTTTATATTTAGATCTTATTCAAGATACAAATTTGTGTCAAGTAAACAATACTTGTATGAATAATTCATATCAGAATTTTCTTTGGTGGGTAATATTTAAATATTACCTACAGGTGTTATGGCGATTAGACAGCCATAGAAATTCCATCTAGTCTTCGGTTAGGCTCACTTGTCCATTTCTTGAGATCTATATTATTTGGTTTAAGTTCACCAACGTCGGATAAGATGTGAGAAAGGGGAAGCCCGTTAAAATGTATAGCTAAAAAGCACATAAATAAAACAATAAATATAAATACAAATATTCCACAATAATCCAGTACCTATAACAAATACAAATTACTTTTACTTTGTATTTGTTATAGGTATTGGATTATTGTGGAATATTTGTATTTATATTTATTGTTTTATTTATGTATTTCTTAGTTGTTCCTTGAGAAAGATTATAAAAGAATATAGTCAAAATGTTGACATATTATTGTAATTTATAATAGTTCATAGATTTTTAAAGAAGTTGCACATGACTTATTTTATATAACGGTTATTCACTATTTATTTCACATCCCTGGAATAGTTTCTGACTTTATAAATATATAAGCAAGATGCAAAACCTTACGTTTAAATTCAAGTTATTAGTTTGATGAAAAATTTAAAGGTAGCAATTAGATGATTAAATTACACAGTTCATAACTTTTCATTGACAAAGTCTATCTAGTGTTGACTAATTACCCAAGCTTTTAATAGGTGGCTCTAGAGTAGAAAAATAAAATGAATAATGTCTGCTATTAAATTGCATTTAATTATCCACCAACATTCTTCAGTATTTCTATTAAACATTACATCTCTGCAACAGTAAAGCAATAGAAATGGAGATAACATTTTTAAATATACTTAAACTTCCATTCCATTATGCATTTGCAAACATATTGAAAAAGATACCTGAAAACATAAATGTCCCCCAAGATACATTTCATGCTGAGCCAGCACTCATCAATTGCCCCAGCAGATTGCAAACTTTTACACATCGTTTTTGTTCAGTATTTATCAATATTACACTTTGATTTACAAATGATAAATTTTCTGCACTCAGAACTTTGAGGCCAATAATTTTGCCATGTGATTATTACTAATTATTAAAAGTGCTTGTATTTGATTAAAAACAGATACATTCATGGTTAATTAAAGATTAAGTATGTACTAGGGATAATCTCTAATTTAATAAATGAATGCTAATAACCATTAATGTATTTATCTAAAGTTGTTAATGTCAAAGTTATGAGCCTAGAACATTTGATACTTGTAAATCAAAATATAATAAAATAAAAAATTATATAAAGTTATTCATTATTTCTGAAAAAAACTATACTATTAAATGCAATAATACAAAAAATGAAATACTAAAATGCTTTTATTTAATTTAGAAATTCTGTTTGTATGTTTTTGTTTATTTGGCTAAAATCTTGTAACTGATTTTTAAAATATTTTCACCAAACAGATTTTCTTCAAATTTTATACATGTGTTAGGTATCCATAACAAGATAACATTTCAGAGTTATCCAGTCATTAGTCCTGACTAACAGTGTTGGTGGGCCAAATTTCAAACTGTATTGATATCAGTTCAGTAAGTTTTCAGTGATATGCACTAGATGGCAGTGTAGTTTTAAAAAATAAGTTATCATTGAATTTCATGACTAATTCACTAAAAAGCATTTACAGTTAATTAAAACAGAAAGTAAAAGATATGAAGGATGAAATCTTCATTTTTCTGAATTGTTGAATTAAAACTTGTTTTTTCTAAAAAAAAAAAACAAAAAACCACTGCCTTCATAAACACAAACAATCTTGTACATGATTTTTAACAGATACATTTTATTTCAAATTTTGGAAATACAATGACATTGTCAATTTTTAAATTTGAATACAGAAAGTCTGCTACAAAATATCTAAATATAAAAATATTTTATAATATTTTATTTAATTTAATTAGTAATGCCCTAAAAACTAAAATATATTTTTTTATTCAATCATAATTTTGGAAGTTATACGTAACTTGAAATGAAAGCATGAGGCATCCAAAAAGGAATTAATTTACAATTGAATTAAATTAATTTATAATGATAGAATTAAGTAATTTATGGATGCCCTTTGCCTTTATTTCAAGTTATGTATAACTGCCAAAATTACAATTGAACAAAAAAATAATTTTTCATGCATTACTGATCAAATTAAAGTGGTTTTTTTTTCATAAAATACTTTTTTTATATATTGTTAAATTACTGAGATTGGTCTGCAGATTAAAGTGCAGGGATAAACTTGAAAGTTAAAAATTCCTGAATCAAAGCTCAACTTGTTGCTTTTGATACTTAATAAATGTACTGAATTAGGTTTTTGTTGTATAAAATAATAAATCTCCAGTCAAAATTCTAAGAAAGATGGCCAATTAATTTTCTTTATGTACTTGCGCTTCTATCTGCTATACAAAATCTTGCCATGCATGGAAAAAAAGATCAATGCAAGTGGAGTTTATAAAAACTACTGTTAAAATTTATTTACAAAATTTGTTAGACTTTAGAAAGGCAATTGGAAGAGTGATGAAAATGGTACATAGTATGCACTCTAGGATTTTTTTATACTTGAGGGAGCTACCAAACCATTACTGACAAAGAGAGAAATATCTATTACTAAATGATGAGGAAGAGAGTGCAGCTCTAGAGAAGAATTAGAGACAATGTTAAATATGTAGGTAATAAATATGAAAAAGATGTTAGATGTGAAAGACAGAATGATAACCAACATAAAAGCATATAGTAATGGAAATCTTAGGTTTAGAAAAAAAAAAAAAGTGAAAAGGCAATAAGTTTACTTGGATGGGCAGCAGGGATGATGATGAATTTGGGAACTAGGGGAAAATTTAATCTAATATCATGTTTTAATAAGATGGCAAAAAAGAGAATTTCCAGATAGATGGAATTATACAAGAGTGAGGCTATTATTTAAAGGAAAGGGTAAGGATCATAAAACATTAAACAATTATAGACCAATAGTGATAACATCAGTGTTATATAAAGCTTTTGCATATAAGGTGGCTGAAAAAGTGGCAAAATGAATGAAAGAAAATAATATAGTGGGAGAAATGCAAGAAGATTTTAGATCAGATAGGCATATAGGAGTTAGTTTATTTATAGTTATATAACTTATAGATATGAGTAGGAATATAGGTAGACAGTTATATATCATCTTTATAGATATAGAGAAGGTAAATGATAGAGTAAATAGAAATAGATTATGGGTAAGTTTAGTAAATTTGGAATGAATGAAGCTTTAATGGATCTTATTAAGAGATTGTATAAAAATAATTACTATACATACCAATTAGAAAATTTAGAATCAGAGTTAAAAGTGGTGATTAGGCAAGGATACCTACATCACCTATTATATTATATTACATATTATATTTTTGAGAGAGCAACAGAAAGACCAGGAAAATAGGTAGAGATATCATTTATAGATGGCAAGGGAGTGAATATATATTATCAGGTCCTTTATTTTCTGATGATATATTCTTATGCACAGAAAATAGGGAAGATATGGAAGTTATGCTGAAGACATGTGCAATGATGGATAAAGAGATGGGAATTAAATTTAGTAAAAAAAATAAATAATGATGATAAATGCTGGGGAAAGAGAAATAATTTTTATTGGGGGATAAAGACTTAAATGTAGTGTGTAGGTATAACTATTTGATCAGAGAAATTGCTTGGATGAATGGGTAAAAAAATTGGTAAATGAAGCAAAGAAAAAAAAGGGACTGATAAAGAATTTTAATAGTGTTTTCATATAATAAATATGATGTAGCAAGCATTATATGAAAGGGAGTGGCAGTAGCATGGTTAATTTACTATATAACACTGCATTATGTGTCAGTAAAGGGGTATTAGATTACTTACAAAAATACAAAGAGAAATAGGAAGACATTCATTAGATACAGATGTGGGATGGCAAAGGAGGCAATTCAAGGAGAAATGGGATGATCAAGGTTTTATATAAAAAGCAAAATGAAAATGTTCGATAGATTGCAATTTATGGATAATAAGAGGCTAGACAAAATAGTATTTAATTGAGTTATGAGTAAAGGACAGGCAACAAGATGGGTGAGAAAGGTAATGTGGAATGCAGAAGATTTGGATAAAGAATTTATGTCAGTACACTTATATAAAAGATGAAATGATTGTGTTAGGAGAATTGTTAATGTTGTAGTGGCAAAGAATTGGATAGAAGAATAGATGCATTAATAAAATATAGGGAGTTGAAGAGATGGAGAACTAATATGGATATTAAAGAATATATATATATATATATATATATATATAATATTCTCCATACTTATATATATATATATATATATATATATATATATATATATAAGTAAACAGAATATTCTTGGTGTTAGTTAATTTATGATAATAGCAAGGAAAGTAGTTTGCTGTTTAAGGCTCAAACAGGGTAGTTAGCAACAAAAGATTATACACATAAATGGAGAAATATGGATGATTTAGTCTGCAAGTTATGTAAGGAAGGCATAGAAAATATTAGGCATCTATTAATTGAATGTAAATGCATGAAAACAGAAAGGGAACAAATAATGAAGTTGTGGGAGGATACATATAAACAAAGTGATTATAAAGAAAGTGGGTTATTGGTTTTTATGGAGGATCTAGATATAAAGACTATAGATTGGACAATGTTAATTCTATGGAAATGGGATGCAGCTGGATAGAGAAGAATATGGGAAAAACTTAGGTTGAGGAATGGGAAGGAAAGGGAAGATGGTTAACAGGTTTTTCTGGGCATAGTGGCTGAGAAGTTCCTGACTCCAATAAAGGAGAAACCAAAGTGCGTCCCATCACATATGAAGTGATACATGTATGTTGTTTTTATTAATTTTATTGAAATTATATTACAGATGATTGAAAACTTTTGAAATTGTAATTATCAAATTAATTATAATTAACACAAATAATATAACCAAACAAAAAGAAAAATATTTAATTAACAAATACTATAAATAAAAAAGTGAACCGTTTCATCTATATATTTGTTAATATTATATATATTTTACACACACACATTACATTTGGCTCATATATTTACTGTTACTATTATACACTATTAATATTACTTATACTTATTGTTCAAACAATTGCAAGATAAAATTTCTTATATATTTATTATTCACCCTGCAGCATTCTGCTGTAGCCATATTCCAGCATCAAACATTTAGGCACATCACGAGGTCACAAATCTCCCTATTCACATTGTTCAAACAACTGCAAGATAACATTCACATGTATTAATTGTTTGTAGTATTTAATAAAAAAAACTGGAGAGGGGGGAGGAGCATGGTTGTATTTCCAAAAACTAATTTGGGCAAATGTTTGGTCAGCTCACAAATCTTCCTACTTACTTATTTACTGATAATATTTTATGTATTTATTATTTAATTAAACAACATGATAAACCTTTCATACATTTATTGTTTGTATTATTTTAATATTGCTTTCATTTTATTCAAAACTATTAATATTATGTGTATTTACTATTATATTATCACCTAGAATGAGATGATGAGATGAGGTGCACTGTGATTTTTCCTTTTTCAGAGTCAGAAATCTTTCAGCCACTATGCCCAGAGAAACCTGTTAGCCACCTTGCCTTCCCTTTCCTTATCCTATTTTCCCCATATTCATCTCTATCCTGCTCCATCCAATTTCCACATTATTTTTGTCAATTCTATGACCTTTATATCTAAATCCTTATCTTTTCCTAAACCCAGCATAAAAACCAAGAATTCACTTTCTGCATAATCATTTTGTTTATATTTATTCTCCCACAACTTCATTATTTGTACCCTTTTATCTAAATCCTTATCTTTTCCCAAACCCAGCATAAAAACCAATAACTCACTTTCTGCATAATCATTTTGTTTATATTTATTTTCCCACAACTTCATTATTTGTACCCTTTCTGCTTTCAGGCATTTACATTTAATTAACAGATGCCTAATATTTTCTATGGCTTCCTTACATAACTTGCAAATTAAATCACTCATAGTATCCATTTATGTATATATTCTCTTGTTACTAATGATCCTGTTCAAACGTTAAACTACTTTCCTTGCTATTATCATAAATTAACTCACACCTAATGTTCTGTTTACTTCTATGTATGTATAAACTCTTTTTACTCTCCATTGTTTTGCTTGCTTAATTAGGCCTGCCATCTATAAACAAAAATGAAAAAAAAATTTAATGGGGTTTCTTTAAAAATAAACTGTTGTTCTTTCTATTCTTAGCCCTGGTGGCAATATTTGTCAATGTTCAAGTTTTGGTTTTAGTATAACACTTTATTCTATACTAATACCTAATAAATTGCATTTGATTTTTTAGAAATCCAAGTTTACAAATAAAAAAAAAATTTAAAAAACTCATATTTGAAGTTGGTAAATATTGAAAAAATGAATAGCTAATAAGAAAGCCATTTGTTCATCACTGCATGATAGTAAGAAAAGAAATCAAGTGTGCTACTCCAGAAAATTAACAAAATCTTTGTTGATTAAAATTTATTTTTAGCTGCTTCACAAAAGTAAGCTGTACTAGCTCTATCATATTAGGCATTTTAGGTGGCATGACGGTGCTGTGATTGCTACCTTTCTTTGTTGTTTTAAAGTGTTGTATATGAGAAATTATGGTGGGTGACATGCAGGGTTTTTTTTAAAGAAGCTTCCACTTTTAATGTACTAATTTAAAAAAAAATCCAAAAGATGTCAGCAGTCTGTGATTGACAGCACATCTATTGTTCTGACAAAGCTATGAAAGAAGTGGCAATTTATGATTGGCTTATGCTTTAGATTCATTTTTCCAGTGAAATGCCACCTAAACATGGTTTTCAGTAATTGTTAAGGACTGTGATACAATATTTTTGTAAAAGACATTATTAAATGAAAAACTACATCACTAGAAGTGGGTTGTCTTTGAAAACATTTTATTTTTCAAAAAGTCAGCTCTTAGAAAGTATTTGAAGTATGTTACAAAAACTGAAAATTACCACAGAAAAGCCATTAGAGGCTAAAAAGAAAATCGTTTTTGTAAAAACTGTGAAATATTTTAATAACAATTAATAATTTTTGTAATCCACTAGAGGGAGCCAAGAACTCCAGTTAACTCTGTTTCTGTCTCCCTGTTTTCTTCCCTTTTTTTTTAGTTTAAGGAATTAAATTTCTCTAAAACTATCCCTATTAAAAAGGGGAATTTCTTAGCTCTTTTCACAAGTAAGAATAATTTCAACTTTTATAAAAATGCTATGTAAATATATGGCAGCCATTGAAATTACAAAAGATTTCTAGAGATTTTACCTTTTAATGAAAATTTTCATTTCACTTAATTTTGTTAAATGAAAGAGAGTCCGGTTGTTGGGAGGGTCCCCAGGAGCCTAAATCCTAGTTCTTTTGAGGGAGGGGGCTGGGATGAGGGTGCTGTGGTGATTGTTGCCAACATTGGTTTTTTTTTCGTTCACAAGATAGGAAAAATAACATTATTTATGGCAATTTTTTAACGTTATCATCATGAATGATTTTATCCATGTATTATTGCAAAATAAGTTGCAGTTTGGCCTCATGATTCTAATTGCAAGTGATTCACTTTATTTAATTTTATTACTTTCAATGTTGTTTTATTGATAGAGCTGGCTTTTTGATGTTCATGTCATTTTCATGATGGATTAGAATGGTTTTTAGCAGAGACATTTTGAAGCTTGGAATTTTTTTTCCTTGTTCTCCATAGTTTTTCTATAATTTTTCCAAAGTATTCAGGATTGCTCTCTTGTGAAGATATTCGAGGCCATTTGGAAGAACTGAACAGTAGATTGATTTAGTCTGTATTTTATGTTATCTCCAAGTGTTTTCCTATTTCTCAACTTACCTACCGCTAATTGGATTTCTCAATATTGTACTCCTAAAACACTATTTGTATTTGAATTCTAGACATTACAAATAATTCCTAGTTGTACCTTTTAATTATAATTTTCATTACACTCAACTTTGCTGATTGAATGAGAGTCTGGTTGTTGGGAGGGGCCCCAGAGGCCTAAATCCTGGTTCTTTTGAGGAGGGCTTGGATGAGGGTACTGTGAGGATCATTGCCAATGTTGATTTTCTCATTCACAAGAAAGGAAAATATGCTATTAATAGCGGTTTTAGCATTATTGTTATAAACAATTTTATTCAAGTATTATTGCAAAGTAAGCTGCAGTTTGGCGTAATAATTTTAATTGCAAGTGATTCATCCTATTTAAATTTATTATGTCCAATGTTGTTATCTCTAAGTGTTTTCCTATTCTCAACTTATCCATTGCAAATTGGATTTCTCAATATTGTACTCCTAAAATGCTACTCATATATAAACTCTAGACTTTACAAATAATTCCTAATTGTAACATGCATTTGTCTTTAATGGTTAATCTTCTTATAGATTAATGCTTTGAGTTTCTATGGGTTGATCAATTTCTGGAAATGCTATGAACAAAAAAATTCAATGTGCCATTTCAAATCTCCATATTATACCATGTAAATCAATATTTACCTTGTAAAACATTTTATACTGAATAAAGTCTCTCTTTTATAAAAAAAATTAATAATTTATTAACTTTTAGAATTTTTTTGTTTCTTTGATGATAACTAATTCTAAATATATCATTTTTAATAACATAAAATTCTGATGTCTTTTAATTTTTTTGGATATCATAAAACCAATAATGATGTTTGCCATTGTTATCGGTAAGTCTGACAGATACTTATTTTCACAATTTTAAAATATTAATTTTTCATGTTTTAGAATTTTAATTATTAGAAGGCTTAAATATTTATAATATAGTCTATAAATAATTTTTGTAATTTACGTAAAAAAGATTTAATTGCACAAAAAAATTCAAACATAACATCATAGTAAAAAATTTTATCGCTAGAATCTATTCAAAAATTGGAGGGTCAGGTTGACACTGAAAGAATTAAAATGAAAATGAATAAATGTAAAAGCTTGATAAATTCATAAAATTCTATTTTAAAATATTAAAATTGCATTTATAATTTTTAGAATATATTAAAAGATCCTACCACAGTGCTGATAAGTTGTCAGTCATCAGTTTCATCAAGTGTGGTCATCATACCAGCTGTTATTTTCTCTGTTAACATTAGTCAAAGTTACTTTTATTTTTAAAATAAAACATAAAAATCAAATCAAAATGTATAAATGTATTCTTTTTTAAAAAATAATTACTATATAATTATTGTGTAAAAATAGTCAGATATCTTTAATAAACTATATTTAAAAAATCACATTTTTTACCATTCCAAAAATTTTCTCAAAATAAACTCAAAACCAGAGAACAAAGAATAAAAATCATCAAACATGTGAATGCTGGACTAAATTACTTTGATTTTTACTGAATATTAGACAATACTGACCTTTTTAGACTTTTTTTAAACTAATATTAATTTCATTTTCTAGTATAAAATTTGTGTAAATACTGAAAAAAAAAAAATGGTAACAGTTGTGCAGAAGAATGATTTAAAGAGTAAGAACTACCAGCACCATTTCCAAAGCAAACAGACATGTAATACACTGAACATCAAAAAGGTAGAATTATTTCACTGAAAACTGGACTGAATACATGATTATTACTAAAACACATCAGTGTGAACAAAATGAAACAGACAACATCACTCCACTTAATATTGAAAAAGTTGAAAGACTGAAGTGGAGTTGGGCTGGACATATTGCTAGAAGAAATGGTAATAGATGGACAATTGAAATCTTAAAGTGGATTCCAAGAGATTGTAAAAGACTCAGAAAGAGACATGTGAGATGGATGAAATAAGAAAGTGTGTAGGGGTGATGTGGAAAAGAGATGCTAGAGATTGGAGATGAAATGAACTTGGAAAGACCTTCATCCTGCAGTAGATTGATAATGGTTGATGATGATAATAATTAATTAAGAATTATGATCTTTTTCATTCATTGTATGATAAAATAAATGTTAAGTCTTGCAATGTTATCACCCAAATTGTAAAACAAAAGCGAATTCTATTGTCTATAGGTAAAAATTTTATATAGAAATGAATTTAAGCAAGAACAAATTCAAGAATGAAATTTTATTTGTTGCAGAAAACAAGTCAGGTGAATTGGGCTTGACTTGATATTCCCAAGGGTATTGACATTAATTACCTGCTTTTAATAACCTTGACAAAATCAAAGTAGTTCTAATACATTGAATGAGAAAAGTCATAGCTCTTAATATATTACATATTTCATGCTGTAAATTTATATCATGTAACTAGCATAAAACTAACATATTCTCTTCCCAAATTGCCTTCAGTTTCACCTCTAAATCAAATCATAGTTGGTACAATATTGTTTAGTTATTTACCACAATATATGTTTGGATCATGAGTTATGATGTGAAATGTATTCACAATGTTTAGTTCATTCATGGATTGTTTTCAAGGCTCTCTTGCTATCATGAAAGCTTGCAAACCACATGAAAGCTTGTAATTCTAATCTGAATTATTTTAAATGTTCCAGTAGTAGATTTGCATAATTTAAATCAACATTTAATGTTAGCAAGTTATTTCATTGTGGCTTACGGTACAAAACTTATTTACATTTCTTGTCACAATATGATAGTGGCCATAACTTTTTTGAATGGATAACTAAACTATGTCATTATGTAATGCATGCATTGTTTCAGAGATGGAAAATGATAGGCAGTTTGGAGAAAGAATCAGTCATCTTTTTAATGAATGTCAAAAAAGATGTTATTCTTTCATATTCTCGCACTTATATAAAATAGCTTTCTGGATTTAAATTCATTTAACATCTTGGGTTTAAAATAAAAAAGGACCTTTTTTTCAACAATAAACTCTGATAAAAAAGCATAATGGAGATTTATTTAATTGTCAATTTGTACTTGGTAAGATCAAAGGCAAAGATTATCTCTGTTAACATGGATAAAATCTCCTTATTTATGTTCTTTATTAGAATAACAATCCATGGAAAATATTTATTTAAATATATATATATATTCATACAGTTAATATCGTGAATGTTAAAAAAATGCGTAAGATAATTTTGTTTTCTGTTGGAAATAAAATCTTTATTTGTTTTTAATTCTAAAATTCCATGGAATTGTAAATAATTTCTAGCAATTATAAATAAAAGCTGTTCAAAGCAACCCATTCCATAAGCCATCAATTATTAGTATATTCTAGTTATTCAGATTAGCAGTAGATGTCTCTTATACAAACATTTTGAAAATAAAATGGGGAAATCAGATAATACAAGATAATAAAGCAAAATAAGCCATGTCAATTATAATTATTGTTATAGAGAATAGTCTTCATTAAGACTTTTAACAATGTATACAATTCATTGAAGTTTTACAATATATGTTTGAATAATAGATTTTTTTTATATTATCAATGCATTCCTCATCTCAACTCGATCATAACCCAGTTAACACTGAAACCCATCACTTCTCATTATGCATGCATTTCATGAACAATTTTGGCTCATCAGATGAGCTATAGATATCAAATACTTGAATCTCCAAACCCATGTTGATAGTTCAACACCCACTCATACACAAGATAGGGATTGGTTTCTTTAACGTTTTATGGGAGTGAAATACTGAGATAACAATACTGATATGAAGATTCAGGTTCAAGATACTTCTAGATCATTTGACAAATGAAGGCTATTCATAAAATACATGCATAGTAAAAGAGAAGGATGAGTTTCTGCAATGGTGGATAGTTGCAGTATGGTAACTTTGAGTCAAAGGATGCACTGATAAAAACAAAATAAGAGGGTGGAAAGCAATTGAAAACTATTATTGAAAACAATCAAGTCTAATCATCTACTTAAATTCAATTTGTCTTTAAAAAGAGCAAATACATATGTATTTACATGTATTTTTAAAGGAGATTGCCTTGACAACAGTTTGAAATTGTTGATTGTTATTGATATTGGGATTGTCTAAGTGTTGACTGATTTTTAATGACATGTATTTATATATGTATTTCATATTATTATTAACATGTGTGTCGTTAATTCAATACCAACACCTGGGCTAACTATTCATAAATTCCTTAGAATACTACCTGATATACTTTGTGGTTCTTCTCTACCAGTCCATTTGAAATATTAGTACATACAGAGATCAGTTGTTATAAATATCATAATGCATTGTTACTATTTGTTATAATATACTAAAATAAAGAAAACAATACTTTTATCTGAAAGGTTATGATGCTATTTTAGTTATAATTACATGTTGGAATTATTTACATCATCTAATAATAATTAAATGTTTTTAAAAAAAATTCAAATTCTATTTAAACTTTTCAAATAAATACAACTGTTAGTAATAACACATGTATAGGTAGTACTATTCTCCATGTTGCACTATATAGTTACCTGTGGGCTATTACTAACAGTTGAATGTATTTGGAACATTTGAATAAAGTCTGACACCTGCAGAAGAGAGGAGAGTAATACCTCTCAAAACTTAGCATTATATACTAACTTGCATGCTATTACTAACAGTTGATGTAATTGAAAAGTTTAAATAAAAGTTTGAATTTTTCTAAAAACATTTAACATTTAATATAGCTAAGGGAATACAAGTAAATGAAGATTATTTAAGTCATCTAGATTTTTCAGATAATGTAGTTGTTTTTGCAAATAATGCCTTAGTTCTTAAGAAAAAGGTTTCAAGAGTTACCAGACAAAATAAGAAAGTAGGACTAAAGGCAAATATAATATTCATGGATTTTCTCAAAAGGTAAAAATAAAGATTGATGAGTTAGAAGAAATTAAAAACTATGAATAACTTGATCAGATTATTACTACAGATGAAAAGATAATGGAAGAAATTAAATTGAAAAATTAAACTTGGTTAAGTGCTTTCGGTGTAAATAACTTAGTATTAAAAGAAAATATGCCCATGTGTTTAAAAAGAAAAGCTTTTAATAAATGAGTTTTATTTGGACACTTAACAGAAAAGCAATACAGAGACTTCAGACTACTAAAAAGAGTGGTAGTAAGAAGAGATGGAAAACAAAATACATGGGTGAGATAACAAACAGGTGTTAGTAATATTATAGAAAGAATTAAGAGATTGAAGTGGAGTTGGGCTGAACATATTGCTAGAAAAGATGACAGCAGATGGACAATTGAAATCTTAAACTGGATTCCAAGAGATTGTAAAAGACCTAGAAAAAGCCCACATATGATATGTTTGGATGAAATAAGTAAGTTTACGGGAATGATGTGAAGAAGAGAGGTTATAGATTGGAAAAGATGGATTGACCTTGGAAAAAATTTCTTCATCCAGTGGATTGAAAATGAAATAGATGCTGGAAGCAAAACTAAATAAAAATAAGAAAAAATATAAAACTATTATAATAATGACCGAAGTTCATTATAGAGAGTCAGTAAAAAAGATGTTTACTAATAGATGAAAACAAATTACATCTAGGAGGTGCCCTTGAAGGTTTAATAAATCTGTAGCATTACTTAGGAAATGATTTTTTTTAAAAAAAGGTGAATAAACTGGTGCAAGCTACTCAAATAAAAAAATAAACTACATATAAAATGTCCTAGAATGTAATATCAAAAATTATAATGACCGTTACATCATATAGTTTGTTCTTGCAAATGTTGTCTTGTAGGTATATATTTATAGAATTTTAAACTTTGATGTATAAGTATCAAACTTCTGGCATTCACACCTTTAGCATTAATCATTCCAGATAAATATATTAACGATTATTACTAATCAGTTATCAAATTAGAGATTACCTTTAGCCCAGATGTAAAATTGAAATCTCAGTTAAAGGTTAACTGAAAGTTTACATATGTAATAACGTTTTATGTATAAAACAAATGATTCATAAACACATTATATATGTATAGACAATAATAGTTTCAATTTATTGTAAACGATAGTCATTTATATACACGGTATGCGCTTATAAATAATTTTTATGTATCACGTGAGCAATAATTTTATACAGATTACAGGTGTTGCTATTTTTACATTTGATCTTCATAATTTATTAGTTTACATTTTTATCTCTGATAAAGTACTATTTTTCATGGAACTAATTTTATTCCTTTGAACAAAAAGATTTATTTATACGAATATAAAGATTTATTTTTGTCTTGAAAAATTAATAAAGTTCTATAAATCAATAAATAAGATGCAGTAAGTGAACAATAATATGTCATGCGAAGTGTAACGTCATGTGATTTTTTTTTTTTTTAAAGATCGTGAAGACGTCGCCAGGTTTTTAAACAGCATATAGACAAATTATCTACACGAATCTACCAGAAAAGCTTTGATTGGGAAGGGGGGTGGGGTAACTAAAATTAAATTTATAAGAAGCATGAATTTAAAAAGATAAATTACCTTAATTAAATGGATGATTACTAAACAAGCTAATTCAACCACTATATTTATGTGTCAATCAGACTTTAACACATATTCTTGCTTTTATTCATATATATATACTAGGTATAATGACTGCCTGAAGATAATCACTATATAGATTATTAGCAGCAACAATTTCAATATTTATGTGTCAAGCATATTTAGATGATCGTTTAATACATACATATTCATGCTTTTATTCATATATATATCAATAACAATCAACAATTTCAAACCGTTGTCAAGACAACCTCCTTTAAACAATATTGTTGACTTTTATTGATACTGAGATTGTCTAAGTGTTGACTGGTTTTTAATGATTGCTTACAAACCTATTTAGCCTTCAGGATTATTACACTTGTTATATATATACTAGATATATTGACTGCCTGAAGATAATCACCATGTAGGTTAATAACAGCAACAATTTCTAATTGTATCAGTAAGCTAAACTTTAACTTAATACTATAGTATTAAACAAGAAAAATATTAAATGAGAATGGTAATAATTCATCAGACGCTTTAATAAGAATTTTTTAAAAATGAAATTAAATGGTTTGTTTGGAGTGTAGATTTATATGGAACATACATGAATGTCTAGAAAATGAGAAGTTGAAGGTTTTAGAGTTGTGAATTTGGAAGTGTAGAATTTGTAATTTTGAAAAAAGATTATGCATTGATAAAATTATGAAGCGGAAAAAAAATTGAATTGAAATATACTTATGAGGCAGATCCATTAGCTTAGATTTTAAAACATTAAGGTATATTTGGGATTTGAGCTAATAGCTTGATAATAAAAAAAAAAAGAAGTAAATGATAGCTGCTGGAGGAAAGATGCATTAGATCCCAAAAAAATATAGTTGCAATAAATTCACATTCAAAATTCTTCGCTGATGAAAGGCATCACTTAAAAGGTAATCTAGGGCTGTACATGTGACAGCACTAGATAGAGATTTATTAAGTCATATCGTCCAGCATCTGCTAATTACACAAGCTTGCACTAGTTGTCAGGTTAGGAGTAAGAAAACAAATTTTCTATTTAAAAATAGTGTATAGGTAGAGATCACATGATATTTTGTTGGTATGAATTCAGATTAAAGAAAATTTGACATCTATTATTTATCAAAACATGTGTGAATATATAATTTTACTATATACAACTTTTAAACTCTGGAATTTAAATAAAATATGGTGAATAGATATTTGCTGATTTTTTATATTTATGTTCATAATGATTTTTATTTTACAAATGACAAAGTATAAAGTGAAATGATCTTTAAAATATAGCATATGACTTTATATATCTTTAAAAAAAAGTCACTTCTTTTGGCAAATTTTATGTCTTAATTCAATGTATATTTCTAGAACTGAAACAGTTTTGTAATCACATATGCTTAAAGCATGCAATGTAACGCAATGTAAGTACTCCATGAAAATTTTTACTTTCACCAGCACTTTAGGAGTCATGGTAAAGTTCAGTACAACTTCCACGTTTATCATCTCTTCTTCCTCTTTATTTTTAAATAATAAAATAAATATTGTATTATGACCCAAACTAAAAAATAACAAGAATAAAATAATGTATACTAAACTAGAATAGTGAATGAAAGTGACATATGAGTATGGACAGAAGTGCGTTCAATGAATTAAATGTGAACTCAGACAAAGAATAAAGATTGTATATATCCTTTCAGCTTTTTTTTAAAAAAAAGACTATCTTTATAGAAAAATGTTGTGACAAGACTGTTTATTAATAGTTGGTGTGATAAAACAGGTCTGAGCTATGAATCTAGTTCTAGGACCAAAAAGATCATACAAAATATATGAAATAGACTGAATATTTTTTTTTAATGTAAAGCATTCAATTTTTTTTACCATCTTATATTTAACATTGAATATTTATGTAGTCTTTTTTTATATTCATTTTATATTTATTATTGGGTATTCTGTCAACTACTCCTTTTTGTACATGTTTGTTTATAGCAATTTAAGATCGTGGCTAATTTAAAATTTCATGCTGTTTATTTGAATTAGTCTGAATTTCAATATATAAAATCACTGCAATGGATGTATTTAAGAAGTAACCTGGATTGTGCTGCATAAAATTCAGATGTATCTTTTTTCACAGAGAGCACTGCTGAAACAACATAATATATACATATTTTCATATATCAAAGCGTTGACCACAAAGCGAACCCAGGCTAGCTGCTTGGAAGGCAGCTATGCTAACAGCTAGGCCTCCAATGTTTGACAAATAACATAGTATTTGGGAGGGTGATTTGTCATTTTTATATTTAATATTATATATTACCACCCATATTAAAACATCTTTACATCAACATCAATCTTATATAACTAAATTTCAAATAATATAAATTACACAATTTTTTTTCAAAATTAACAAAAAACGGACTGCTTTTACCAACTATAATCCTCAAAGATGAGCATAAAACACTCCATTATTCTTTCAACAAAAATGAAACACAAATAATATTTGTAGTTATATATTGAACTATTTATATTATCTAATTGAATTGTTAAATGTTTTTAGAATAATTCAAATTTTATTTATACTTTTTTAAATACATTCAATTTTCAGTAATAATATATACAGGTCAGTTATGCATCATGTTTTGAATATTATTCCCCTCTTCTTCAGGTTTTGTTATCTTGACCAAAACAGATTGTATGAGAATTGATTTCTTGAATGTGAATTTAAAGTGATACTAGATAACACTATCAAAGGCAATAGTCAGTAGAAATTTTATAGACTTATTTAAGAGAATCATCCTTATTTTTCAAAATGATTAATGACTGGTTTTTATACACTATTACACTCCATGTGATTTTCCACTGTTATATAAAAGTGCTTCTATAATTTTTTTTTACTTTTCTCCACTCTTGATATTACAACTGAAAATATGATAGATACCTGCATAATCTGCTGCTTCAGGCTTATCTATAATTTCCCTCTTCATAAACATATTTTAGAGTCATTACAATTTTGAATTAAATGAATCTATTGATAAATGTTACATAGCTGATTCTTAACACACAAAGTCAGTGACAAATTTAAATTTTATATTCAGTATTTTAACATTAGCTATTAAAACACAATGGCTAAGTTAAGATGCAAAGAAACAAAAGTTTGTTGGCAATATCTTTTTTTTCTAATAAAAAAAACACACATAGGGAATTCAACTAGTTTTAATGATTTAAATAATTTATTTAAAACTCAAAAATGTAAAACATTGTTAAATAATCTAAAAGTGATGATTTTAATTAAAGCATAAGGTTTGGATTCACAATGGGAAAATAAAACACTTCCCTTTTTCTAATCTCCCTGCATACCACTGATGTATACCATTACATTTCCTGGAATATTCTACAAAATGATCCAGGCCAACATTCAATGGCACAAAGCAAAGATACATTTCTATTCATTCTAAACCTCATCTTTCAATTCTAACATCAATAGCTTATACATAGATGTACATTATATATGTGTAGAAATAATTTAGTGCTAAAAGATATTCCTATGTGTTTGAACAGGAAGATTTTAAATAAATATGCTTCAATTCTTATTTATGGATCTGAGATTTGGACACTTAACTGAGCAGAAATGCAGAGTGAGAGGACAAACAGATATCACTGACTTCATTGAAAGAAATCTGAAATGGAGCTGGGCTGAATCTAGAAGAGATGATAAGAGATGAACAGTTGAAGTTTTAAATTGGATCTCAAGAGATTGGAAAAGATCTAGAAAAAACCATATGTGAAGTTGATAGATGACATACAGAGGTTTGTGGATGTACTGTGGAGAACAGATTAGGGATAGAAGAAACTGAATTAAACTTAAAGAGGCCTTCATCTAAAGTGGATTCGTAATATTTGAAAATGATAATAATAATAAAAAGGATGAAAAATTGAATGATATAAAGGAAAATAAAATTACATAGATATAATAAAAAGAAAAAGGAGTAAAAATTAAAAATTTATTAAGAAATAAATATTCGAATGGTTTATTGCTCTGGAATTCAAAAGTTCGATATTGTGTCATGATTCATGAACCTAAATCTCCAGAGACTGCCACTCCACCCAAACCTAAAGATAAGAAATTCGAAGGGCTAAAGTAAACTATAAAAAGCAGAATGATTCAATGAAAAAGATAACAGAACACTATAATCTGGAGAAAATAAATATAAAAAATTACAAATGTTATGGAATCAGTGGAGTAAATGAAATATCTTCATTTGGATAATAGAAAGCTGCAGATATAGTACTCAAATATAATTATCACACATTTATACACGCGCTACGTATTACTTAAATTTATCTGTGCTACATAATATATTTTAAAAAATTTACTCCTCTGACTAAAACTAGAAATAATATTATTTACATTCAGAAATAAATAATTTGATAATCTATATTTTTTTCATTTCACTATCATTATAAAAATTTACTTTTGATTTAATTGCCTGCCTACATCCTACTTTACTTAATACGTTTTTATTTGTAAACACTTACTCTAAGTCTCACATGCTTTTACACATTAATTGAGGATATTAATTTGCTCACGGGAGAGGAAAAAGTGACGAGCCTTTGATGAGCTACTAATGGAAATTTCAAATTTGATTCAAATTGTAAAGCGACATCATTTTACCGCAGTGTGGCAGCACTGTGTTTATTAATTAGTCAAAAAGTATAATTTAATTCTAGGTTATAAAAGTTTTGTGTTTTATTATTCTACATTTTAAAATTGTTTACAGTTGATTTTAATTGATAACAAAAAGTAATAATAGTAGTGGCATTATATTTAATAGTTACTAATAACCTGGAAATAGTTAAATAATGGTAAGTAAAATTAATTAAGCGATTTTAAAAACAATATGAAAATTTAATAAACTGGGGGATTATAATAAGTGATGATAAATATGAAGCAAATATATTATTTACAAAATATATTTTCGAAGAAAATACCAAAAATTATAATCCCAACTCTTAAAACATCCGCCACCAACAATTGAGAGAAAAACAATATGGTTGGTTATTGTTGATCGGACAAAGTGACGTCATCTGGATTTTGTGATTTCACAATGGCAGATTATGGTTATATGACTTATTGGTCGATATCATTTACTTTCAAGATCGTCCATCATTTTATTTTATTTTCTTCTGATCACATACAATATTAAAAAAAAAAAGATCAATTATTTCAAAATATTTACTAGAAAATATAGAAGGCTTATTAAAATTTATTATGCAATTGTAAAATTGAGACAGTTGTATTAAGAGGTGATATAATTGCCACTAATATATCAGTTCTTTATCATAATTATTTTGTTGCCTTATTATGTAAAATCTTGGCTGCATGGAACTTAATATAAAAAGTCTAATTACGATTAAATATTTTCATTTTAAAAGATTAAATGCTAGAATACATGGGTGATAGGAAGTGGCAAGAAATTGTCAACATCGCTAAAATTGTTTAAGTGAGTACCTTATTGCCTAATCACTTCAACTTGCCTTTAACAAACAGCATATTACTTACTGAAGATGTAAGATTACAGTTCGTAGAATATCTACATACATTACTAGATCTTATACTTATTACTTAAACAAGAATCAGATTAAGTTCAAGTTATTCTTATTACATTTTGGCAAATATAAATAGTTACCACATAATATTCTAACTTGTATCTATAAAATAAGACTGCCCCTATAAGTCTTGAACTGAGAGGGCATAGAAAGCAAATATATAATTATTGAACAAAGTTTAAGTACTGTGATAAGAATTAGTTGATTTTTTACTCAATTTAAGTAGACATGAGGAATAGATGTGCTCTTACCTTTGATTAGATTGTGATAACATTATTCATGAAACAGATTTTAGCTAAAAAAAATGATTGTCTTTAAGCATCTAATCAGTTTTATCTGATTTCATCCTCTTCCCAAGATCAAGTCCTTCTTGAAAGGAATCTTTTTTGCAATATGATGCAAAAGTATAAAGCAATGAAGCTTTCTGTTTATGCAGTTATGTGTTAATATGGAAGGGGACTACTTTGAAAGTAATCATAAAGGTCTTCATTAGTTTGATAGATTATTTTAATTATAGATAAGATGTATTTAATTTTATCCATTACCCATACACTATATCATGAAGGTTTCTTATTTTATTTAATCAGTAACTTTTCTTCATCATTTAACAAACTTTCCATTTCACATGAAATATTTCTAGGAGTCTTTTAAAATATTGTTTTTTATTAGAGTTCAATCTCATACCTGTAAATAATCACTTAAACTTTATTTATTAGAACCTTTCTTTCACAGACAGTCATAATATCAGTAATACCAAAAGTATTTTACATTGAAAATTCATTTCTTCTAATATGTTTTTACCTATATTAATAATTTGACCTCTTTAGTCCAATTTTTTGTTTCCATGTGCTAGTGTTAATAACATTTCCCACAGCTCTGAAGATGATTTGTGAAAATAACCATGACCCTTGCAGAATCTGAAGTATTAAGTAATCTTTCATTTTTTATTATTGTAACTTTAAAACTAGTCATGTAAAACTGTTTTAAAATATTTTAGAGAGATGGAATTATTTTGTTATTCAACCATAGTTATGATAATTTAGTGATATCATCATGTAGTGCAAATATTAATATTGCAATTTGATAAATATTTTTTACTATTTGACAATAACTACATTTATTTCTTCATTATTTTATTATTTATTGTATGTATTTTTTAAGTTATTCAACTATTAACAAAATATTCAAAATGAACATGTAAAGATTTAGATTCATCTGTGACTCTAGGATTTAACAGTCATTAAGTATATAATTTATAATTTATGCTTGACATTATCTATGTAGATCAACATCTGTTATATTTCATTTATGAAACAAATAAGGACAATGATAGTGAGTTGTTTTGGATTTGATGATAAAGCTTCAATGACATCTAGAAAAGTCAAATCCAGCTGAATTTATTGTTAGATCTGAAAAAAGAAATTTTGGAATCTCATAATTCTTTAGTTGTAGGTTCTTTGTTGAACTTCCACAAAGAGGACCTTGATAAGATGAACATCGCAAAACTATATCTTGAGTTAATGAATTTTTTATCCTTTTTTTATGAGGCAACTTCTGATATCCATTGAAATATTTGAAAGAGCAGAGAACCATTGCAAAAAAAATTTGAATATGTTAGTAATATTTTTCATGGTAACATTTAATTGAGCATCTGGAAGTTTAATGTATGAACACTTCCTCTAAGCAGGGGCATATATTTTCCAGTAAAATATATTCATGCTAATAAAGCTTTCAATAAAGTGCTAGCAGCACTGTCCTAAGTAGAGTCACATACCTTTTTTATGAAATTTTTTGTAGAAATTATATTAGATATAAACTTAAATAAATGAGGAAAATAAGGCTATGATCAAAGCTTACTCTCATTGAGTATGTTGCAGAATTGTGTTTTAAGTCTATAGCTGCAAAAAAGGTACAGTATATTCAAATTTTGAGAAATTTCTCTATTATTTCGATGAAAAGTTGAGTATAATGACTTTGCTAGATTAGGAATAAGACCTAGGTTTTTGAAAAAAAAATTTCCAAACTTTTTATTCATGGAAATCACAGCAATTTCATCAGTATAGATGGATTTTCTGCTTTTTGTTTCTGGAAGATCACTGATGAATATATTCAATAAAGTATTTGAGAGAATTGAACTGAACTATATAGTGGGATATGCTGTAAAAGTTTGCAACTACTATGATTATTATTTAACATCATTTGAATTTTTTTATTGAAGAGCATTTTGTTAAATAAATTAATGATTTTTTCTACACTTAAAGGTTTTAAAACTTTTTGGAAAAAGATAAATTTTTCCAAACAAAATCATTAACTGAGGTTAAATCACTTTAAATAGCATTGTATCTGGAAGCTTTTTAAAGGTAGATTGTTAAATGTAATGCTTTTTCTCAGCCACTTTTCCTGGCATAAACCTAGTCTGTTTTATGGTTAGATGGCTCTCAACAATTGGAAATTTTTTTAACATAATTTTTTGAATTAGTTTTTTATGGAAATGAATAAATAATGATATTGGACTATAATTTCTTTAATCATTGTTAGGCTTATTTGATTTTAAGATTGATATAGTTTTCCTTTTACGCAGATATTTTGGAAGTTTTTATATGAATAATGTTGCTGAGTAATTTTCCCAACTGCACTTTGGCTTTAGGTTCTAAATTTTTTAGAGACATTTGTTATATGTCTTCAGGGTGTATCCTGGTATATGAAAATCAAGGTCAATTTTAGATTTACTAATGTCAGATTGATATTAGAGCAATATTGTGAAATAGAAATTTGCAGTTGAGATCTGCTTTTTCTCATTCTATCAATCTTAATTTTAGAAGTATGCTATATAAGACTATCGATTTCTAATTATAGTTCTTTTAGAGATGTTTTACAAGATCTAGTCAAAGATCCTTTGACTAGATCTTGTAAAGTTTCTTTTTCATAGTCTTCTACATTTTTTCCTGTTATCATTGTAATATCCACACTTACGACTGTGCCAAGGTTATAACTGCAAGTCATACTGTGCGGTCAGCAAATAACGTTATACAATTCCCACGCTGTTCTTTTCCAATGAAGCTCTCCAACGAATTGGTCTGCCACGAAGCTCTCCAAACGAATTGGTCTGCAATGAAGCTCTCCAATGAATTGGTCTGCAACGAAGCTCAGCCACGGATGCTCTCCCACGAATGGTCTGCACCGACTGCTCTCCAATGAATGGTCTGCAAGCGGATGCTCTCCAAACACATGGTCTGCAACTTGCTACTGCGTGACTGCTCTCTACTACTCTCTATATTACACTCTTCGATGTTACCCAGTCTTCTTATCACTCTCTGACAACTGCAACGATCAATCAATGCACTGACCAATAAGGTAACGTCTCTTATCTAGAAACATTTGTAACTAGCAAATATTTCTAGGAATTGTCGATCGCCATTACGTCAATGCACTAATTAAATTCCTCAGCTATCAGAGCGCGATCTAAAAACAGCCTTACGAATAAATTCTAGTTTTTCTGGAGTGCACAAAAATGTCTGCCATTTTTACAAACACTACAATCATTTAATAGTTTTATAATTTTGGCAGCAATTTTTGAATTCCTGATAGATATACATTGCTACACTTTTATTCTAAATTGGAAATAATTGCTTTCAATATTCTCAAAACACAGGTCCCTTTTGTGGATATTTGTGCTTTTGTTAAAGTTATAATAAGTAATAACCTGTATATTTATACTTTATGTTTATCTTTAATATAATAATATTAAATCGTGCTATCAGACTTCCAACGCAAAGCTATAATAACAAATAGAAAACTGGCTATGAATATGAGAAGTACATCTTCTTGAAAGCGCTCAGCCATTTAAGTTAGTTTTCTATTTGTTATTATAGCTTTACATTGGAAGGGTGATAGCACGATTTAATATTATTATAATGTTATAATAATAAAAATGAATTGGGAAACTGTTAATATTGTGATAAAATTATTCAGTATATTGATTCCAGTTAGCTTTCCCTAAATTCCATCCCAGAATAGGAAAACTTTGAACTGTAAGGTCACGAATTTCGAGAATGATTGGATTTTGTCTATACTACTTGTGGGGGGGAATAATCAGTAGATTAGCATAAACAGATAAAACATTTTTATCAAAACAAAACATAAATCAGGAGTTGTCTCTGTACCTGAATGGTCTGATTCTACTTGCTTGGCATTGAAAAATAAATATTTGTTTTTTTAATCCATCTATTCTTACCTTAAATTGTTACTATGAGAATTGAAATCTTCTATAAATACAAAAGGTGTAGAAGGATTTGGAAGAGTAGAATAGGGTGTAGAATGATTTGGAAGAGGAGGATAAGGCCATTTTGGTTTGTGAATATTGCACATATAAAACTTATTTGTCAAAATGGTAATTGCAATATTGCTTGAACTATTTTCAAAAGTTGTTTATCTCTACAAGATGACTTGAAACAAATGCAGCCATACATCTATATCCCATTGGTTCTAGTCAAATGTTTTTTGGTTTACAATTGACAAGTTCAATAAAAAAATTGATTGTCTAGTCACTTGAGACATTATGTGAGGTTTAAACATCAGCTTTGATGGAGTGACTTTTAGGTTTCAATTTTTGTCATATTACTACTACTTCAGTGCACCAAATGGCCCAGGTTAAAAGTTAAAGGAAAAGTGCCAATTCATACTAATTAGTTCTCTGTCTAACAGCCTGTAATTCTTGAGCATGATCTTTTATATTAAGTCGCTGTTAAGGCACTTTGTTTTATTAGTTGGCTTAAATCCAAGCTTTTCTATAGATAAAGTTGTAATAAATAAATAATTAAATGGTTTATTATTTGATAGATCGAGTGATTTAAAGTTTTTAGGGAATTGTTATCACTTATAAAAGAATAATAGATTTGCAATTTTTAATATGTGTATTTTTTTTAAAATTATGCGCTCATGTCACATTTTTCCAACCATACATCATTATCATGTATATGTTTTGTATATTAGTTTACTAACAATCTCTGTGATGATTCAACTACTTCTTTTAAAATATCTGTAATGAATCCACCATTTATTAGAGTTGTTTCATTGATTTAATTACATATCTCATCTTTTCATATGTAATGCATAGTATTTCAGTTAATGTGTGTACTGTAAACAGGCTACTTTGTTTTTCTGTTTTTTTATTATAATTCTTTGTAAAATTCTTATATATACTTTGTTGTATTGCACCTAATATACATATATATTTATTAAATAACAAATTGCCAATAGCTAATTGGTTTCTAAATGTAATGCAGCCGAAGCTTAATAAACCAATAGAATATCTACAATCTGTTGTCAAGGCAACCTTTCCATCTTTTATCTATAGAAGTTGCCTTGTGAATAGATTATGAATATTTCATTGGTTTATTAAGCTTTGGCTGTTATCTGTAAATATATATGTATATACATGCACACACACACACACTTTTATGTTAAACCTTAGGTCTTCACAGTATATATTTATGAACATTACAATTTCATTGCAAAATGAGACTCTATTCACAAGAGTAAACCTTTCACAGCATATCTTCATCAATTATCTCAGCAAACTTCATTATCACGTCCACTCAATTTATGCACAATTTCTTTTTAGGTTATAATCTCTTTGGGTATTTCAAGGCTACATTTCAGTCTCTTAAAATGTTTCAGTTTACTGCATGTTTAGTGCAGTGATAGTGATGAATTTTGGATTTTGAGATTATGGATCATGACTTCATTCTGTCATTTCTCGTATTTAGTCAGCTATTTGAACTCTGAAGCAATAAACAATTCAGCTATTTATTTATGCTTTCAATAATATCATTGATAATTGTTTATTTTCTCACCCAAGTATTTGCTTTCAAACTTTTTGTTATTCCCGTAATACACCTCTCTATTCTCTGGTGTATGATCTGAAGTCTGTTTTTTTCTTATTAAACATCCAAGTCTCAAATTCATATATAAGCTTTGATAAAACACTTTTTCTAAAAACTTCTTAAGTGCATAAAATGTGTATTTTTTTTTACTATCATGTTACTTCTACCAAAAGCATTCCATCTAAGATTAATTCTATGATTACATTTTATCTTTTATGTTTTTGTATGTATTAATAAATCTTAAGAAATTATAAGTAATTGTTAATTTTAATTTTTTACTTTGTTTTAGTTTTCAGATCTACAGTATGATGGTGATTGAGTTATTCTACCAAATTAAAAAATTGTCTGCAGAATGTTCTTAATGTTTTGATTATAATCTATAAAGACTATATTAGTAATGAATATTCAGAAAAAGGCAAACTAACTATCAGTCAATGATGAAAAAATTTCGTTGAATTTCTAGACTGATTATTATACACCTTCCTACCAACAACTGCCAAGATAATCTGCATCGAAAGAAATGACGTTGAACGCAAAGTCAATGAGGCTTGCTATATAGCAAGCGACCCAACAGCTATAAACAGAAGAGAAGCTTGCTTCAGCATTTTCAAGAAATGGATGGTATAGGCAATTTGCATAAATTTACATGACTATTACAAACATCTCTCACTTAGTAATGAGCTATGATTATGGGAACTTAGATTTCCCGAAAGTGCTTAGACTGTTAATTTAAGATTACATGTGTGTAAAGCACGATTATAGAGTTATAAATATCTAGGTAATTTTTTAATTAGAAATGCCGATTTGAATATTGAGATCAAAACAGACTACAATATTGTACCGCTACCTTTGATAAGATCAGAGATATGGTATTTTATCAGAGTATAACTACTGCAACTAAATATATATTGTTCAGAAGTGAGACATGTTCAGAGTAACATATAAGTATTAATAAAAGTTTAAGATTGTGGCACAAGATTTTAAAAATATTATGGTAACATTGTAAGATCAATTTGCATTTTTTCTTTAGTTTCCTGGGTGAGAAATTCTAGTCTATTATCATAAAATCAGATCCTCGTTGGCTTGGGCATGGAAAGCAAATGAATACAAGCACAAGTAAAGTTTTATGGTAAGACAAGTTTCTTATTGATTTTATTATTATTATTTTTTTATGTTTGTTTGGTTTTTTTTTTTTGAAATTAGAATGGCTATGCTTATTTATGAGTGATTACAATAGTCAATTTTCAAATATGGCTGTTAATATTATCACAGACTTGTAAACATCAAATATAAATGGGATTATCACAGACTTGTAAACATCAAATATAAATGGGTCAGTGTAATAATCTAGATAAACACTTCAGTTATTATGTGACTAAAGCCACAACTAATTAAAACTGGAAGCTGAAATCACATGATCTAGCAATTAACAATAGAACTTGTCTGAGCTATTTTTATTATTATTAGCAATTAGCTTACTCTTCCAGTTTTAATTGATTGTGGCTTTAATTCTATTATAGCTGAAATATATATCTAGATTATTATATGAAAATTTCGATTTATATTCAATGTTCATATATATTGTAGCAGTAATATCTATTTATCCGCTACACGTTCTTTCAATACCGAAAAGATAAGGGTTCACATTAAATATAACAAAACACTGTGGTAATGGTGATCCAAATAACATTTGCACACTGAAATTTAATTCCACATAATTTACTCCAAAAGCATTTTTTAATTTCTTTTTTTAGACTCCATGTAAAATTAATTTGAGAAAATACTTTTCTTTTTAGAAAGAATACTTCTGGGTGCAGAGTATTCATTTAAATATAGTTTTAAAATCTGTAAAGCGCATGTGCATTAGCCTGATCGCTAATTTACAATTTATTAACAAAGCGCTATATAAATAAATACCTTAATAAAATACATAATAATTTATTTACATTAATTATAAAATAAGTAAAATAAAGAAATTATTGCTTATATATTCACAATTACTATAAAATAATAAAATAAAATATTGAAATTAACAAATATTAAATTTAATGTAATTATAAATATTACAGAAACCCTTATTAATATTAATTTTAAGGCCATATGTTTGAGTATAAAAGAAAAATCTTACTCGTATAATAAAATGTTTTAACCATTGATTTTGTTGATATTATAAGCTTACATTCTACCTTTCATGAGTATCTTTGATAATAGTCTATAATTATAAAATCAGTCTTTATTTTAATTAATCTCCTTAGCCATCAACAAGAGTAGACAATAGAAATGAGTCCCACTATGGGCAAATACATGGTAAGTCTTATGGCAGAGTCCTTTTCTTATGGTTTGGTTTTTTACTTATAAGTAGCAATATTGTATCCTATATACAATCAACATTCTGGATAAAAGTATGTAATTTCAGGGCTTTGACTGATGTGCCTTAGATCGTTTAGCCATTCGCAGCAAACAGCCTTTTGGTAGCAAATATTTTCATAATTGCTGAGTTGGATATAGTATTAAAAAATATTTTTTTTAAATAATCAGCAATGTCAAGCTATTTGAAGTTATTCTATAGGAAAATATTTTAACTAATGATTTTTCTTTTCTTTTACAGATAAAATTACAACAAATATTGCATCAGATTTAATCTTTGACTTGTTATAGTCCTTTGTTTTTGCTTTCTTGCTGATAACAACTGCTCTATTTCTCTATCGGCATGTTCTACTTTCTTCCTGGAATCAATCTGTGCTGCTATCCCCTTTTTTTTTCTACTAAGCAAGGACACATTCCCCAAAGCAAGGGCATCATATTCCATCATCTTAAATCTCATAATGGTATATATTTTTGTTACTTGATAAACATGTCTAACACACTGGACAAACTAATTAACAATCTAAACTGTAATCACATTGAATTGCATTGCTATCTAGTAAATAAATAGTTGAACGGCTTTATTGCTTGAGAATTCATAATATATTTGAGTGCCCGAAGCAACAGAACTGAATAATGGTCTGAAAACCTTTAACTTCACTCTCCCATTTTACAACTGTACCAAACCACGTAGGACTGTACTATCTAATGATGCATATAGGAAAACTGATGTTATTATAAAAACTGTTCTATTTTGATTGTTAATCTATTGAATTCTCTTTGTAAATTAAATGTTGCCAAAATTGGCCATTGGGAGGATATTGTTGGGCTTAAACTATTTTGTTTCCCATTGTTTGGATTTAAGAGAGAAAAACATAGTATCATTACTGATGCAGTGGATGATTAAGCTTTATTTGATTAAGAAAAACAGTGTCATAGAAATTAAGATCTTTACCAAATATCTCATGGTATCTTAATACATTTCACAACTTTTTTTTTGCTTTTACAAATACATTACATTCATTTATGGGTTGAAGATATATGTTTTATTAAAACATTCCATCACTAAGGAAATTACTATATTTGAATGTTTAATGGATATTCAAAAGTTTACTTGCTTCTGTATTTCTATTATTCACATTTTTATATATATTTTTCTGTTCCATAATAGAAATATTTTTAGAGGTGCATATTAAGAAACATTATGAAGAATCAGGCATAATTGTGCAGAAAGAGCATCATGAAATTTTTTGAAAAAGCCTAAAAACAAATTTTATGGTGTGAAGATTGTACTTATGCTTTTTCACAATTGTCTGGTAGGTAAATTGACTTCAAAAAGGGTAAAGGGTGAACTGTTAAGCTGGGGTTATGATATGCAGAAAGTATTTCATTTCAGCATGGTCAGCCGGTTACAGCAATAGATGATGAATTGTTTAAAATAAATGATTGATTTGTTCTGTGATCACATTAAGGAGTACAAGTAAAAATATATATGTAGTGAGTACTTCTTGATGTAGGGTGATAAATTTTTCTGCCGCATCTACATACAACTTGAGTTCAAATCTAGACATATAAAAATCTTTTCCAGACTTCAACTTCAGATAAACAACTACTATTGGTCAGTAAATAGGTATTTAGCTATGGTGTAAATGATGGGGAAATATTCAAACTCTCAAATACCAGATAATTGCAAGCCTGATTAAAAATACCTTTTAATTTGCTTTTTTTTTTTGTAAAAGAATGTTGGAAAAGCCTTTGCCCTATAGGGGGCTAAGTGGTCTGTTGTTATCAAATTTTTGCACAGAAATATTTTATTTAGACAGAAAATTGTCAAGCGTTGGTGGCTGAGAAGTTAGCACAGCTGCCTTATAAGCAGTTGTCCCGGGGTTTGCTTCCCGGCCGACGCTTTGTCACATTTAAAAAAAAAATGTTATAAAGGAACTTATATGAATCCACACTCAGCATAATGTTATCTAATAGTCTATATTAAATTCGGAGTTAGGCTACAAAATAAATTTTTATTACCTGAGCACTTATAACTTGATGTTTGTTTTTAAAAGCACCTATTATTTGCACTCCATTTCAGTAGCTGTTGAATGAACATCTTAGATTTCTAATTTGAACTTTCTGGATTGTCATGTTATTGAGGCAGAGTTCTTTTAGGGAGTGTACTAGGAATATAAATATATCTATTCAGGAGTTCACTTAAAAAGAGATTTATGACTGCTTCTCTGATAATAATCTTATTATTAGTTAATTAATTATATAGAAATATGGCAATTTTCTGTCTGAAAGGATAGTTGATTGAATGTGGAACTTCATAACCATTAGAGATTTAAAAGTAAAATTTCTACTATATACAAGATAGTTTAAAATTGATTAATGGATTACAACTTCAGGGAAGATATAACATTTACTATGTTATCATAACCTTAAGTTTATTTATGTCACATTCTCTTATGTAATGACAGTAGTATTTCAAACAGATGGTGAGAGTCTTTTGATTATTTTTTTGAATAATGATAAAGGAATTGAGATAATGACTTTTAAAGATGATATATACACAATATTCATTTATATTTAGACAAAGATATCTGATTTCATGAAATTAAAACAGTTTTTTGTAATCCTAAAAATGGCATGGAGACATTTTAAAATATGATAGTATTTGAAGATTATATAGAAATATATAGAATAGTGAAGTGCAAATTGATTTGAGTAAGCTTTTATTGCTCTAATTTCTAAAAATAAAGAGGTTAGACAAGACTGCAGTAGCTATCATGGAGAATAACATAATTATCCATTACAAGATTTTGTTGAATAAGTTGCTTCCATTCATAGATGAATGGTTACCAAAAATTCACTGTAGTTTTAGAGAATCGAGAACCAACCATTATCATCATGGTTTTTATTGTCGGGCAAATGCAATAGAAGTTTCAGAGATAGAAGTGAATTATATATCGTTTTTATTGATTTGTTCAAGGCATTTGACTCTGTTAATTGATCAAGTTTATGGGTAGTGTTTAAATTAGTAGATTATCTGTCAGAGAAAAATGGTGAGAATAAAAAAGTAATTTGTATGTTGTTTTTATTGATTTGGTTTATGGCTTCTATGCGATAGAGTGAGAGGAAGTATCCTTACTATGATTACTGAGACATTCAAATTAAAAATTGCTGCTAATAAGGATACATAGTAATTCCAATTTTGTTTTAAGACTTTATGACATTGGTCTTTGGAACTATTTATATATGGCTTCATGAAGCATGTATGAGGATGCAATACTGATCCGACAATGGAATTTTAAATTTTTAATTGACTAAAAGCAAAAATAAGATCCTTTAGGCTTCTGGATGTACAATATGCTGATTATACTATCTTTACCACTTCAAAAGATGATCTATATAATATACTTAATGTTTTAAATATAACATATAAAGACTTTAGCTTACTAATTAATATGCAAAAAACTCAAGTCCTTTGCCAACCAGTGATGGAAGAAAAATCTTCAGCATTTTTTAGCTTGGATGTCATCAGTTTGAGAATGATAACCAATTTAAATATTTTGGTTTTTTTTTTTAAGCAGAAAAATGAACATAGATGTTGAGTTGCAACACAGACTCCAATTGGCTGCAGGCATTTTTAAACATTTGAAAAGTTTGAGTATTTCATTGTAGTAATATATCTCAGCTGCATTTATCCACAAATGAATATGGTCATTTCAATTATAAGAAAAAAAAAATAGCAAAAAATAATAATACACTAGTGATAAATTTTGTGGTGATATACAAATACATTGACATATAGCACATACTGGTTATGGCATTTTTCTGGAAATAAATTGGATCTACTCATAGCTGTTAATCTATTCTATTGACTTTTAGGATAAAGGCATTAGAAAAATTTATTTAAGAATGCTCCATAAAAATTTTAAATACAATGACAAGTAGGGCTGGAGGAAGGATCATCAGTCCCTTATGCAAATCAGTAATTGGTGCCACCTCTCCTCAAAAAAAAAGAAATTCTAAGGGATTTTATTTACATTTTAATGTTTTACACAGAGGCTAAACTCTTCATATAGTGCCATTCAGTGCAAGCCAGAGTAATCAATGGATGCAAAAATATTTGTGCATAAAATCACCATCTAGCGCATACTCATCCAATATCCCCAGATTAGTTTCTAGCTTGTGGCTTTCATCAGTGAGGAGCATTGGATCTAAGAGCACTGCACCTAGATCTTAGAATGTAATGCCAGCAGCCACCTTTTATGTTATTAGCTAACTATATGACTCCAAAATGAAAACACAGAAATGTTTTCAATCAAGCTCATCAGATTGTATAGTTGTATAGATCTGAACCCAGTTCAGCATTCATAATTTTTGGTGTCTTTGGTTCTTTAATAACCACAGTCACCATAATCCTATTAGGCAGAATTGGTATTAAACCACTAAACATCGTAACACCATTCTTTATGCTTACACAAGCTGTTTACACAGAGACTAAACTCTCCATACAGTAGTCCCACTCAGTGCAAGCTATCATCCATTGATTATTCTGGCTTGCACTGAGTGGTAGTTACTGTATGGAGAGTTTAACCTTTATGTAAACAGCTTGTATATACATAAAGAGTGGTGATCACATTATGTTTAGAGGTTTAATACCAATCCTGACCAATAGGATTATGGTGACTGTTGGCTATTAAAGAACCAAAGACACCAAAAAGTATGGATTCTGAACTGAGTTCAGATCTATATGTTATACAAGCTAATGAGCTTGAATTTAAAATGTGTTTGTGATTTCATTTTGGATTCAAAATTTATAGTTAGCTAATAAGGTAAAAGGTGTCTGATGGAGGGTTGCATTAGATCCTAAGATCTAGGTGCAGTGCTCCCAGATCCATGGCTCTTCACTGATGAAAACTACAAGCTAGAAACTACTCTGGAGATATTGGATGAGTAGGCACTAGATAGGGATTTTATGCACAAACCTTGCACCGAATGATTACTCTGGCTTGCATTGAGTGATGCTACTGTATGGAGAGTTTAGCCTCTATGTAAACAGCTTGTGTAAGTATAAAGAATTGTGATCGTGTGATGTCTAGTAGTTTAATTTTAATGTTTCATTAAAGATAATATATATATATATATAATCATAAATTTACTTGCCAAGCTTTTATGAAACTGAAGTTAAATACAATATCATCCACATTTAGAGTATTGCATATATCATTCTCTAAAGCTATCATTGATAAATTTACCAACTGATCTTGTGTCATTGTCGAGCATAAATAATTTTTTATGATTTTTTATCTTCAAAAATGAACCCTCTCCACTAGCTATACTTGTAGAAAGAGTTAATAATATTTTTATTGCTATGCTCAAATTTGGAAATGAAACTGTCAAATCATTTTCACGAATGTAACTTAGAACATCAGGTAAATATTTGAATTGAGATAATTCACCTGAAAATAAGTTTTTAAATAGACATGGTTCTTCATACAACTCCTCTTCATTTATGTCTTTATTATTATCATTGTCACTCATATGAATTTGTAGACTGAAACATTTTTTTTAAGTTTTTCTAAATCAGTTTTATCAAATTTATTTATAGTTGACAAAATTTCAAACAGTTTGTTATGTGTTTCCATTTGCATAAATCTCTCATCAAGAGATGCAATTGTTATATCCAATATTGTGAAAAAGAAGTTTCTTCAGGTATTTGGGGTGCTTCATCTCGATCTTCATAATAATAAATTTTATTTTTTTTTCTTGTTTCTCACTACATTATTACTTTTGAAGTGTGGCTCTCCTAAATTTTCACATAGATTTTCAGCTGTTTGAAGCAAGGAATTGTAACAAACATCTGTATGGGAAATACTAAAAAATGGTTTTAGATTTTTAATGGCTATCAAAGCATGTGAAATATTTGTTTGAGGATTTTGCAACATTTGACAAACAGGGTTTATAAAATGTAGTACTTCATATCATAAAACAAGAGAACATAGAAACTAATAATCTTTTAAGTTTGTACATAATATCTGAGTTCCATGTTTACTTTCTTGATCAAAATTGTCATCAGAGAATATTTCAAATGAAGCATCATATATTTCTTCTGCTTGATGTTTCTGATTGAAGAGCATTTACACAATTTTTCCATCTAGTATCCAAAAGTGGTTTTAACTTACTGAGGTACTGTGTCTTTTTAAGATAATCCAATGCTTAATAGATAGCATGAGAAAGTTATAAATTGCTTGTATAGTTTTAAAAAAAAGCTTATGGTTTCTGAATTTACTTTTGCAGCATCATTAATTACTAAATTTAAACTATGAGCTGTGCATGGTATAAAAAAAGCTCTGGGATTTTGATTTAATAATTAATTTTTGCCGGTCACTTTTCTTTCCTTTCATATTTGTCCCATTGTCATATCCTTGACCTCTTATATTTTGTATATCTAAATTTCAATTTTGCTGCTTGTTAATTATTACATTATATACATTTTTACCTGTGATATTCTCAAACCCCCCCCCCCAATGCTCTTCAATAGATACTTTTTCATTGCAGGAAACATATAATGATAACTGTCATGTGTTCAGTGTGATTTCTATTTGGAACACAATCTAATATAATAGAAAAATACTTAGTCAATCTAATAGACGATAAACTTTTATCTGTGGTAGCATTACTCAGAAATTGAATGATTTCATTTTGTATGTCTTTGCTCAAGTAATTGCTCTTATATTTGGATTTTAGTTTTTTATTTATATGAGTCTCCATAACTGAATAAAATTTAGCGAGCAATTCAATTAATTTCAAAAAATTACCATTATTTTTTTTCATATAATTTAACTAAAGTATCACGTAGAGGTAAACCTTGTGAAGCAAGATATTTTATTATTTCAATTATTTGTACACATACATTTGACCAATGTTTTTCCTCCAATTCCACAACTTTTTGATTCTCTGCATCAATGGTCTTATTGTCTGTCAATCGGATTTTTTAATTCATACCAAATTTTTATAAGTATTGTGTGAACCTTTTTTCATGTATGTGAAGTGTATGAGATAAATTTCTCCATTGATTATAACCATATGATATAAAATTTGATGCAGAGTCTTTATGATTCATTGGACAAATAATTTAAAGAAAAGCAGAAAACATCATTTTTTGAATGTGAATAAATTAGCCATGATCTATGTATTAATTCACCATTTTCCTTTTTTTCTCTCTAATACACATTACTAAATTTTCTTCTTTCAGAATTCTGGGCATAGAATATGTCCTCCTTTTGAATAGGTCCACATTCAACCAAAGTAAGTCGAAGTTTATCCGTAATTTTAGCCCAATTTCCTGGATCTTCCAGTTCATCAATTGAAAGTTTTGTTGTTCTTCATTGAAATCTTTATTTGGATGTTTTTCATTAAAATTTTCATTTAACTGTTCTTCATCAGAATTTTTATTGGGCTGTTCTACATTACAGACTTGAGTTTGTTGTTGTTTTTCCAAAACATCTTCACAAATAGATGAACTTTGTCTATGTTCATTGCATAAATTCACTTCATTTGAAGGTTTAGATTTTTTAATAAAGTCATAAAGTGCTCCAGATTGTTTTTGTAATATTTTTTCTTTTGCAGCCTTTCTTTTTCTATTTTGAAAATTGGCCAATTTTTTCTTCCTCATCGTATTATATCTAAGGAAGAAAAAGTAAATTAATTAAAATATTATATTTAAAGTTCTACCTTAATTTTTTTAAATCAATTTATTTATTGTAATAGAATCACTAAATGTTGTAAATTTGTGTGTCAAATGGTATTTAACTTTAAATAATATATATTGTGAAGGTAGCTTCAAAATCGCTACCACAACAAACCTTAGCCATCTGAAATAATGGAATGTTTTTTTTTTATGTAATTAGTATCTAAAGATTAAATAAAAATAAATTTTTATTTCAACACTTTTGGAGAAAATAAATGTTTTTATAGTTTTATCAGTGTAATAACTACATCTTAAGTACTGGGAATGATGGGTAATTTACCATGAAAAACACACATATATATTAGTAATACAATTTTATTACTAAGAAAATATCAATCTTGATAATAAAAAAAACCATATTAATTTATATGTATGTTGATAATTGTATTGTGTTATGTTGAATAGACAATGACTTAAATAAAAAATAAATAAATAAAGTATTGTAATATCTAAATATAAGAGGGAGAATAATAAAATAATATTGCAAATTTATGTTGTAATCAGTTTTAGTTTCTTTTTTTTTTATAATGAATCGATATAAAAAATATTTTAAAAGATGCAACGCTTGAAACGCTAGTTTTTAAACAATAGGAATAACGCTGGTATAAAAAGGAAACGTTTAAAAATCTTTTAATTTTTTTGTTCTGCATTCAATCTGAAAAGTGAAGTTTTATTACAACTATTATTTTATATTTTCTGCAAAATGGACATTTTTTTTAAAGTAGCGTCTCAACAAATATTAATGTTTTTCTAGTTAATTCACCATTTGGAAGAGGACTAAAGAAAGTGAATCAGAACATTCTTATTCTAATTTATTAAGCAGGTAAGTTAAAATAATTTATCAATTTAAATTTAAAAAAAGAAAGTATTATGATTTTTGTTTAAAAGAAACTAAAAAAAAAAAAAGAAATCAGAACAGTTGATTTAATTTAAAGTTTATGTAGCCAATATTACAAACAATAGATAGCTGTACTCTATAAATATATTATTAAATGCAAAACCACATATATATTTATATAAAGCTATATATATAATTAAAATATGAGATACATTGGCTAGAAGGCTTAATTGTCATTGGGGTGGAGCATTTTCTTTTATCCACTATGGCCATATGAGTATTAATATTTAACTGTCTACAAATTTAAGTGCCTGAGAAGTTGGATCTACACTAGATGAAAATCTACGTGAGGAGTAACATAAAACTACCTACTGCCAACTTAAATAAATTCAGGATGTGCTATATAAAATTAATCAGGAGTTCTTCAACATCTATAATAAAAAATGCATAAACCGTAAGAACTTTGTGTAAAGAGGACTCTGAAAAATAATTATGCTTTAACATATCGATTCATAAAAGATTGTAAAATTATGTTTTATTTTCTGTTGTATAAATCTGTATTTTTTATTTTTATTTATTATCTCGATCTTATATTTGGGGAAGTGCTATTTCTAATTCAACAGGGAACAGTCCAACATAAGAAAATATCAAGAGAGTAGGGGAGGGGGAAGGTTGAAAAGTCTATTTTCTTTTTGTTTTTAATAAAATCTAGGTGATTTATTTTCTACCAAGAGATTTGGTTCTCAACTATGCACATATAAAATACTTTAATGGTAAGAGGTTTTCCTTTTTTAAAGCCACTGAAATAAACAATGCTACAACATGACATGACATATTTATAGATTATAGTATATGTGTTACTAATAGTATTCTTAAGATATAATGAGTAAATGATTAACACTTTTAAAATAGTATTCTTTATAATTTTCTTTTCTATCATATTATGTGTTGTTTTATTATTATACTTTTTACACACTAGATATTGCATACTATCTGAGGTTGCATTTAAATTCTCATTGAGTTAGCAATTTCACTTTTAATTAATAATTTTTATTATTATCTTGGATATATAGATGTCTATATTATGGGTGTCTATCATGGGAAGTAAGGGTGATTAGTTTTAAATTGTTTAAATAAAGAAATGATAGATACTCATCATAGACATAAAAACTGTAAGTATATAGGGATATATCCAAGTAATTTATGGGCATTTGTAAATATTTTTCTTTTATTGAAATTTTTCTTTTCTAAATTGATTGAGAATTTATTTTATGTTTGAATATATCTTATTTTTTTGTAAATAAATATTATGAAGTTTTGTTAATTGACAAGATCTCTGTAGTTTTGTTGATCCAGCATTTACATTCAATTCAGCATTTACATTCCAACCTATAACCAATATTTTAGACATGTACATATCCACATTATTGTTTGATAAGCATGTGAGAGAATATTAAATAAAGGTTATTTCTTTCTAATATAGATAGGATGTATTATTTTAGTTGTTGATTAACAGTTTGCATAGATACATACCTGTTAAGAGAGTCAAATGCGAATTCTTCCTGAGTTCGAATATCTGAGGCAACGGTTTTGAAAAAGAGTGGTGAGATGTGAGATGAACTGATTTGAATTACATGTAGATTTGATGGATAATGCTTAGGCTAGTCTATTAAAGATAGATGTAATCATGAGTCAGGTATTTCATCATGTTATCTCTAGCATCCTACATGAAGACCCTAGGTCTGACAGTAGTTAGATGCGAGCTTGCTCTCTTTCTCCTATATACGTGGATGGACCGGACTGTTGCATTTGGCATTATCAACTTTAGGATATGAAAGATAGGTGTACCAGCACTTTAGATCGGATGTAAGTTAATTATACATTGTGGACAAACCAGCTGATTGTTGAAGTTGATCTGTGTGTTCAAATGTATTTGTGGACCGGCACATCCAGGTATATTCGACCAACCATTACAAAATACATACATATCTGTGGTATGGGTTGTCTTTAATATTCAGCTATGTTATTAAAAGTTCATTAGGATAATATTTTTATTTTTATAGTACATAGTCCTTTATAAATATATTAAATAATCTCAATATTACCACATATTCTTTCAAATTCATATAAATAAATATACAATAAGACAACTGACTTCCAAAGTGCATTTTGTGCTGTACCAGCACTCACCAGTTAACTCCATGTGTTTGTGTGTTTAATTTTAAAAAAATCAGATATATTAATCTTTAATTGAGTTTTAAAGTTTATATCTGTGCTAGAGACAATCTAGTTTAGTAAATGATTAATTATATTCATTACTATGTTTAGCTAAAGTGGATGGTGTCAAAGATGTGCATTGAGTTAATTTGACACTTGTAATTCAAAATGTAATTACATAGTACTTCTTTAACTTCAAGAAGGAATTCACACATTATAGAGATTAGAAGTTGCAGCATACAAAAAAATAACCATTTGACCTTTTAGCTTTCTCATCTAATACTAATCTTAATTATAAACACATCTTATAACATTCATATTATTAGCATATCTGTTCAACTCAATCATTACAAAAATCAACAATAAATTTTGTGAAAGAAGCCAACATACTATATAGAACCATATTGTCTCAATTACTAAACTTATTTTTACATGCACATGAGTGTTCATGTTACAACTCATACTTTTATAATGTTATAAGATACAGCTACATTATAGTGCATTGTTATATATATACTGTAACTGATGAAATGATGAAGAGTGTAACCTGCACCAATTTAGTTATCAAAATATTCATTGTGTATTTGTAAATAAAAATAAATAAGTCTAACAATACTTATATGTTTGACCAGCCATAATCAAATCGAAAGTTACTTCAGGGTTTAAAATATTTAAATAGAATAAATAAGATTTAAAATTTTAATCTTTAACTTAAAAAGTCTTTATTAATAGGGCATTTAATAGTATTTAAACCATATGTTATTTAACTAAACATATTTAAACTATGCCAGTATTACCAGTAAATATAAGTAATGTTACTACTACAACAATATACACCTTTAAATAAATGCATTCTAATAACACCATGTGATCATATTTATGTATTATTTTAGTACATATAAATAAATATATGAAATAAAAATATAATTATAAATTAAGTTCTCTATACTCAAGAGATAAATAATTTCTAGCAATGTTAATTGTGGTACATTGATCCTGATTTCTTCTATATTAATAATTGTACAGGTGTAACTTTACATGTTGTGGAGCAAAAAAAGTCATTGAAGAAGATTATTAAGCCAAGGATAAAGAAAAGTATGAATAATTATATGTAACAAAGTGAAATAATGTTTTATCTGATTCATAGGTACCCTAGTCTAATCTAATCAATCTTTTACCTAGGTATCGTGCTGATGTAAGTCATAGTTACTTCTGAAAATACAAAACATTTACCTTTTTAAAATGTAATCCTCTAAAGATGTGGTATTATCTTGCTTAGCTTCTACAGCTACTTATGTAAGATGCTTATCTAAGTAACTATATTATATTGTCTATATATAATAAATAAAAACAAATATCATTTTGTTGTATTTTATATATATATATATTTATTGTACCAATATTGAATATTGGCACATATAATTTTATCTAAAAAAATTATTAAAATAATCTTTCGTAAAAGAAAACATAAAATTAAATGTTGAAAAGTTTATTACAGTTTGTTTTCGAAAAAGATAAGAGTCAAATAGTTTTTTATCATTAGTTTTTGAAATAAAAGTTAGAAAATAATTGATTAAAAGGGGGGAGGGGGAGTTTGGTTAGAAAAGTTAAACTAAAAGTTTTATAAAAGGGAGTGGAGTCTATTATTATTAGTTGAAATATAATTTAAAGTTTAAAAAAAATACAAATCTCTTTTCATTTGAATTAAAGAAAAGTAATCTTAAAACTAGTTATATATGTGCGTATATATGTGCGATTGTCAATAATAGAATAAATGTATGCGTAATAAATGTTATTATAAATAAATGAAAGTTAAAAAATTCAAAAACACAGCAATGGCTATTAATTAAAATGTAAAACAACACGTTTGTGATGGCTATTACTAATTAAACAATCTTCCAAAACACGTCAAAGGATTATCAAAGGAATTTCGACAACAGATATTGCCGGAGGATATCGAATAGAAAAACACTTCGCAGGTATAAATAGTAAAATTTTATCGGATAATCAGTTTAGTTCAGAAATTAATTGAATCAGTTAAGTCAAGAGAGGACAATCAGTTGAGTTAATTGTATCCAGAAACAAAATGCAGTGCTGAGCAGCTTTTGGGAACATGTTTTTCTCCACAGCCTGAAGTCCGATGAAAACAGCAAGATCTGCCTGTGAAATAATGTCAGCGTAACAACTTGGAAATCTCCGTCAATATCTAATTGTCTCCAATAGTAATAATCGTGAATGATAAGGAAACTCATCAAGGAAACGTCCCAGCTGGCTGGAAGTATTCATAATGGAAACAGCAAACAAGAAGAAAACAAAGTTCTAAATCTACGTTCAAAATCCTAGGTAAAACATTTGCTTATTTTCGTTTATACCATAATAGTCATTGCATTAATTCGTAAAGCCTCCAGAAACAAGTAATTTGAACTCTATAATCATGCATAAAATGAACTATTGATGTGTGTGTTTGTGAATGCTATATGATTTTATAAACGTCAAACATTATTTATGCTTTTCATAAGATATATATTATAGTGTGTTAATTTAAAAATGTGTGTGTGTGTGTTATATTAGCTAAAAAATTATAAAGATGTTTAAATTTAGTAAATTAATGTTAGTTAATAAATTGTCTTAAAACTTAAACTCTATTTGTCGGTCAATTCTTTTTATCAACTTTTTTACCAATCTCTCTTACAATTCTTTTCACCACTAATTATGTAGAATATGTTAGTGATTACAAATAACTGAGCTAGTCATGGACACTTAGGCATTGAGTTAGTGGCCATTGTTCAAAGTGCATTGTTTATTCTTTTCAGAATAAATAGCTGGCACCCGTGTCCACATGAAACAAAAAAGTGCTTTGAACTTGGTGTTGAACTCAACAGTTGAGAAGAAGTTAGTCCTGGAAATGTAATGCTAGTTATATCCTTTATAGCTATAGTTTGGGCATACTCTCCGAGTATGTTCTTCTCTGCCTAAGAGACCTGTGTTTCGATGCCATGAATGTTGCATATCGAACCCGGTACAAATGACGCCCAATACCGGGTTCGAATATGTGACGATCAAAACACTGGTCTCTTAGGCAGAGAAGAACATACTCGGAGAGTATGTAATGCTAGTTATATATTTTATAGCTATCGTTTGGGCATACATACTCTCCGAGTATGTTCTCTGCCTAAGAGACTGGTGTTTCAATCATCACATATTCGAACCCAGTACAATATATATATTGAGGAAATAAATTGAAGTTATTAAAAATATATATTTATTGACATAATAAATTGTACAGATGAATAATAAAAATACTTTGTTAATGTTGGCTCATCCATTGCTAACATTGGTATGGTAGATGTAAGCCAGAGCCATTCTCTGCACTAGCAGGTTGATATATGAGTAAATACATACTATTTTGTTGGCATTGCCCACCCCTTTTGAGGTTGACCCAATAATGCTAACATCAGCTGGAATACACGTAGTGTGAAATCAATGCCTTTCTAGTAGAATCCGACAAGTTGCAACATAGACTACTTTTTCCATGATACACTACAATGTGGATATATCAGGTCCAAAATTCATGTAGAGTAGGCTCCATGAATTATTAAACAAAAATCTAGAGGATATTATCTTGTCCTTGTTTAGAAGAGCTTTGAGCTTATCGCAAAATATAGCATTGGGGCCCGGTGTTGGTTGTGTGAACTTTGTCCTGCACCTTGTGTACCAAAAAGCATATGTCAGGAAGATAGATAACCTGATAACTGTAAAGTCTCCAGAGGAAAAAAAACAACCCCTGATGTCCAGGATTTTATCCACTGCTATAATGCAGTGTTGGCAGAGATTAAACATTTATTGTTATCCATTGCAAGATGGCCCGCTAGATTCCACCGCAGGCGGTTTCAATGAAGTATCAGCAAGCTCTTTTTTTATTAATTTCCTTGCGGATGTTAGGAAGGATGTTTAAATCTGAAGTGGGGAGATCCACAGGCAAACCATTGGTAGGATAACTAGTAACCAAATCAGATGAAAGATTAATCTTGCGTTTCTTTTCTGTGGCCCCTTTATGCTTATTGTTAGTTGCATTTGATATTGTGGGTTTAGACTTTTGCCTCAGTGGGAATACCATCTCTTCTTCTCCTGAGCTAGGACTAGACACAACCCATGGTTTTCTTTTTTGACTGGTGTTAGGAGTGATGAATGTCTCCATTTCATCTGCAGATCAGGAAGCGGCAGAATCTACCGGTGTTTGGTAAGGAGTGATATTTTCATTAGTCACAGCTATCACTGTGGCACTAGGACTTGGTGAGATGTTATATTTACCTTGGGTAGAGTTAGGTTTCAGTGTTTCTGTCCTTTTTTTTGGTTTGGTTTGATCTTGGTCTATATTGTTTTCACCCACCCTATTACCAGACACTGTGACTGAGCTGAAACCTAGGCCTTCATGCAAATTCCTAGGTTCATTATTGTGGGAATTTTTCGGTTTTGATTCCAACGGCCTTTGAATACTGTTTTGGTTGTAATCCTGATTACTGTTCATTAAGGAGGGCTGATTCCTTCCATGTATTAGGATACTTTTTTTATTTGTATGCTTTAAGTTGAGTTCATCCTGCTGTTCTACATTGTTGTGTTGTGCACTTGGTTGTTTTGAAGCATGTTGCACCTCCGGAACTGAATGAGAAGTCTGTTGTTGCCTACATCTGTGAGTGCGACCTTTTTTTGACCACAAGATGTACATATACGATTCAAACACTCCTTAATCAGGTGTGTTCTTTGTCCACAGTAGAAGCACTGTGGCCTAACCCCTGAAAAAGATAATATCATGGGACAGCCTCTATCTGACAAAACTGTCGGAATATCTGTTGGCACTATTCTCTTTTTTAGGATCAGTCTAAATGTTGCTTTGTTCGAGAGAATGTTGTTAAATGTTTTGTCAATTGGAAGGTAGGTGAAACTAGTCACCTTGCCAAAGGGTTCCAATATCTCTTGTAAATAAGATTCATCTATTCCTGTAATGCAATCTTTTATTGACCCATTTAAAGTGGATGATCTGTTTACATCTACAGTTACTATGATCTTATCATCCAATACTTATAAATTTGCTTTTAAAGTTATTTCTGCCAGCCCAGGTCTTGAATTCGACTGCTATATAGCGGTCATTCGGATGGGTAGAGATCCTATGTATTTCATTTGCAATATTTGCTCTTCTAATTAACTCAAATAAGGCATTCATTGGAAATTTAAACAGAGCACACTTTAGGTCTGTTACCACTAATATAATACTCTTATCATTGCTATAGTTAGCCAGAGATTTCAGAAGGATGTTTGGAATAGTCAGGTTAAAATTTGAAACAATAGTATCCATTTGCTGCACTGAAAGTTGATTTAGTGTAATATTACTTTCAATTAGATCCACTTGAACCAGATCATCTGCATGGTGTGATTGCTGTTCTATCAACTCAAGAATGTCCATTCCCATAGTTTTTTGATTTGCATTGTTGGCTTGGTGATCAGTATTGTGATCTGCAGGAAGCAAGGGTTGGCCATTGCTAGAGTGGTTAACCGACCCAGTTTGTTTTAATCCAGCCCGAGCTGCACTAGCATATGACATAGGAAGTGTGATACATTTAGTTTCATCAGCAGGGTTAGTTTGTAGTTTAGTAAGATTTTCATTATTTGCGTGTGTGATATTTAACAAATTATGATCAAGTTCATCTTGTTTTCCCATCAATAAGGTATGTCTTGAAGTGACAGGAGGGGAGACATTATTGTGACAAGTGTTGAGTGGTGGATGACCAGCTATGGTATGAGATTCTAACGGATATTCAAACGATTGTGTTTGTAAATTATTTTTATTTCTATTTGGATAGTGTATTTCCTTGAGCCATCCCGCGTTATTTCTAGTGCTGTTATGAAAAATTAAACTGGGAAATGATTCACTATCTATTTGACTATGATTAGATAGTAATTTTGTGCTTGGATGCTTATCATCTGGGCTTAATGCAAGGGGATTTGTATATACAGTTTTATTAGCTTTTGGCTTATATGCGTTTATAATGTTCGTTTTATCTTCTGATGTGGAAGAAAAACAGTCAGCATCATCGGCTAGCACCCTCTGTTCACCAGAAATGGGTTGATTTTGAGTTAGCTGGTATGTTAGTATATTTTAGGGCAGAATTTTGGATGTTTGATGACTCCAACTGGGGTTGGATTTAGGTGTATTGTGCGACTCCCGGTTATTAAGTTTGGTTTTGCAGCCATTGGCAGTGCCATCCGCCTTCACATGAACAATTGACATATTCTCAGATATTGATGTATTAAGTATGGAATGGTTTTTTTTCCCAACATTATTTCCTTTTTCCTTTTCATTAGATTCCGGATTATTCCTATTATGACCTGATTTATTGAGATTGTCCGATTTACAATCATTTTCCTGACAGTTATGCTCATCGGGAGTCTTGAAATTGATATATAATGTTGGCGTAATTACGTTGGTCTCTGTTACGTTAGTTCCAGAGCACGAGATATCGGCATTATTGGAATTGAGATTTATATTTATTTCAACTCTGTCTTCTATTGTGACTTCATTACTATTAATGGGGGTTGCCTCATCAGATAGAACTTTAGTTTTATTTTGTTTTGAAATATTAGGTGCTGTTTCATAATTGCTCTCACTGTTTTCAATTATTTCTATATGTTGTCTGTCTCCGCTATCGCTATTACATTTATTAAGAGCCTTAGACTTAAGCTTTACGTTCGTATTTTTATTTGCACTGTTAATTCTATTGCTTCTACGTTGTCACTTCGACTACAGCGCCAGTCATATCAAATCATGGAGAGCAGCAATCTAAAGTGATGCCGTCATTAATTATTTCATTTGACTTTACGGTGTCCATTTCTAGAGGTTTTTTAATCAGTGTATTTTTTTTCTATCAATACCATTATTATTAATTTTGTAGCAGGTTTTTTTATTAGATTTTTTAAAGAATCCAAGCGACTGTTGTTTCTTATTATGATTCGTTTTTTTATACTTGGTAAATGCGTTGGAGCTGCTGGCTGTATCATCGCTGACTTTCACCGGAACATTAGCCGTGATAGGAACTAATTTATCTGTAAGTAAATCTTTGATTTCTTTAATTTTGGGGGAGTTTGAACAATTGTAACTTTTAATTAATTTCAGACATTTGTTATAGCTAGTCTTAATATTACATGAGCTTCGCATGGAATGTATATAGAGACTATTTGTTTGCTCTTCTGCAATAGGCCCTGTTTTACCGCAATCAAAGTGCTCAGCATTTTGTGCAGAGCCTAGGTTCATGATATAGTGCGGGCTTGTGGTTACATTCATATTTACGTTATTTTGCAACTCGTTATTTTTATTTATTTTTCCTAAATTAGTTATATTAGCCATATTTAAGGATTGTCCAAAAGACATATTTTGATGTTGATTCACTGGATTTGGCGCTTCAGTAAGATTGCTACAGCTGGCTGTTTGTATTTCTGCATTAGGCGAATTTCCAATGAAGTCTCCGGAGCTAATGTCAACCATTAGATCTTCGATAACATCTTCAAGAGGTTTTTTCTCTACGACATATTTTATAGTTTTATTTTTTTTTTTTTATGGAAAGGAAACGGATCCTCTTTTTTGGATCTTGTTAGAATACTCCAAGAACCTTTGTTAGATTTATTTTGTATTTTAATTTTCCCATTACTAGAATGATTTTGCTTTGTAGTTTGGTCTATGTTAGCCGTGTTTATGCACGGAACAAATTTTACATTATAATTCGGATTGTGAGTAGCCGAACTCACATCCATTTAGATAAAATATAAGAACCACTTACCTTAAACGATTTCAAGGCCTTTTTTCCGATGGTTATAAATTTGGGGAATCTTTAATAAAAAAAACTTTTGGGAGCTCAGGAAGGTGGTGGCACTATTTATAAATTGAAAGTTTTCTATTTATTACACATTAATACATAATTTTCCGCTAAAAGAAAGGAGAACAGGTGTTATAAAAAAGCAAAAGAATAAGAAAATAGTGTGGTTTTATTAAGCATTTAAGCAGAAAATTCACATATAGAAGAGTGAGCACAGTTTGGACAGGATTTTCCCAGTGAATTTTATGCATATGTAGATATTTATGATAGATAAATGTATGTAAGAATTAATTTTTTATTCAAATAAATTCTATTGTATAAATTTACTTATATGTGTGGGTATTATTTGTTAAAATATTTATTGTTTATTAGTATCAATACACAACATCGTTATAATCTAAAATTCACTTAAAGTATTTAAGAGTTCCAATTATTTTTATCAAAATCTTTAAGAATGTTTTTTCTTTAAAAAAATAATTCAAAACCTTATGCACTTTAATTGTAAAACCACAGAGGTGCGAAAAGAAATTAATTCAGATAAAACAATAAATGATGTCAAAGTTGTCTTCTGAATCAATCCACTAATGTGGTAAACACACTTTTTTATTTTATTTTTAAAGATGCTAAGGGGATAATTAGTATTTCATGAGAAGTGGCATTTCTAATTTTAGCCATTTCTTATACAATTGTTTACGAAGAATAAGTCCATTAATTTTAAAACTGGTTTAATAAAACAATTATCCAAATGCAGGTGAATAGATAATATTTTTTCAAAATACAGTACAGTATTTGTTTTAACTGTAACAGCAGATGACTTTTGAAATTTGCCATTTCAACAGCATCTTAGTTAAGAAGTATCCACCTAACATTTTAAAACATAAATAAAATATTATACTTCAATAAAATTAAATGTACAAATCACAATGTTAGAACAAATATATATATTACAAATATTAAGATAAATGATTTTTATTTTATTTATTGTTCTCACAATAATTAAGATTTTAATTCAGATTTAAAATACCTCTACCTAAATATTTTAAAATGACATTTCTTTATATTCAAATATATCAGAGAAACATAAACATTCATACTCACACCAACACATTTAATTATATTAAAAGTTTGTCACTATTTAGCTGTATCATTATTGTGTACACTAATTTTTGCTTTAACTGATTCTATTTAAATGAATTTATCCACATATATACAATATTATATTGCCCTTTTTATTTTTTTTGCATATGAGTGTTTTTAAAATTAAACCAAAATTGCTACAAGAATTTCAAACTCTATAAAAATATGGGAAGACATCTTAGATTTTTTTTAAATTTTTTGTTCAATATGGTAAATTTAAGATAGTATTTTTATAATAAACCATTACAAAATTTTGAAGTTACATTTATTATTATTATTTTATAAATACCAAATAACCATCACAATATATTTATAATATTTAAATACATGTATATTGTCTATGCTAAACTTAGTGTAATTAAAGGGACTTGAATACAGATTTCCAAACTCCTTACAGCTATCCAATCCATCTTATACAACTGACACACATGACCACATATACGTGAAACAGATCAATGATCTCCAATATATATATTTAGTAAAATGACTATTCCATTTTCGCATCACTTAGCAATGTGATTTGAAAAGTGCATCATGTAAACCCAGCATAAGAAGACATAATTAAGTATATCCTGAGAGAGAAAAAATCTGTAGAAAATTATAATTGACAAGTCATATTTTAAAAAGTGATTATTTTAATATGTTTATATTTCCTTATTTTGTAGAAATAATAAATTAACTAGCATTAAATAATATTCATAACAGAACAAAAATAAATGTATTCCATACCCCTCTTGTAGTAGTACACTCATGCCTTGCTTACCACTTTCCTCTGGTTCTGACAACAAGTCTAGTTAACCTTTCCGTAGATCACTTCATTATTGGCCAAGAGAGGTAAAACTCTGAAAGTTTTAATTGGTCAATTGACAAACTCTTTGATAGAAATATTTTCATCTTTTAATATATATTAATTTTAGTTTCGTTTTCAAAAAGTATATTAATTATTTGTAATGTTAGGAAAGTAAACAAATGTTTTTTCAAAAATATATTTTTATTTGTATTTTATAGAAATATTCAAAAGCGGAAAAATCAAAGAAAATATTACGAGCAAATTACAAGCAATGCAAACGTCATTTATATCCCTCCCAGATTTACGTTATTAAAAATGTTACAAATTTTTTAAGAATTTTTTAGTAAAATCTGAGCGTCGTTCTAAAAATAATTATATTTTCAGTATATTTTAACCAAAATACATGGTAATATGTAAATAAATGCCAGAAAAATATTCTAAAACATTAATCTTTGTTTGAAAATCAAATAAACAGCTTGGGGAAATCTAAACTCTTGACAGGATGTCAAAATTATTGCTATTGCTGGTTTCTTTTTCAATTTATAATTGTGTAAAGTATACAATTTTTTAATAAAACCTTATTACTTTTGTAAAATAACTATATTTTCAGCAAATGTTATGAAGATCATTTATAATATGCATGAAAAATAATAAAAAAAACACTTTAAAACATATATTTTCATTTTTAGCGGTGAAAAAATATTTAGCGGAATCATCAGCCAATAAGCATTGAGAATGGATAGCCCAACCAATCAGAATTGGCCTTCTTTTGTTTAACTTAAAACCCTCCTAGTATTGATTTTTTACTTGTAAAATAATTCAAGAGATGGCAGCATCTTGCAGAACTTTTTCTAAAGTTTCCAATGGGTATAAATACGTCACCATAACTCAAAAAATAGCCAATTTAGAGCGATCCAAAGCCTTTGATGCAGCAATGCGTTGAACCCTATTGAAAGGTTAATATGTTCTTCAGCTTAATGAATGTGTACCAGAGAGTTTGTTTTGTAAAATTATATCTTCATTGGATTGGACATGTGAAATGATTTAAAATGGCATCAGACTTTTTAAAAACTATTTTATGGTGAACTTGACCGTGATTTTTTTGGGAAAGTCAGACCTGTTCATAATATTAAAAAATTATCTCAACGATATCCTAAAGAAGTGTAATTTTGAAGTCTTTCTTTGTGAGAATATGGATAAGGATGGAATACACTGGAGAACTTCAAATAGTTGTGGTGTTGAAGGTTTTTTAGAAAGAAAAATTTATTGTAATAGAAATTAAAAGATAGCATCAAACTGAATAATAAACATATGTCCTATACATGGACATATTTGTAGTTCACAAATTAGTTTCTATTGTCATCGCAAAACTCACGTATAATGTTTATTATTATTTTGGCTTACTGTCTTTTTTCCTCTCTCCTGGAATTGAAATGGCTGTAAAACATTTATGGTTGGCTTCTGTAGCTGATGATATGGTTATGTGTGCTGCACACATATATTTTTCTGATGGTAGCATATTATGGGTTAATCGTTTAGATGAATTATTAAGTGTTTTTAGAAAAATTGAAATCTTAATTTATATTTTTCCAAATAATCAAAATGTGAATAATAATGTGTAGGTTAGTATAGAACACAATGATTCTAGTAGTATTTTTCTCATTTTTTTCTCCTAAGAAAAGACAGATATGTCTAAAATAGATGATAGAAATTCAATCATTTTAATATTTACTTCAACTTGCTAAACTGTGTTGACCAGATTATTTCATATTCAATTTTAAAATTATTATTAACAAATAGTTTTGAAGTGAATAAAAATATATTTCTTTTATGATGCATGATTGCATTGAAAGAGACTTTGTTTACATTGAAGTCTGGTTTGAAGTCCTGACTTGATAAATCACTTATCAAACTTTTCAATTATGTAAGATGATCATTTTACATAGTTGGGTAAAGAGTCTGGTATTTTGTGATTGGCATTACCATTTGACTTACTATACTATATTATCTTGTTTACATATATATATTGTAATGATTTTAATGAGCATATAAATAATTTTATAGCTTATCATACTAAAAATATAACTATTGATGAAACGAACAATGTTATAAATATTCATAGAACAAACAATGTTATCTTAGTAATGAATTTGGACTTGTTTGTTATTTGAATATATATATATAAACATTGTCTTCGAAAATGGAAATGAAAAATAGTTTTTTATATAAATTTATAATAAGTATATATATCAATGTATAATAGTGATTACAAAAAAAATATTTATTTATAATTATACAGAAAAGCCTTTTGGCACATAATTTTATACCTTTTCAGTGTTAAATCTAATCTGTTTTAACTGGTAATATAAAACATAACATTCAACACTGAAAAAGGCATAAAATTATGTGCTGAAAAGTACTCTATATAATTATAAATATATATTTTTTGTAATTGCCGATTATAAATTTATATAAACATGATCACAAAGGTTAAACCATTTTATATGAAATTTTACTTTTTAATTTTTTTAAAGATTATCTACACTTTTTTCCTTCTTGTTTACTTTTACAGTCTTTTGTTTATATAAATAGTCTTTTTTCTGGAATTATATAAATATACTTATTTCTTTAATTCCATCGGAATGACTGAGTTGTTTAGGTTTCTGCATTTTCGTCTTCATTAGTTAACTATCAGCAGGCTTGTCTTATTCATAACCTTAAATAATTTTATTCAGCCAATTATAGTCTGCTCTTTTGCATTTTCTTGGATTATCTATCAATCGCTCTTGTTTTTTTATCTCTTTATTGTTCTGCCCACTATATTGTTTTTAATTTTCATACTTCTAAAAGTATGCACAATTTATTTTATTTTTTCTTCATTTCTTAAAAATGTTTAAATTCAAAAGTTTTTATTTGCTATGTGGAGAAACTAAAGAGTGGGGGTGGGGTGGATTAGACAGAACTCAATTTTTTATTGTGAATCAAAATATGTACTGAAATAAATGTTTTAAATAAAATGATTACTTTTAGATAATTTGACAATATTTCTCATCTTTTGAGCTTTAAACAAATTATTTGAAACATCAAATATATGATCATCATTCTCTGTGCTTACACAAGCTGTTTTTCAGAGAGGCAAAACTCTCCATACAGTAGTGCTACTCGGTACAAGCCAGAATAATCAATGGTTGCTGGAAGGTTTATGCATAAAATACCTATCTAATGCCTACTCAGACAATATACCCAGATTAGTTTCTAACTTGTGACTTTCATCAGAGAGAGTCTTGGATTTGAAAGCATTGCACCTAGATCTTAAGATCCAATGCAACCTTCCAGCTGTAACCTTTTACTTTTTTAGCTAACTATAAAGCTTTGAGTCTAAAATGAAAGCACAATGTTTTCAAGCTGTTTGTATAGTTGTATAGATCTGAACTCAGTTCAGCATCCATACTTTTGGTGTCTTTGGTTCTTTAACAATCACAGTTGCCATAATCCTATTGGGCAGGATTGACATTAGACCATCAAACATCACATGACCACCATTCTTTGTGCTTACATTAGCTGTTGCTCACAGAAGCAAAACTATCCATACAGTAGCAGTAGCATAACTCAGTACACTGAGTTCAGATCTATACAACTATACAAGCTAATGAGTTTAGCTTGAAAACATTATTGTTTTCATTTTGGACTCAAAGCTTTATAGTTAGCTAAAAAGTAAAAATTTGGCTGATGGCTGCATAAGATTCTAAGATCTAGGTACAGTACTCTCAGATCAAAGGCTCCTCACTGATGAAAGCCATAATCTAGAAACTAGTCTGGAGATATTGGATAAGTAGGCACTAGATAAGGATTTTTTGCACAAACATTTCTACATCCATTGATTACTCTGGCTTGCACTGAATGGCGCTACTGTATGGAGAGCTTTGCCTCTGTGTATTTGAAACATCAAAACTAACTGAATTTCATACAAGTTTTGTTTTTTTTTAATTGAAAAAGAAAAAATGCACAGGCCTAACAAAATTTATTTCTTTACATCCTGTTAACCAAATTACTATGTCATAATAGTCATTATTAAAATGCCAAACACAGTTTTTAATTTTATTTGAATTTGTTCTTTCTCATTGGGCTTTCTATTTTTATTATTATTATTATTACTTTATCAGTAAAATACACAGATCTGAATGATCTCGTCAATAAATGATTCAGTTACACAACCTTTTGATAGATTTACTTGTAATGAAATTATCATGGCCCTAAAATATATGTATTATAAAATTGTGAAACAAAGAGCAGATTGAAATATTGTTCTTATTTTTTCAGTTTTGTAATACTTTTAATAAATATATTTTTAATTATATTTGTTTCATGGAACAAACAAATCCGAATATTTATATGTTGATCAATTTCTATCATCTAATATTAATTGCTAAATATATATAGAATTAAACTTGGTTGGAGTGCTTTCGGTAAAAATAACTTGATACTAAAAGGAAATATGCCTTTGTGTTTGAAAAGGAAGATTTTTTAATAAATGTGTTTTACCAGTTCTTACTTATGGATCAGACTTGGACACTTAATAGAGGAGCAATACAGAGACTTCAGACCACTCTAAGAAATATAGAGAGATGCATGTTGGGAGTAACAAGAAAAGATCGAAATGCAATATATGGATAAGAGAACAAACAGGTGTTACTGACCTCATTGAAAAAATTAAAAGACTGAAGTGGAGTTGGGCTGGATATATTGCTAGAAGAGATGATAATAGATAGACAATTGAAATCTTAAACTAGATTTTAAGAGATCGTAAAGGACCCAGAAAGAGATCTCATGTGAGATGGATGGATAAAATAAGAAAGTGAGCAGGGATGATGTGGAGAAGAGAAGCTAAAGATCAGAGAATATGGATTGAACTTGGAGAGACCATCCTGCAGTAGATTGATAATGGTTGATGATGATCTTTAGAAAAATTCAAACATTATTTACTTTTTAAATTCATTCAAATGTCTTACAGAACACAGTTTAATATATAATATAATGCTTCAAGTGGTATTTTTCTTTTTTTTTTCAGAGGCTGTTGGTCTGACCATTGATGATATTAACATGGGAATTGAAACAGGACACTTTAGATTCGTGAATAGGCTATATCTATGTTATTGAGAAAGTTAAAAGACAAATTTTTCTGTCAAATAGGAAATTGCCTTCCCAAAATGATATAATAGTCAGAAAATATCACGAAGATACACACATTTATATATATGAAATGTTAGAATTTTGGAATAAAAAAGGAACAATTCTAGTAACACTATTAACTTCTCTCTTTTTTTTTTTGTTGACTAAATATATTTTTATAGGCATTGAAAAAGTTATTTATGTTATATATGTTAGTCTGTAAAGAATTTTTTTTTATTTTTGATGTTTAAAAATACAAAAAGCTACTATTTTTATGGAAATAAAAGACATACCAAGAAAGTGTAATTTAAAATTTTCACTATTTAATCTTCCAGTAAATGAACATATTCATTGAAATGGATAAGTTGCTCAGATTTCAAGATTTTCATTAGCTGAGGCCTTTCTGCATCTGAAAAGTAATTTGTTATATATGTTTTTTATTTAAATTCAGCCTGAGATTTAACTAAGTATTAGTTATTATGATTTTTATTGATTATTGTTTATTATTTGCCTCATCTTTCTTACCATCGTTGTTCTTTGTCCTAATCTTTTAGGTACATAAGAAAATAGTAATGTCTAGAATGCTTGTTTATAGATTTCAGAATATCACTTTTTTTTTTTTTTTAGATATACTTAAAACTTTCACTCCACCAAACTTCCATGAAACATATAGGAATAAAGGCCTTTGAAAAAGCCAAATGTTTGCCAAAATGTATTTTATGCTGAACTTTAAAATGATTTTTACATGTGGAGAAAGTGGTGTGAAGTTGACTTATTCCATGTTTTTTATATTTAGTTAAAAAATTGATATATTGATTGTTAACTGAGGTTTAAAGTTTACATCGGTAGTAAGGATAATCCTTGGCTTAATAAAGGAATAGTAGTAATCATGAATTTGCAATGGTTGGTATTCAAGTTGTGAGTGCAGAAAATCTGACACTTGTAAATCAAAGTGTAATAATATTTCATATTTTCATTTATATATCAAACTCAAAGTGGATTTAATATCGTTTTTAAGTTATTTATTATTTCATATGATAGGTAGGAATTTTTAAAATTAATATATATATAAGCACATACATCCAGTTCAAATTTATATCTTAATAGGAACAAATTAGAATAATAATATTTAATAAACGCCATTATATAACCCAATTATTATATGAAAGATAAAGAAAAGTAGGTATTAAAAAAAATAAAACCGAGACTCTTCATTCATCTATGAGATAAAGTAATTTTTAAAAAATACTGGCGTGATTAATAAGTCTTTAATCTGAAAATGATCAAAACTTCGGTCATTAATTGTAGCAGTCTGTTTGAAACGGTTGTTATTTATGTAAAACAATGCTAGAGATAAGAATGTTGGATGAGATATTTGATAACTTCGCAATCTTCGTAATGAACAGTTAATTGATATTATAAAATTACATGCTTAATTTTTTCCAGAGAGTTTTAAACTAACTTCTAACCCTTTCTCATATTTTACAAATAACAGCCACGAACTATCATAATAATTTCATCCCATTATACGATTTAATGATGTCATTCATGGTTTGTGACCAGCTTTTATCTCTTTTTATGGTAAGATAGTCCGTTTTTTTTTTAAAAAAAAAAACAAAACACGAAAGAATATGCCTAATTTGAAGCAATTTTCTTCTTTTAATTTTATCAACTTTCTTTAAGTCCTCAGAGAGATCGGTAATTTTTTTATATTATTATCATGCTTCTTTTTTTTTTGATCTCACACTATTAGTGAAAAAATAATGAGATGAGATTGTTTAAAAAAATAAATGGATTAGGATAAGCCTGTTAGAGTGTAATAAATGAGAGGGAAGAAGACCTGACTGAAGTGGAACAAGTGTGGACCGAATTAAAAACACTTGGTTGATTTTTAAAATATTTGTCTTAAAACGGCAGATATTTTGTTTTGCTATTTTAAAAGAGTTAAAATCTGATTGACTTATCTAATAATTATTGATAAAGTTGATTTATTTTTTTAATATTTATTATAACAAAACTTTTGAGCTTGTATCACTACATTTAAATTTATACGGAATCTTTCTTAAATGGTTGTAAATATAGGGGATTTGAACTCAGACTTTCAAGCCCCTTCACTAGCCACATTATCTCATATTACTGATACACACGACCACACACATGCAGAAAAGATAAATAATCACCAATAGACGTATTCCGTGCTAAACCAGCACTTATCAGTTGGTCTAGACTATCATCTCACATACATATATATATAATCAGTGCTCAGTTTATATTAAGATAGCAAATCCTTACACTTTAATGGACAGGCTTAAATGGTTGTGTAATGGACATGATTGGAGCTGATTGATAAGGTGCCCAAGGTATTAAAATGGTCATTTTTTTGTTGCTAGATCTTACAGTGTCAAAATAAATGAATAATGTGCTGAGTTGCTCAGGAGGTTATGCGCTCTTTAAGCATATCTAGAGAGTTTGTCCACAACAGTTCCATAATATTTGTTGACAACTGAATTTTTTTTAAATTGTTTACCATGAAATAAATAAATAAACACCTCTAGAGGCAGTTTGAACCCAGTGGTTTCATTCTTTTGATAACTAAACTCTTTTTTAATTACTTACATTACTCATCTGAGAATCGGTCCAGGAAGTATTAGCATTCACACTCTCCCACTGCTCTATATTATATTAATGGGCTTTTTATATTAAATATGTAGAAACATTTTGATAGTATATCAAATGTATCAAAAATACTATGATAGGCCTCATGCCATGCACGAAATCAGCTTGGACTATGGTAAATTTTTTAGTAGGTGAATACATATATATGCCTTTCTTTTTAGCCATTAGATTTTATTTAAAAGATTATGGGATCAAACAAGAGAGAACTCAGGTGGACTTTAGTTTGAGATTGAAAACTGCTGTTATTACCGCAGTTTGGTGTAGTTGGTAGATCAGGAGGTCCCAGGATCAATTCTGGCACTCAAACTAAAGTCATATGCATTTTTTATTAGTAAAAATAAAATTATTATAATGCCCATTTATAGTAGTAATTTCAGATTTAGATATTTTTCCAAAAAAAAAAAAATAGTAATAATTTTTTTTAAAGAAGAATACTTCTATGATGGCTGCAGAAAGGAGTTTGCTATTAACTGAAAGGAGACCCTTTGATTCCTCTTGGAGACCTTAAAGGAACCGAGCAGGGCAAATTCCTAATGTCCACTCCATACGTTCTTGTCGTTGCAGCTGTTATTACTATGTGATTATTCATATAGTATACAAACATGGATGGGCTGCTCACCAACATGCATTAGCCAGCGTGGTGAGTTTATTGGCTTTTTACCTCTGAGTTTAAGATCAAGAAACACCATGGTCTTTCTTCTCAGTGCCTGATAAGGCAGAATGAATGTTTGTGTAAATGATAAATATTTTTCCAATACATATATACAATTATGACAGACAAAAATAAAACATGGCCCTTATTCCCAGGAGGCTGTAAAGTCACCAACCAAGGCAGCAGTTGGTGGCCGAAGGCGGAGGGTGCTAAGAATCCCCTGATTGCGGACCCAGGCTGCCATTTGATGACGACTTTTTATTTAGGTACTTACAACTGCAGATCACTTTCAAGTGAAGGAAGATTTCAAGAATTAGAAGAAGAACTGTCTTATATTAAATGGGACATTATTGGACTTTGTGAAGTTAGAAGAAAAGGAGAAGAAACAATTGATTTAAAAAGTGGACATATACTCTATTATAAAGGCACATGTATTGGAAATACAAGTGGAGTAGGATTCATTATAAATAAAAAGTGGAGGAACAATATTGTGGAGATTGATGGTGTATCAGACAGAGTGGCAATATTAGTTATACAACTTAATAGCAGATACCAAATGCAGATAATTCAGGTTTATGCCCCAACAAGTTCTCATAGTGATGAAGTAGTAGAAGATTTTTATATGGATGTACAAAAGGCTTTTGATTAGAGTAAACAACATTTTAAAATTGTTATGGGAGACTTTAATGCTAGAATTGGTAGACAAATGAAAGATGAAATTGCTGTATGTAATTTTGGTTATGGTAATAGAAATGAAAGAGGACATAGACTTGTGGAGTTTGCAGAAAAAGAAAAACTTTATATTATGAATTCATTTTTTGAGAAAAATGTTAAAAGGAAATGGACATGGAAGCATCCAAATGAAGGTACAGCAGAATTGGATTATATTTTGACTAACAGAAAATACATATTTCAAGATTGTAATGTTCTTAATAAATTTAACACAGGAAGTGATCATCGATTAGTAAGGTGTAAGTTACGTGTTAATGTAAAACTATAAAGGCAAAAATTATTAAGAAAAACAATATTTACAGTTGATATTCCTAATCTTCAGAAACATTCTAATGAATTTAAATTAGAACTTACAAATAGGTTTCAAGTATTAGGAGATTTTGAACATGATACAGTTTTGAATGAAATTAATATGAAAATAACTGATACACTTTTAAAAACTGCAACAAACATAACTGGTAGAAAAAAGCAGCAATTGACTAATAAAATTTTTACTGAGACTAGAGAATTTATGAAGAAAAGAAGGAATATGAAGATATACAAAAATGATGTATTAAAAAGAATTGAATATCTCAAATTTTGTAAAATGGTACGGAAAAGAGTTGAAAATGATATAAGAAAGTATAACTGTGAAATAGCAAGGAAAGCTGTAGAAGAAAATAAAAGTCTCAAAAATGTTAAACAACATTTTGGTATTGGTAGGAAATTTATATCTGCAATAAGAAAAAAAGATGGAATTATTACTAAAAAGAGAGATGTCATCATGAAATTGGTAGAAGATTTTTATCAAGAATTATATAGTAATAAAGAACAAGTACCTCCTATATCTATTACATCTTCCGAATTGCCCAGAATTTTAAATGAAGAAGTGAGACATGCAATTAAGTGTATGAAGAAAGGAAAGGCTCCAGGAAATGATGGAATTATAATTGATATATTAAAAGAAGCAGGTGAAGAAATAGAAACAATTTTAGCAAAGTTATATACCAAATGTCTAAATGATAAAGATGTACCGGAAGATTGAGATGCAGTAATAATATTAATATTTAAAAAAGGTGATAAAGAAGATATTAGAAATTACAGACCTATCAGCCTTTTATCAGTTTTATATAAAATTTTTACCAAGATAATTACAACTTGTCTACAGAGAACTTTGGATTTCCACCAACCAAGAGAACAAGCGGGATTTAAAAGTGGTTTTAGTACAATAGATCTTATCCAGGTATTGAGAGAAGTCATAGAAAGGACAAACGAATATGAGTTGTCATTATGTTTTGGATTTGTAGATTATGAAAAGGCATTCGATTCTATACACATTTCTTCAGTGATTAAAGCATTGGATCATCAAGGTATAGATCCAGGATATTGTCATATTTTAAAGAATATTTATAAAAATGCAACAGCAACAATTAGATTACATAATGATACTGGAAAAATCAACACTGAGAAAGGTGTAAGACAAGGTGACTCCATATCTCCAAAACTCTTTACAGCAGTGCTGCAAGAAGTATTTTGTGGATTAAAATGGGAAACTAAAGGAGTGAAAGTAAATGGAGAGTATTTAAGTCATTTATATTTCGCAGATGATGTAGTTGTTTTTGCAAATAATGCTTCAGAGCTGCAGGAAATGTTGCAGGAGTTATCAGATGAAAGTAGAAAAGTAGGACTAAAGATAAATGTTAAAAAGACCAAAGTAATGTTTAATCGATTTGCTCAAAATATGAAAATAAAGATTGATTATGAAGAATTAGAAGAAGTTAACAGTTAAAAATACCTTGGTCAGATTATTAATACAGATGGAAACATAATGGAGGAAATTAATCATAGAATTAAACTTGGTTGGAGTGCTTTTGGTAGAAATAACTTGATACTAAAAGGAAATATGCCTATGTGTTTGAAAAGGATGGTTTTTAACAAATGTGTTTTACCAGTTCTTACTTATGGATCTGAGACTTGGACATTTAATAGAAGAGCAATACAGAGACTTCAGACCACTCAAAGGAGTATGGAGAGATGTATGTTGGGAGTAACAAGAAGAGATCGAAAACGCAATGTATGGGTAAGACAACAAACAGGTGTTACTGACCTTATTGAAAAAATTAAAAGATTGAAATGGAGTTGGGCTGGACATATTTCTAGAAGAGATGATAATAGATGGACAATTGAAATGTTAAACTGGATTCCAAGAGATTGTAAAAGACCCAGAAAGAGACCACATGTGAGATGGATGAAATAAGAAAATGTGCAGGGGTGTTGTGGAGAAGAGAAGCTAAAGATCGAAGAAGATGGATTAAACTTGGAGAGACCTTCATCCTGCAGTGGATTGATAATGGTTGATGATGATGATGACTTCTATGATGTTTATTGTTACTAATAACTATATAATCAAAAGGTTTATCATTCAAGAATTCTCTAAAAGTTCTCCATCAAAAGTGACAGAGCTAAGCTATGATCCATGGACTTGCTCTAAATATTGACACCAAATTACACAAGGCTTTGTTATTTAGTAAGTCAAGTATTCCCTGAGGTTTCATAAGAAATGTAAATGTCCAAAATGCTAGAAATTTGGAATCAATCTGAGGAGCTTCTGCTCAAAAATCTGTACTCTGGCACTGCACTAAACCATGCAGTTTGGTCAAATCATTTGGGTAATGTTACCTAGTATCAGAACATGTTTACTCAGTTGTTTTTATTTTTTTACTTTTTTCCCATTTAAAATAACTAATCCATAAATCTTTTAGATCTCAAATCAACTCTCTCACTACTAGACTAAGCTGCTGAAAGAATTCCTTTTTCAAATTATTTTTGTCAATTTAACAAGAGTGATTATTTTGTTTTTAGAAATTGGAGGAGTTATTATAATAAAAAGAGTCAATATTACTAATAAGAAGAAGATAATCGATTCAAAAATCATTAAAATTTCTTTTATGTTTTTTTTGACATAATATGATGTACAACGTTTCTTGACTAATTTTAGATTAAAGTGCACAAATGATCCAAGATTATTATTGAATTTATGGAACCATCTAAAATCTCAGTATATAAAAATAATCCATCAGTTTCATGTTAATTAATTGTTTGACTATTTTCCACTCAAACAAACCTTACAATTTTTTTTAAAAAATAATTATTTATTTATTTTTATATAACTACAAAATATATTTTTTTCTCTAAAGCTAAACTTTCAAAAAGAATACTGAACACTACCTTTCAAAAATAACATATTTAATAAATAGTACAGACATGAAGTGGTCATGGGGTAATCAAAAAATATCATCATCTCAAAATAAATAAAATGAAAATGAGCAGAAGTTCAATATTTAAGTTGAAAATAATTTCCAGCATTAATCAAATCAAAAGTCACTCTTTGTGACTGGATTCAAAAGAGATACATTAGGCTAATTATCTTTTAGCCAATACTAAATTTACACCATAATATAAAAGCAATAATCTGCATGTATATATTTAAGTGCTAAAGCTACAATAATACACATAAAAAATGCTGAGATCAAGATATCATGCTGATCATCATTAGTGCACTAGGCTACTTGGTACTTTGAGTATACTGCCATTAATAAAATAATTATTATAAAGCGAGTAAACTGATCTTTGCACCAAACAAATCATTCCATAGAGAATAATTTGGATGTCCAAACACAAGCATATATTCATATATATATACACATTGCAAATGCCATTATTGGTTAGCTTGGAATGCAAGGATCGTAGGGACTGACAAAATCCTTACATGACCATGGTTGCATCTACTAAGGTCTTTTTTGTTTTATGGAAGGGAAAATGCAAATGATGGGGGAAATAACTATGTACTACTTAAAAATTACATTTCATTAGGTATTAGAAAGAAGATGGACTTTAATTTTTTTTAAAACTGCAGAGAGAATTTTAATGTACAAAACTATGCAAGAATGAATCTCACAATGTAGCAGTAGATGCTGTTGATGCCATAATTTCAATCTGAATTCAAATCCAGCTGGGCGAAACTTTGTTTGGATATTGAGTTATTTTTAACTGGAGAGTAAAATAAGAATGGAAACCAATTAAACGCTAGCAATTATTTTCCAAAAATGCAAAAGTGGACTTTTATCTAATTACATCATTGCGTGACTGCAACAAAAGAAGATACATTCATACCATTAGACTTTTGATCTTCCTCAATTACTTCATTTGGGTTGTAAGATGTAAAAAAATCTATACACTTCCTCACCCAGATGAAGACTTTTGTTTCATCTAGTCAATGTAAAAAATCAAAAAAAGAGATAAAATTCTGTTCTCCAAGTTCATCTATGAAGAAACATGGAAGCTTTTTCAAATACCCAGGCCTAGCTGCTACACACTTTCAACCAGAACAATCACTATACACTTTCCATACAGTTTAATTTAGTTCTATATATTAATAATCACTGATTTCACATCAAACATTGTAACAAGGTAAACAAATTTGTACCCTAATATATCCTTAAATAAAATTTATTTAGAATAAGACGGTTAATAAATAATGTGTCCTTCATTGACCTTCCATGAGAATTGCTCAAGAGCCATTTTGTCTGCAGTAGACTATTTAAAACCTGTTTTATTTACCATTATCGGTATAAGATATACCCCCAAAATTGGAGCTCTAAGAGAAATATAAAAAGCTTTAAAAATAATAATTTTATCAAAGAATCAAAGCCTGTGTGTTTCAGCCCAAGGCCATAATTTTAAAACTCCGCATAAGGTGGTTATTACTTTAGAGGGTATTATCACGTGATAATTCAAATCACATATAAAGAGTACTTGTTTACCAATATGAACATTTGCTGCCAAGCTTAAGTGGTTGTCAATATTTATCTATTCTAAATGCAGAGTAATTGACGAAAAGTAAAACGATGATGAATTTTAAAAAAATGAATCAGATGATTATTGCTTTGGAATTTAAAACAAGTTTGAGCACCGGAAGTGATGGACCAAAATCTGGGGGACCTTGAGATCTCGAATTTATCACCCTACTACTGCACCAAACTGCACAAAACAAACGATAAGTAAAGTTTTATTCAGGCAATAGTTTTATAAAATTATTATTCTATCTAAAAGTTTCACTTTGTAGAGAAAGAAAAAAGATTTCCTAGTTTCTTTTTTAAAGCATTCAGGATGTAAATATTCATACTGTTCAGTTTTGAATAATAAATAATCATTATCTAAATTTAAATAATAAGTAATAAACAATCATTAATTTATCTAAAATAATAAAAGCAGAATTATTTATTACTTAAATTTTGTTAGCGGAAATACATTGTTTTCAAATAATGTACAATTTGTAAAAATATTTTCAAAAACGTAATTTACGTTGTAAATACGATCAATCAAAATGGGCCACTTTAATTACGTCACTGCAATAAAGATTTGTAACTTGTACAGTTTAGGCAAAACTTGAATTAACAGTAAAATAAATTATTAAATGGCTTTAGTGCAGAGTTTGATATTCCCAAACTCTGTAGTATTTTGATGGGTTACGTTAACTGGTTCGAGAATACTTTCTTTTAAACTAGTTAATTATTTCATTAACCGTGGACGTTTTGGCGCAGATCTGTAGGTTCCAGGATCGATTTAGGCGCTCAAACTTTTTATGAACCCCCGAACAATAAGACTATTAGCAATTTTTTATTTCAGTGGATAATTCCGATTTAAATTGATGAAGTTATGTATATATTAAGAAAAGAAAGTTTTAAAATGTTGTATGTTTTATGACGAAATGTTTTTTTTAAATAACAATTGAAAAATATATAATCCTCCAATTGCTTTGATAAAACATATATAAAAGTTATATTCTGTTGAAAACAGAATTGAATGAAATAATAGAGCAAATAGAAGTGTTGAATTATTTTAATTGTCAAATACATCTTACCCAAGGATTCCTTATTGCACATCTCATTTAAAAAAAAAAAAGGAAATCTGCTACATCTGGGAACTTAGTAGTGCAATTATCAAAGAGTTGCTGAAATTAAATTTTAATAATTTACATATAATTTCATATTTCAAATCTTTTAGATTTGGAGTAGAATAAATTTCCATAGTAATGATAGAAGATTACGTATTTTCTGGTTTTAGTTTTACTCATTTTTTATTTTATTTGAAAGAATCCATTTTATCTACATGACCCGTTTTTCAGGAACCTCTAATAGAAGTCAAATCTGTGAGGACAGTCAACAATTTTTTTTTGAGATGATCTTATTCTTTGGGGTTCATTTTTTATGTTTTCTTCTGATTCTGTGTATGGATATTCATTGTATAATGTTACTGTTACAATATTGTGAGATTTTTAATTTGTATGGAATTTTGCTGATTTAAATAAAGAATAATCAAATAGTTTATTACTTGGAGTTCATAAAATATTTGAGCCTTGAAAGTAACAGCTGGGCCACAATCCATTGACCTAGATCTTCAGATCTATCAGGCATTGACTTAATTAATATTTGAATTTAAATAAGTCAATTATTTTATATAGCGCGATGTTTATAATTGAATTTGTAAGCTTTCACAAATTTATTATTTTGTTAATTAATATTATTATACTGTAGTTATTTTTACATTTGATAATAAATATATTTTAAATTTTCTATTAATGTAAAAATTCAAGTTTGTGTCATTGGTGTACAGCAGCTAATCATAAGCAAATCATTCCAATTAAGTTGAAAAAAAAACCCTCTAGGGATGAGTTTTTGCGATGATTATACAAATCAATCTATGATATACAAATATCTCCACAAATAGAACATGCTGATCCATGTGTATCTTTATACAATGTTTTGCAGTGCTACCTTAATTTCTTCTTTAGAAAACTTGTACCTGAAATATTTCAACACCACATCTATTTATAGCCGGACATTGCATTCTATTCTGTCCTATCTTTCCAATGAAAACAATTAACATTGCACTTTTTAAAAAAAATATTTGTGACAATCCTTAAAATGTAAACAGGGTCTATCTCATGAAAACCATCCTCAACTTCCCCATTAAACACCTTTTTAGGAAGTCTTATATTGTTCACCCACTTCACATGTCCAATTCAGCGACAGCATAATTTTACAATAGTAAACTTTATAGTCTTATTGATCAATTTTATGATCAAGCCATTATTTTTACGGTGCAATCCTTAAATAAAACTTTTCCAATGTCTTATGTTATTATTATTGGTAAGGTATTCCAAATTTCACTTCCATATAACAAATTAGGTGAAAATAGTCTACCTTTCAACTTAAGTCTGTGCTTTATAAAATTACCAAAATGGTAACTATCTAAGCTAAAATTTCTGAGGATTTTTTCTTTTATCACTGGCTAATAAAGAGTTTGAATTGTTTAACATTGATTATTAAAACAGTCTTTATGTTGCATTCAAAACATTAAGTATATGAACTGGTAAAAATAGCACAATCACCAGCTACCAGGAAATGGTGATCATGTGATGTTTAGTGGACTAACAGTAAATTCAGAATGCAAGAAAATGAAGTTATTGTGTATGCTTTTAATTAATTTAAAATTAAAAATTTCATCATTAAAACTGCACTACATCTTGATCCCTGTCTTATCAAGCCACCTGTAAATAATTCCAAAGATCTCTATCATAGAAATCAAGACAATGTTGAAGCAAGTGTATATTCTTGTTTATCACTAATTTTCATTTCAAATACTTCACATTTTCCACTTGTAATAATAATACTTCATTCTATCACATAGAAGCTATATAATATGAATACACTTTTGTGGATTACTAACTAATTTTAAACAATGCAGTAGACCTGTTCAGTTAATTGAGTCAAATCAAAATATAAACCATTCTTTTGTCTTGATATTTTTTTGTTTGCTGTCAAAAAAAAAACATGTTAATAGTGTTTCTTGATTCTCTAAAACCATACTAACTCTCTGGTGACAATTCATCTATGACTAGAAGCAAGCTATTCAACAAATTCTTGAAAATACTTTTGCTATATTGATTAATACTGATATTCCATGTTAATTACTGCCTTGTCTATTTCTTTTGTATTTAAAAATTGGAACAATAGAAGCATCTTTAAGATCAGATGACACAACATTCTGAGTCCATATATTCCTAGTATATTATCACTGTATTTTAAAACTTCTCCCTGTATTTCATCATGACCCAGGCTTTCCATTTTTAAGATTACAAAGATCTGTTTTGATCTCATTAAGCATAGATATCTTTGTCCAAATCTAAATGAGTATATCATTAAAAGTCATCATTTCTATTCTTACATTATTCAAAAAATAATCAAAATATTTCTTCCAGTTGTTAGAAATATTATTATCATCGTGTAAGAGAATGTTATTCCTGGATTTAATATGATTGTGATACCATTTCTCAGGTCTATATGTTGCTTTCATTGCATCAGAAGATCTAAAGTGATCATGATAAGTGAAGATCTTTATCTCCTTTGCAGTTTTAATTCATTAATAATTTTAAAGGCTTCTTTCAATCGCTGATCTTTTGCCTTTAAATCTGTATTTATTATGACACTCTATATAAAAATGGAAAGCTCCTCTAATCAAATCACTAATGATAAAATCCTTTTCAGTAAACCAGTCCATAACACATTTCTTGAGTGAATTTTACACCTCAGTAATATGACAATCCATAAAATCCAATCAGCAGTTTTAGTGTTTAATAGCTATTGAAATTTAATGCATATAGTAAGTAGATGCTTTTAAAGAAAGGACATCAATTTTCTTTTGAAATACGATTGTAATAAGTTGTATATTTTAATGCAGCTATCACTTTAATTTTGGAGCAGGCAATCTATAAATTGTCCAACAATCTGTGTTTGAAAGTACTTGCATAATGTGAATTTCTTTTATTTATTTTCAAAATCTTTTGATCAAAATCAACATATCCATTAAAGTATCCAAGAAGAAATAATCAATCTTTTAATGGTATTGCTGATACAATTTCTATCCAATAAAGAATAAAAGTTCTCTAAATGTAATGGTGGAGAATGTGCGCTAATAAAATGAGCACTGATATTATGGTTTACGACCACTAAACATCACTACTGAGTGGCACTACTGTATGGAGAGTTTTGCCTATTTTAACAATAGTTATGAGCAAACATAAGAAATAGTGATCGTGATGTTTAGTGGTTTAATACCAATCCTGCCTAATATGATAGCAGTGGCTATGGTTATTAAAAAACCAAAGACACCAAAATATATGGATACTGAATAGTTCAGATCTATATAATTATATAAGCTAATGAGCTTGGATTGAAAATATTATTGTGTTTCCAATTTTATTCTCATAGTTTTGTAGTTAAGTAGAGATAAAAGGTGGCTGTTGGAGGGTTGCATTAGATCCTAAGATCTAGGTGCATTGCTCTCAGATCTAAGGCTTCTCACTGATGAAAGCCCCAAGCTAGAAACTAGTCTAGGGGTTATGGATGAATAGGCACTAGATAGGAATTTTATGCACAAGCCTTTTGGCATCCATGGATTATTCTGGCTTGCGTTGAGTGACACTACTGTATGGAGAGTTTTGCCTGTTTTAATTATAGTGTAAGGTAAATTTTAACATGATTAGCAATGCATTAATACTCAGAGAAATTCCAAGAATAGGGGATACTAAATTAAACTTTACAGCAAATCCAACTTTATTTATTTCACTAATCTGTCTTTCTAAAATAAAACTTGTGACTATATTGATTGTAAATCTTGATAGCTTTTTGCTCATCAGTCCTATTCAGCATTCTGGTCATGAAGGGTTTGTATCAAGTAAAGTTCGCGCTTTCCATGTTTCTAAAAAAAAAAATTAGATTTATAACAAATATCTTTACAGTTAGTATTACTACTGATAATATTATTATTTCTATTACTTCAATGAATAATCTTCCAGGCATAACAACCTAACCAAACAGGAGTCTAGCCATTTTAGACCATATTTTCTAGGTTCCAGCCATTTTTTTTAATGATTTGAGAATGAAAGTAGGGAGACAAAAAAACTGTTTGCATGTATCAGATATGCATATAAAAACATGATCAGCATATCTCATTAGACAAAAAATCTAAATATTTGGTGATAATAGTATTCTCAAATCTTGAGAGTGTGATACTGCAAATTTCTACTTAGTAGCTTCTATATCCTTATCAATCCATTGTAATATATCTATTATAAAATCCTTTTTGCTTGAATTGTAGTTGATTTGCTACAACACTTCCAGAATTGTATTAATGTAAGGGTCTCAAGGCACTGAACCATAATGTTCTTTTATATCTAATGATGCTAAAATGTGGTTTTTATTAACTTTTTATTTCTTTAATTTTTCAATGCATTTGAAAGAAGATTTTATTGCATAGTTATCAAAACCAATATCCTCAATTAATCAATCTTCTATTTTCTTTGTAGCCTTATAGTAGTATGCCCAGCTGAACTCTATCATAAGTCACAGAAACTGGCCATCTTTTTGCTATTTAATATTTGCATACAACTGCAAAGAAAATAGCATATTGGTTCATTGTGGTTTTGACATATATGCAACAAAAATCTTCCTTCAGTGTGTTGATAAAATTAAAGAAATAAAAGTTTATAAAAACCAAATTTTAGCATCATTTGATATAACAGAATTTTATGGTCCAATGCCCCAAGACTTTTCTATTAATATAATTCAAACAAAAAGGATTTTATAATAGATATATTACAATAGGTTGATAAGGATATAGTAGCATCAACCAACTTGAAATTTTACAAAATGGAATGTGGGTGGCCTATGGGGCTTTCCATTAAGTGGAATAATTTGCAGTATTATGATCTCAAGATTTGAGAATATTATTATCCCCAAATATTTAGATCCTTTGTCTAATGAGATATGTTGATGATGTTTTTATATGCATATCTGAAACACATAATAATATATGCCTGGAGTTTGAAAGTATATCACCTCCACAATGAGCCATAGAAATGGAGATAAAAGTCATGGTATCAATTTTTTGGAGCTTTACCTCCAAAAATAAAAAAAAAAACACACACAAAAGCTCAATTTCAAAATGAATCTAAAACCTATTCAAATAAGAGAAGCTATTCACCCAAAGTCAAGTCCCTTTAGAAAACAAAGTTACGGTTCAGAAATATGAATTTATGCAAGTATGAGGCTGATAGAAAGAACAATATCACTGCTTATATGGTACCAAGAACAATCAGCAAATTCTACACTAATTTAAATAAAAATGAAATTACACATAATGTGCCAAAGGCATGGGTAAGCCTTCCATATGTCCCTAAAATAAAAAAGCTAAGAAATATATGTGCTGACAGTTATAGAATTGGCTTTAGATCATCTCCATCACTAAACAACTTGATAAATAATTCAAAAGATGAAATACCATTGTGGCACACCCATCAAGCAATTTACAAAATTACATTCAGTGAGCCATTTTGTAATTCTATATACTATGGAGAATCATGAATGAATAGATCTTCAAGGATGACCAAGCACATATACTTATATAACAGAGCAAAACACAATAACTAATATAATTCTATCTTCCTTGATAATGAGCTCATTATGGATCATACTTTTAGCCCTATCGTGAAGATGGTTTGTGCTAAAAGAGATAATAGAAAATGCAAATAGAAGGAGGCATGGGCAATTGCAAAGGGTTCAAATATAATCAACAAAAAAGATTCATACATTCTATTGTCAAAAAAATAGAATATATAATACCTCATTTACATAATAAATTATGTCCCATACATAGACATCATTTTCAACTTTATACAAAACAGCATTATGATTCTGGCAGTGATCTGCTGCAAGCATGCTTGTGCAATATAAAAGTTTTGAATATTAACTATTATCTTTTCTTAATACTCGATTATAACAAGTTTAGAACAATAAAATCACAACTTTCTAGAAAAAAAATTAGGATTGAATTGAAGGAGAACATTTCCAGAATTTGAAAGAAAAGAAGTATAACAAAAAAGCAATTGATAGAGTAAGAATGCTGTATCAAAAATAGTGACTTATAAATGAAGGAGAGTAGAACAAAAAAAAAGGACTTGAAATACCAATGGATATTTAAAGATGAAAAATATGAATTTTGTAGAACAAGGCGTTTGTACTTTAACTGATTTTAATGATACATGTAAATTCTGATCCTTGCGGATATTGTGACTGGTGTATGTGATAGAAGCAATATAATTATGTATTATTACTAATTAACATGTAGCAAAAAATTTATCTGTAACTTTCTTTTTCTGAACTTAGAATGGCTATACAAGTGATGAATAATAATATATTGTAATATAGAATTACACATTTTAAAAAATTTCTTGAAGCAATAACATATTTTCACCTTTTAAAGTGATTATATGTCTTAGCAATTGTTAAGAAAGTTTGAATTATACATTTGTTCTACTAATCAATAAAGCAAGTCATATATAATGTGACATTGCTTTTATAAGCTTGTATTTACAAATATGTAATATAGAGAGCATACCAATACCTCAAACAAGCTCTTAATTCATAAGTGTGGTAAGAGAAAATAGGTAAAATCTCTATCCGGAATGTTCCTATCCCCATTGCGGATAGAGATTTTGCATATTTTCTCTTACCACACTTATGAATTAAGAGCTTGTTTGAGCTATTGGTATGCTCTCTATATTAAACATTTGTTCTAATATGCTTTGTAAAATCAAATATCTGTTTTACAAAAGATATTTTACTTTTTTTTTATTGCTGTGATGTGATGCACTGCCTTATTTGGAGTCGGGAATCTCTCAGTCATTATGCCCAGAGAAACCTATTAACCACTTTACTTCCCTTTCCATTCCCCAACCCTAAGTTTTTTCCATATTCTTCTCTATCCTGCCCCATCCCATTTCCATAACATAATCTTTGTCAACTCCATGGCCTTTGTATCTAAATCCCTCTTATCTTTTCCCAAACCCAGCATAAAAAACCAAGAATCCACTTCCTGCAATGATGTGATTAGTACTGCAATCTATCTGGAATACAGGTATTTGATTTACATATTTGTATAAATTACAATTTGCAGTGTAAATTTTTAAAATAGCAAACAAGTATGAATTACTTAGCCAATTAATCAAGAATAGCAGATGGATATCTAGATAAATACATTATTCTGATTAAAAGTGTCTTTTCTATCCTTGTTTTCCCTTGGAGCAGTATTGAAAAATCTTTTCCATTTAGCAATATATTTAAAGTTGTTTTTTTTTTTACATATATTTATATAAATCACATGAAAACAATCTATGCTTATCAACACCAAAATCTTCAATCTGCTAGTGTGACTATCTTTTATTTATATTTAAAAAGTGTGTATGCGTGTAAAGTGACTAAAAAAATGGAACTATTTCTGTATAAAAATTATTTTATTTTTAATAAGTATATAATTCAAAAGAAAATACTGATACAAGTGAAGAATAAATTTGATTTTTTTTTAACATAAAATAAAACAATCTGAATAATAAATAAAGAGGTTTTTCTTGTTCCCCCAAAATTGCAAATGTTTGTGGATTTTTTTATTAAAACAAAAAATGCAAGATTGTAATTGTATAAACATACTGAAACATTCAGCAGACCAGAAATTTAATTCTGAGAATGATGGGAAAACTGGAATTCTGGATACACATATAGCCGCTATTAGCTACACTATTTGTCATTTGTTTGAATTGACTTTTAAGTGTAGAATGCCCTGTCTCACAGGAATCTTTTGAGTTGTGCTTCCAGATGACCATATATCCACAAAGTTCAACATATATTAAAAATGTAAGCTGCATTGCATATATATATATATATCCACACAGAATTTTTATTATTAATTATAGATATTTACATTGCTAAACAATGTATAATGAAAATTATAATTAGTTATCTGCAGGATAGGCTTGTTTTCATTTATGCTTAACTAACGGACTTGACTATCATATGAACTGTTATTTCGTAATATAATAGTTTCATATCGACAGAACCATCTGATAGTTGCACGTGGAGAAATTTGTTCTTTTTTTTTATTTTTTATGATGCATTAGGTAGATAATGATGTTTTAAGATTCATGTTAGTATAAGTTTTAACTATAACAGTCCACTTATAAGCATTAAATTTTAGCCTTGTTAAATGTATTTTTGTATATATATAAACAGATAAGTGCCTTTTTTTTTCATTTCTGGTTTACTAAATGATCCATTTACAATATTCTGTGAATTAAATATTGCGTTTATAAACAAGAAAATATATATATATTTAAGCTGTGCCCCCTGGTAACTTTATTTAGGAACTTTGGAAGTTATTTCGAAAATCGGATTAATGTGCTTCTAATCATTTTCTCTCAAATTCCTTATGGAATTCAAACAAATATACTATTTTTATTTAACAAAAACTAGCAAACAAACAAATAAAAAAAAATTTATAACATGTTTTGTTTAACTTTTTAAAGAAATTTTATTAGGAAAGTAAAATTAGGATTTTTTTTTTTAAAAAAAATAATTCATTCCTAAATGATAAATAATTATAAATTTTTTACAATATATATATATTTTTAAAATAAAAATTCTATAAAAAGTTAAACCATACAAACAAATAAAAAAAAAACTCATTAACAATTTAAACATTAAGTTAATTAAAAGATACTTTAGACCTATATTACAAGCCTAAATGCAAGGCATACATACATTCGTTAGAATGAGATTCTTTTAAAAAAGTAAATTGCCTCTAGTTTGACTATGTTTGAGACACGTTTCTAACGCGTGTCTGTATATTAGGAATGCATTGAATAAAGGAACTTTAATAATTACAAAACGTAAGTTTTATAACATTTTTAGTGTCAGTCTTTGTACAGTGTGCAATATTTAAAAATATGAACAAAAAAAAGTCAGTCCAACTGTCCACACTAAAGTTGTGCTACGAGATATGTGTCATTTTCAAATAACATTCTTCTATAACATGACATTTGTACATTAAGAGTCTCTTTTACAGTGACTGTATAACTTAGCCGTGTGTTCATGATATTTTTCTGAGGCTTCCAGTGAAGTATCATTTAATAATGCCTTACTAAGGTAAAGTTTTGACTTTTTATAATTTTCAATCACACCATAGCCTGGTTCAGAAGATTCCTGAGTCCCATTCACTATTGGATGGCTACACCGTAACTGTGAAGTAATGAGATTATTATTTTCAAGATCTCCTGATGTTTCATAGGGTATACCATTGATAAGTTTTGGACGTTTGGGAAGAGAATGGTCTTCTTCAATTATTAAGCATTTATTAACATTCTCACGTTGATTTTCTGTGGATTCAGTATCGCAATGTTTTAAGTGCTTGTTTTCATGCACTTGATCTGTGAGAGAAAAAGTTGAATCCAGTTTGTCATAGTTTTTTCCAGATTCTGCTTTGTCTGTAACTTTACCAATAAAATTTCGAATTTCATCAAAATATGTTTCATCTTTTTCCTCCAAATCAGGTTTTGGAGAGTCATCCATTATTGTTGGTCCATCAGATTCATGCTTCTTTAAATGGCGATCTAGGTTAGTCTGTTGACCAAAACAGCGATCACATAAAGGACATTTGAAAGGCTTTTCTTTATTATGAATGTTGCGAACATGGCGTTGAAGGTTAGATGATATGCTAAAAGAACGTTCACAGTATTTACATTTATAAGGTTGCTCACCTGTATGAGTTCGCAAATGCCGAGTTAAGTTTGCTGACCGAGGAAAAATCTTCCCACAAAATTTACATGAATACCTTTCCTTAATTTTGTTAATATGTGAATAATGAAATTGTTCTGGAGTTTTTAAAGGATCTGGCATTTCAGCGAAAGTTTGTTTGGGTTTCAATATTTCATTCTGCATTATTGCAAAGTTATTCATCATTGGATTTACAAAAGGATATCGAGGTGGAAAAGCTAATATTTTATTATGTTCCTGAAATGCATATTTAATTTTATCAACGTGATAAATTGGGTCCATAATCACCGAGACAGGTCGAGGGTAAACTACTGGAAATTTTATTTCTCTACAATCTAAATGTTTTGCCCCAAATATGTGCGTCTTGTGTGAACTTTGATGCATTGGTTCCATTTTTCGATGTACTCGAAGATCCAGAGGCTGATCAACATGGCTTTCAGGTTTCAGTTCTTGTTCTGCAACTGGAGAATCGCGTTTACTTGGTTTTGATAAATCAAATGGCATTTCTGTACTGGCTGATGGTTCAACAGGTGAGAATGCTGTGGTTTTAGTATTTACATGATAGTGATGGGATTCACTGCTATTTTTTATTAAAAAATTAATTTCATTCACTGGATTAGATTTTGCAGGAGAAAAGGCTTTTGGTGTTTCTGATGATACTTTAGTTATATTTTCATCAATTTTTTCTTCAGAAAGGTTATTTCTGGCATTACTGTGTTTAGACTCCTGATCGCTTTCACTTTCCAGATCTGAACTTGATGTAGTATCTACATCAGTGACTCCACCAGAACTAATATCTTCAGATCCATCACTAACTTCTGAGCCGTCACTATTTTGCTGTTCTAATTTTATTTCTGAAACTTCTCGTTTACTTAGTGAGCTATCACTGGTGCCAGAATGTTGACTCAAAGGCCTTGTTATTGCTGTATTGATAGTATTTTCACTAATTCCTGACAATGGTGCCACAGGCACTATTGGATGTGGTGCAAATGGTGTTCCTGAAAACAAAGGGTATCCTACCATAGGTGGAGAATATAATGGAAAACCAGGTCTTGGAGTACAATACATGTAACTGGACGGGTGTCTAATATTTAGTGGTGAGATTTTATCATCTGGAATTCTAGGATAATTAAATCGTACACCATTTCGAAGTGCTCCCTCACAGAAACGTTTATGTTTGCTTAATGAAGTAACCGTTGAAAACGTTTGACCACATTCTTTACATTTAATTTGTGTTCGGCAGTCAGCATGCATACGCTTGTGCCGGCATAGGTTGGAAAACTGAGTGTACGATTTCAGGCACACTTCGCACTGGAACGGTTTAACGCTGCTGTGAATATGCGTATGCTGCTTCAGACCGCTCGAAGTGGCGAACGTTTTCCCACATTCGGGGCAAGCGTGCGACCGTGCTCCAACATGTTGAGAGCGAATGTGGCGCTGCAGATTGCTGGGATCCGTGAATAATTTCTCACAATTCTCACAACTGTAGCGACGCTCAAGGTCATGGGATACCTGATGACGAACTAAATTAGATTTCCAATTAAACGTCTTCAGGCAATAGCTACATTTGTACTCCCGTTCTGTGTGCACGAGCAAATGTTGGTCTAATCTACAAAGAAATATTAAAACAGAATTTAGAAATAAATTACATTAATATATAGTAAGTGTGAAAAAAGTTTGTAATTTCAATTTACATTATATGTTTTATTCATAAATAAATACAAAACTGAATATGTTTAAAATATAACATTTATTAAACTAATGTAATTTAAAAATAAACTATAATGATAATTCAGGACTAGGATATCCATATTCCATTCTTTCTTTAGTTTATTCTTTAAAACACTGATAGTCAATATCATGAAACAATTAGGCTAATTAGTCGATAAATTGAAAATTCAGTTTACTTTACATATGTAAAATATAGATACATAGTTAAAAAAATACAACAGAAAAGATAAAACATTTTCTTGCATTACAATAAATCCTTTTTTAAAAGTTTTTATAAATTAATGTTTGAGTCGTAGGAATAAGAGGATTCCTTTTATTCCTGCATAAATACTATATCTTGTATTGGTGAGAAAGTATTCATTTATTATTAACACTCGCAAAGCATATGCACAATTAGCATGAAAGGCTGATATTTGAATGTAATAAATTAATGTAAAAAAAACTAGTTCTGCAAATATATTATTTGTTAAAATATTTTCATTTGAGAAAAAAGTCTAAAACTTGGGCTATTAATTTATATTGTTTTATTATCATTATTTTAGTATTTTAAGAAATTTTTTAAGGAATCAATTTTCAAAAGAAAACTTACAATTGACTTTTTTATTTCTCCTCCCCCCAGTCTTTCAAAACCAAATAAGAAATTGAAAAGATCAAACATACTAATTGTTCGAAAACAAACCTGTCAATGATAAGTAATAAGAAGATTTCAAATTACACATTGAAGTTATAATAAATTAATTTGTAACTTGGTATTATTACATTCAAATATCAGCTGCGAGTGTTAATGATAAATGAATACTTTCCTTTCCAATACAAGATATAGTATTTATGCAGGAATAAAATGAATCCACCTATTCCTACAACTCAAATGCTTATATATGAGCAAATCTGAAGTACTGGCTAGGAAAGTGTCAGGAAAGACCATTCACTTTAAAACACTATTTATGATGTCTGAATGAATGATGTTGGTGAAGCGCGTGAACAATTAGCTTGAAAGGCTGATATTTGAATGTAATACAATTGTAAACACAGCGCTATATAAAAATAAATGCTTATTTACATATGATTAAGTTTCAGTTAGAGTGACATTTAGTAAATTCTAGGCAATTTCACCGACGTCATTTATTCAGACTTCGTAAATAGTGATTTAAAGTGAGTGGTCTTTTCTCACGCTTTCCTAGCCAGTACTTCAGATTTGCTCATATAAAAGCATTTGAGTTGTAGAAATAGGTGGATTCATTTTATTCCTGCATAAATACTATATCTTGTATTGGAAAGGAAAGTATTCATTTATCATTAACACTTGCAAAGCGCGTGCACAATTAGCTTGAAAGGCTGATATTTAAATGTAATACAATTGTAAACACAGCGCTATATAAAAATAAATGCTTATTAACTTGGTATTATGTAATAATTGTATAAGAAATAAATTTATCGATTTCTTACCTCAATATTATTTCATGACCTTGACTGCCATTGTTTAAAGAATCACTAAACCTAAAATGGGATCTAGGTATCCAAATCCATCAGTACTGATAATTCTCTAAACAATTAGAATTATGGATGTCTATATGTCCATTCATGTGTATAAAGGAAAATCAGAAAATATATTACAATGAAAATAGTTGCAGCTAAAGTATGTTTTGTATGTGTCAATAAACAACATAACATCTCACTACTGTATGCAGTTTGTCACAGTAATAGAGTAACATAAAGATCTAATTATTTCTGGATCAAAGTTCAAAAATTAAATTTCAGTATTCTAATGTTACATTATCTGAATGATTAATCATTCAATTATTTTTTCCATCAAGTGCAATTTAATGCATGTTAGCATAATAGTAATTTTTGATTCTCAAATGTTGTGCGACCTCCTGAGAATTTTTCTTCAATTATTATTAGTCCAAATTAATTACCTTTGTAATAGATATTAATATTTGATGGCTGTCTCCAATATTTAAACTGATAACTGTAATCAAGGGGTATACTACCAAAATAAAATGTGATGTTTTAACTTAATGATTTTTATAATCAGTATTATAAAGTACTGCAATGGTGCTGCTGTGCTACAACTTTAAATTATTTATTCAACAATCCTTATTGTTATTTACATTCATTTTGCATTAAAAACTTAAATTAACATAATTATTGATTTATTATTTTCAAAAAAATCTGAAGATGTCAGTAGCCCACAGAACAATTTATAGGAAAGAAAAAGATTTAAAAAGCCAGTGAAAGACCAGAAGTCATTGATTGTTTGATTTTTTGAAAATGAATGTTAATAAGGAAAAAATATTGCATAATTTTGTCATATATTTAAATATTTGCAATTATTTTTACAAAATATTTTCATTATAATTATTAAAAAATAAAATATATTTTTTTGAAATTTGTTTAGTTTTAAAAAATACAAGTTAAGAAAGTTGAAGTAATGTCAAATCTGAAGAAGTGATTGTTATTGTCATAATGCTGTCAAGCAGGTATGGTTCTGAATTTTTGTGATAATAAATATAATTTTCAATTTCAGAGAAGAATTATTCATAGATTTGTTATGACTTCATAATAATTCATTTAAGTTTAAAAATTGGAATTCATTCAACAAATATTTCATTAATTTTCTTTTTACAGTAGTGTTATGACAAAGAGACAATAAACATTATGTCATTATTTCTATTTTATATTTTTATATATTTTTTTATATTTGAAAAGTTCAATTATGATTTTTTAGATTTTTTTCATTTTTAAACTTAAATTGAAAAAAAAAATCAATCCCAATCTATTGGTTCATAATATTAAATAAATGTTTTACCATTAAAATGCTGAACCATTAACTTAAATTCTCATTTGGAGTAGGCAGAAGAACATAGAAATGTGAAAGGGTTAAATTTTTGAAGGTAGAAGAATGTTTATTAACTTATTCTTAATTAGGTGTGAAAATCGAAAAGATACAAGGTCTGAGATATCTGATGGAGAAGATTATATATGCTGCAAGTTTCAATAGAGTTTGAATTAATTGGAACAATGGCAGATCAAAAATTGTTGGAAAATATGCAGAAAAATAAATGTTTTTTAAAATTGTATCTCATTTGATTGATTATTTATGGATAATTTATTAATTATTTACTGTTATTTTTTTTGTGTATTCACAAATTAAAATATATGAGAAAATCCACATTTTAAAAGATAACTTATGAATTACACAGAATCCTTGGTATTACATTAGTTTCAAAGTAGTTCTATACAGTGGGTAAAAGCAGAAAGTAAAAGGAAAATTGAATGTAGTATGCTCACCATATCAGCATTGATTGATAATATATTAGACAGAGTAGTAAAATTAGTTATTCAATTTGATGGAAATTACTAATTGCAAATAATTCAGGTTTATATCTTAACAAATTCTTATTGGGATAAAGAAATAGAGAATTTTTATATAGATGTACAAAATGTTTTTTAATGACATCAAATATTTTAAAATTATTATAGATGATTTTACTGTGATATTGCAAGATGGACCATTCTATGTATAAGATACGGAACATATGTGAAAGTCATGTCACAATACCAGTTTGCTAAACCTTAATCTTATCAAGGCTGAGGATTTTTATATCATCAACCATTATCAATCCACTGCAGGATGAAGGTCTCTCCAAGTTCAATCCATCTTCTCCTATCTTTAGCTTCTCTTCTCCACATCACCCCTGCACACTTTCTTATTTAATCCATTTATCTCATATGTGGTATCTTTCTGGATCTTTTACAATCTCTTGAAATCCAGTTTAAGATTTGAATTGTCCATCTATTATCATCTCTTCCAGCAATATGTTCAACCCAACTCCACTTCAGTCTTTTAATTTTTTCAATGAGATCAGTAACACCCGTTTGTTCTCTTACCCACATATTGCATTTTCAATCTCTTCTTGTTACTCCCAACATGCATCTCTCCATACTTCTTTGAGTATTCTGAAGTCTCTGTATTTGTCTCTCCTATTAAATGTCCAAGTCTCAGATACAGAAAATAAATGAAGAAAAAGATTGGGGTCATGTTTGAATAAAGATAGAAATATACTTCCACCAATATCCAACACTATTATCACAATTAGTGTAAAGAAATTAATAATTGAATAGCTTGTTGCTCTGGAAAAACTACGATATTCGAGGATTGGAAGTGATTGAGTAAATCCATAGATATTTAGCCTCGAGTTAGCCGTTCTATCATTGCAGTAAATCATATAATGACTGTGTAAAGAGATAATCAATGACATTCAATATCCGGGTATGAAAACATTTCAACTATATATATGTTATAATAAAAGTCTTAACTTTAAGCCAAAAAAAAAAAAAAAATCATTTCAACTCAAGCTAATAAATATATATTTTACTCACGTGACTTGTGAGTTAATTGTAGACACTTTTGACATTGTGTTACTTCGATTTGTTATATATTTTTTAGTCTTTAAGATAGTGGTATCTTAATCTTTATTTTAATGTTTATAATAATCAGTGCCCAAGAAAAGTAAACAAAAGCGTTGTTATTATTTAACTTGATGAGATAAATAGGTAAGATTTTATCAGCAACTGAGTAGTTTCGAAACCATCTTAAAATTTTAAAAAGTATACCTTTTAATTTAATATTATAAACATATCGACAAAGCTTATGGAGATTCTATTTTGAATAAGCTTATATACTTTATACATATAAGTAAGAAATCTAAACAAATCTATATTTCAAGAATTTAAATTTAATGGATTTCTCTATTTTTATTTTCTTTAAAATAAATTCAAAGCCTTAATGGGTTTGGTCAGGATATGAGAGAGACTGCGCTTAGCAAGGGAGTTTACTTATTTTGAGTTTGTAAATGTCAAAAAAAAAAAAAGAAGAAAGAAAAAGCATTTTAAAAATTCTTTTGATGTTTAAAAATTACATTTAGTGAAATATCTATAAATGATAAGCTGTATAAACTTAGCTCTGAATGGAAAATCTTTTTTTCTTTGTTTATGTTTTAATCTTCATTTCTTTTTATATTTATTGCATAATCTTATTTTCAAAAATGCTCTTTACTTATTAATCATATATCTAACTTTAATATATATTTACTTTGTATAGTTTTATTGTCTTTAATTTTAATTTGTTATATTTTTACGTTCTATAAATAGTCCAATGGCTTGTTCCGGAAATCATGTGACATCCGAGCAAAATGGCTTTGCTTTGCGTATACTTCTTAATCCTATCATTTTACTATTGCATTAAACTGCACAGGATTTTTTACTGAATTCAATTTGATATATTTTTATATTTTAAGTATAGTATACAGAACGTATATCTTTGTTCATTAAATATTTACTATTGTACTTGCTTATGAAAATTATATTCTATTTGTATATTTTCTATTCGCCGTTCATGTGAAGCATAGAGTTGCAACAAATTTTCTCCAAGTAATTTCTTCATCTAGTGTCTTTTTTAGATTTGCTTCTACATGGTAGCCACTCTAAAGCCGATCTTACAATATTTAAAGTTTTTGCATATGTGAATCCACCCCCATCATGGTTTTCTGTAATAATTCTTTATTTGACATTCACTTTTAACATATCCCATACTCAAATACCATGAAAACAGTTTATTTATTTGAATTAGCCAACCAGTACTATTCGAAATTTCATATTCACATGGAAAAACAAATTTTACATTATTTTCTAAGATTAGAAATTTTGTCAGGCTGATAAAAACTCTATCATTACTTATTTTATTTTGCCCCTCCATTTTGGACAATGAGGCATCCTAAAAAGAAAAACATGACTATGTCTCAATGGGCCTATTATTAGTTTGTATATTTACATCGTATAATAATTTCACATATTTAATTTTTTATATTATATTTACAACTCAGTAATTTACATTACATTGTATAGCAAGTCATGTTTGACTGTTAAATCCACAATCAAAACAGTAGCAGAATTGCTGGGTTATTTATAACCAAACAGCTAAGAGAATTAAACCTATTTAATTTGCCATTTTAGCAACATAGACCCACATCTTGCATGCAACACACAAAATAAGGCAAAAGACTTTTGTTAAAAACTCATTTAGCTCCTGAAAGAAAAGCTCCTAAGAAAAACAGGAAGAGAGTACCCATACTACAGAAACTTCTGAAAGGAAGAGGTAAATAACAGAATACCCAAAAGGAATAAAGGCCAAACTTTCACATTCAAATCATATGAAGTCCATGGGAAACTAAATTTGATCTTGTTAGGATATCTTTGTAGCATAAGCCCAAAAAGTGTGAATAAGAAATTAATCTGAGTATGGCTAAAATTACAAAGTATATAAAAATGTGTTTGGTGATGACTGCAAGATGCAAATTAATTGCTAGTTATCAATGAAAATAGGAAACATGCAGAGAATCCATGATAATTCAAAGTCATGCATGTTTAATAAGTTTTTCACTATATATGAAAGACCTTATAGACATTGTGACAAAAATGCACTTCTATTTAAAAATTCTGTTAACAGTGACACAGTGCCTTTAGGAGCAAAGAAATATTAAAACAAAATTAGAAAGAAATAATTTAATAGTTTATTAACATATATGTGTGGGTAGGAATCATCACGTCATCACATAGAATGTAAATGCATATAGAAATCAATTAAATGCTAAAAGGAATATTTTAATGTCATTATGTTATTTTTATTCAAGCAGATACAAAATAAATATGAAGAACTGACAACAAATAATATGCTTATTCAAAGAAAATAATAGATATATGCAATGAAATGCAATTAAAGAATTAATAACTCTGAAACTGTATTGTTGTTGTTGCGATGATGATGATGTTATAAAAAGAATTTTGAAGAATAACATTGTATAATATTGATATCAATGAAATGCTTTGCCATATTATTATTATTGTTGTTGTTGTGATGATGTTATAAAAAAATTTTGAAGAATAACATTGTATAATATTGATATCAATGAAATGCTTTGCCTTACTAAAAATAATCAAATAAAAGATGTCTTAGGACAGTATTTTTACATGATGTATGAATTTAGATGCTAATATTAAAGACTGGATGAACATGGCATTGGCCTGAAGATGTAAACTATATATTTGTGTTAATGCATTATGAATCAATGGATCAAAACCAAATAACTTAAGAGTCAAATACTTTCAAGTGCATAAGACACTAATATATAACTTATGAGATAGAATTATAAGTCATTAGTCGACTATGAATTACACAAATCATTACTTATTAAAGGCATATGCACTTTTGTTTAATCTCAATCTTAAGCTGTTGGCCTATGCCAAAATATTTGATAGTGGCATAATTTTCTTAAAGGATAATTGATAGTCATCTCCAGTATATAATTCTACACATGAAAATCAAATATAAATATGAATACGTGATTACTGACATTATGTTTAGCGTATAAATATATGTTCTTACACCCATTATATTATTTAAAAAACATGGAGGAAAAGAAAATATTCATCCTTTAAGATTGGTAATTAAAGAATGAATTAATTAGATTTAGTTTGTGATGATATAAAGTCAATTGAGTAATGATTATCCATGGATGAATTTTATGTTGATAATAGTAAAGATTGCCAATGGTATAAACTAGAAGTCATGATACTTGATACTTGTCTATTCCAGTGGAAGTTGCTCAGTTTAATACCCATTATGAATAATTAGAAATTATGTTAATGTTAAGATTTCGTTCTATTTGTTTTTGTTTTGTGCTTAATTAATTATTCTGTGCTTTTTTATATTCAGCATATAAGTTGCCTGTATGCAATTCAATAAGAAAGATAAAGAAAGGACCAAGTTTGAATAAAATAAAATGATCTTTGATAAAGAATCTTCATTCATAACTGATTGGATCAGACATGGCAACAGTAAGATATTGCAGGCGGAAGAAGGAAAATCAATGGAATCATCAAGCAATGATAAATTTGATTGTATATTAATGTTAGCATTTATCTAGAATATCGTCATTTTCAACCATTATTGATCATAGTCTCTCCAAGTTCAAACCATCTTCTCTGATCTCTAGTCTCTCTTCTGCACATTATTCCCACACTCTTATTTTTATCTATCCATCTCACATGTGATCTCTTTTTAGGTTTTTTAGAATCGCTTGGGATCCAGTTAAAGATTTCAACTATCTATCTATTATCATCTCTTCTAGCAATTTGTCCAACCCATTTCCACCTCAGTCTCTCAATTCTTTTAATGATGTCAACAACTGTTTGTTTTTTCACCCATGTATTTCATTTTCAATCTCTTCTTGTTACTCCTAATATGCATCTCTTCATACTTCTTTGAGTGGCCTGAAGTCTCTGTATTGCTTCTCTGTTAAGTGTCCAAGTCTCATATCCATAAATAAGAACTGGTAAAACACATTTATTAAAAACTCTCCTTTTCAAATATATGCATAGGCATATTTCTTTTTAATATTAATTTACTAAATGCACTCCAAGTTTAATTTTTATGATTAATTTCACTCATTATATTTTCATCTGTAGTAATAATCTGACCAAGGTATTTATAGTTGTTAACTTTTTCTAACTCATCATTATCAATCTTTATTTTCATCTTTTGAGAAAATTCATTGAACTTTATTTTAACTTTTTAACATTTATCCTTAGTCCTACTTTCTTATTTTCATCTCGTAACTCTTGCTACATTTCCTGAAGTTCTAAGGCACTATTTGCAAAACTAACTACATCATCTACAAAATCTAGATGACTTAAATAATCTCCATTTGCTATCATTTCCTTAGTTTCTCATTTTAATCCATAAAATATTTCTTGCAAAACATCTGTAAAAAGTTTTGTAGATATGAAGTCACCCTGTTGTATACCCTTCTCTATGTTAATCTTTCTAGCATAATTATGCAATCTAATTGTTGCTATTGCATTTATGCTTTAATACTGAAGAAATGCTTATATAATCAAATGTCTTTTCATAATCTACAAATCCAAAGCATAATGGCAACTCATATTTATTGAACTTTTCTATAACTTCTCTCAATACTTGGATATTATCCACTGTACTAAAACTACTTCTAAATCTAACTTTTTCATTTGTTTGGTTAAAATTCAAAGTTTGCTGTAGATGAGTTGTAATTATCTTGGTAAAATTTTGTATAGAACTAGTAAAAGACTGATAGAGTCTTCTTTATCACCTTTTTTCAATATTAATATTAATACTGCATTCTTCCAACCATCTTCTTTATTTTTATCATTTATACATTTAGTATATAACTTTGCCAAAAAAAGTTTCTATTCTTCACCTGCTTCTTTTAAGATATTTATTATAATTTCATCATTCTTCATAAATTTAATTGCATATCTTACTTCTTCATTTAAAATCCTGGGAATTCAAAAGATATAATAGTTATAGGAGATACTTTTCCTTGTTCTTTATTACTATATAATTCTCGATAGAAGTCTTCTACATATTTCATGATGTCATTTTTCTTTTTAGTAATAGTTTCATTTTTTTTTATTGCAGAAATAAGTTTCCTACCAATACCAAGATTTGTTTTACATTCTCGAGTATAACTTTCCTTGCTAGTTCACACCATTTCATAAAATTCTAGATATTCAATCCTTCTTATCACATTGTTTTTATATAGTTTCATATTCCTTTTTTTCTTCATAAATTGTCATCTTATACTAACTATCTTTGTTGCAGTTTTTAAAAGTGTATCAGTTATCTTCCTATTGATTTCATTCAAATGTGAATCATGTTCAGAATCTGTTAATATTTGAAAACAATTTGCAAATTATAACTTAAATTCATTGGAATGTTTCTTAGGCATGTCAACTATGAATATTGTTTTCCTTAATATTTTTTTGTCTCCCTAGTTTTGCATTAACGTATGTATATCTTATATCTCACTAATCAATGATCACTTCCTGTGGTGAATTTATTTAGAACATTACAATTTCAAAATACATATTAGTCAAAATACAATCCAATTTTGCTGCAACTTCATTTAGATGCTTCCATGTCCATTTTCATTTAGCATTTTTCTCAAAAAAAGAATTCATAACATAAAGTTTTTCTTTTTCTGCAAATTCTACTAAGTCTATGCCTTCTCAGTTCTATCACAATAACTAAATTTACCTATAGCACTTTTATTTTTCAATTATGTACCAATTCTAGCATCAAAGCCTCCCATAACAATTTTAAAATATTGTTTAGGTTTCTCTAAAGCCTTTTATACATCCATATAAAATCCTCTTCTTCATCACTATGAGAACTTGTGGCATAAACCTGAATTATCTGCATTTGGTATCTGATATTTAGTTGAATAACTAATCTTGACTCTCTGTCCGATATATCTACACTATGTTGTTCTTCCATTTTTTCTTTATAATGAATCCCACTCTACTTGTAATTGCAATGTTTGTACTTTTGTAGCACAATACATGTTTGTTTTTAAAATCAATTGCCTCTTCAACTTTTCTTTTAATTTCATGAAGTCCAATGTTATTCCATTTAATATGAAACAGTTTTTTTTTCCAATTCTTGCAATCTTGAAAGTGATCTGCAGTTATAAGTACATAAAAGGCCATCATCAAATGGCAGCCTGGGGCTGCAATCAGGAGAGTCTTAGCACCCTCTGTCTTCAACCACCTACCATTGCCTTGGCTGGTGAGTTTACAGCTGTCTGGGATTAAGAGTCATGATTTATTCTTGTCTATCATGATTGTATATATCTATAAGGAAACAAAACTACTAAGTTCTCTAAATTTCTAATTATTTGATTAAACAGCTTTTTTCAATTAACAATCTGAAAAAGAAACACAATATTGAAATTGATTTTGTAAAATAGAATACTCTTGAAATTGTAATACAGAAATGAACAGTTTGAGTAGTGTGCATGGATACATATAAAGCAGAAATATGTATATATATATATGAATTCATTTATGAATATATGCTATACTTATGTATACATAATGATGATCTTTTCACATTGGATACCATCAAATCACTATGGACCCAAACTAGGTCTTATATATATATATATATCTAGATTATCATTGAGGACCTAAATTAGGTCTTGTATAAGACCTAAATTAGGTCCATAGTGATTTGATGGTATCCAATGCGAAGAGGTCATTATTGTGTATACATAAGTACAGTGGTTACCCAGTCATTAAAGCATATATTCATATATATATATATATGGATTATATCATATCCATGTGCACACACATTAGCTTAATAGCTTATTTTAAAACTAATTACTATTCAAACTATCCATTTCTCTATTACAGTTTCAAGAAGATTCTATTTATAAAATCAATTTCAATATTTTGTTCCTTTTCCAGACCTCCATAACATTAAAGAACTTAGTAATTGTTCTTAAAATTATATTTCCTATAGCAGTAGTATATAAAATTAAGTGTTTGTAAAGATTGCCTTACTTACCTCACCTGTTCAATAAATAAAGAATGTGGGGTGACAATCTGGTTACTTGAAAGGCTACTATCAATAGTCTCAAGACAAATCTTGTCTCCCATTTTCCTTGAAAACATAGTTTGTAATGAAATTTTTAATTAATATATGCTGAATTAAAAAAATTGCCCTTTTCTTTTAAAAAAAGCTAACTTTTAAGTCAAAGAATAAAAAAATCTAAATAATCCACTAGGGTGCAACACCTCTCCAACTTCTGCATGGTTTGGTATAGAGATAGAATGATAGTTTCTGGAGCCCAAGATCCCATGAATTGTGGCCAGCTTTGTCACTTTTTTTTTTCTAAAAAAATTTTATTTAACGAATTTTAGTGTGATTTATAAGTTACAATAAAGTGTACAGGTTTGTATTGGGACTTTGATCTGTGGGGTGTTTTGATTGTTTATGTTCCCCAGTAGGGACCATCTCAATATTCATACAGTTCTCTTTTATGGGTGATGTTTGTCTAACATTGAATCACAAGGTTGGGCATATGCTATGAATTGTATCTTGTGGGTATTTAGAGATAAGATGTTCTTATGTGCAGTTGAGTTGTTGCTTATACTATTGCTGCGATGTTGGAGTCTCGAAGAGTTTCCAAGTGATGTCAATAGTGTTGTTGGAGGAAAGCATTTAATCTCTTTTCTTTATTTTGGTAATGGTGTTGGTGAAAGTGAGAGCCAGTTTCGACATGAATCTTCAATGGCTAGTTGGCAGTGGACCAGCCATAATGAGAATGTGAGGAAAATGGCAAATCGGATCCAGGTGAAGGTTTTTGTGCCTAGGCATCTTTGAATAGAGGTGATCATGTGGTTTATTTTAGAGCTAGCATAAATTAACTGTTTAATGCAGTTGTACTTAGGGATATGTTAATGATATGGTCAATCATTTCCTTTTCTCGCTGACAGAACTGACCTTGGGGATTTAGGTTGCCATGGCCTCTTCTGTATACTAGAAACCATCTAGTGGGAAGTGCATTTAGGTTTAATTTTATCACCAAGTCAAGATATTTGGCTTTCATGCTCCAGAGCCTAAATTGGGAGATGATTTTTTTGTTTGTTGTTTTAAGTCTGCAATCCTGTTCTTGGCTGCATGGGTATTGTAGGCTATAGGTTACCCAGTAAGTTGTTTTGAATTATATGAGGGTGGATTTGTTTTAGTTAGGTTGGAGTAGTAGACTGAGAGGGATAAGATCCGGTCCTGTTTATGTGGTGGTGATCGATCTGCATGAGGGGGGGGTATTGGAGCAAATTTTAGATTGTCGAAAGTTTGTGGATGAGATTATGAATTTTTTGGAGGGTGAAAGTTGTGACTGCATGGAGGGACAATACATTGAGCTTACATGGACAGCACATCCTTTCAATGCTAATGGTGACCTCTTACCACCCCAAAATTTTTTAGAGCACATTGAGTTAAGTTTGTTTTCAAATTTTTTTGTTAATTTAACGATGGGTAAGTAATAGTTGATTTTTGAAAAAAGGACTTTGTTCACTATAGTTATCTTTCCATGCAGTGAAAGGTATATTTTGGAGAGAGATGTTGTTAATTTATTAGCTGAATTTAATGTCATTTTGGATCAGTACGGTGATGGTGGCTGGGGGTTTATAAAATGGTATCCCAAGGAAGTTTTGCGGCTCACCAAGAAAGGTGCTGTTGATTCTTTTTCCAGTTGCAATATTCCATGTCGCCAATTTTTGGAAGTTTAGAAGTGTATTTGGTTAGGATTTGATAGAGGAGAGGAAGGTATTTGTGCAAAGGTAATATTATAAATATATTAAGCGTGTATGCCAGTACTTCTATCTCTTTCTTTAGATGGGGCACATAGACACCAGGCAGCTACCTTTGGATATCAATAAGGAGAGGGTTAATGTATGCTGCAAATAGGAGAGCACTGAGGGGAGAGCCCTGTGGTATGGAGAGTGTAGGTTTGAAGCAACTGGAAGTGTTCCCATTTAGAGATATTTGGTGATTACTGAGAAGGTTGTCAATGATTTGGAGGAAGGGTTTGGGTATGGAGTATTCTGTTAGCATTTTGAGGAGAATGTTGGTTCTGACAGAATCAAACGCCATGGCTATGTCAAGTTGTATAACACTTGGTTTTGACTCTGTGTGTGTCCTAAAGTAGTCAACAACGGTTTTAACTTGGGCCATGGCTAGGATGGTGGATGAGCCTTTTTTACATATTGTGCATTGGAAATGTGTTTTAGTATGCATTCTTGGATTGAGTCTTTTATAATGGATTCTATGATTTTTATCATGGGGGGGGGTCATTGAAATTGGTCAGAGACTTGTAAGTTCTGTTGGAGCTTTGCTCTTTTTGAGGAAGGGAACCATGGCTATAGGGTAGAGGTTTGGAATGTTTTTTCTAGGGGGGGTCATTGAAATTGGTCAGAGACTTGTAAGTTCTGTTGGAGCTTTGCCCTTTTTGAGGAAGGGAACCATGGCTATAGGGTAGAGGTTTGGAATGTTTTTTCTACCCTTGGCCAGATATTCAATCATTTGTGCTATTATTGGAATAGCAAACTGGCTAAGGTGGGAGTTGAATGCCTAGGTGGATTCTGTCTAGAAGTGATGCTATTTTGTTGGGTATTATTTTATGCATGATATTGTGAGGATCTGCGGTTTTGGGTTCATTCCAGGTGGTTGTTGGTGATTATGGTTCATCTTGTAGGGTCTTGGAAGTGTTGTTTGATTCCCTTTATCATTCATGGCCCAATCCAGGATTGACCTTTGTGAGTGATCATGGTATGTTTTTGTTTTTTGAGGTTCCAAGAACCCAGCAAATATATCCTCAAGTCCAATAGTGCTGAGACTCCAGGTATAGCTTAGCTCTTTTCATGGAGAGGTATTCGACAAGTTTTATTTGTTAACTTTTGTATTGAAGTTTGAGTGCTATTATGTTTTTGATGTTGGATGTATTACTTGGGATTTCACTGAGTTTGGTGTTTATTTTCATTAAATCTCCCAGTAATTTCATTGGACCTTTGAGTTTCCGAGTGTAATTGCTAATTAGAGATCGCAGGATCTCAATGAACAAAAAAACCAAGCGACCTCTATGGCAGTTACGAAGATTTTTATTTTGTGTAAGTAAATGTAAGCTTCAGAGATAATAGCTTCTGTTGCTGTTGTGCGCATGATTATATGTATTGTTTGTGAGCTGGATTCTCCGATGTATAAAGTCTTGTCTATTGTGATATCGATGAGTTGTGCAACGTGATCTGAGAAGGATGTGACTTGTAGTTTTGCTTCAATTTGAAAATATAGCTCCGGAGGGTAGTAGAACAGATCGATCAGAGTTTCTATTATTTTTGAGTATAGAAGGAGAAAAATCCTGGGGGTAGGAATCCATCCCCCACATGAGCGTTTTGCTAATTAGGTGTAGGTATTTGTTGTTGAAGTTGGTGTAACAGTACTCTAACCTGACCTGCTATGTGGCCGCTAGAGGTGCTGTTTGTGTTTCAACACAGAATATACAGGGTAGGGGCCTCAAAAGCAGATGACACTTTTCCCGCCACTAGGTGGCGCTGTTCACCATGCGTACACACAGGAACCTTCCACAAGCTAACTGGCAGCTTACATCGTCTGCTACCAAGAACCTAGGTGGCGCTGATTGCTGTAAACACATCTAGCTTATGTGTCGTCTGCTATCAGAAACTACCAAGATTCTAGCCCATTACGTGGCACTGTTTCTCCACGTTTCACACGGTAAAAACAGCAAGCTCTAAATGCCTCCTTGCTAGCATTTATGAACATAGTACTTAAAACATTCAGGGCCTATAATGTACAGGGGTGAATAATTTATAAGTCATAACTATTTAAATATACGGTCAAACGTAATAGTTTTACATTCTATTTCACCATTTCATGAATCGATGTATTTTTAAATTATGACTTTGTAAAAAGCGATCTGTTTTTTTAATTATTAACTCTAAAAGTGTTTTTTTTTTTGTAAATAAAACAAAACGTAATTTTTATGACAATCTAAAAATCGGTCTGTGTTTTTTTTTTTTTTTTTTAAAAAAAAAGCTAATTTTTTTTCCTACGGCAGTATTTCTTTCAAAACTGCATTATTTTAAAAGATTATTGTTTGTACAACTTTTTTTTTTTACACTTTCAATTAATATTTTCAATAAATTTTAAAGTAATATAAATTATATTTCGGTTTATAGATTACTATTTCGAAAAATAAAGTGTTATTTGCATGCTGGGTATACCGCGTGCTTGTTACTCGCAAGCAATAATTCGAAGATCTGTTTATCAAAACTTCCTTTCACAATAATATTCATGGCATAAATATTAATTGAAATTGTATTTAAAATTTTAGAATCATTTTAATAACTAAAAATGTCATATACTCCCAAGGAAATTTCAAAATAATAGGTTTAATAAGTACCGTATGAGAAAAGTAAGATATTATACAGAGTCAAAAAAAAAAGATTTAGAGCAAAATATATATACATTTAATATCTTTATTGATGGTTGGAATTTAAAAAGTTTCTTTCAAAACTGATGCTCGTGTTAGGCTTGTATACTGTTAAAATTAAAACTATTAGTCCTCATAAATAATTTGGAAGACATTGCCTGTCAAAATTGGATGATCATTGAAAATTATATATGATCTTAATAGCCTAAAATTCAGAAGCCTGATAGTACTGTCTTTGCCAGTGCACTGTTTCTTTCTTTCATTATTGATACATAAGTAAGAACAGGTAAAAGACATTTATTAAAAATCTTTCTTTACAGACACGTAGATATATTTCCTTTTAGTATCAAGTTATTTCTACCAAAAGAACTCCAACCAAGTTTAATTCTATGATTAATTTCATCTATTATGTTTCCATCTGTATTAATAATCTGACCAAGGTGTTTTGTAACTGTTAACTTTGAGAACATTTCTAAATCAAAATTTTTCCATTGATAATTAAGATTTTTTGATTCGGAATCTGATTCTTTTGGTTCCAAAGAAAATATTAAATTTTTTATGAATTAATTTGTGATCCATGCAACATTGTTTGTCACCCTCTTGCAGATTTTTAAAACTGTTTTCGCTATTTACGATACTTTAAAAGTTTGAATTTGCTTTTTTTGAACTCAGTTTTCTTTGTTATTTGACCAGAGTTTTTTTGTGAGCTATTGCTAAGGTTAGAATTTGGTGTATTATGAGTATGTTGATCATTAATTGGGCTTTTAAAATCATTTGTGTTTGGGTTGAAGGTTGTGTCACTATGTCTATTTTCATCACAATTGGTTCTAATAGGACTATTTACGGTTTCAGAATTATGCTTGCCGGTGGCAGATCCCAGGCTTTTTTGCCCACCTATGTTTAAGTAATTTTAAGCTCACTTACCTACTGCCTTGAGTTGTTTTAACAATCCAACTTCCAGAAATCTAATAATTACTTGGATTATTTTCTCACTCGATTTACAGGGTTGCTGAAGAATATATGCCATTAGGTGACTCTGAGCTTTGTCACTTCTGGTCAAACTCAATCATCCTACAAACTCCTGAGCAATAACCATCCCATCATCATCATTATTATTATGATGATGATGATTATGATGCTCTGAATGTTTTTGTGCAATGGTATAGTGGTGAACTATGAACCTTAAGATTCAGTGAATGACATCCAGTTCAGGCAGTTTTGTCACACAAACTTCTTATGAACATCCAAGCAATAAACCATTCAATTATTATTTTCTCTGACAGTCCTTTACAGAAAAACATTGAAGGAGAAAGTATTACTCTGCCATGTTTCATCTTGTCCGTAATGCGCTAGTCCAAATTCAATCTTATCTTGATCAGGTTAAGAATTTATTGCCATGGACCAATGTATGTACAAATAGATAACATACACTAATGGCAAGAACAGGCCAATAGGCAATGATGCTCATTGAAACTGATTACTGTCACCATGGATGGAGACCTAGTCATAAATAGTCTATCCATTTGGAGCAATAACTATCAAAGCTGAACAGCAATGCACTGGTTGTCCACTATATGGCTAATGCCATAAGGTGAATCCACATTCAGGATTAGAAGCTGTTAGAAACTAAATCAGACATGAGGCAAGTTGTCATAGTACAACTGGAAGTGTTACTGTATCTACTCATGAGGCAGGCTGTCACAAAACATCTGGAAATAGTATATAAATCTATAAGGTCTCTTCAAGTCCCTTTTTTCTATAGTCGTATGGTAACTAACTCATCAATAGTACTAATTGCCTATTTTTGGCACAAGAAGTTTTCCATTCTCGTTTTATCCTCTAACTAAGCCTATCTAGACAGCAATTTATTGACAATATTAGATAAATAATTGAATTGGCTATAAATCAACCTCCTGGGAAAAAAATTGATTAGAATTTGGGAGAAAAAATTAACTTTACCAAGCTGAGATTAAACTCAGGTCATGTCTAGATTTGCAATGGATCTTTTCAGAAGCACAGTACTATTAGAGTAATTCATAGAAAAGTAAACTAAGTAATTAAATAGTTTTTTTTTTGGTAATTCACAATAAGTTTGAGCAGGAGAAACAATAGGTTTATAGAGTTAGGCCAAAATACAGGCAAACCTGTAGAACTATATTGAACATATATTATTTTCTCAATGCAGTTTACAGAAAATGATTGATATAATCTTCACTTTTGTCAGGGTTTTTATTTATGTAGAATATTATATTATGTTGGTATATTTTGGATAAGTTCAGGAATTCACATCTAAGGATAAAATACATATATTTTTCCTTTAATACCTTTTTACAAGCTGTCAATGAAAAAATTATTATAAACAACTGGTTGTATAATATTTAAAATTTTAAAATGCATTTGCTTTGGAAGATATTTAGTTTTTTATTTGTAACTTTTTAAATAGTGAAAGGAGCTCTGAAGAAGTCTCTTGAATGATCAAAACTGTCAGCTGTTTTGAAAATGTAGAATAATAAAATATTGAAATTCGCATTGTCTAAAGTACATGGAAGCATGTGTCAATATTGTTTATTTTTATTTTTTGGTTTGTTTCAATCATTATTGAGGATATGCAATCTAAAGAGCCTTAAACATTTACAATGCATTTTTAAATGTGGAGATGCTGAAATAAATTGTTAAGAAATAAAAAAAGCAGTGATGATGATATTATCATCACTAGTTAATATTAGTCAGTTGTTTAGATACTCTACTAGCTTCCAGACAGGGGATTTAATGTAATTATTGATATTATTAAAATTTAGCTCTTGATCAAATTTCATTCTTACCCACTAAGCAATTAGGTTAACTTAGACTTAAAACCTAAGATGTTTGCAGTATTCAAGTCATTAACCTAAATAGCAAAATAGATGTAAAAGTGTGCTAACAAAGGCAACATCATTTTTTACTGATGAAAGCAGAGTAGTAGCCATTGACTGTCTCATGCTTGCCTAGAATGGGTTACTACTATAAATGCCACTCCTCTCAAATGGTTGTGATATTGTTATTTCAAGTCTAAACAAACAGTAGCAAACTCTCCAGACAGTATTGCCACCCAGTGCTAGCCATAGTCATCAATGTATGCTAAAAGGTTTGTGCATAAAATTCCTATTTAATGCTACTCATCCAATATTCCTGGACCAGTTTTTACCTTGCTGCTTTAGTCAGTGAGGAGTTTTGGATCTGAGAGTACTATAATCATAGGAAATGATCATGTAAGGAAATCTAAACATAACAATTTTGAAGAATAAATTGAAGACAATATGAATGCTGTACATTTGGAGAAAACCGTACCTGTTATATTTAAAACAATAAATAGAAATATGAAATTGTACATTTAAGTGCACATATTTCAAAGTTAATTCAACCAAATCCTATTAAATTTTATGTGCATCATTGAATTTACATTGATAATAAACCAAATCTACAAACATTTCTAGACTTCTAATTTATTTCTGATCAGAAAGTTTTGTTTCATAAGAACTGATTCTTATCAATGTGCCTCTCTAACTTTGACCCATTTAATATATATATAATTACTTTCACTATAACTAAAATGACACCAACAATACTGCTAGGTTAAAAGAATCTTTCAAAGCTTTGCTACATAGTGAAGCAGTCGGATCTGAGTTCCATCCTAGCTTCATGACATCTAGCCATAAGCCCACTTCAAACGCTGTACTAAACTTAAATTTCCGATGCAATGGGACTTTATACGTTCAATCCATGCTAATTTTCATAAAGAATAACTTATTTCATAAATGTGGATTAAAATTAATTAGTTTCAGTTTAAAATTAATCAATTCATGATAGAATTATTCATGAATTTATATATTATAACTGCGTGGATTGTGCATATATATTTGTAAATATTTAAATATATATAATTGTTCGAAAGTTTCATTGCGTCGGGAATGTTTGTTTTTACTTTAAATAATTTGTTAAAACTTTAATGATTAAAAGCTACATTCTTTTGATAAGCTTTCAGATTTTCCCTTTCCAAAAACAATAGGTAAAGTTTTATTAATTAGAAAAAAAGATAAGGATTTCCTAATTAAAATCATTTTCTGATTTTAAGAATTCATTTTCTAATTAGAAAATGAATTCAAGTTAATGAGTTTGAAAGCCTTATCGAAGGAATGTATCTAAAAACATTGATAATGAAAGAAGTACTAGCCTGAAGGCATCAGAGGACAGTATATATAGCTCTGAAAAGTTTGGAGAAAAAAAAGCCATCTTTGTTGTAGAGAAGTGCAGTAAACTCTGTGTGTTTTAAATAGTGTTTCGATCATGGTGAAGGGCTAAAACATCAGGAATCTGGCTGTGGTTCCTTCAGGAGCTGCCAAATTCTTTCCAGACAAATCATGCTGCCAAAATCAAATAAAATGCTATTCAAGTAATCAACTAAATGCGTGCCTACGTTTTTACCAACTCAGACGTGTAACCTAAGGAACCAGCCCCGGAAGAAATGGGTAATATATTTCCATAATGAACCTTAAACTTTCTGGCCAGTTGCGAACTTTACTTTACACTCCCTTTAAGAGCTCTTTTCATTCTATAAATGTAATACTCTGTGTAAACCCTTTTATTTATGCTATTTTAAAATTATATCATAATTCTCTCGACTTCTAGTCTTTAAATTTAACTTTTCTTTCTCACAATGGCGATTCATTTATTTTATTATGTATATTTATTGAGTAAGTTTATTAATGTTGTTATTTTTAATTATATGCCAATAATCCTTTGACTCGATGATCTCCTTCATTTCCTTTGCCTTATACAAGTAATATAAGATTAATTCTGATAGTTAATTCTCGCCCATTAGAACTAGATTTATACAGTTCGATCAATCATCGAGTCAAAAGAAATTATTAAATGATTGTTATTTTATCATTGGCTAATAATAAATTATTAGCTCCATTTCTAATCTATGCCACTGCTATTTTCTTGTTTCACTAATATTTATTTATTTATTCATATATAATCTTAAAATGTTTTTTGCAAAGGGCCAATAAAGGAATCAAATAAATATATTCTAATTCAACTTTGTTATTTTCTATTAAGATTCAGGAAGGGCACGATGATTGGGGCATAATTAATATCATTTACAAATACTTTAAAATAATTTTAGTTAAAAGCTCGTTTGACTTTAATTAAATTGATAAAGTCATCACATAGAGCATTCTATATGGGTTTTAGTATTCAAACAATGACTATCAAGTCATCATCTTCGAACATTGCTGACGTAGGGCAATCTTTCGCTCTGTTAGGCTGGTCGGTGATAATATTTCTGTTATTTTAAATTATAGAGGAAGAAAGCACTTCCTCTCCTGTTCATATTAGTCAAAGGGCCATAAGACTTGTGAAATGCAAGCCACCAGAGGACTTAGATTATTGACCAGCTATCGTCTTTCATTTTCATTTTATAGCTCATACTTTGTCAGCACAGTTGCCTCTCTGTTCCGGTAAAGCCCGCTCTGATGCTCATAATTCATGATGAAGTGATTTCAATTAAAGTCAAACAAATTTTCAGTTATCTCAAAGTAAATAAGTTTTCAAATAAAGATTAAAGTTATGCCCTAAAATACGTATCTTGCTCTTCATGAATGGATTTGCGAATGTGAAAATAAATATCACATTCTTTCGTATAAAATTAGAGTAATAATTTCCTTTACTAATGAATATCTTTATCTGCCTTTGTGGGGGCATAGACATAGACTTTCAAATATTGCATAATACTCATTGGCATATAATAAGGACTGCCACTCTTATTATGATTATAAACTTTGTTAAAGACTAGAGATGATTAATATAATCATTATTTAAAATTCAAACAAAACAAATTATTATTATTAAATATTTTCTAAACACACTTGGTTTCTTAGTTCTTAATTTTTTTATAATTATTTTAATGTTAATACTCGCTGTCTGTGTTGGCAACCCGAACATATACATATGATTCGATTTAAAAAAGTATTTTAAGTTAATTAATCATCCAATATTAGTGTCAGTTCAGGGGTCTCTAATCCTCACCAACTGTTGAGCTAGTTTCTTGGCGCATAGCACTGTGCCGTCAATTTAGATTTCTACTAATCTGAGCTGGTGAGTGGGGTTTGAATTTAGTTTGTTTCAGCTGAGTTTGGATCCGACTTGCGTTCAGGTGGTGGTGTTTTTTCGACTGGTACATGGTTATGTTTTTGGCTGCCCAATCGTTGGAGCTTCGATTAATAAACCCCACATACTCTGGAGATAGTAATTATGATTTTAGTTACTCAATCAACTGAGATATCGATAAATTAAATGTTTCTTTCTATAGAGAGTGATATTTTAAAGAGTGTTGTATATATTTAAGAGAAAAGTTATGCGATCTATAACGCATAACTGAAATATTTAATAAATTAAAATGTCATTTTGTAATTTTCTTTCTTATAATTAAATGTTTTAAAGATTATTTTTTAAATGTTCCTCAGTAAAAGATTCGTTAGTTAAAATAATTATTCAAAGAAAAGTAATAAGATAGAATATATATATAAATTAATTATACGTGTACTATATCTGTATATATATTATACGTTTGTGTTATACGCGTTCGTGACAGTAGGAAAATTATCGTTAGAAAAGTAGTAAGAGCAGATCAAAGTAAGGGATAAAATTAGATGAAATATTTTTCTCTGTCAAAATTAATTAGTTTATCTCAGTCTTATAATTAAAAATATCCAATATGATATCAAGTTAAAAGTTTTAAATTTCAAAATATTGCTTGCTAGCACATATATTAAATGTTCGCTCCGTATTCTTAGTAGCCCCAAAGCAGGCAAAGACCTTCAAACTGGGAATTATATGTCAAGCGGTCCGATGCAGTGTGACAATACGCTTTAATGACAATAATTTCTAGAGTAACCTCAAAGCAGGTGAAGACCTTTTGTGTACCCCAAGCAGCCAGATGCAGTTGGCAAAATGCTTAAATGGTTTACACGCTTTCATGCTAGCAAGATTAAAAATGATATCAACAAATAAAAGTTCTTGGGTAATATTAATTTTGACATTTTTTTTTGTGTGTGTGTGAAAGCATCATGCTTAGTGAAAATAATATTTGAACTCCTATATTTAAACTCAGGTCAGGAACGCGTCTGTTGTTAACAAATAATAAATATTCATCAATCGAATTGTTTTATCAAAAATTAAGTCAATCATGTGTGGTTTAGGGGTCAATGGGTTATTTCACATGCCTATTGATCTCATTTTGCTCACTGGCACCCATATAAATAAATTTGTCAGAAAATTTGATTGTCAGCACAGTAGTGGGTCAGTTGTCTAAATAATAAAAACCAAATGTGTCCAATACAGAGAATTACTTGTACAACCTGCTAATATATATATATGAATGTTTGTATATCACTAATTATTTGTATAGTTTTTTTTTCAGACATGGGAGAACAGTTGAACAGAGGGAAAGTGAGTAATATTTGTTTTTCTTATCTTTAATAGTTTTTTAAATAAAATACACGTCTCATTCAAAGAATTAATAGAAAGAGCTAACCAAGAAAATGGCAAACTAAAACTAAACTAAAAAAGGCAGATTACATAGATTGGGGAAATAATGTGCAGCAGCTAATGAAAATAGGGACAATGGGACCAGTAGTCAGAGACCTAATTAATTGTACTAAAGAAAAAGTTATTATTTAAGTATTCAGAGAAAGAGTGTGATTCACATTGTTAATTTATATTATTTACTTATTTTCAAAAATGGAAAGAGACACTTTACGTACGATCCTCAGAGAAATGAGAAGACAGGAAGTTGATGCTGATGATGATGGAAAGGATTTTAAGGCTTGAGGAAGAACGCGGCATCCAAACCAACTCAAACCCAGAGAATGTAAAGCATCAGCAAGAAATAAATCCTTATGAAGCCCCAAAAATAGATGATGAAGATGATCAGATCACACCAAAAGAAGTTGTAGACAGCAAAGAAGATGACAGTGGAGAAGATGAGTCGAATCAAGAAATGGTCAAAGAAGCTGATGTAAATACAGAAAGGGGAAAAGATATTCAGACCACTAGTAAAATAAAACAAAAAGTAGAAATGGGACAGATGATGAACCCTCTACTTAGTATGAGGAATTTATAGATGCCATTCCCTGGATCCTTGATACAGACTCAAATTTTCAAAGGAGACCCAGGAGAGAACCCCATCGCTCATCGAGATAATGTTAAAGAATTGTTTTTTGTGCATTCAGTCGCAGAAAAGGTCATAGAATTACTGACAGCAATAGATTACGGGAACTTGACACCGACAAGAAAGGACCAAGACTACGACCACCATCAAAAGTTCAACTCTTATGTACCACCTGATCCAGGGAAACAATAGGACAAATATTAAATGACAGATATATATACAGACGACCGACTGACACGACCATAGGGAAAATGAGACTTGATTAACGGACCTATTTATATAAGCTAGACAATATAAAAAAATGATCGCAATGAGACATGTATAATTTTGTAGTTTGTACAGATGATATTTATTCACGCTCATGCTGTTCTCCCAGAGTCTACCAACTAGTCGAGTACACTTATGCGACTGTATCACGTATAAGTAAAGAGATTTTTTTTCAGTGTTTTTTTTTTTGAAGTGAAAAGAAATGAAGCAGTCGGATCTGAGTTCGATCCTAGCTTCATGACATCTAGCCATAAGCCCACTTCAAACCCTGTACTAATCCTAAATTTCCGATGCAATGGGACTTTATACGTTCAATCCACGCTAATTTCCATAAAGAATAACTTATTTCATAAATGCATATTAAAATTAATTAGTTTCAGTTTAAAATTAATCAATGCTATTAATAAATTCATGATAGAATTATTCATAAATTTATATATTATAACTGCGTGGATTGTGTGTATATATTTGTAAATATTTAAATATATATAATTGTTCGAAAGTTTCATTGCGTCGGGAATGTTTGTTTTTACTTTAAATAATTTATTAAAATTTTAATGATTAAAAGCTACATTCTTTTGATAAGCTTTCAGATTTTCCCTTTCCAAAAACAATAGGTAAAGTTTTATTAATTAGAAAAAAAGATAAGGATTTCCTAATTAAAATCATTTTCTGATTTTAAGAATTCATTTTCTAATTAGAAAATGAATTCAAGTTAATGAGTTTGAAAGCCTTATCGAAGGAATGTATCTAAAAACATTGATAATGAAAGAAGCGCTAGCCTGAAGGCATCAGAGGACAGTATATATAGCTCTGAAAAGTTTGGAGAAAAAAAAGCCATCTTTGTTGTAGAGAAGTGCAGTAAACTCTGTACATTTAAATGGTGTTTCGATCATGGTGAAGGGCTAAAACATCAGGAATCTGACTGCGGTTCCTGAAGACCCCTGGAAATCTTCAATGGAGCTGCCAAATTCTTTCCAGACAAATCATGCTGCCAAAATCAAATAAAGTGCTGTTCAAGTAATCAACTAAATGCGTGCCTACGTTTTTACCAACTCGGATGTGTAACCTAAGGAACCAGCCCCGAAAGAAATGGGTAATATATTTCCATAATGAACCTTAAACTTTCTGGCCAGTTCCCAACTTTACTTTACACTCCCTTTAAGAGCTCTTTTCATTCTATAAATGTAATACTCTGTGTAAACCCTTTTATTTATGCTATTTTAAAATTATATCGTAATTCTCTCAACTTCTAGTCTTTAAATTTAACTTTCCTTTCTCACGATGGCGGTTCATTTATTTTATTATGTATATTTATTGAGTAAGTTTATTAATGTTGTTATTTTTAATTATATGCCAATAATCCTTTGACTCGATGATCTCCTTCATTTCCTTTGCCTTATACAAGTAATATAAGATTAATTCTGATAGTTAATTCACACCCATTAGAACTAGATTTATACAGTTTGATCAATCATCGAGTCGAAAGAAATTATTAAATGATTGTTATTTTATCATTGGCTAATAATAAATTATTAGCTCCATTTCTAATCTATGCCACTGCTATTTTCTCGTTTCACTAATATTTATTTATTTATTCATATATAATCTTAAAATGTTTTTTGCAAAGGGCCAATAAAGGAATCAAATAAATATATTCTAATTCAACTTTGTTATTTTCTATTAAGATTCAGGAAGGACACGATGATTGGGGCATAATTAATATGATTTACAAATACTTTAAAATAATTTTAGTTAAAAGCTCGTTTGACTTTAATTAAATTGATCAAGTCATCATGTAGAGCATTCTATATGGGTTTTAGTATTCAAACGATGACTATCAAGTCATCATCTTCGAACATTGCTGACATAGGGCAATCTTCCGCTCCGTTAGGCTGGTCGGTGATAATATTTCTGTTATTTTAAATTATCGAGGAAGAAAGCACTTCCTCTCCTGTTCATATTAGTCAAAGGGCCATAAGACTTGTGAAATGCAAGCCGCCAGAGGACTTAGATTATCGACCAGCTATCATCTTTCATTTTCATTTTATAGCTCATAATTCGTCAGCACCATTGCCTCTCTGTTCTGGTAAAGCCCGCTCTGATGCTCATAATTCATGATGAAGTGATTTCAATTAAAGTCAAACAAATTCTCAGTTATCTCAAAGTAAATAAGTTTTCAAATAAAGATTAAAGTTATGCCCTAAAATACGTATCTTGCTCTTCATGAATGGATTTGCGAATGTGAAAATAAATATCACATTCTTTCGTATAAAATTAGAGTAATAATTTCCTTTACTAATGAATACCTTTATCTGCCTTTTATTTCTTGTTGGGGGCATAGACATAGACTTTCAAATATTGCGTAATACTCATTGGCATATAATAAGGACCACCACTCTTATTATGATTATAAACTTTGTTAAAGGCTAGAGGTGATTAATATAATCATTATTTAACAAAACAAATTATTATTATTAAATATTTTCTAAACACACTTGATTTCTTAGTTTTTAATTCTTTTATAATTATTTTAATGTTAATACTCGCTGTCTGTGTTTCGATTTAAAAAAATATTTTAAGTTAATTAATCATCCGATATTAGTGTCAGTTCAGGGGTCTCTAATCCTCACCAACCATTGAGTTAGTTTCTTGGCACATAGCACTGTGCCGTCGATTTAGATTTCTACTAATCTGAGCTGGTGAGTTGGGTTTGAATTCAGTTTGAACCGCCTGAGTTTGGATCTGACTTGCGTTCAGGTGGTGGTGCTTTTTCGACTGGAACAATAGATAGGCAATTCTCTTGTGGTTGCCATTAAAACGAAATCTCATTCACTGTTTTATATTTATTGCTGTAAATTTTTAAATAAGCAGTAAATTCTCTGACCAAAATCAGGTTGGAATAAGTAGGCAAGAGGATTCTATGACAGAGTAGTAGAACTTAACCATCATTGATTGTACTTTGATATTATTTGTCAACCAATTGACATTATTTATTTTAATATCTCAAATCTAGAGTTAAATCAAAAACTAATGATGCTTTTAATATCAAAATGATACCATTTCAAATTTCTGTGGTTATTTGTAAATGTGGTAGAGTCTTGATTTTGTATAGAAATTCATTCTATTTCATAATACTATACTTAAATTTTATATCATGCTTAAACTTGAAAAAGTTATGCATAATACAAATCCTATTTTAAGTGATTTCCATCTCTTTATTTCAAAAAGCATTTTGGTACTCAACTTATCATCTCAAGATCTTATTGCAGAATTTTACACCTTCGTTGGATCACAAAGTGTCAGAAGTTAATTGATGCACCAAATTCTCTGGTTACCTTTGAAAATGTGTATAAAATTATATTTGGATTGAAATTGCTGTTCTGTTTATAATCAGTTTAGGAGCAGTAATTCAGACTATTGACTCCACTCCAAAACCATTTATTGTAAGTTTGACATTAGAGGTTTGAATATGGCAATGCCATCCAATGTCTATTGTTTAATCAAATAAACAATAAATGACTAGAGAAAAGTGAATCCCCATGTTTAATACATGTGTGGGATATAAGATGAGAAAATCATAGTTATATGATGTTTTGTTAAATATGTGTGAGGATCTTTGATTGCTTAAGAAGTTCCATACATCCTGGTAGACATGCATACTAAGGGAGTATATGAATACAAACCACAATTTTAGCTGTTGTATAATTTAAGTGACATATGCTTATAAATACATTACTCTTAAATTTAGTGCAACTTATTTAAATTAATTAAATGTAATATATATATTATTAAATATCACATAAATATGTTATTTATTGATATTATTTATTTATACCCTCTAAAAATTTATAGAAATATACAATCTTATATACAACCATGTTCAATGAAAAGTCAATTAAACTTCTTCAGTACCCGTGTTTCTGTTAAAAACCTGACGTTATCAGCTGTTCAGAAGATCAGTTAAAATCACATTGCTGCAACATAGTTTCTATTTGAATAGAGTCGCAATGCTCAATTTGATATTAAAGTTTGAACATGAATTTTAATGGTATTAATTAAAGCCTTTGTATCAGCATAGTAGTAATTGACAAAGGCAAAGAATAATCCAAGTAATTTAAAAATAACTTTGCCATCATATTAATTTACATCCTTTTGGAGAATATTGATTAATAAGTACTCTGGCATAATTTGTTAGCTTTTCATTGTTATTCTTTGTAAAAACTGAATACATACAATTTTATTCATGTTAAGGTTTGACTGTACATAGAAGGCAAAAAAGTATTCATTTTAAAACGCCACAAATATTATTGTATTGATAAAATTCAAAACTTTAAAAAATTAATTCAACAACTTACTTGTATTGATCAGAAAACCTTTCTTCACATTCAGGGCATTTGTAGACATCATTTAGAGTCTGATCAGAGGCACTTTGTGTTACAGATTTCACACTGCCATCGTTGCTGTTCTGTGGTGTGTAGAGTGGACTCTGACTCATGCAAATGTAATTATTATGATGTCTCAACATCATCTCATTGTGGAATATTTCATCACAGTGGCTACAGACATACTGTTGCTCCTCTGAAAAAGAATAAATTATAAGAGAATGTAGTTCAGTATATAATTTCAAACAAATATTTTGCCATTATACGTAAAAAAAAATACAGATTAAATATTGGATTTAATGTTGAAGTATTTACTTATTGAGCAAAAGTTAATTCATTTCCACATATGGAAGTACCATTATATCAAAACTAGGGTAGGATTTCCCAGAAGAAAACATTTCAGATAGTTATAGGCAAGGTCTCTCCAACCTCTAATACTAATAAGATTATCTCAAGTATACATAATAATAATTACTAGGGAAATCTCTCCAGAGATTTTAGAACTTGGTACTAGCTAAATAGCAGGATCTCTTAATACGAATGTATATCTCATAGCTTAATTACTCCCCCCCCCTCCAAAACCAATCCACCATTAAAATGGCTGAAAGTAAGATTAAAACAGTTTTTTATTTTTAAATTAAGTTTATTTACAACTCTATGTGTTTCGTTAGTAGCAAAGGTTCAGATTCTGGAGCATAAGGTGTTTGGATTCATCACAATTTTAGCACGTCCAGAGCTTAAACTTCTCATGAATTCCCTAGCAATAAAGCCATTTAGTTATTTTTATGTTTAAAATAGTAGCAATCTTTCTGTACAATTGTGTCACCCACTGCAAGCCTTAGGAATCAATGGATGGAAAAATGGTTATGCATAAAATTTCTATCTAGTGCCTACTCATCTAATATCCCCAAACTGGTGTCTAGCTTGTGGTTTTCACCATCAGGAGTCTTGGAAATGAGAGCATTACACTTAGATCTTAGAATCTAATGCAACTCTCCAGCAGTCACCATTTACCTATATATAGCTATAATCCCAAGATGAAAGCACACTACTGTTTTTAATTCAAACTCATTCATTTGTATTATACAGATTTGAACCCAGTTCAGGATCTATACATTTTGGTATCTTTGGTATTTTAAAAACCACAATTACTGTTATCCTATAGGCAGGATTAGTATAAACCTCTAAATCATTACATGATCATCATTTCTTATGCATATATAAAACAGTAGCAAACTCAGCTCTACATTTGACTAAATAGATAAAAGGTGGCTGCTGTATGTTTGTATTACATCCTAAAATCTAGATGCAATGCTTTCAGATCCAAGGCTCCTCATTAATGAAAGTTATAAACTAGAAACTAGTCTGGGAATATTGGATGAGTAGGCACTAAATAGGAATTTTATTCACAAACTTTCTGGCATCCATTAATTACTAAGGTTTGCACTGGGTGGCACTACTGTATAGAAAAGTTTGCTACTGTTTTAATAGCTTGTGTAACCTTAGGAAATTCTGATCATATGAAGATTTACAGATTTTATTTTTTAACTTTTCAGCTAAAATCTTTAAGAAGTTACGCTACATAAATTACTCCCAATTGAAGATGTTATTTATATACATGAAATTGTTTGAACATAATGTAAAACCAATTTTCAATTGTAATAAGTATTCAAGCATCTTAATCAGAAAAAAACATAAAACTCAATATATATATGAAACCATTAAAAACTAGTCAACACTTAGACAACCCCAATAACAATCAACAATTTCAAAGTGTTGTCAAGGCAACCTCCTTTTGACAATAAAGGTACTTATATATATATGATATAGTTGCTATAGGTCTTATATGATTGAAAATACAGTATTATTAGATTTGTTTATATTAGATAACTAATAACTTTCCTGGAGATACAAAACATGTATAAGGAAAAATAATATCTATTTACAATCATTGAAGGATTGAAAATATTACATTTTACCAAAGAAATATTTGAATCTGAACAAAATGATGTAACATTTGGTCAAGATTTCTTATTACAAATAAAATAAAAAGAAATATCTAATAATCTATCTCTAAAAAAAAATTAAAAGATGTGAATGCACATCATAATTAATATTCCTTAATATGATGCTACACATATACACACATGTTTGGTAGCTCATTTAATTTTCCAAAGCTTTACTGAGTAAAACATGATTGAATCAATTATTTTTAAAAGATCAATTAATAATGTTAATTGTAAAGACTTAGAATACTATTATTTTGTACTGATGGTTGATGAGATAGTTCTAATTAATTAGCTTAAACAATAAATTGTTGCAAGAATGTTCATGCATAGAAGAGTCGTAAGAGTCTAAGGTGTTCTTGAATAGTTTAGGGTAAATTTAAGGTCATTTAACAAAAAAGAGCTATCTTTGATGATAAAAATTTTATAAATATGAAAAGTGGGATTGTCGAAACGGTAAGTCACATTTGGAAAACTATTCCAAACTGAACAAGAAATAATGAGACAGCTATTTTGCTCAAGGAACAATGAGTTATTTTGCTTCTTTAACATGAGAAATAAAGCAGGAATGTGTCCTTAATATTCATGTCTTAACATTTCTAAATTCAATTGACTGTCCTGCATAGTTTAATGTAGTAGCAGAATGTCCGACTTTGGAACATAGGGTCTTTGGGTCAATTCCAATTGTGGCACTACCAGTGCTCAGATTTCTTATGAATTCTCAAAGACTAAAACCATTTGATGATTTATTTTTATTAATCAAAACAGAAAAAAAAATCACAATATGATGTCTTTTAAAATGTCCAGTGCCTATGGTAATTTTAAAAAAGGTAATGGTTGGAAAATATAGAAAAAATTGATGACTATGCTAATTAATAAGAAGGTAAACCATTTAACTTGTTGAAACTTTTCAAAAGATCAATATTGTGCCAATTTTGGATGGGGCTACATAACTTAGTATGTATATCATTGTAAGTGACCCTTTCCAATTCAACATATGAGAAAGGAAAAGAGAATAAATGGGTTCAGTATATATTAATTTTATATCATAATTTATTAAGACTTAGCATAACATTACAGGGGTACTAAATATGAATTTTTGAATCATTAGAAAAGCATTTATACAATGCATAAATGGCATTAAATCTACTAGAACAGTATCTGGCATAAAGTTTTTTTAAAAAAAAACTTAGGGAAAATCTACAAAGATATCTTAATATGACCATCTGATTTGCAAATATACATCGTAGAGAAACAAAATATGTACTATATATTAAGATTTAAAATAGAGGTATTTTTATACCTGGAACTTAATTGTAAATATAAGAGATTTGAACTCAGATCTTTCAAGCAATCTTCAACTATCTACACCTATCTCATACATGAGGGGTCAGAGTGACTTGAGGTCAACATGGGAATAACAACAATATTGGCATCAGCATGGGATTTGGACAGTCCATCATCAGATTTTCAATGGTATGGATGGCTGAAGAGTTGGAGGTTGGAGTAGATTGAAGCCTTTCCATTAAAGTATAAAGATTTGCTATCTTTATATAAACTGAGCATTGATTATATATATATGTGTGGGAGATGATAATCTGGACCAACTGATGAGTGCTGGTTCAGCACGAAATATGTATATTGGTGATTATTTATCTTTTCTACATGAGTGTGGTCGTCATGTGTGTCAGTAGTATGAGATAATGTGGATAGTTAAAGATTGCTTGAAAGATCTGAGTTCAAACCCCTATATTTATATGTACTATATATATATTTTAAAGTTATTACAATTCTGTTGATCTCTGCATTAGTTTTAATATGATAAAGAGTTTGAAAAAGTTTTAATTAAATATCTATAAAGATCAAGGGAATATTTTGTGCTAAGAGCTGTCATGCTAAACCTTTTAAGAGCAGTAGTATGGAATCTGAAAACTTCATATCATTTATGTAGAGATTGTATTTTAGAAATAGTACAAATTTCAGGAACCTTTGTAGTCCGACTCAGTAATTCTGGTATGCAAATGAGAATAAAAATAATGATCATCTCGATGAAATGCTTTTAATAGTTTTAATCACTTGAGATGCTCTTATAAAATTACTCGGGTACTGATCAGTTTTTAATAAAGGAAAGGAAATTGTAGTACTTATTGAAAACTGGATCAAAGAACACTCAAATTATAATAAAGTCAGATACATTTTTTAAACAAATTTAGTAGTCTCAGAAATGCATATTGCATAAGCATTCAGTCATAAAAAGAAAAAAGTTAAGTAAAGGTTGACTTTTTTTTTCACAATGGTCCTGCAAATATGTTTCTGTAAATGCTCTTGTATTATTTTCAAACCACTCAAAGGTGATTAAATATCTTTTGTCCTTTTGTTTATCATGAATGTAATTTGCTTGTTTAGATTAGGTATGTGATAATGATATAGGATCAAAGAGTGACAGCTGGCTAACAGGTAACAAAAGACAATTGCTTTATATTGTTCTAATATTAGAATATTAAAAACAGTTATTAATCTTTGGGCCTTCTTTTGATGAGAAAAATAAATATTTCGGAACGGTAAAATACTCTTTTGCATTCGCTTTTTTGAAGATGAATTTGTTTTATCACTAAGATCCTGCTGATACAACCATGGCACCTTTTTTTTTATTTAAACAGTCAATCAGTAATTTATTAATCCCATTTAATATGCCAAACATTTTTACTAATTATTTTTCATTTCTAACAGTAATCTTTCAGATTCTATTCTTCTGAGAACAGATACATTTCCTTATTCTGATTAAATCTCATGGGAGTATGTCTTAAAGTAATACCCAATTTTTTTATTTTCACTGGTAGTTTGGTCACCAATTTTTCTAAAAAAAAGAACTTTTCTAAAATTTTGATCATGTTATAAAATAATTAAAATAAAATACAGGCAGTTCTCGACTTTCATATGTTCTACTTACACTTCACTATTTCATACATAGGGTAATAGAAAAAGACAGCATATTATGAAACTTTTTATCAAGAAAAAGAATACAACTATCTCTTGATAAATTTATAAAGAAAGCATCTAATCAATACAGTATTATTTATATATATATATATACTAATACACCTAATTAAAAAATAAATTGTTTTTTTTTTAATATTGCTTTACTTTCACAAATTTCAACCTTCATACATGTTTTAGGAATCAATTAGGTATGAAAGTTGAGGACTGTCTGTACTTCAATCTGGTTTTGTGGGCTTCAAATAAAAATCTAAGGTTAAAGGAATATCTGCTTGTTTAATGCCTTTATTATGCACAGTATTTTCTAAAGTCTATTCAGAACTATTGATAGAGATATAGGAAATATTATTTTCAAATATGAGTAGTGTCTCTTTTATTTCAATTCTACCATTATTTGATGCTTGCTCTTTAATACTTTATTACCAATATTGATGGTGGAAAATTATGAGATAATGCTGATTACAAAAACATCATAATAAACATTTCATGTTAATTGTAAAAACATTTCAAGGGCACAGAGCAAATATAACTCATTAAATGTTTATAAAAAATATAGTATTTAAAAAGAAAATTTGTTTTAAGTACAATAATAAGGTCAAAAAACTACATTTGAAAAGAAAAAAGAAGAAGAAGAAGTTTATATTATTACAATAATAAGCACAAAATGATAAATGACATTCGGAGACTATGTGAGATGTGGATTAATCGAAAAGATGTGGTTGGGTTGAAATGATAAATATTCATAAGTGTATATTTTTTCCTATGTCTACTACTGATATGTTTGAAATGCAAATGCGAATTATAAATATGTATTATGTTGAAATTTTTATAAACAGGTAGACAATCAATCATACTTATTAATGATTTTCCGAATTCAATTTGATAAATTCTAATAATAATAAATTTTATAGTTTATAAAGTTCGACTTGTAGGTTCGTTCTAATCTAGAAAACAAAAAAGCACTATATATGATGCACAGTCATTTGGATGCTTCTTTACAATAAAAATTATATTACATTTTAATTATATTTGTCTAAATCGCGCATGTGAAAGACTAGCAAACTTTCAATTATTACCAATTACATTTTAAGTTTATTCGATATGAACATAGGTAGTATCGATTTCTTAATTCTCCTACCGTAGTAGTTTTAAGATTTTATTTATATATTGTAGTGCAAAAATTGAGCAATTTCCGTAAAAATCTTCTTAAAAATATATATTTTATTTCCTCTTCTCTATTCCCACTTTTTTTTAAAAAAAAAAATTAATAAAAAAAGAAACTACCAAAAATTAAATCGTGGATGATAAATATTAAAATTTTTTTTATTATACTTTTCCTATTTTTTCTTTTTTTCAAAAACCTAGCAACAGGAAACGTGATGGTGATAGGCGGGGAGCATTAGTAATATGTTATATTCATAAATCAAACGTCAATCTCAGATGGTATTTCCCAGTATCACAAAGGTGATAACTATTTTTAATAATGATATTAATAAATTTTTATACTGCTTAATACATGTCACCTTTTGACTTATACACAAGCCCTAAATATATATATAATATTTATAAGAATGAAGATGGAAACAATGATAAATACAGTACTCTAAAATTTCTATCTAATCATTTATAATATAAATTTAAAAAACCAAAACTGGATTGTTTTTCTTTTTTATGTTAAAATATTAATTGAAATTAATCTCTTTTCTATTATTGATTTTTATGTTTATTATCTCCTTTATGTGGGTGTCTGTGTGTGTATGCATGTAGACAAACAATGAATATAGTTTAAAATATTTGAAAGTTTGGAATGACATTTTTACTTGTATTTATATGATCGATCTTTTCCATCATTTAGTATTGATGAAATATCTTTTAGAAAATTCAAACTTTATTTAATTTTTTCAAATACATTCAACCAATGTGCCTCTAAGAATAGATTGTATCTGGCTAAAAATATAAGACCTGAGCACACTAAACTGACCAATGCGCAGCAGAAAAAAAACCCCGTCAAAATTTAGCATTTATTTAAAGTTTACATATAAAATAGTTTATATGTAATGAAATATTGTAGAATATAAGAAAACTCAATAATAATAATTAGTCCTTTATTTTTTCACATTCAAATTTTATAAACTTTGGGTAAGTTTATCTGCTTTTCTGACACTATATAGTGCTAAGCTGAGCATTGATTGTATATATATGTGTGGAGATGATAATCTGGACCAAATGACGAGTGCTGGTTTAGTATGCATAAATACGTGTATTGGTGATTATTTATCTTTTCAACATGTGTGTGATCAAGTGTGTCAGCAGTATGAGATAGCATGGATAGTCGAGGGTTGTGTGAAAGTCTGAGTTCAACCCCCCCCCTATATATTACATATTGGAGTGCAGGTATGAAAAAAAAACTGTACTATAGAAAAAAAAATCATATATTAAATTATTCAAATGTTCATTATCCTGTTTATTGCTTTCGTTAAACTAAAACCATGTTGAAAATTGATGCTGGAAGCTTAAAAAGTTGCACAAATATCTAAAAGTTCTTTATATTTTTGGTCTTTTAAGACACATATAGCTAAATCAGGGCTGTCGGATATGAATGTGCAGGTTGGGTGGGGCACAGAGATAATTTATCACAGGTGTGCTAAGATAATTAATAAAATTTATATGTAAATGAAAATATTTACATTTTCAAATCATTTCATTAATAGAAATATATTCTAAGTGTAAATATTTTTTATTTTAAGATGAAAGAAATAATTTTTTACTTAGTCTTAATGGGACAATTGACTTAGCATTGAATTTTGAGGCTGAGTTCAAAAGTTACTACAATATACCTTTACCATTAAGGTACACTGAACTAAGATGAAAGAAATAATTTTTTACTTAGTCTTATTGGAACAATTGACTGAGCATTGAATTTTGAGGCTGAGTTCAAAAGTTACTACAATATACCTTTACCATTAAGGTACACTGAACAGGCTGATGTGATTTTGTAGCGATAATTAATGAAATTTATATGTTAAATGTTTAGATTTCCGATTCACTTTATTGTTAGAAACATCCTGGTTGTAAATATTTTTTATTTAAATATAAGAAGAATAATTCTTTACTTAATCTTGTGATCACAATTCATAGAGCCTCGAAATATATTTCATATATATTCTACCATTACATAAAAACGAGCAGGTCAATACTCTTTTGTCACTATAATTAATAAAATTTATATGTGAATCAAAATGTTTAGATTTCCCAATCACCTTTATTTAAATATCCTAATTTATATAAAAAGTAATATATTGTTATTAATAATTTATTTAAAAATAAAATTTGCTTCAAAATATTGCCTTATAATTACAGTAATTCTGTACATAATGAAATTATATTTATCAATGATATTTTTCTCATGTATTTTTCAATATAGAGCAGTGATAGACTGGAAACTTTGGAGTGTGAGATCCTTGGATTGATTCCACAGTTATCCTGTGCAAAATATTTTTAATAATAATAATAATACTAATAATATTATTATTGTTGTTGCTATACTGTATTATCTTTTTACATCTTTTATTAAATAACTTTTCCTATTTTTAATAATGATATCTTCTTTTTATTATTGCCATATTATCTTTTAACACATTTTACTAAACAGCTTTTCTTTGGCTAAGGACTCGGGTTTGTTTTCTAGCTAAAAACTCATAATTGATTTATAATCCATTCTATGATCCACATCTGAGTAAAAAGCATAGTTTTTAAAAAGTTATTACTGCAAATATTTAATTCTTAAGAAATTTCATGATAATATTATTTAAGGCAATTCTTTTTATTGTAAGAACCCCCCTATATGATTGCACTATTAAAGTCTAAAAAATGTATCTAATGGAACAAACCAAGTGTTTAATTTTTTTCTTTATGGTTATCCAACATAACATCTGAATAAACAAAATAAAGGGTGTGGTGTTTTAATGGTATCTAAAAAATTATTGAATAAACAATCTAAGTATGAAAATTTAAAATTTCTTCCTTAAATAAATCCTAGTGAATCCCTAATTGTCAAACTATATAATAAAGTATATATAATACAACTTAATTATTAATAAGCCTTAAATATTAAATAATGAAGTGGTTTAATTTTTTTTTCCATTTCTGTTAATAGCAAATTTAAACAATTTATGTGTAAGAGTTTCCAAATTACAAGTATCTAGTAGATTTTTAACAAGTTGTCACTAATGGAATAAAAGATTTATATCAACTGTGGTATTTAAAATTGATTTAGTTTGCTAGTCCCAATGAAATATAAAAGTTATACCAATAAACATTGTAAGTATGAAAATTTAAAATATTGGACTATATATAATAAATTATAGGTATTAATAGTGGAATAACACACATAAAAAATTAAATAATAGTGCAAATATTTTATTATTTAAGGAATATAACTTTCTTAATAGAAAACATGAATAAGTTTATGTATGAGAGATTTTGAATGGATTTCAAACAAATAAACTACTTTTAACTAATTATTGATATGTTGGTTAGAGTTGATCTAAATATTGCTAAAGAAGTCTAAGAATTATGTCAGCTTTTACAATTATTGTACTTCAGAGAGGATAATGGAAACAACCCAAACTCTTTCTCTCTTTGCTATGCAGGAGGGAACTCAGAAGCAAAACATTCCACAGAATTATATTTTGATTGTAGGTAATATTTTTAAGTTAGTAAACTAGAAATCAAGTTACTTATATAACATCGGAGCCAATCCTAAAAGGGGAGGGGAATGATTTCATGTGTGTGAATGATGGTTCTTTTAAATATATTAAAAACACTTTTAAAATTTCATATTTACTATATAAATATTTTTGTTTTAAGATACTATTTAATTATTATTGTTTCAAATTTTTTTTTTTAAAACATTAATTTGTAAGATTTGAAATACAGGTATTCTTATACCTGGAACTTAATTGTAAATATGGGGGATTTGAACTCAGACTTTCAAGCAATCTGCAAGTATCCACACTATGTTTTTTAATCTCTGGATTTTTTATTTTTTATAAATAAATGAATAAAACCAAAATGCCTAAAGCCACGCTTAAACATTTTTTTTGAGAAAGTGCTAGCAAAATGTGCCTTTTCATTTATAAATTTCATAGAATGGGTGTGGGTGTACTAAAATTTAACTTGCACAAAGACACTTCTTACCCATGCAGCTGTGGAACTGAGCTAAATCATTAAATGATTCAACTTTACATTTTCATTTACTAAAAATTTCAAATTATCATTTTGTTTTAAAATTGTATCTAAGCTTATATGCTTTTGATCATTATTATTTATTACAGATTCATATTTTACAAATGTACATTTTAGACTATCTATTCTATGCTCTATATTTAAATTATTTTTCATTACAAAAGGATCCAAGGCATTCCAGTCATATATATCTCCTCTGGAAATCTAGTACCTAAATGATTATAAAGCAGTTGAATAAATTTAAGTATTGGTGAAGGATCTATATAATCATTGGAGCCTAAAATTGTCTGAAAATCCACACTCCAGCAGAAGTTATCTAGTTACTTCACTCTTAGTTTATTAATTTTTGCCTTTGCAAACTGGTGTACCGTCACTGAAGATAAATTAGTCCTTTGCAAAGTTTTGTTTAATGTTAATAATTCCACTAATACATTTTGAAGGATCATGTATGCTATTCAGTATTGTGGGTTTTTAAAATAATATTTATTTATTGGGTCACTGAATTCTTAAACTTGTTCTGTGTAGTAACTTATTAAAATATCACAATTTCTTACCACAGGATTTAATATGAATTATCTAAATACTTATCTTGCTTCAGTGAGAGGTCTGTATGATATAACATCAATTTCTTAAATGTTAGCCAATTCTTTAAGTTTTTCAATTTTTGTAGATGATCTATTAAACATTGTACATATTGTGCTTAAAAGAGTTTCAATAATCTTAATAAATGGAACCTGTTTCTATACATCAGTGCTGTTGAACAGAATGTGAAATATAATCTCATAGACAAATAGCCATATTATTTGTATTTCCTAATATTACAAAGATAACCATTTTTTGTAAATCAAGGTTATTCTCTCTATAAAACTTTTTTTTTTTATCCATATGACTATAACATATAATAAGCTTAATGATGCTCACAAATTTTGTTTGATAGCTGGATTCAAATTTTGATCAGTATTTTGGATATAATATTAATTTTTTTTTCTGCTGAAATATCCATATTTTCAACTACCATCAAACAATGAAATGAAGATTTTCAAACTCCTTATTATAACGATCCGGGTGAAATGGAGACTTAATATAAACTACACTACAGGGCGCCACTAGGCATTTGAACCTTGAAAATTTATAAAGTAGGCAAATACGTAAGTCAAAAAAAATTTTTTTTTTTAATTTAATATATTTTGATTCCAGTCATTAGACCATTGTCACTAGCTCAATGGAATAGCAGAGATTTATATTTTATATTAAATTCCCATCTAAGATATATAAAAAAGAATAAAATGAGCCACTGCCAGCAAGTTCGCACAGATGGATTTATAAAAGTTTGTTTTATAATGTTGAGTATAGATCGATTACATAGATTACACAGTCAAAAATATTTCAAAATAAACATAAATGATCAAAATATAAAATCATTGGTGGAATTGCAGAGGGAAATTTATAAAAACCCAATAGCATTCATCATAAGATGCCTTAGTGACAGCAATAACATCCGAATAAATACATTTTAGATACTCACCGTAAGTATCATTATTTACTGAATGTCTATATATTTTGATCAAATATGAAAACCAAAAACATAATTAACCGATAACGAATCCATGCAATATCCATACCCAACTTAAATTTAATGCATTTTTATTTAGAGTGTTGAGTATGAATAGACTACATAGATTTGCATTTGAAAGAAAATATTCTATCCTTGTTTAACCTTAGGACAAAAGTTCGTGGTCAAACCAACGTCAATTCATCTGATATATCGATGCATTCAATGTAATATGAAATACGGCAGCACAAAAGGTTAAGAGAAGAGATTGCCTCTCGTCAGATAGGAATACTACATCTATCTGAAAAGAAGAGCAAAAAAAAAAAACTCCATAGGAAAGGATTGCAGTCATTTTGCCGACTTACGAATCGCATTCCATAGACCAAAAGGAAGTGTGCGGCGTATAAAGCGATTCTGCCCATAGCGAATCTCGTACTACATCTACCAATTACACCAATATATCCAATCCATTGTTCTAATTTAACTACGAAACAAATAACCTAAGATTACCCTCCCCTAATATAACTTTACAAATCTATATAGCCATTCACGCCCGACTTAAGTTTAACATTTATATAATTTAATTTAATGAAAAACAAAACAGTCATAATAAAACTTAAAAGAACAAAAAAATATAAATGGAAATGATTTTACAAAAGAAATACATCAAATTAAAATTACTTATTAGTAAATAAAGTTGGTCAGATAGGATTCTATTGCAATTATTTTAAATACGGAAAGTTTTTAATTTAATGTTCATTAATTATAAAGTTCTTACGGTTTTAAACAGTTCATCTTTATCTGTTGCTTGCCATTTGAATGTGAATTCCCAGACCGTCCTAAAAAGATTGGTATTCTGTTGGCCATTTTATTTATTCATCCGGAGGTTTTTTACTTTAGCTGGTCCTCAATATAGAAAACGATGTTTCATTTTTTTTCTTTAACAACTGAAGGAATAATTGAAAGTGCATCTTTCAATCCCTTCACCTCCAACTCCGCATTAACACATATCTGTCCTCTCGTAATAACTAACTAATAATTTCTAAACTTTTCCTTTTATATTAATTTTAAGGATTCAATTGACATTACATCATCGATGATGATGATCCTTCCGTTGAGGTCCGATTTCCTCGATGGATTTTTTCCATTGGCCATTCTGTTCCTATTGTTTTTCCTCTCCTATCTGATCATTGCTTATACATTTTAAATGCCCGAGGGCTAGTTTACATTTAACTAATTAAAACAATCATTTCCATTTTCTGATTAATTAATGTGTTTTCCAAACTTAAAGATATATTTTTATCTCTAAATCTTTTTGAGTTTTTGTTTTTAAAATACCTTTTCTATTTTTAATAAAGTTTTATTTTAATAAATTTTTTTTTCATCTGTGCGATTTTATATATATGAGTTTAGTATAGAATTTTAATTTTCAATTTTTAATCCTTAAAAAAAAAAATTTTATTTGCGAACTTTTATTTTTTTCATGTTTAATAATAAAAAACAATGTAACGTACGTACGTATGTGCCCGTTACATTATGTATGATTAAATTTATATATGCTATAAATTTGAAGGGGTAATTGTTGCTATGCCATGATTCAAGAATATTAACCAATTTTCCTGTATGATCATGTATTGATTGCACAGTAAGCATTGATGAATTGGTGGTAATTGCTAGGATAACATTGACTATTAGGATTTTAATCACATTTTTGTCTATTTTCTTGGGTTCAGCATTTTCTAATATGAGGCTACCATCTTCAGGGTTTTTGGTTAAAGTTCTCCAAAATTCTTCAATTTATTTTATTTTAGCCAGCAATAACTGAATTGTTATGAACTTTTTGCTTAAATGACACTTTAAGTAGTCTATTTTTTATAAATTCACCTTTTGAATTTGAGTGGCAATAAACTTTACAAATGCCACCATCTGCATTGCTTTAATATAAAAACATCCCCAAGTTGAATACAGTAGTTATAATTTTTGATGATGGTGGCATTTCAATTTCAACTCATCTGGAGAGCTATTCATATTAAAATTTTTATTTTTAGATTGACCCGGTGGAGATTAGATTAACTTGCTGAATGTTTTAAAATTTGTAAGGCCTAAAATAAAATATTTATATGTTGGAAAATAAAAAGTCTCACCACACTCAAGCCACAGTGCCAGTTGTGCAAATCATTCCACCAAGGCAATGCCCAGCTGAGATAAGATAGCATTCAGTCATAGCTGTTATATATAGACTAAAATGTAATAGTATTGGAAACAATTTTTAGTTATTTCTGGCAGGACACAATAAAAAACAGAAGCACTCATAGAAACATTCCTGTTCTCACAATATTATTTATTAATCCTTTTTATTAAAATTCAATAAACTTTTTTTTAATAAAATTCAACTTTACATGTTTAAATGTAAAAACAAATGGATGAATCCTTCGAATATTGGAATGTCTGGAGTGTGCAGAAGCCGCTGAGCAGTGCACAGGCTTTCAAAATTGCTGCACAATTGCGCACTGTGCAGCTTAGGGATAACATGAATTTAATTGTTAGTACTAGCACCTAAGTTAGTATATCTTACAATGTTTCTAAGTTAAAACAAGCAAAACTCACTATACATATATTGCCACACACAACAAGCTAGAGTAATCAATGGATGCCAGAAGGCTTGTGCATAAAATTACCATCTAGTGCCTACTCATCCAATATCCACAGACTAGTTTCTGGCTTATGGCCTTCATCAGTGAGGAGTCTTGGATCTGAGAGCACTACACCTAGATCTTAGGATCTAATGCAATTCTCCAGCAACCACCTTTTATCTCCATTTAACTACAAAACTATGAGTCTTAAATTGAAAACACCTTAATGTTTTTAATCCAAGCCCATTAGCTTATATAGTCAGTGATGAAGGCCATAAGCCAGAAACTAGTCTGGGGATATTGGATGAGTAGGCACTAGATGGGGATTTTATGCACAAGCCTTCTGGCATCCATTGATTACTCTAGCTTGTTGTGTGTGGCAATATATATATAGTGATTTTGCCTGTTTTTAACAACAGTTATACACAAGCGTAAGAGGTGGTGGTCATGTGATGTTTATTGGCTTAAAACCAATCCTGCCTAATAGGATAGTGATGGCTATGGTTATTAAAGAACCAAAGACACCAAAATGTATGGGTACTCAACTGGGTTCAGACCCATATGACTATATAAGCTAATGGGCTTGGATTGAAAACATTAAGGTGTTTTCAATTTAAGACTCATAGTTTTGTAGTTAAATGGAGATAAAAAGTGGTTGCTGGAGAGTTGCATTAGATCCTAAGATCTAGGTGCAGTGCTCTCAGATTCAAGGCTCCTCACTGACGAAGGCCATAAGCCAGAAATTAGTCTGGGGATATTGGATGAGTAGGCACTAGGTGGGGATTTTATGCACAAGTCTTCTGGCATCCATTGATTACTCTAGCTTGTTGTGTGTGGCAATATATATAGTGAGTTTTGCCTGTTTTAACAACAGTTATACGCAGGCATAAGAGGTGGTGGTCACGTGATGTTTAATATTTCTAAGTGATTGATATTAGTCTCCTTCAAATGTTGCTGCTCTGACCAGTAACAATATTGAAACTTGGAAAAAGTCTTATAAAGTTTTAGCCGGCTGAGATTTGAACTAAATAGTGAATATGACAGGCAGAAGCATTAACCACTATTTTTGTGGCTCTTCATATGTGCGTGCACACAAACAGATATATATAAGCACGTAAATATACATGGATTTATAGATTCTATGAATTTAATAATCTTATCATTTAAATGACCTAAATGATAGATAATTTAAAACTATCAGTTTAAAATATATTTTTATTAGATTTAAAAGAATTTTGATAAATAAACAATATATAATTCTACCGAAATAAAGTGCATTATTTACTGATATTAAAAGCTGAATTGTTTATTACGTATTAAAAATAAGTCTTAGAAAACGCAGTACACTAAAAAATTTAGATTAAAAAAAAAACGTATAAGGAAAACCTATATTTATGGGGATAGGGGAAGAAGAATCTATATTATTTCATACAACCCACTAGACTTGACTAGAAGTTATTTTATTTCCAAAAAAATCTACTAAAACAAATGCCAAATATTTTTTCTTTCTTTTTTACTGACAAACATATATTTATAAGCATTGACATATTTAACATACAAACTATAGATATACCTGTACAAACAATTAATATATTTTAGGGTATTTTGAGCTCAGACTTTCACACGCTCCTCAACTCTCCACACTATCTCGTATTACTGATATACTTGACCACACATATGTCTAAAAGAAAAATAATCACCAATACCCGTATTTCATGCTAAACGAGCACCCGTCAGTTGGTCCAGATTATCTGTACGCATATATACTATAAGTGCTCAGATTTATATTAAGATAGCCAATCTTCATACTTTAATGGGCAGGCTTCAATCCACTCCACCTTCCAACTCTTCAGGCATCCATCCTATTGAAAATCTGATGATAGAACGCTCAAAGCCCACACTAATGCCAACATTCTCGTCATACCCAGATTAACCATAAGCCACTCTGAGCCTGTCCATTAAAGTATGAAGATTGGCTACCTTATTATAAATCTGAGCACTTATTGTATATATGTGTAGAGATGATAATCTGGACCGACTGACGAGTTGTGGTTTAGCACGAAATACATGATTATTTATCTTTTAGACATATATGTGGTCAAGTGTATCAGTGGTATGAGATAATGTGGAGAGTTGAGGTGAGTGTGAAAGTCTGAGCTCAAAATACCCTAAATATTTAAGATGATTTGGTTCTGAGAATATTGTATATACACACTTTTTGCATGAAAAGTTACATATGATGTATATTTTCTAACCTAAATTTCCTATTATGATAGCTTGGTAAATTAATAGTTGAAAAACAAATCCATACTATATTATAATGCAACTGAAACAAAATGTAGCCTGCCAAGTTTAGATGATAATATTTTTGGTTAATATGCCTTAAATCAGGAATGGAAATGTTCAGCTTGAGGGGGGGGGGGATCTCCAGCTAATCTGGCTCGCATACATTTTCAAAAATAATATAGAACAATAGTCTTCAATAGAATGTATTTATTTATTTTTAAAAATGTCACAGCACACAATGCAAACAATTATTCTTTCCAAAATTATGTTTGCTGAAAAATTGATGAAAATTTCGGGCACACCTTGTGCGTTGCCACTACTAAAATTGTACAGGATATGAATTCATTGTTAAAAAATAAGCAATGCTAAATATCTCGCTAAGTTTTGGATTAAATTTTCCTATTCACATTGTACTTTCCATGTTCTTTTTTTTTTTGGCAGTTATATAATTATTTGTAAATTTAATAATAAATAACGTAGTGACAACTATAATAGATAAGAACTTTATGTGATTAATAAATATTGATTATCAAAATAAATAATTTTATATTATTTTTATGTTCTTTTATTTTTAACCCCTAAAAATTATAGCTCTTATGTACATTAGATAAATTTGCGTTGGCTTACAACTCGAAAAAGTTTCCTATCTCTGTGTTAAACCATTTTTTAATAATTTTTTTGTAATTTTTATTATCCAAAAAAAAAAAAAAAGACATAGCAAGCAAAACATATGGTTCTGAATGGGTTAATAAAATTATAGGAATGGAATTGTTTTACACACACACACACATATATATATATATATAGTACATACAAAAAAAAAACCCCTCAATGTTAAACAAACCTGTAGAATACCTGCAAACCGTTGTCAAGACAACACTGCAAGCATGAGAATAGTATTTATGTAAAATTTACACATAAATTAGTTGTTGGTACTTATAGTTTTATTTAATTTAAGAAAAAGCACATTTAGATCTCTATAGTTAATGTAGTCACTAATTAGAGGACTTGCTCTTTATCTGTTTCTAGTCTAGTCAAACTCGCATCGCAATCTGGGATTTATTGTATATATTTAAGTATATACATATCAAATTGTAAAAGACCCAGAAAGAGACCACATGTGAGATGGATGAAATAAAGTGTTCAGGGGTGATGTGGAGGAGAGAGGCTAGAGATCAGAGAAGATGTATTGAACTTGGAGAGACCATCCTGAAGTGAATTGATAATGGTTGACAATGATGATGATGATACATATCTTAAGCATATAAGTCGTTAAATTTACAGCCCTGGCTTGCGCCTATTGGCAAGAGATATATCTTTCTTGTATATCATGTGACAATCACGATAATATTTGTAAATGTTTCTTTTTTTTGTCATTTCTTTAAGATTTCTGAGAGGAAGCAAAGATTATTCTTTCAGTTAATAGTAAACTTTTTTTTCTTCCAGGATGAAGCTATATCTCCAAAATAGTTTTTAGATGCTACATAGGAAGTCTTTAGTAAATTAAAAGGGGAAGTGAAGAGAATAAAAATAAATAAACATTACTCAAGTCATGTACATTTTGTAGATTATATAGTTTTCATAAAAAAAAAAAGGCTTCCTTATTGTAGAAACTGTTATAAATGTCATCGGAGAAATTCATCAATATGCAAATAAAGATTAAACACTAAAAATTAGCAAAAGTTAATAATTATAAATACCTTGGTTAAATTATTAACACCCATAGAATCATAATGAATGGAATTAATATTTGAATAAAACTTAGATGAAATGCTTAATAAGGTAAATATAACATAAGGAAATGTTTTTTTTTATGTATTTGAGCAGTCTTTAATAAATGCTTTTTATCTGTTCCAAAGACTTGGTCACTTAACAGAAAAGTAATACAGAGACTACACACCCCTTGAAGAGATATTACACATTATAACATGCTATTGTTAAGTAAGAATGAGAGAGGTGAATCTTTTCAAATATCAAAATTACTTTTCTTATATTTACCCTGGGTTTTCTAAACTGCCATTTCACCTTCAATCCCACTTATTTTAAACTTCAATCACTCTTTAACACAGTCAATAAAATTAATATTAGGGATCAAGCACTAGACCCCTCCTCTCTTCAGATCTAGAATCTTTTGCTGTTGATTTCAATCTGCTTTAACGAATTATTTAATTCCAATTTCTCCTTTTTTGCATTGTCTTATTAATCAATCCACTTTTAATATATTAAGTTCTGAGGAAGATTGCAGGGGCAATCGAAGCTGTAAAAAGATCAAGAAATGATTGTTTGAGCATTGATTAATAATAAAGAAGTTAAATGTGTTAAAAGTGGATTGATTTCAATCTGGTAAACAACGATTTTGTTCATTTAAACAACAATATTTAACCTCCATTTCTTCATAATCTCTAATTATACTTCTTTATTTATTCATAGATAAATAATGATTTATTTAAAGCAAATTTCAAATTGTAGTCATTTGTCTATATGATTATTTGTATGATTATCATGATTTATGTAGTTTATAATCTATAAGCTATACTTTAAAAATAAAACAAACAGTTGTAATTGGGATAATTGAAAGAATTAAGAGGCTTAATATGAAGGTAGGCTGAACATGTTGCTAGAAGAAATAGCAATAGATGACCAGCTTAAACTGAATTTCATTAGCTAAAAAGGGACAACAGTATGAAGAGGATGGATGAGATATGGAAAAATGCTGGAACTTCAGAAAGACTAGTCTGGAATTGGTTTACTAAAAATGAAGTTTGAATGATGATAATAAATGATCCTTCTTTACAAATGACTATTCTTTTGCAAGATTCCTTTTTCTTCAATCCAGGAAACTTATCACTCCATTTAAATTTAAATAAAATGTCTTGCCTTTATCCTCATTGATTCTTGTAATGCGAGAAGTCCATATTTATGAAGTTTTTAAAATTTTTTTATTTATTAATGCCAATTTAATGGTATATATATATATTAATTTTTTTCTATTGCACTGCATTGTTTGGTGTAGTGGTAGAGTGACAGATATCGGGGCTTAATCTCCATAAATAACACCCATCTTTGTCATTCCAATACCCAAACTTATGAAGTCCTGAGCGATAAAGCCATTCAATTATTTATTTTTTATTATCTTAGTTATTTTATCATATTTACTTTTGTATTCATTTGTGTTAATTGTGATCAAAACATAAATTGAAATTGGCCTTATATATATAATACATATTAATCTTTCCTATTATATTTCAATTTACTTTTAATTTTCTATTTATTTATTTACTATGGCTTACATAGTAGCAAACAAGTGTTACTGATCACATTGAAAAAATTAAAAGACTGAAGTGGAGTTGGGCTGGACATATTGTTAGAAGAGATGATAATAGATGACAATTGAAATCTTAAACTGGATTCTAAGAAATTGTAAAAGACCCAGAAGAAGACCATATGTGAGATGATGGATGAAATAAGAAAGTGTGTAGGGGTGATGTGGAGAAGAGAAGCTAAAGATCGGAGAAGATGGATTGAACTTGGAGAGACCTTCATCTTGCAGTGTATTGATAATGGTAGATGATGATGATGTCATAGTACCAGCTAAGCCAGGAGTAACTAACATTTTACAGTTCATGCACCAATTTTCACATGGTCATACAATTTTTGTACTATTATTCAGTTTTTGCATAAAATACATTATTTATAAATAAATAATATTTACTATTTTTTATACTATAATTATTTACTTTAACGAGACTTTTGAATCTGTTTGTTCTAGAGTAGACTTAATATTTGGAATTATTTTATTGATGAAAATAATTTTCATTAAGAACAACAAAACTGCAAAACTTAATTAAAATGACAAATAATTACAAAATGAAGTTAAAAACAATTATGGACTCACTCTGAATTAGTTCTCAGAATTAGATAAGTATGAAATGTCTATTTGAAGACTGATTCACTGAATTAGAATTTTTAATAAAAATTGGTTTTTGATTATAATATTATTTTAGATACACATTCATTCTTCCTTCTAATAGATTCAACTAATATTTCAGTTAAGAACTATCAGGCAACTGAAAAAAAAGACCATAGTGTTTTCCTAAAGATTTGTGATGTTGGTGTTCTAGTTGTATTTTTATATTGGATTATTTCCATCATCTAATATATATATATATTGAATGTCTTTAGAAAAATTTAACTTTATTTAAATATTCCAAATACATTCAACTGTCAGTAATAGCACATCAAACAGGTTATTATATGCACAATGTTTTGAGAGGTATTAATCTTTCCACTTCTTCAGGTGTTGCTGACTTGACCAGTGACAGTACTACCATGACCTTCGAACCTGGGTACTTAGATTCTTGAGTTTTGAATTTTAAGGATGGCTCAGTTGGTTAGAGCATTACCTTAAAATTCATAACTCAAGAACTTAAGGACCCAAGTTTGAATGCCATGGTAGTACTGTCACTGGTCAAGTCAGAACACCTGAAGAAGAGGAAAGACTAATACCTCTCAAAACATTGTGCATATACTAACCTGTTTGATGTGCTATTACTGACAGTTGATGCATTTGGAATATTTAAATGAAGTTAAATTTTTCTAAAGACATTCAATACATATATTAGATAATGGAAATAGTCCAATATAAAAACACAAAAAGACCATGGTGTTTTTTGATTTCAGAGATGAAAAGCCAATGAGGTCATCATGCTGATAGATGCATGTTACTGAGCAGCCTAACCATGTTCATGTACTGCAATGACAAGAATGTATGAAATGAAAAATAGAGGATTTGTCCTGCTTGGTTTCTGTAAGTCCTCAAAGAGGAATTAAAGAATCTATTTTTCGGTGACAGCAAACTCCTTTCTGCAGAAAGAGATCATATAAGAAATGGATGGATAAAATATGGAAGTTTTCTGATGTGATGTGGAGGAGATAGGTTAGACATTAGAAAAACTGAATTAATCTTGTAGCGATTTTATTCTACAGTTTGATAATAGGTGAAAATAATGATGATTACAATTTCTTTACAAGATCTAGTCCTTTTAATTTTTGTAATCAGGGGTTCAATGTGCCAAAATTGATGCAATAATGCTCATACACCATAGATTGGTTGATCAGCCCTGAGCTAGACAAAACCGTACGTAATTATCAATTTTCTTCCCATCATATATATAGAATTATCCTACTACCTAAAATTAAATTTTCCAATGAGTGCTATCTAGTTATTACAAATTTCAAAATATATTTTATGCATATCCTGATTTAATGTATATAAATGTAAACATGCATACCAGTATAAATATTTATTTTGATTTACTTACTAAAATAAATAAATAACGGAATTGTTTATTACTTCTCCAATCTTATCATAACTTCCCGGTATCTCATCTTTTGAGAATGACTTTGCTGTTATCTGCAATAAAGATTCTTTCTTTGATCATCTCACCTGCCAGATAAACTTTCTTATCTTTCAAGTAATTTTTTTTTGAAAAAAGAATTTATTTCTAATTCTTTACTAATCATCTTTTAAAAGCCTACATAATGAAATCATCCCCAACACCTGATATTTATAAATAGTTTTAAATTGAATAAGTAAATTAAAATATCAGGTTTTTACTATTGTTAAATTATTTACCGCCGTGAGTACGTGATTTACCTTTCTATAATTACTCTTTTTTTTTTATTTAAAAAAAAAAAAAAAACCTTTTAAGTTAGAAGGTTTATCTGATAGGAGTGGGCGGCATCCTCTTATCCTGTGCCTGATTGTTGTCATTTTTATATCTTATCAAATATGATACATCCTTCATTTTATTTGTAAACATTTTATAAGTGTTTTATTGATATTTTTTTTTTTTTTGTTTTGTTTGGTACATGCAATATCTAAAAGATAGAAAACCGAAATTAAGATAAATTGTTTGCTGAGATTATATATATGTCACTCCAATGTTTATCTGGATGTTTGCGGGAATGGCATTTTACCTGTAATAATGTCGGCCATTTCCATCACTTAATTAAACTTTTTAAATACGTTCAATTGTTAGTAATAACACACAGATAAAGTATAATATATTGCAAGCAGCAGTAGATTTTTTCAGTACTAGCATGGGAATCAAATCAATGATCTTTAGATTCATGAAATACTGAATTTAAACTGATGCTTTAATGAATTAGACCACTCTGTTAAAGCAACAATTAGAAAAAAAGTGTATACTTATCTGCAACCGCTCTCCTGATTTCTTCACCTCTTTTTAAGAACAAAAATAATGAGTCGTTTCCAAACATTATGGATTATCACACTATGTGAACTTATAGCAATTTTGAACTTTCTTTTAATTTTTAAACATCTGCTCACTATTCTTGTATTTTCTCAAACATATATTCATTTTCACATGCATGGTCCACTATTTTAGATGTGCTTTTCCCCTCTCTAATCAGTTGATCTTTTTTAATCATTTTTTCATTGGGTTGACTGCTTTCACCAATATATACATTCTTTCACATTTGCAGGTTTTATAAATGCAGTTTTTATTTTTCAACACTTCAAATTTAGGTTTTATAGAGATTAGGATTCCTTGCAATGTTCTATGGCTTTGGAAAACTGTTTTGTTATTATGTTGATTAAAATTTGAAAATCAGGCACTCTTCACAAACCTGAAGCTTAATTGTAAGTATAGGGCATTTGAACTCAGATTTTCAAGTACCCTCCATCTATCCATACTATCTCATACAACTGATACACATGACCACACACATGTAGAAAAGATAAATAATCACCAATATACATATTTCATGCTGGGTTTTCATCATCTGATTTTCAATGATGAGGATGGCTGAAGAGTTGGAATTTGGAGTAGACTGAAGCATGTCCATTAAAATATGAAGATTTGCTATCTTAATATAAACTGAGAATTGATTTTATATATGTGTGGGAGATGATAATCTGGACCAACTGATGAGTGCTAGTTTAGCACAGACTATGTATATTGATGATTATTTATCTTTTCTACATGTGTGTGGTCATGTTTATCAATTGTATGAGATAGTGTGGATAGATGGAGGGTGCTTGGAAATCAGTTCAAATCCCCTATACTTATTATGTTGTTTGTAGATTTTTTTTAAATATGTCTGTTATCTTTGGTATCTCATTCCAAGTTTATATATATAAAAGAAAATTGTTAGATCAGAAGTCGAACTCTGATAATGTGATATTATTTTAAATATTATAAATCTATGTGCACTCACATGTCAGTAAGAGTTTAAAAAACTTAAGTGAATCACTCAAGTTTAGAGCATATTTCTATAAATACACCAACTTTCTTTGACCATGCTAAATCGGGGCTTGAGTCTATTGTATGCCTAATATTATAATCAAATTTTGAATTGTACAAATCTATTTAACCTATCGCAAGAGAAAGACAGTGTCTTATTTTTAATCACACACAATCAGACAAACATGACTTATAAATGTAAATCTATTATTATAAAATGCTGAAAACCTTGAAATTGCTAAATAATGTTACACAAGGAGTTTTATGTATGGGCTAGTCAAGAAGAAAGGAATGCTCTTAAAAGAAATTTTTCCTCCAATAACAATAGAGTAAAGATTATTAATATTTGCATACTGTTCATAAGATACTGATCTCTTCAGATTTTTTTTCACTTAAAAAATCAATAAAACTAGAATGGGAGAATGTATGTCAATAAAAACATCCTATCCAAATACAAGTCAAGATAATGGTAAAACAGTGGTCTAAAGCAGAACTACCATGATTTTTCTGAGGAAAACACTCAACAATTCTTAACAAATATTAAGAGTTATCAAGTTAAAAAAAACACTACAATTATTTATGTATAACATACTATATTTTATATAAAAATTGAATAGTAACAAAAGTTGTATGGTGCTTGTGAACTTATGCACAAAGAAATTGGTGCATTTCTATAAACCATTACTCACTCTTAGTGTAATACCTTATAGTGAGAGTTTTCTAATAAAATAACACTCAAATAAATATTAAAAATCAAAAAGACCTCTAATGCTTTTATGAAATGACTTTCTGTAAAATCCAATCATTTTATAACAATTCTAGACTGTTAAGATCCCTGATATTGAATGGCAAATTAACCAAGAGATGGATTACTTTGTTGATTACTTCATTTTATAATTTTTAGTCAGCTATTTACATAAAAGCATTATTTAAAAAAATTTTTTTTACATATTATTTTTTTACTTGTTAGTTATACTTAAATATGGTACTATTCGAATAGATCATGCCAGTCACTTGATGGTGTTGTTGTTATGCAAAAACACATCAATATAATGTTACCGAGCCCACCCCATTCTTTATGAAAGAATATTCATATGGGTTAACGTAATTCATTTATTTTTTTAATAACATTTATTGGAACAATTTTACATAAACATACATAAGCAGATATTCTATTATAGTAGTAGAATTCCTTGTGTATGCCAGCACTGGTTGGCCAAACTATCCTCCTTCTTCCCCCCTTCCCGCAAACTTTACAAAGTCTACTAGCATTGCTTGAGACATACCTAACTACATCATGGTGGGAAAATATGCTGATAATGCTTTAATTACTGAACTGTCTTACTTTTTCCAGTCATTTTTGAAAATAAAAAAAATAATTATTTATTAATTGATTTATTACAATAGCTATAAAAGAATATGTGTATGGATATTAATGGTACACCTATTAAGAACAATTACTAATTTCCAACTCGATCGGGTTTTTTTTTATTTTAAAGATTAATAAATGTATTCTTTGGACAATTTCTTTTGGTCTCTGGATAAAACTATGAGAATTTTCACAGTCATACTCCCCCCCCCCAAAAGTTTAATATAATCCATGGATTTCCTTCATCAATTTCTGTAATTTAGTTGAGAACAATTTTACACTACCAAAAACTTTAAAAAGTTTTAATTATAAGTGGCACAAAATTTCATCTTAGTCCTGTAGTGGCAGATGGTATGTCTTTTCACACCTGCAAGAATTAAAATGTTATCAATTGACCTAGCTTATTGCAAATATTCTATTAGAGTAGAATTAATTAAATCCCCATGCACGCTGGTTTCTGTGGATGGCAGTTGGCCTGATTCTGACCTGTCAGCCATTTTATTTGTCACGGACATGTTCTCACACAAATGTGACTTTTCACGTGAACTGGTTGAAATTTTGCTTGGATGTACCCTTTGCGAATTTTTTGAAGGTCTCATGTATGCTGTAGTGAACATTGGACTGTGAGCATTGGGATAAAGTGCATAACACTAAAGCAGGCTGGATGCCAATGTAAACGGCATCTTTTCTGTGCTTTATAGCATAAAAATAATGGCATCATTGGTGCCGGCAGACTTCCACCTATTAAATGGCCACTTTCTGTGCTTTTCTGCATATATATATAGGCCTAGAAGGCAGCAGCTAGATAAATGGCATATTTATGTGCTTTTGCATATAAATAGTGCACAAAGTGGCTGATGTGATCTAATAGAACAGTACCCATATTACTTTTAAAAATGATTAAAACTGCAAAAATATCTGATACAAATTTTAATTTAGTAGTATATAAATATAAAAAATGTATCCTAAAACAAATTCTAAATTTAAATATGTGATTGTCTACTATATAAAAATATTTATGTATTGGGTTTTTAATTAATTATCTCACCTTTTTTTACATATTATTTTTTTCATAAAATATTTATGAAATATTAATTATTTCAGAAGAATACTTTTAATTAATAAATATGAGTTAAATAAAAATATTAACAAAATTTTACTTGACAAGTGTAGTATTTTCATTGGCTCAGTTGCTAAGGATTTTTCCTGGGAAATGTAGTTGTGTGAGTTGAGTTCTAAAATGTAACAATTTTTTTTTTTCATCATTCAAAATTAAAAAATATGGACATTCCAATGGAAAAAAGACAGGTCAAGTTAATATAAAAGCATTTAATTAGTTATCAATGTTTCAAAATCATTTACAAATTCTTTGTTTCATTCATGTACAAGTATTTTAAAGCATTGTGATTACTGCTGTCAAATATAATTGGATATTTAATTTACTATGTTGCATGTGGGACAGGTATAATAATCTAGCACCATGTGATTGAAAAACTTTAAAAATCTTGGCTAGTAAATTCTTCAAGTTTCTTAAGTTATGTAAATCATTAAACTATTAGCATTGCTGAAAAAGAGAGATACTGACTCATTCTGATGATCAAATGGTTACAAATAAGATTTTATTGACAATGGAATCTAAGTTGAACCTTATTTGGTAGATTAATGCAGTAAATCAAATATAAATTCTAGATAAGTTTATGGTTTCATTTTAAATGTTGAGATATCTGATCTGCATTGAAAAATTTACTCGTTTGACTTTATTTTTTATATATTTTTATTAAAGCAGTGTTTTTCAAACTGTGTTCCATAAGATGAGAATAAGTAATTTGTAAAAAAAAAAAGTATTAACCCTCATTTCAATGTTTGTTGCAACATTTCATAGTAGCTGTTTGAGTTATAGTTCAACATTTTATTTTAGTATTATAAAAGTCAATAAAGTGTACTTAATTTATTAAAAATATAAGTTTACAAATAAAAAACATCCTAAAAATTATATCTGAATTTTGCAAAATAGAAAAAAATATACAGTAAAATATGTAATGAGAACAATATCCCAACACCGGTAACAAAAAATAAAATTTTGTTGGTTAAATTTGAACTTCATTTTTAAAACCCAAACAAATTATTAACCTTTTCTGAGAAACAAGTGCAGATTGACATTCATGGCTTCAAGTCACTCAAAAACCATCAATTTTTGCACTACCATAGTGTTTTTACACTTATTTTAAAGCCTAAAAAATGCTGCCCACAACAATCAAGGATTACATCATCTGAATATATCTCTATTAAATTTTTATCTGCATTATGCTTTGTTTTTGTTTTTTACAATTTTAAGCACATACTTTGCTTGTAGCTGATCACTGACAAATTTTTATTACTGTATATCTTAATAATGGCTTCATGTATAGTATCATAGTTTTATTAACTTTTGAAAATCCAGTTTATATTTAAGTTTTAAGCATAATATTTTTTTTTAAGTTTATAAGATACTGATGTGATCATATAACTATAGAAAATACTAATATAGCAATATCTAATACAGTAATACAAAAAATATTTTAAATTCGCACAGAGTTTGCACATAATGATATTTTAGGTGATTTCCATCCACAAAATAGTGAATCCACAGTGTTTTAAATAATAGCTTTGTTATGATTATGTGAAACCATGATCATTGCAGACATATTGAATGAAGACTCCTCTCCTGTAATTTGATGAAATTTCAATGAAAAATGCTTTAATTACAAAGTGGAAAATAAATCTAAACAAACCACTTTACTACTATGTACAAGATCATTAGCACCAGTTGTAAATGAGTATGGATGTCAAACTTAAAAAAAAAATACACTAGATATATAAACCAATTTGTTAGCCATGAATATAAATAACATTTTAGTCCATTAGTCTATTAAAATAAAAATATTCAAATGGCTTTGTTTCTCAGGACTTCATAAGAAATTTGAGCACTGGAAGTAGCAGAACAGGAATAGATCCAAGGATCTTACATTCCAGAATCTAAAATTCTACCATCACACTAATTCATGCAGGGTCATTAGTCTGTTTATTTATTATCTTGCAAACCTGTCTTTCTCACAGATTGCAATGCCTTTCATATTTATAGCCCTCCATTGTATTTGATCAGTCATATCTTCTCTAAAATCTTTGGGGAAAATGTTATAATATAAACAAGATATGCTTTGTGTATGAAAACCTACTTATGTTCACCATAAAACACCTTTTTGGATGTCCTACTGTTCATTTGCTTCACATCCAGCCCAACTAAGATGCACATTTTATTATCATGAACTCTAGTATATCCAACAAACTGAAGAATATATTGGATGGTATTATGATATCGCCACCACATTTTTATAATATAGAATATCCTTAAATAAAAATTGTGTAATGCCTTTATGTTATATTAATAGGGTCTAGACTTTAACTTTAATACAATAAATTGGGGCAAAATGCCAATTCTAATTAAAACTAATTTAGTTGTAGTTGTTATAACACAATGAAGAAATATTTTATGTGTGATAATATGTGGGCTTATTTTCATAATTTATTATTAAATGTTGAATGACTAGAAAGTGTTAAATGATGAAGCATTCTATCTTTTATATGTGAAAATGTGTGTACCTATTTTCATCATTTATCATTAAATGTTGAATGTCTAGAAAATTTTACCCTTTATTTAAACTTTTCAAATACAAACAACTGTTAGTAATAACACACAAATAGACAACACAAATTAAAAATTATTCTTTATGTATAAAGCATGATAAACAAAGTAGCCAAAATTCAAAAAACATTAATTATAAAAAACTATCTGCCAAGTGCTTTCAGTACAGTGTACCAGAATCATGGCGACATATTGAAACTGAATGGTTAATATTCCAGTGCATGCTCAGTGGAACACTAGTGCTACACTGATTGATAATGTTTTTAGACTTCGCAATAAACCACGCCTCTTTCAACTTCCTCTTTCTATCATTTGATTCATTGCACCCAGTAGTGATATTTTAAGAATAAAACTCATGTCCGCAACTACTTCCATGATTTGAAAAAACAGAATTAATCTATTTATGATTAATGTTTTTTTGAATTTTGGCTACTCTATTAATCATGCTTTATAGATGAAGAATAATTTTCATTATCTGACAGAGTTTTTGTATTATTTATAACACAAATTAGTAGATTACACAATGTTTTAGGGTCTATTTACACTCTTTTTCAGATATTGCTGGCCTGACCAGTGACAATATTAGTATAGGAGTTGAACTGAACAGTAAGTTAGAGCATTACCTTTAAATCTGATATTCAAGAATCTAAAGATGTATGTTTGAATCCTATGCTAATATTATCACTGGTCAGATCAGCAATACCCAGAGAAGCACAGAAAATAATACCATTTAAAACATAGTGTAATCTACTAACCTGTGTTTTCTATTTGAAAAGTTTAAAAGACATTCAACATTTAATGATAGATGATAAAAATAGTCCAACATACTACCACCCTTGAAATATTCATCATCACAAACCTTCAAGCAAATATTCTATCTTTTAATTTGTTAAAAGAAGCAGCAGCACATTAAAGTCTGTGTTGTAGTTCACCATCTAAGTTTTATTTAAAATAACTCATATTCTCAAGTTGATAACCAAGCTAAAAGTTGCTGAAGATTTTTCTTCCATCACTGCTGATTGAGTTTTTAAACTCGAATATTCATTACTAAACCAAAGTCTCTATATGGTGAATTCAAAATATTAAGTACAACCTGTATTTCAACTTTTGAATTGACAAGGATATCACAATTATTAGTATGCTACAAATCACAGTTGCTAAGTTCTTGTTTATACTTTTAGTCAGTTCAAATTAAAAATTCTATTAAATCCGTACCACAACTTGATGCCTGAATGTTCCAAAGACAAACATCATAAAAAGTAAAAACCATGTTAGAGCAAGTTTTCAGCCTTGTTTAATACCATTTTTATTTCAAATGTCATAGTTATATAATATGAATAAACTTTGGTGAGCAACCAATTAATTTCAGTGTTGCCAGAGCCTTAACTTCCGCTATTTTTCTTGAATTTACCTTCTGGTAAAATTTTATCTATGACTGGAAGTAATCTCTTCAACAAAATTCTTGTATTTTTTCTTAAATGTATAACAATATTTATTCCATGATTTTTATAAAATTGAAACATTCAGAGCATCCTCAAAATTGGGTGGTGCATCTTCATGAGTAAAGTCTTTATGTAGTTTGAATAAAATAACACGAACACCAGTGATATCTTTATTAATATGCTGCAAGGCTATTGTTTTTATCAGAAACTGCTTGTATTTTTATTTCTTAAGAAAAAAAAATTACTGAGAAATATTTCTTTAAGAATGACCCAGCAAATCTTGATAATGTTTAAATGAGAGGACATGGGTAATGGAAAATAACATCCTCATGGTACTCAAACTAATATTTGACAAATGGGGTTAATTAATTTAGGAATGACCTAATTGATAGTATTATCTCTAAATAATGTTTTGTTTTTACAGATATTCAAAATATCAGCAGATGACTACATCTATGAAAAGTAATTTTCATTGGACCAAATAAATAACCAGATTTTGCTGTTCAAAATGTCAAATCCTTGTCTCATCGAAAGTCATATTTTGAAACATTAAACTTATTAAAGACAGACAAGTTTAAATTTTTATTTTTCCCCCATAAACTCCAGCAATTGCTATCATCTTGGCAGAAATTCCTTATAATTCTATCTTTAAAAAATAAAAAGTTTTAATTTCTGCATGATATGAAGCAATAAAATTCTAATAAATTCTAATAAATATTTGCTTTTGTTTTGATCAAAATTTGCATATATTTATATCTCTTACAATTTCATTGACAAGGGCCAAATTTTCTGTACTCTCAACTTTGACATCATCTGCTTCAGACAAATACATTGATCATTATTCCTAATGAGTTATTAGTCTAGAGATTATAACATTCCTAATTCAGACATAAACTTAACTTTAACTCTCAATTAAAGATTATTATATCTACTTTTTAATTAAACATAAACACAGGGAACAACTCAATACCATTTTTTTTTATTTCTATCTAATATATTCAGTCATGACATATGAATAAAGGCATTTGAAAAAAGCATATGATGATTTTAAGTGCATGAACTAGTATTTTTCACTTGGTTCTTGGTCTTTTTCAGATATCTTTATTCTTATGTTTTTAGAATATATATCTATAAAAGATATACATGGAAAAAGAAAGTGAAATCAAATTACTCCATGTGTTTAAATTTGATTAAAAAACAAATGATCTTTGACTGAGATATGAAGCTTAATCTGAATTAGAAATATGATAATCTCTAGTTTAATAAATGATTAGAAATAATTATTATGTATTTAATGGGATAATTGGAGTGCAGACAGTTTGATATATGCATACCAAATTGTAATAATTTGATATTGCCTTAGTGCAATATCAGGTTTTGAAGCATAAGGGCCTCAGATTAATTCATTTTCTGGTACTTCCCTTACCCAAACTTTTTATGCACTTCTAAACAATAAAGCCATTCAATTATTATTTATTTGATATTGATAAATACTGAACAAATAATGAAGACATATGCCAAATATTATGTCTTGAATGACTATGGTATAGCATGAAATACATTTTGGGGATCCAATGGACTGTTCCAGATGTTTTTGTTCGTGTGTTTCAAAAATATGCAGGGTGGAAGTTTTAAATATATCAGAATATAAATATAGAGAAAAGTAAAACAGTCATTAAATAACTCCCAACAGGCAACGATCTCTCTAATTCCTCTTCCCCACACTCAAACACCTAAGTGAGAATTTCTCAGTGATTGTCCACCTTTGTTTTGCTCAACCCAAATTAAAACCATTATCTACAAACACCTTTACCAATATAATTTATGCATGTATTTATATAGTATATGAATGTGACTTGTAGGATGAGCTAATTATTATTCATGCATGTATTTACATAGTGTATAAACATAATTGCAAAGAAAGATGCACACATATATAAAATACACATTAAAAAAGAAACAGTCAAGAGCCTAGTCAACTGCTGTCTGAGAGAGTTTTAAAATATTTCCCTCCCTTGTTTATTAATTAATAATTCAATTGTTACTAATTTTATCCTCTTCTGGGCCAACGTAATATCTGGTAAAATGAAAATACACCCAGAAAAGTTGTTTAATTTTCATTTTACCAGAAAATAATTCAATAACTAGGCGGATTGGCTAATAGAAAAATTTCATAAGTTTGCTTTGAAATTTTTTAGCTGTCTAAAAACTATCAAGTGCTGTCTACATTTGAACCCCATAGAGCTGGATGAAGCAAATATTACACTATGAGATTTTTTTATATCAGAGAGAAAAGTTGTTAAAAAAATTTAAGTATAACTCATGAGCTATTTATCTTCAGCCAGCTACATCTCAACTTCATCATTATCATTTTAAAGCATGTTTGGCTTATTGTGGGATGAAAGTCTTTCCAAGTAATCCAGTTTCTCTGATCTATAACGTCCTTTTTCTACATCACACCAAAAAAATTTATTTTATCCATCCATCTTACATGTGATCTCTTTCTAAGTCTTTTAAGAATTTTTGGGATCTGGATTAAAAGTTCAGCTGTCCCTTCATTATCATCTTCTCTAGCAATATGTCAAACCCAGTTTCATTTCAGTCTCGTAATTTTTTCAGTGATATCAATGACATCTGTTCATTCTACAACTCGTATTTCACTTTCAGTTACTTCTTGTTACTCTCAACATGCATTTCTCCAAATTTTATTGAAGGGCCTAAAGTCTTTGCCTTGCTTTTCTGTTAAGTATCCAAGTCTCTTATCCAAGATCATAAGATTCATGTATTACATGCGTTTTTATTATATATTTCTTATTCAGCATATACGCTGAGAAGAAAAAGCTTTTTTATGTTAACATTGCACGTTTACAACTAGCCACAGTAAGAGATTGAAGATGAATGGCTGGAACAGTCAAAATTATTTCTAATATTATAATAAACGGTATAATTAAAAGAAAAAAAAAGCTTTTATTTTATTTATGTTCTATATAAGATAAACCAACCAGTATTGGCTTAATATTTCACCAAAGTATCGCAAAAATATTTTTTATAATGAAGGGGAGGGGGGGGGAATAACCATTTTTCTGCGTGAATATAACCTGGTGTTTAAATTCCTGCTGAATTATGCTTGTACATTTTTTCATACTCTAAATAGCATTTTTTTTTTTTTTTTCATTTAAATAGCTGGCCTCTTTTAAGCCTAGCCTGTTATCCAATATTTGCCAATTAGTGGCTATCTAGATATTTTTCACTAGAGGATAAAAACGTACGGATAAACATTAAAAACCTTACCACTCTGCGATGGGCAAGCCTGTAGAATCCTTTTTTCTCTCTTAGGAGGATTTTTGGAGAAATTAAATTCTGAAATAGTCTATTTTTATCTTTTGCTTGTAACTGTAGAATTTTTTTCTTTTTTTTTTTTAATAAACATATATATATATAAACAAACAACACAATAGTTAAATTGCGAATATTTTAAATAAATGTTTTTTTCATTTGTTTTTCCCCCAGAATGTAAACTTAATTTGATAAAATTAGAATCATATTTAAAGAGAGAGAAAATTATTTAAACAAATGGTAGATCAACCAATTAAGCATAGCAGATTTACCTGACAGCTTTTATGTAGTATATAAAAGTAAACCATTTCAAAGTCAGTGGAATTACTAGTAAAAATCTTTGACAGAAGCTAGTCAACAACTCTCTCATTACAGGTAAACTATCCGTCTCGGAAAACATTACAAAGTCTAAGACTCTTTATTATATAATAAAACAGATCAATCACAAAAAGATCTTATCACCTCTCTTGATAGGCCAGATTACGGAAGAAACCAACGTTGTAAATAAAAAGATTGGAAGCGGTTTCGCTAAAAAAAAAAAAAGGAGAAATATTCATTGTATACAAATGTGAAAATACATATGTGTAACCACTTGTATTTTTCTCAATGTTATTTACGTACAATTATATAAATTATGCAATTGTGTGTGCCTGCGTGTGTAGGTAGAATAAATATTAAGACATTTCTCATCATCATAGTAATAAAAACTGCATTATATTGCGACCGTGCTTTTCTTTTAGTGTCGGCGCATCGGCACTTATCAGCCAAATATTGACTATCCTGGGTTTTTAATAATCTAAGAATATGCAGATACTTATTTAAATATAGCATGACTAGCTACATAATCGCCCTGAAAAAAAATCATATTTCTGAAAGTATTTCAGTTGCCTGAAAATTTTCAAGCTCTATCCAGGTTCGAATGTTGGGTTATAAGCATGGCAAGCGAATGCACGAAGCATTATATCTATTGATCTTTACACAGTACATAATAAAATGGCTTGGTGATGTAATGGTGGCATATCCGCCTGCCATAAAGATAATATGGGTTTGGCAAAATGATGTTTCATTCAGGTTTAGAATTTTTTTACATAGTTGACCCTTAGCTAATCATTTAACAGTAGAAAGAAGGAATCTAGTTATTTTTAATAAATAAAACATGAGTGGAAAATTGTCAAACTCTCACCATCGGACAGCTGGCAAGCTTAATGAATAAAATCAGATTCTTCACAATTCTTACATAAAGGTCTGGTTGAGAGAGGCCTTTACAATGCATTGGCTCTTAATTATGGACTGTATCGTAATATTCATAGTATAGTGATGGACAGGTACCCCCCGCTCACATAACTCGGTTGATAGGTTCCAAAAATTGTTGAGTTACGCGAATTCATATTATATGAAACAAAGAATAATAAAAAAAAACCAGGTAGGTTCCAAAAGTTAAAAGAAAATTATACAATTTGCATTTTATAACTAAAATAAATATATTTATTAAGTCAATAATTGATCAAAAGTATTACATAATGTATTCTTCATCATCACTACTAATCACCAATAAACAAGTGCTTTCGTAATGCACAAATGACTGATATTGACAGAGATGGTGTTTGTTCTTAAAAACTCTCACTCAACATGTCCCTTTTTATATGGGAATTTCTTTAGTTGACAAAACTTGTTGTAAGAATGCCATGTTATAGGAGAAGTTTCTCACCCTCTCAACCATGCTAGAATGAAACAGTGTTGTAGGAATGCTGCGTTATAGAGCCCTCCCTCCAATTCTCAAATCATGTTAGAATGAAACTGTTGAAGGAATGCTGTGTTATACAGAGGTTATCGGTATTATTAAATTGTTTTAAGACAATGTCAATTCCTAAAGTATTTCTAAAATAAAATTTCCCAAGTAAGTTTGTGAATTATGGAAACACAAATATGAAAGCAGGTTCTCTGTACATATAGAACCATCACCATTTCAAATCATTCTCAGGCTACTGTAAGATGGAAGATATGTCTAAGTTTATTCCAATAGTTCTGAATCATTTTCACATCATCACAGCAAACTTCCTTACATCATTTGTCATTGTTGCGTGCTTTTTCTAAACCATCATTTGCAATCCAGTTTAAGAAATTAGTCTTTCACCTTTTTCCATACTGCATCACTGCTTTGTATTTGTTGCTGGTGATTATATATAAATTTTTGGAAAACTAAGTAAAGTATAATTAACAGAGAAGATCTGAGGGGTCAAAATATATTTTAGAAACAATTAATTTCACAACTATATGTTTGAAATCTAAAATTGAAAATGATCATAATTTTTAGAAAATGTTAGACATGTGTACAAATTTACTCTTAAAACATTTAAACTTCTTACCAATCACACATTTATTGATACATGCCCTAAATATAAGTACCAACAGCTATGGTTCTCATTTGTAAATTTCATCATCAAAGCCAAAGCTAAATAAACCAGTAGAATATAGACAGTCTGTTGACAAGGCAATGTATAATTATTATCTAAATAGTGTTGTTTCAATAATAAATGGTTAATATTCTGTTGGCTTATTTAAGTTTTGTCTGAAATGATATAATTCTTATATAAATTATATAATAAAAATACTTAAATCTTAGTGAAATGTAAAATTATATTCCATACAAATATATGGATAATTAATAATTATTTTAGGCATTAATATTTAAAATTGCTTAGTAAAGTTTTTAATACAGTACATCTTTGTCAAAGGTAGGTAGATGAATTGCACCAAAAGCCTAGTTAAGCAGTTTCATATATACATTGAAGTTGCAAACTATGTTATATTTTATTCCAAACCCCTTTCATGTACAACGTATATATATTCTATAATAACTCGTTTTGTTGACAAGCCTTGATTATAATACAATAAATATTGTTTATTTTGTTGCATTGACAAAAGGTTGAGGTTGTTGATTGTTATTAATATTGGTATTATCTAAGTGTTGACTCATTTTAATATGTACAGTAAGTGTGCAATACAGTATTTTTCAATATGCACACACACATAGACACATATTTATAAATTAAGATTTTAATATAAATAGCATTTTTAAAAATTAATCATGTTATTAATGATAAATTGTGAAATCACATTTACATATATTTGCAATACTCTGCATGTTCAATCATTCATATTCTGTTTCATTCAATTGGACATTTTTTTCCTTCAATAATTTTTAAAAATCCTAATGAAAAGGTAGCAACATCTTCGTTATCAGTAGATGCAGCTTTATTAAGATGTTAACATTATTAAGACTATAATAGTTTTGGAATCGATACAATCATCCCTATTTGCAGTAAGTATCTTGGAATTGTGTGGTTCAGATTCTTAGATAAATTCTTCATAGTGATCTAAGATTTTCTAATGTAATACAAGATCAACTGGAACATTCTTAAAATTCATATAATCTAACTGTAAATTTAAGACTTTTTCCATTTTAGCCAGAAAATTATCCCTTACTTTAGTTACAGTTTTAACTGTTTCAGGGCTTAAGTGACAATGGCACAAATCCACTTTAAGACAGTGTTTTTTTTAATAATTTTTCTCATTGATGACTCATTCTTTTGAAACATACAACTGATTTTAGAAAATGATATATTACTTTTAATTAGTAAGTCTTTTTTTTTTCTCATTTAATGAAAGTTCTTTTCAACATTTTTTGGATTTATCATGTATAGTACTATAATATATTTTACTAAAGAGATACTAATATGTACTAATATAAAACTTTTTGGACCAAAAAATACATGCACAAAAAATTTGTACTCGTGCTAACCATTTCTAGTTAAATCACAAACCATGATTTAAAAAAATCATATTTGAGATCTTTATATATAAGAGAGAAAAAAGTGGTGGCCATAAATGAGAATCATAAAATTTTAATAAATTTATGAATTTCAATGGTTCTCACAAAATAATTGTTGTATATGGGAAAGGTTTGCTAATTATAAGGAAATGTGTGCAATATAATATAAATTAAAGAGTAAAAGATTTTAATGAATTTAGACAAAGGCAAAGACATTGGTTAGTTGAGGAATGTAATTCTTAATGGAAAGTAGAGAAAGTTGTTGGAGTAAGTGAATCCTTTCATAATCACCACTTGTCTCCTAAATTCAAAGGACGAGTATAAATACTCTGTAGTTATAAGTTAGCAAGAGAGAATAGAGAACTATACTAAAGTATGCACCAGTAAGAACCCATAATTAAGCCAAAACATGATGTTTAATATGAGAGGAAGAAGTATACAAGTGCCAACCACAGCAGGAGTGGGAATCAGATGGGTCAGCATAGAAACGTGGACATATCTCTACAAAACTTTCACTATAATATTAGAGAATATGCTGGAAGTGACTATACAGGTTTACATGCTCCACAGAAAGAAGTAAGGTAATATGCATACACATTATTATAATCTTGCATGCATATATAATGTTTGATTTCAGATAGTGGTAAACCTTAGCTAAAGCAGCTGAGACATTGATGGAGCTGATCAGAGAACAGCAGATGATACTATCATTAAATCAATCTATGACTGGAGATTATTGGCATCATTGAATTAATGCAGATCGAGCAACCCCTAGTCTGTGCTGAAGACCAAACTTACATAGCTGAAATAATATAGGAAAAATGAACAAGCACCAGATGAGAGATCCAATCCAGATCAGACAATATCCCTGACATTCACTGTTGTGTAAATTGGAATCTGAAGACAGCAACAGTGGAATTACGAATGGTATGGATTGAACTATGTACATTGTTATAACTGTTTTTTTATATGTGTTATAACTGTTTATGAATAATAAATCATGAAATGTATCCAAGAATTTGCATTTATAGATAACCACAATGGGTCTGAGCACAACAATAGTAAATATGACTATTGTTCCAAGATGTCTTCTTGACAACAATAGATTGTCCAGTACTCTATTAGAAGATGATATTCACCAGGCTAGTAAAATACCAGGTGACAAGAGTCTATACTTTTCTTCTTTTTTTATTTTCTAACTAATTTCAATTTTCCATGCTATAAGTGGATGATGGCTATATGCAAATTGTATATATGAAAACATTTTACTCGCAAAAATTCCCAAGTTTCACATGGAATCAAATCTAAAATCATGAATATAGCAGGTAGTATACCATCGTGAGTTTTTTTATGCGCACACACGTTTATACTAAGTAATGCAATTATATATATACGTACTGGAATATAAAACAGTTTTGTCCCGCTGTTTTAATTTGCGAGTATAATTCGTAGTTGACAATTAATATTATTTTGGTAGAAAATACCTTTATACACACAGAACGGTTAAATATTAGTAAAATTTTTACCCAAAATAATTATATTATAAATAAATTTTTACTTTAGTAAAAAAACTTTTAAAAACGTTTTGATTTTGAAACCTTATATTTGATTTTAAAATCTATTTATATTGTCTTTTTTTTTTTTTTTTACTTTCTGAGCTATATTATTTACTATACTTGAAAATCATTCATTCGCAAATACACCTTTATAAGTGTGCAATATTCTAACTTCAGAACCCACCACCCTAAGTTTTTCCATATTCTTCTCTATCTTGATCTATCCCATTTCCACATCATCTTTGTCAACTCCATAGCGTTTATATTTAAATCCCCCTTATTTTTTTTCAATCCCAGCATTAAGACCAAGAACCCATTTTCTATATAATCATTTAGTTTATATGTATTCTCCTACAACTTCATTATTTGTACTCTTTCTGCTTATAGGCATTTACATTCAATTAACAATAGCTTAATATTATCCATGTCTTCTTTACTTAACTTGCAGTCTAAATCATCTACATTTCTTCATTTGTTTGTGTGTATTTTGCTTTGTTGCTAGCAATACTGTTTGAGCCTTAAACAGTAAACTACACTTTCCTTGTTATTATTGTAAATGAACTCACACAATATTCTGTTTACTTATATATATATATATATATATATATATATATATATATATATATATATATATATATATATATATATATAGAGAGAGAGAGAGAGAGAGAGAGAGAGGCTTTTTACTCTCTGTACTTGTTCTCCATCTCTCCAGCCCCCTATTTTTTATTAATACATATATTTTTCTATCCCATTCTTTGCTACTATAGCACTTAATAATCATTCTAACACAATCATTCCACCCTTTTGTACAAATATACTGACATAAAGACTTTATTCAAATCTTTTATCTACTGTATTACCTTTCTCACCCATCTTATTGCCTGCTTTTTAATCTTAACCCAATTAAATACTATTTTGGCTATTCTCTTACTATCCATAAATTGCAATCTACTGAACATTTTCATTTTGCTCCCCCCCCCTCCATTTTCTCCTTGAAATGCTTCCTTTGCCATCCACACATCTGCATCTAATGGCTGCCTTCTTACTTCTCTTTGTACTTTTTCTAAGTAATATAATGCCACTTTACTAATACATAACACATCATTACTATAAGTTAATGCTGCTACTACCACTCCCTTCCATACAATACTTGCTACATCATATTTATTATATGAAAACACTGTTAATTTTTTTTTAATCAGTTTCTTTTCTTTGCTTCATTTATCAGTTTTTTCTCCTACTCTTCCAAGCAATTCCTCTGATTACTTAAGATGATTCTAAAATGGTTATACTTATTTACTACCCTTATCTTCCAAGAAAAATTCCTTCTCTTCTCTTATCCCAGCATTTATCATCTTTACTTTTGATTTTCTTCACTAAATTTGATCCCCATCTCTTTATCCATTTTCTGTGCATAAGAAAATATCATCAGCAAATAAAAGATCTGATGATGTATACACTCCCTTTTCATCTGTTAATGGTATCTCTAGCCCTCCTTCTAGACTTTCTATTGTCCTCTCCATTTCAAATATAACAAAAACAAAATAAGTGATACAGGGCATTCTTTCCTTAGTTCCATTCCATTTTTAATTCTAATGCATTCTATATTTGCTAACTGATACATATAGTAATTATTTCATACAATCTCTTAATAATATCTACTAAAACTTCATTCATTCCCAAATTTACTAAACTTACCCACAATCTATTTCTATTTACTCTGTAATATGTATTCTCTCTCTATATATAATGACTATATATAACTGCCTACGTGTATTCCTACTCATATATATATATATATATATATATATATATATATATATATATAAGTTGTGTGACTACAAATAAACTAATACTCCTATATGCCTATCTGATCTAAAATCTCCTTGCATTTCTCCCACTATATTATTTTCTTCTATTCATTTTGCCACTTTTCCAGCCACCTTATATGCAAAAGTTTTATACACCACCAATGTTACAGCTGCTAGTCTTAATATCCTCACACTTGTATTATTTCAGTCATCTGGAAATTCTATCTTCTGTACCATCTTATTAAAATATGATAATAATTTAATTTTTCCCTATTTCCCAAATTCATCACCATCTTTGCTGCCCATCCATCTAATCCTGTTGCCTTTCCACTTATTTAACTTCTTCCCTGCCTCATTCATTTTTTGTAAAACTAATATTTAAAATAGTTTTATGTTTGTTATCACTCTGTTCTTCACATCTAACATCTTATCTATATCAATTACATACTTATTTAAGATTGTCTCTAATTCTTCTCTAGAGCTACACCCTTTCTTCTCATCATTTACTAATACTATTTCTTTCTCTCCTAAATTCCTTCTTTTAATAAATTTCCAATTTTTTTTATTACCATATCTTTCACTTTTATTAATATCCTCCAATAATTTACGACTTAATTTCATTTTCTCTCTACAATTATCTATTTTTTGCCAACTTCTTTTTAATTAAATACTTTTCCCATTTAATATTTATACCTTTTTCATTTTCTTTGTTTTTAATAGCACATTTATATTCTCTGCACAATTTTTCCCTCTCTTTTACACTTTTACTAATTCTCATTTTTCTATTATTTTTATACTTCTGAATATTCTCCACAAAAATCCTATTTGCCACTTTTTCTACTTTATCATACCAGTCCTTATATTCATTCCCAATAAATTCTTCCATAATTTCTTCTACTTTTATTTGATATTCTTCTAACTTATTTTTATCATTCACTCTCCATCCACATCTTGCACTATCCTTTCTAATTTTATTATTATTTTCCATCACATTACTAACAATTTCTATTATAAACATTATTATAATCACTCTTACATACTTTCTCTCTCTCTCTCTCTTCATTATCAAACACATTAATTTTCCATACTTTATTCATTCCCTCTTTATCTACTAATACATAATCTATTGTGTAAAATATATTATTTCTAGACCATCCATCTGCTACACTAGCCCTACTCTTTGGATGTTGAGACCCTGGGAAAAAAATACAGAGTGGATAAATAAATAAAATCTTTAATTTTTAATACAAGAAAGGAACATATACAATATTTATTCTTATCTAAATAGTAATACTTAATAACACATTAATATAAAAGAAAAATAAAATATAACTATTTTCTCTTGCTTTAATTTCAGTAAATTTATCTATTAGGGTTAACCTATACTTAATAACACATTAATATAAAAGAAAAATAAAATATAACTATTTTCTCTTGCTTTAATTTCAGTAAATTTATCTATTAGGGTTAACCTTTAGATAATTTATTTCCTATGGAGAGCAACGTTAGGTTGGATAATCCTTCTTATGCCATTGTGGATCTTAAATAGTTTTGTATTATTTTAAGCTTTGACAAATTATGTTTGGACTTCAAAGTGATTATCGAAATTATTAATAAAATTCTTAAGATTAAACTTAAATTAGAAATGCATTTCCTATTTGATGAATTTTTTTTAAGGCATTCTAATGGAGACCAATCACATATGCCTTCACAGAAAATGTTATAGAACACTTTTATTTCTTCATAGAGATTATTTCCATTAATGTCTTCATTGTTGTCATCATATTTTAGGGCTAGAAACAAATCTATACAAAGATCAGGGCAGGGTTCCACTAGCCCCCAGCCTCCTGGGCATATGCTCAGTTGACCAACCCTAGGGATGCTATTATTCTACACGTTGGGTTCAAATCTAACCTGGATAAACTTAATTTTTTTTCTAATTATTATTACACTTAGAATTTTTTTTCTGAGGTAAATTGTGCATAGCTAATTGTAAATTATCCAATATTGGTCAGTAAATAGAATATATCAAAATGGAAACTATTCAATACCTCCCCCAACTTTCATATTGAAAGCCTGGTGAGTGATGTCTTTTACTGTTCTAGGATGAATTGAAAAGCTTTTTTCCAATATGGGATATTATAGACAGAGCTCACAAAATAAGCATTTAACAAGCTTTGAGAATATCCTCAACCCCAGACCGGTTTCTGCTTCTGGCGTCGTCAGTGGGATGCCAGGATATAAGCATTAGATTAAAAATACTATGACAACTCAGCAGTTTATCTAATGTATATCTACTGAGTAGAAAAGCTGAAATTTTCAGACATACATATGCCTTCCAATCCAGCTATGTAACTCAAATAGCCACATGGGGCTGAACTAAGTTCAGATACACCATATATTAATAGCTATAGCAATATAAAATCACCAAAGCCTTAATAGCAAAAAATAAAATGATAAAAAATCAAGTCAGATGTGACATGACTTAATTTAATAAAACTCGTAATTACAAATGTTATATATAGAGCTCGCAGAATAAGCTCTTAACAAGCTTTGAGAATATCCTCAACCCCATATTGGTTTTTACTTCTGGCGTCGTCAGTGAGTTATTCTATATGCTGTTTAACCTGCCTTTTTTTACTTATAGTATACATTTTAATATATGAATTTTTTCATACCTGTACTCCAAAATGTAATATATAGCGGGGTTGAATTCTGACATTCACATGACCCTCAACTATCCACGCTATCTCATACTGCTGATAAAGTTGATCACACACATGGTGAAAGATAAATAAACACCAATATAAATATTTCGTACTAAACCAGCACTCATAAGTTGATCCAGATTATCATCTCCACACATATATACAATCAATGAAAACGTTGGCACCATTGTGGGCTTTGAGCGTTCCATCATTCAGATTTTTAATGAAATAGACGGCTGAAGAGTTGTAGGGTGGAGTGGATTGAAGCCTGTCCATTAAAGTATAAAGATTGGCTATCTTAATATAAGCTGAGCATTGATAGTATATATGTGTGGATAGTTGAGAGTCGTGTGAAAGTCTGAGTTTAAACCTCTTATAGTATATATTATATCATTCAAACACCAGATTGTGACATTATTTTTACATTAAAGTTTAAAATATACATATTTGCTTTTAATTTTTGTAACTTCATTTTCTAAAAAGCATTTTAATTTTATATGATTTTTTGCCAAGTCGTGATTGATTTTATTATAAAATAAAATATAAATAAAATTTTTTCAAAAAAGTTTTTATAATATCTGCTCTTATTATATATATGTTTAATAAAGTGAACATTTACAGAATAAAAACTAGGGATATGAACTAAACGTTGAGTCTTCATCAAAATTCGCTAACAGAAGGAAAAAAAAAGAGAGTATAAATCTAACAGGACATTTTACGTCAAGCGTGCAAAATCCAAAAGGAATAATAGAAGCAAAGAAAAGTTGGTTCAGAATGTTAATTCTTTTTTCTACCAGACTGAATCAATTTGATGTTTGGGCTAATTTTAAATAAATCATTAATTTCTTTAACAAGAGGTATGAGATGTAGAATTGTGAAGAGAATATTTATTGATACATCTTTTATATATCTGCCTAACATTAATTATGATTTTTTTTAAAATTAAAAAATGCTAAAGTTACTACAAAAATTAATTTATAATGCTATCTTACAAGATTTTAAAAAAGTCACAATTAATTATATCTTATCAGCCGTTGTTGTATAGTTCTGTTTGTGGCCTTTGTCATTTAGTCAGTTGTAGAACGATGATAACTTTGAGGGTTAAAGGCTTCTAGATTGATTTCCAGAGAAACATTGGGTCATTTGAATAATGATATTCAACCTGTCACTTAGATGCTTGAACATTATTCGACCAGCTCAAAATATTATATCATATGATCATCATTTCCTATGCATACACAAGCTATTAAAACAGTGACAAACTCTCCATACAGTAGTGCTACCCGGTGCAAGCATTGTAACCACTGGATGAAATGTTTGTGCATAAAATCCCTATCTGGCAACTACTCATCCAATATCCCCAGAATAGTTTCTAACTTGTGGCTTTCATCAATGGATAGTATTGGATCTGAGAGCACTGCACCTAGATCTTAGGATATAATGTAAGCATCCAGCAGTGCTCTCAGATCCAAGGTTCCTCACTGATGAAAGCCACAATCTCGAAACTAGTCTGGAGATATTGGATGAGTAGGCACTAGATAGGGATTTTATGCACAAACCTTCTTGCATCCATTGATGAATTACTATGGCTTTCACTGCGTGGCATTATTGCATGGAGAGTTTGACACTGTTTTAAGTATTACCTTAAATTCTTTGATAGATATATGGATATAATATTCTAAAAAGCTGTCTGTTTTTTATTCATCAAATTTATTAAAAATTTGCAGATTAACAACCAAAATCATATCAATTATTTTATTTTATATATATATATACAATTAGAAAAAGAATTACTAAAATGTTCTTATATGATTTAATACAAACATAAATTTTTGTCTACAGGATTGTGAATACAAAGCAGTATTGGATTTGTCAAATAGTTTGCAATGATGATATTTTTTAAATAATTATATGTTGGAATATTTTATCATCTAATATTAATCATTAAGAGTCTTTAGAAAATTTCAAACTTTATTTAAGCATTTCAAATACATTTAACTGATAGTAATAATACAATGGTTTGAATGGTATTATTTTCTCTTTTTCAGATGTTGTTGACTTGGACAGCAATAGTACTAGCCTGGGAATGAAACCAGTGTCTTAAATTTATAAATTCTAAATTGGTATCACTGATTTGATTATTATCCTATTGTTGTCACTGTTTATATCAGCAACACTGAAGAACCACTTGAAATGTTGTGTTATATACTAACCTGCGGCTGCTTTTTTAAAATCTGGTTGATGGAAATAGTCTACTATATAATTACAAAAAAAATGCTTATTTAGAGATGTGAATGTCATTATTTGTGGTGAATTCTATATATTGTAACATAATTAAAGTAGTCCAAAAATTCAAACATTATTAAAAATCTCAAATATTCCAGTATCAATATTATTATAAGCAAATTATTAATAACAAGTATTATAACTCAGGTATACAGGCAGTAGATCTTATCCACTTTCATTTCTTGGTTTGATGTTAAGTGCATGTTTAAACAAATACTAAGTGAATATGGTCTCGCAGGGCGCCACTAGATTATCTGAATCTAGACACGGTTATATCTAATAACCTTTTCACATGTACCGGGTTTGAATCCCCTTTTGGTACTTTATTTCTAATAAAAATGAGAGATTTTGCTTTTTGAGCCATATCACTATAAGCACTAATATTTAGGTAAAAGTAAAACATCTATAAACCAAAGTGGAGTATATTAGACATAAATCATTTCTCAGATCTTAGCATAACAAATGTGTTTCAATATTTTTATAAGTTTACTAGCTCAGATTATATATAACTAATTTAGGATGGCAATTCACTCATCCTTGCATGAAATAGATGACGGGATGTGGTTATAATAATACTAAGAAATCACTAAATATTATAAAATCAATATTTATTTATGGCCTTTAAACAGTTAAACAGCTCATTAATTAAAACGTTGATGATGATGATGATGATAATAATAACGATAATGACAATGGTTTCAACTACAGCTCTAGGACTAAGCCTAAACATAAAACTAATTTTTATAAAGAAATTCATAATTATTGCTTAATTTTAGCATACTTACTTATATCTTAAATAACTAATATTCAACCATTGATGATGATGAATAATCACACTTAACAAAGACTACACTTAATGAAATATATACGCCTCGTTTAATAAAACAAACTAATATTTATTACTACATTTTTATACATAAAAATTTCTAGATAAATATGAAAATTGACATGAATAATAATAATAATAATAATTGATTATATATCAATCCTCAATTATTTTCAAGTTCTTCCCCCTTTCCCTTCAAATGTATTTTATATTAAGTTGGACGTCACATTGACCATGATTTTCACTCCATGAGAAAAGTATTTCAAGGAGAAAAAAATATTATCTGCTCATTAGTACACATACTTTATAAATCTAACATGTAAGTAGAATGTAAAAGAAAATGTTAATAGAATTGAAAGAGCAAGTTTTAGAAACAAGTTTTAAATTATTTTCTCCCCCGCTCTTCTACCTCTGAAATGCTATACTTAACTTGAAACAAAATAATCTAATATTCTAATACTACTCATTATTTCACATTCACTCGCAATTATACACATATAAAAATATTATTATGTATGTGCGTGTTTTATCCCATAATAACAAAATATTATTTAAAACCAAAATAATAATAATAATATATTAGTTAAAACTAAAATCATAATACCATAAAAAAAAAATGTTTTACACATTAATATTTTTCATAACTGTAAAATTAATAAACAAATAATTTTCATACATTCAAGATAATTTATGAAGCTCAACGTTATTATTAGTAAGACATTCTTGTTTTAATCGATCTGAATAGTCTTTAAAAGTTCTTTAAATAAAATATACCACTTTATTGCTAAAATGTTTATTAAGACTCTGATATCATAAAGAAAATAGATATAAAAGGTCATATTACCGATCTTTTGTTTGTGGCGAATTTCCAAGGGTTCAAACTTGTCTTGTATAATGTCTATATTTCTGCAGCTACCATTTCCGTTTTACTGGGAACAATCTCTTTCTTGAGGTGTATAACTATTTGATGATGATGACTCTATTGAGGTTATTTGCTTTAGTGGATAATTTGGAAATCATTATATTAATTTTTCTTCTCTTCCTGTCAAGCATGATTCTTAGTGGATGAAATACAGTGGTTGTTTTCACATTTATAAATTTTCTTGAGTTTAAAATCAGTTGCTGGAACAATTAATTGGACTTGATGATTAATATTTATCAGTAGATTAATTCATCTTTCATCGAATGCAGGTGAATGCTTTCTCCCTTCTATTAAAAACACCTTGTTTCTCTGGTCAGTTGAAAGGTGTAGAATATTATTTTAGACACAACATCTTTTATTTCCTATATGATGTGCAGCTTCCCCAGATGGTCTGGAAAAGATGGGACATACATATAATTTTTCTAGCCAGCCATTTCTTATATTTTCAACATTCAATTTAATAGTTTAATAATCTGAATCATAATCACAATAATAATAATTCCAGACACTTTTTATATCCAATTTTTAGCTAACTTAACCAATCAGAGATAGCATCACTTGCTATTTTTGGACAAATTTGTTTTAATTAGATCTCTAATTTATTTTCAACTAAATTATTTTTCAACTGAAAAGTTTAATCCTTTTCCCAGACACTTTTGTTTAAAAAATAGACTTAATCCTTATTTCCTTTTTTTTTTACATCTAGGTAACATTTCAAATTTTTGAGCTTCCTTCTTTAAATCTTAAGATAAGACAATTTCAAAATTAGAGCTCTCACCCATTATAAGCTCCCAAAGTGAAAAACAATCATTTACAAAAAAAATTGCTACAAAGATAGATATCTGATTAAACAGATTTCCTCTTTTAACATAAAATTGTACAAAAAAATAATTTGACAGATTTAATCCTTCCTTTTCTTTCAATATTTAGTAAATGTAAATTTCTGTATGTAATGTACACACATCCTTCATTCTTTCAAATCATTCATAAACTAACATTAAATAATATAATTGCTAGCTTAGTAATTATAACTCTATTATTTAATTAAATTTGTAACTTTTAAATCCCAATTACAATTATAGAAAGAAAAATAGAAGCATAGAATAAGATATTAGAATTGATCAAGCATAGGTTAGTTTTAAAGAAAGTTAAAATGTTGAATATTTGAAATAAAAAAAAACAATTAAATAGTTTACACATACACTGCCTATACGTATGCGTTATAACTTTGCTTTTTAACAGAAAAACTAAATATTAAATAGTTTAAATGTGTGTATTACCTTTCTATCAACACACAAACAAATAAAGCATATAATTGTTGACCACTCTCTTTCTGTTTAAAGCTTTTAGACTTGGACCTTGTAGGGTTTAAACTTGGATGCCCTACAACTTCCTTTATGGTTATATAAAAATGTGATGATGATTTTGTTTTACCTTTTCTACATGCACATTACTATAAATTTGGCTAGTGACCAAATTGTAATGGCACAATATATTATTTATCTGATACCCACATATAATAAAAGTCTTTATGGTTTAAAAGCAAATTATGTTGCCTATATTAGTTTTAATCTCTGTGGTTGACTTTGTCTATTACTGTGACAATTTTGACAAAAATTTATATTTCTTTGAATTTATTGTACAGAATTTTTTTTTTTTTAAACATGACAACTCCAATAATCAAGAACATAAAATGTTACCTCAAATAAGAATATTTCTCTACTGATAGTATAGTATTAACAAACAAAAAATTTTCAACTCCAAATGTAAGTGAATCTAAAAAAATAAATAAATAAATAATACAATTTAGAAGCTTGAACCCCAAATCGAAATTCTTTCTTTTAAGTTTAAATATCATGGTGCCTCTATGCTAAAGCTAACATTAAGGTTAAAACATCATAATATAATTTAAGATATGCAACATCTCAAGTCAATATAGGAGAAAATAATTGGAGGGGGGGGCATCTAAAATTTACAAAAAAATGAAGATATTTGCTGATAAAAAGTCAAATTTAAACTACCAAATAAAATGTATTCTTAGTTCTAAATAGTGACCTTCCCGGTACTCAGTTAATTCCACATAAAGAACAGCCAAGGCACAATATTAAATGGATTTGAAAATCATATGTTCAACTCATTATGGTGTGACCAAATTTTAAACAAGATGAATGAGAAAAACTACATGAAACATCTTTGTAAGATAATACTTTACTGGACAGATCCAAATCAAAATACCTAAAACTTTCATTGTCATAATGATTAGATACAAAAAAAACTTATCTAGTATATATAGTAATTTAAAAAGAATAGATATACAGTATATATTTGTTAGGCCTCTATATTAAGAATATCTTTTTGCATAGGTTAAATTTGATGGCATGTTTACTATGAGTTTTGTGTGTTTTTTCTCTATTAAATGATTTTTTTCATTTCCCTGTAACCTTATAGAAGAGTATTATAATAACACATACTGAAAAATATTACTATTCAATAAATAAAACTTTCACAATGTCTCAAATTATTATAACTTTGTATCATTAGAAACGTTTATTTATTCAAACTTCATAAAGTGTTGTGGATGAATGTTTGCTAAACCATTGAATGGTAATATCATCCTATATCACTTGATTTCATCACCTTACTAAAGTAATTCAGAGCATTTCTGCTCTCTCTACTTTAGAGCCTATTGTAATTTTGGGTATTTAAGTCTTATAAGAGGGAATAGAGAAGAAAATTTCACTAAATGATCTGTTATTGATTTTAGATCTAAAATATGTAAGCCATCCAGAAAAAAAACAGAATCACTAAAACAAATTATTATAACTTTAAGTTTAAATTTAATAAAAGAAACCCCAACTCACTTCAAAGATCTTTCATGTATTACATTTCTTAACAAATTTCCATACATATTAAAGAAATGGTAAATGGAGTAGTTATATACTATGGCTCTGGACACATTTTTTTTTCTCCTAAAAACTCATTGTAGTTTCAAGGATATCATTTGACTAATAGAAGCTTCCCACCAGCCACCATTTTTGATAGAAATATCATTAATGCTAGTAATCCAGTAGATTCAATAGCCAAAAAATTCTAAAATTTCCCTGAGATTTCTACAGTCAGTTCGATTAATTTTTCAAAGTAATTTTGAATTATAGTTATAAAAAGCTCATAAAGTTAATGTCAATAATAATAGTAAATCAGAAAATTTACCTAAATATGAGAGATGATAATACCCTGTTTTGTACAGTGATAAGAGTGCAAACTGAGGAGTCCAAAAATATCAATCATAATCCAACCCTATCCCTTTCAGAGCAATAATTTCTTAGAAAGCAATAAAGCATTTGATTTTTTTTATTACTGATCAATATAGATAAATAGTTAGAAAGATAAAATTCTTGAATAATATTTAGTTATGATTACAGAAAATTCTTGAATAATATTTAGATGTGATTACAGTTATAGATAAAATCACTGTGGCAACTTTAAATATAAAGGAACTTAATTTGTGGCAGAAAATCCACAATCTTACTAGATTTTGTATTTATATATTGGACTATTTCCATTATCTAATATAAGTATTGAATGTCTTTAGAAAAATTTAACTTTATTTAAATATTCCAAATACATTCAATTGATAGTAATAACCTATGTGCTATTATTAATGGTTAAATGTATTTGGAATATTTAAATAAAGTTACATTTTTTTAAGACATTTAATACTTATATTAGATGATGGAAATAGCCCAATATATAAATACAACTAAAACACCATCATCACAAACCTTCAGGAAAACACTTGCTAGATTTTGTTCCAAATAGATATTAAACATTTTTGCTATAATGGTACAAATTCAACTAAAATCTAAATCTAAATATTTTTCAGTTTGTTCCATTGAAAATCTACAATCTTACCAGATTTTGTTCTAAATCTGATATATTGATACAAAGATACCAGAAATCTAAATATTTTCAATTTTTTATTATTATTGAACATCCACAATCTTACTAGTTTTTTTAAAAAATACATATCAGCCATTTTTGATATATAGATACTTCTGGGGGAAAGGAGGACTATAACAGATACAAAGTTAACAAAAATATAAAACTAAATATTTGCAATTTCTTCCATTGAAAATTCACAATCTTAGTAGATTTTTGTTCAAAATGTATATCGGCCATCTTTGGTATGCTAATACAGAATTGGCAGAAATCTAAATTATTTTCAATCAATTTTTCCACCATTAAAATGCATCCCAAATAGAATATCATTCTGTTGAATAATTGTAATTATAATTTTAAGGCCACTCATTTTTATTTGATCATGAAATATTTTCAGCTAATAGAGGAAGTAAAATTAAGTTTTTATCATAAGAAGTTCAGATACCAGGAGTGACAATACTGGACATAATCATGGACCTTAATCTCCAGAGTCTGCCATTTTATTACTTCACCAAACTACACAGGACATAGGGAAATGAATGAGTCTTGCTCCAAATTTAAGATGGCAATAGGAGACTTTTAGTTCTATTCTACATAGCAGTCCAGCCCACATAATTTACTTTTATTTATTCTTGACTAATATGTAATGATGTTTATTCTCCAAAACAATGTCTCTACTATGCTGAACACATTTTATTTGCTCTTAGTGCAACAAAGATTCAGTAAATAATTTGATTCACTGCACATGTGGTAACATGTTCATTCTAATATTTGGTATCCAATGTATGGATAACCTTGGACTCAGAATGAAAGTTGAAAGTAAAATGCTAATCAAACTTCAAATCAAACAGATGTATCAATAATTCTGTTAAATAAAATATGAAATGTGGGGCAGTGCTATGTACTGAAAGATCTTTCTGAATCCATCACCCATTCATGCAAAAATTATGATGAAAAAAACCAATGATAAACAATGAGCTCCACAGTTGTAGGAATATCACAACTCATGGTAAAGGCTGAATCATGTATCAATGATATAGTAAGTAAATGTTAAGAGTAAGATATCAATTCAGCACTATATAAGCCAGTTAGTTTGTAACAGAGACAACTTATCTAAAAGAAATCTCAAACCTGCTTCTGATCTAAAACAGTATCACATATTTATCTAGCCCAGACATAAGCCCAAATGCAGGCATATCACAAATGAATCTGATAACAACTGGTCTTCAAGGTTATTTATTATGATGAAAGGATTAGTGGACAATCTGAGTTCTTATTAGCCCAAAGAATAGTTCCTTACACCTTTGCTTAATAAACGTTATTGTAGGTTACTTGATTTGATCCAAGAGCACTTATGAAATTAATTATATCTTCAAATCAATTGATGAGATTGAACTTGTTCAAAACTATGATGAGTAGACATTTTTCTGAGCATTTGACAATGGTCATGTCCTAGTAAGAAATTAGATATATCACATAAAACATTTTACATTTATTATTTTCCTAACTTAAGAAACTGTAAATATGCATACCAATATAAAAACTTCTGCTTATTCAATATCCTTCACCTTATTAAACAAATTGTCTTCACAGTAAAGAAAACTTTTGACTGCATGGCTTTTTTCCATGGATCTCTGATTGTTAACTATTACAGATATCCATGATTAATTGTTTAATATAATCTTTTTAATGAGACTTCATACTTTTGACAAAACTCTTACGTATGCATTACACTCTTCAGGACAAAGATTACGACTTACCATTCCTTCATTATACAGGATCATTAGACATGTAAAATAAAATAGATTTCTGGATCTCATCATTTTCTAAATCACTATATTATTTCCAAATCTCCAATTTAGCAGCCCTTCCTTTGCATTTTCAAAAGGAATCAGAATGTTGTCTAACCATATCTGTCTTGATGATAGATCCATATCATTTCTTGAAGATGTCAGCAGTTTTGTGAAATGTATTTGGGTAAAAATGTACCAGGTCTTTGTCAAAATCATATTTATCCTCATTTTATCAATACATTTAATTCTTTCAACATCACTGTTTTTCCATTTAATGTATATTGTTTTAGCATGTATTAATCTTTTTTTAAATTCTTTTCATATTTCTTTCAATTGTAAATTAGTCAAGTTTTTTTTATTTTTATGATCTCTGTTTCATTAATGTTCTCATTGGTAATTCAAGTCATTTTTTGTTTTCCTTTTATGAAAATGGCAGACTTCACTGGTCTAAATTTCAGTCAAATAATTCTCATTTTAATAAAGTAAGTCATGAATTATGAAGCTTCCTTTACCAATCATTATTACTGCATCCATAACAAGCATGTCTTTCTTTTAAAATAAGTTTATCAATATGTATTTGATCAATCCAGATTATTTTAGAATTCCTTAACTCTTCAAGAGTATCTAGGCATCCATTTACTATATATACTGCTATTGAGTGAAAAAAATCAGATTTCTTTGCTATTTGAAATAATATATATATCCATGCTTCACTCTAAATTCGAAGCCCAAAGCATGAGAATGACCATTCAGTACATTAATCTCTATAACTAATCCCTTTTTATTGGAGTTTGCTTTAAATTTCTCCTTAGGGCACAACAGTATAGTATTTAAATGCTACACAACTGACTACTACATTGATTTATTTTATTTACTATATTTCTCTTTATAGTTCATCAAAAGTGATATTTCTTCACCTCAATTCTTCAAGGATAAATATTTTTACAATACCAAAAAGGAAATCAATAGTAGTAATAATATAATATTAATATCATTTATGTTCTTTATTACTTTTTACAATACTTTTTACAATCCACTACTAAATGGTTTCAATTGCCTCAGCAATCTTCTTTAGAATTTCTCAAATATAAGTAGAAGTTTTGAAGAAGATTACTGGGACAATCAAAACCATCTAGTGGGTTGTAAAAAGCATTGTAAAAAGTAATAAATAACATAAATGATATTAATATTATATAGATTTGGCAATGCAATAAGAAAGACAAAGTGATAAGACTTCATAAAGATAATAGTAATAGTAGTAATTATGGACAATTGATGATTAGGATTAGATTCATTAATGTTGATCTAATAATCAAATTTTTTTAAAAAAGAAGAATCATGCACATTCTATTTTTATCATTTAATTATAATTATAATCAATTAGTTAAGAGATCATATGATTCTCCAGCATATAAGTATCAGATGAATAAACATTTCATTTATTTGATGAAACATTTTTTACTTTACTCTGTATAGAATTAATCCCAAAAATGTTGAGTATTGTATCTACTACATACTTAACTGACAGAGTTCAAGCAATTATAAAGTCTAAGACTTAGTAAGCCTATACAATAAAAAAGTTTATATTTTTGATTTGATGCAAACTAGTTTTATATTGTGATTATCCCATTTCACTGTGCATATATTTTTTGACAAAGTGGTCATTTGAATTAAATTTTCAGGATTATATTTGAATGAATTTCATTCTTTATTATATTTTCACAATTTTCAAATTAGTTTTTAGAAATATAAGTTTACAAATGAAACTATTTTTAAAAATAGTATTTCAACTTTGCAAATATAGGGAAAAAAATAATAAACTGAAATACTTAATTAGAACAATAATATCTTTTCTTATTTCATAATTGCTGATAATAATATATTTGTAGCAAAATAAAATTTATTTGAATGAAATTTCAATAAAAACCTAATAAATTTTTGTTAAAAACTCTTACAAACAACTAAATTATGTTTTAATATTTAAAATTCTACTTATAATTATTAAACAAGACATTTATTTTATTTGTTTTGTAAACTGTATCTTGTGTTAATTCTATCTTTTCCCAAAGACTTTATCTTGTGTTTGAAAGTGGGAGTATTCATTTATATTGTTAAATCTACAAAGCACATGTGCATTAGCTTATTGGCTTATTAATATTATAATTATTAAAAAAAGAATGAAAAATAACTGCTAGAATCAGTGATAATAGAGGTGTTCCTTTTTCAGTGATCATAACAGCCTGCTTTACATTATTCTTTCATATAGAAAAAATTCAATAGAATTACTTTCTTCCTTTTTCTTTTTAAAAACTTTTATTTATTTATTTAGATGAACCTATATATACTCCAATAGATTATGCACATGTAATGTTTCAACTGCCTCCTTTTACTCATTATCAAGGTTATATATATATATATTATTGTTATAAATATATACATTTTTAACTCATAATATAGTAACATTTCTTTAGCATTTATATATAATTCTTTTCATTAATAATGATTCCAACACAATTGAAATAAACCAACTATATAAAAATATTTTCTTTATTATTGAATCAATTTTCACCCTATATTAGCGCCTTTTCAAAATACACTTTTGTAATACAATCACATGATCCTTATATCTATTAATACTCTCTCTAATGTTTATTTTACATAATCATTTTATACATTAAAGATCAGCCTTTTCAAGCTATTGTGCATGCGCTTTTTACGAGTGTTAACTCTTCTGATGATGCTTACGAGACCTTTCGTCGACGATTGACGTCACTCTAATTCCATTATTTTTAATGCTAGGATAGCTGTTTTATAGTCATTCCTTAGGTTTTTAAAAGTTCTGTAAGATGCTGCCATCTTCTGGATTATTTTACAAGTAAAAAATCAATAAAACTGTCGGTCAACCTAAACAAATAAGGAAGCTGGTCGGTGATTGGCTCTCAGCCGTCAAAGACATTCTGATTGGCTGGCAAGGACAAAGAAACTGCCTAATCAAAGAAGAATGCTAAGATTTTCAATTCAAAAATGATAAATAAATGTTTTTAGACAATTATAAAGTATTTCTTGAGAAATTATGAATATATAAGTAAAATAATGCTAAAACCAAAATTATTAAAAAAAAATATTTAAGATTTTAGTAAAAATATTTAGGATTTTAGCAAAAAAAATATTTACTTTTTCGTAATGTAAAACTGAAAAAAAAACCATTTACGTCAGCAAACTCTTTTTATTTGTTACTAAGTTTAGCTTTTAATTTTGCCGCTATGAAATATTTCTACAATAAACAAATAGAAATTTATTTTTGAAAGAACTTTCGTTCACTTTCATAATCTGACAAATTATTAATATACTTTTTACAAACGAATCTAAAGTGAATATGATATTAAAAGGTTGAATATATTTTGACAATTGACTTTGTCTTGCCAATTAAAAGTCTTGATTTTTAACTCACTCGGGCCAATAATATAATTAGCAGTTAAAAGGTTAATAATAAATTAATACTTTCATTCCCAACACAAGATATAGTATTTATGAAAGAATAAAATGAACCCAATTATTCTTTCCAACCTAAATGCTTATATATGGGCAAATCTCATGTACTGGAAATGAAAGCGTGAGGATAGACCATCCACTTTAAATTACTGTTTACGATGTCTGAGTGAATGATGTCAATGAAATAATCTAGAATTTACTAAACGTCACTCTCAAATGAAACTTAAACATATGTAAATAAGCATTTATTTTATAGCGCTATGTTTTATAAATTGTAATACATTAAAGATCAGCATTTTCAAGCTATTGTGCATGCACTTTTTATGAGTGTTAATAATAAATGAATACTTTCATTCCCAACATAAGATATAGTATTTATGAAAAAATAAAATGAATCCACTTATTCTTTCCAACCCAAATGCTTATATATGGGCAAATCTAATCATACAACCTATTTACATATATATATACTGCTCTCTCCCCTTTTCTTATATAGATATGTATATATTATTTTTATGCAATAAATAAAATCACATTAACCATAATTAAATAATTATATAAATATATTATATACCATAAATTATATACTACTTTATATAAAGTATATGTATAAAATTAATTATATACATATACTTTATACATTATTCTAAGTTATATATCATTTTTCTTATATTCCTAATAATTATACTGCAAATAAAACCTTATTTATCTATAATTAACTAATCGTTTACATATATCATATATATTAACTTAAATAAAACAACAACAAATCAAATATATATTAAATTTTCCAATTATCATTTAATGCCCATTTATTTATTACTCAACGTTGAAAAGACCCTACTATAGGGTCAAAACGAGTTCAATAATTAAAAAAAAAATTTATTTTTATATAGTTGTTTTATTTCAATAATGTTGGAATCATTAATTATTTAAAAGAGCATTATGAACAAATCCATGTTTGACCATTATTAAAGAACTCTTTTCATTATATGAATTTTACTATTACAATTACTTACCTCCCCCTATTCTTTATTTTTTAAACTAATTTTTTTATTACATTTTATAGAGAAAAACCAGTTTTAAATAGAATAAATAATTAAACAATGATTTTAATTATAAGTAATTTATAGTGGTATGTAAATAGTAATAGATACATTGTTGGTATTGCTGGGTTTGTAAATGCTTTGTACATTTGTATAAGATGTAATAAAAAAATTATTTAAAAAGTAGGTTAAGTGTAATAGTAAAATTTATATAATTAAAAGTATTATACATAGAAAAATGTCATTTTATTATGAGTTAAAAAATATATATTTATAACAATAATGTATCGATATAAATATACATTTATAGATCCTTGATAATGACTACAAGGAGATAGATGAAATGTTGGAAACATGTGCATAATGTGTTAGAGTATATATGGGTTCATGTAAATAAATAAATAAATAAATAAAAATTTGAAGGAAAAAAAGGAAGAAAGTAATTTTTTTGGATTTTTTTATATATGAAAAATCATTTGGAATCATATTTTTAAAGAGACAAGGGGTTTACTGTTATTAATTTTTTCATTAATTGTGATGATTTTAAAGAAAAATCTTTATATTATTATATTTCTTTTGATTTGTCTTTTAATTCAAGTATTTTTGAATAAAATCTGAATCTAATCATAATATTCCTGCAAAAAATAAGCATTTCTTAAATATTTTGCAAAATAATAATAATTATATAAATAATTTTTATAATGAGATATTATTTTATATAGCGCTATGTTTTTTATGTAATAGTAATATTAGCGATTAAGCCAATGCATATGCGCTTTAAAGATAAATTATTATGAATGAATACTCAATTTTTCCAGACATGAGATATAGTATTTTAGAAAAAATGGAATGAATCCACCCATTCTTTCGACCCAAACGTTTATGTATGGGAAAATCTTAAGTGTGTGGAAATAAGAGCATGAAGTTGTTACACGATCACTTTAAAATACATTTGTTATGTTTGAATGAATGATACTTGTGAAATCTTTACAATTTACGAACCATCATTCTTTAGTTGAAATTAAACATATATAATGAGATATTATTTTATATAGCGCTATGTTTTTTATGTAATAGTAATATTAGCGATTAAGCCAATGCGCATGTGCTTTAAAGATAAATTATTATAAATGAATACTCAATTTTTCCAGACACGATGGGGACTCACAATGGTTCTCACAAGCACTCTTGGGCTTAAAAACAAAAAAACTTTAAATTAGTGCCATTTTTGGCTTGAATGTATTAGATTCTTAGTATGATATTGCCCTATTTAGTTTTTTATTATTATTAATAATAAATCCAATATATATTTTAGTTTTAATGTTTGTCAACAAACTAACACAAAACTGAAAATTGAATCTGCACATAGCTGCAGGTGAGTGAATTTAAAAACCAAAATGAACAAAATACCATTTAGTGTAGACATGACATCACATTCAATTCTAGTGAAGTGTTAAAAGTCGAAATGGATGAAACTTATATAAGAAAGCATATACAAAAATCTTGCAGATGGCCAAATTTCTATTTTTCGCCAACAAGGGCTTCTTTTGCTAACTCCTACGTCAGACATCATTAACTTGCAAGAATGAAATTTTAATTAAGTTGCAAATATCCTCAACTGTAACGTTAAATTTAGCATTCTTTTATTTTCTCAGAAAACAAAGCCATTAAATATTCATTTTTAATAACTTGGGGAAAGATCAAATAGCTACTCAAATGAAATCAAATTAATACTGACACTCTTTAAATAATAGTAATATAAATTAAGAATAAATCATGAAATCTAAATAAGAAAGCATATATATATGTACCATTTCGGAGATTAAGACAGACAAAAAAAAAAAAAAATGCTCCGGTCATTTTGGAATGAACAGAATAAAACTTTAGTGTGTTCAAATATTTTATATCTGATGCGCTTATCAGTACCGATGATGATGATGTAAAATATTTTTAAATCTAGCTTTTAAAAATAAGAATTATCTTCATATTTTTTTCACCAAGATAGTTACGATTATGGAATTTAATTAGTGCCCTTTTTATATATATGTAAATAAGTAAATCTTATTCCCATTATCTTTAATTAAATTTTGCTTTCTCCAGAACATATTAAAAACTTAATATCAGCTCACTCAACAACTTGCTTAATATATATATAGTTTTTATATTTTATTGATATCTAGCTCTAGAGCATGAATAATGAGCCCCCCCCCCCCAATATTTATTAAGAATAGTTGATTTGAAGAAAATTTTGCTGAAGATGACCGAAATTGCGATGTTGAGAGTTGTATTTTGAAATCTGAATTTCAAAATACTTTTTTTTTTAAAATTATACAATCACGTTTCTTTCTCTTATCTATTCTTCTTTTAATAAATAAACAATAAAACTAGGTAGCATTAAATTGGACGACAAAAAAAAAAAAAGATTACAAGCTTAAAATTAATTTGTACTATATTTGAAATAGACTATGTTTCAATCCCCCTCCCCTCCTCCATCTCTTTTGTGAGAGTTTCAGATTAAATCATTCCGACGGATTTTCAGTACGAGCTAAACTAACCAGGTCTTTCCCGTGTTTCTTCTCTTGTTGATTTCACAAGTCATTTCCTTGTGGAGAACCTAGATTCCTGGCTGTCTAACGTCTTTTTTAAATATATATTAAATTATTGTTTTTCATGATATTATCACTCACCTTTTTGGTCTTAGACCCGCCTCCAAACAATCATTTCTTATTAATCTAATATTTTAACAAAAAGGTTTAAAGGTTGATATAGATGGGATATTTATGATTTTTTTTTTTTTTTTTAAATACTGTATTTATTTATTTTCGAAAAAAGAGAAAATAGCTTCGATATAAATAGGAGAAAATAGATATAAACAATAACTTATTTATACATATAGATAAAAAAATTTAAGAAACCTGATTTATACATACACGCACACATACAAACTAATTTTTTTAAGGTAATGCATTGTAAGATGAAAACCTTCCTATATTTAGTAGGCATAAATCTAAAGCATAGATTACTTAGCTAAGATCCCTCAATGTTTATCCATAGATAATCTAATTCAGTCTATAACCCCCCCCCTCGATATTTACGATTTGTATCTTCTCTACATCATTGTATTAAATGGTTTTTCTCTCCCATTTGACATATTGTTTCTTTCCAAGTGTTTAAAAAACATTTTAGGATCTTATCCTGCTATTATCATCTCTTCACCAAACAAGTCTGGTTAAAGTGCTATTTTAGTTTTTTAATTCTCTTAATGAAGTAAGAGTTAATATTTATTTGTTTTCTCATTCATTTATAGCATTTAAAACCTCTTGTTCATTCTAATATAGACCTCTCCATATTTTATTGCATGGTCCTTATTTTTTATACTGATCTGATAAGGTTCCAATTATCTGATGGATGTCCAAAATAAAACGCCCATTACATATATTTAAGGCTCAGAGTCATTGATATTTCTAAACACTCCATCCTAGTTTAATTTCACAGTAAATTTTATATTTTCTCCCGAGGTAATAAATTGTTTAAGATGTTCATAACTTTTAAGTTCTTTTTACTTCTTTGTTGTCAATCCTATTCAGCATTTACAAGATTTCCTGCAAGTCTGAAACATCATTTGTGAAAACACACAAAATTCATATGACACAAGTAATCTTATTTTTATTATATTGTTTTATTTAACTTATTCCATTTTTTCTGTTTGTATGGATGAAATCTTGTTAATTCAATTTTCATCAATTTACCAATGTTTGATCTAGTTGAAACTTTGCATTCATATGCATTCCTGGTGTCAATACATTTTTTTCAAGTTTGCAAATAATTTTAGCAAAAAATCAGTAAAATATTTAAATTTTTAATTTTATGTGGGATTCAATATTCTTTATGGTAGTGCCATCTAGTAGTATTAAGTCATATCTAAATTTTTTTCTTTTCTAATTTTCAGAACTATATAAAATTAAAAAGTAGAAAATAATATATAAAAAAATTAAAGAATCACTTTTATTCATATTAATATACTAAACAGTAAAGAAAAAGTATTCTGTTTTTCCAGTATTCTTGGAATTATATAACTAAAAATAAAAGCATTAACAAAGATTATTAAGTTAAAAATGTCAAATAAAAGCCCCATGCTTTTATTTTTAGTCCCATAATACCAAGAATACTATGAAAACTAAAGAAAGTTAATTTTATGAAAGTCATATGCTAAAAACTAGTCTGAGAATATTGGATAGGACATTCTGTATAGGTATTTATTAAGTACTTCCATTTGACATCTATTGATTACTAAAGTTTACGCAAGGTGGCATAGTTGTAGTAAGAGAAAAAGAATTAGCTGCTGAAATAAACTTTTTATTACATTGTTTTCCCATTTAACCCATAAAATACCTGGTGTAAACTGTTTAGAAGAGAAGGAAACCCTCTGCCATGCCATTTTAATGATATTATTTGTCTTAGCATTACAACATAGTATAATCATTGCTATCATTTTTGAATAAAAATACCTTTTATAATTTATCATGTTGCACAATTTTAAAAATGACAACAGAAATGCCATAATTGTAACCAAATGCCTTTCAAAAAACTATTATTCTGGCACTGAAATGTAATAAATTAAAGATGATACTAAAATTATTTCATACTATGAGAAAGCATTAAATACAACCTCAATACATCTTTGATTTTAAATATAAAAGAATATGTTCTTCTGAATATTGTTACTATAGAGATTATGGTAACAGGAAACAGCTGACTAGAAATGAGATCACTCTGCAGATTGTTATAATATTTAGCAATATTGTAAAGACAACAATTATAATCAAAATAACGACAACTGTTTATTTGCCAAATGCTTTTTGTAATCAACAAATATATTGCATAACCATCACAAGTTTTATTCATTGATGATTTCTTTCCTTAATTCTTGGATATGGTCTGCTATATTGTAATATTTAAATCCAGTTTGTTTTTCTAATTGGCTTGAGTTTAGCACTTGCTTCAAATAATATATATTTATCTTCATAAATATCTTATACATAACTGATAAAAGATTATTAGTTCTGTAAATTTCAATATTTCTTTTCATTTTGCTCAAATACCAAAATTTCAAATATTTTGTGATCAAATATTCCTTCTGCTTGTTCAAAATATCATTGCCATTATATACATGTGTCACTGATGGATTTAAAGAATTGTGACACTTTACAGGTCCATATGCTGCTTTCAATGCATTAAAAAAAATCTAGAACCATGATCAGCATATATCTATACCTTCCTGTAGTTTTAATCTACCAATCACTTTTAAGCCCTATTGTCTCAGTTGTTAACATCTGCCTTCAGATCTCTATATTTATTATGATGTTCCATATTTATTTTATTATTTCACCAAGCATAAAATACTATACATTTCATTTCAATCAAATCACTAATAATAAGATAATTGTCAGAAAACCAGACATGATTCTTCTTGTTAATAAATCCCAAGAATAAATGTACTTGTCTTATATATAAACCCCTATTTTCTCTATTGTCTGACTGGTCAATGTGTTAATGTTTGTTCTGTGTCATGTGTCAAATTCATAATAAGGTGTAATTTTCAATGAAAAAAAAAATTGTTCTGCCATTAAACTATAATAATTTTTTTATGAATCATTTTATGCAAAAGAATGAAACTTTTTAAAGGAAAAAATGCTTGGAAAAAAATCAGTACATGTGCTTTGAATTACAGAGATATAGTATTTAAATTGTAACAAAAATGGCATTACAGTAACATAAGTTCAGGTTTGAAATAAGATATTTAGTGACAGAAATAAATAGATGCTATAGTATCATATTTCCATTTAGTTTTGGTTAGCGTATTATTACATTTATGCAAAGGAAGTAATTCGGAGTAATTCCACTATTAATAAAAAAAGCTGAGAAAAAATTCAATACATGTACTTTGAACTACAGAGGTATAGTATTTAAATCATGAAGAAAATGTGATTTCAGTACATAAATGCTTGAAATGTGATATTTAGCGAGTAGAAAAAGTAGATGCTATAGTATCATATTTTCATTCAGTTAATAAAAAATGCTCAGAAAAAAATCAGTACAGTACAGAACTGAATAGGTATAGTATTTAAATGGCAAAGAAAATGTAATTACAGTACATAAATTCATGTTTGAAATGTGATTCAGTGAGGGTAAAGAAACTGATGCTATAGTACTGTATTTACATTCAGTAAATAATTTTATTAAAAAAATGATGATCTTTCAGAACATTTTTTTTTATTCAGGGGGCGCTCCAGTAAATAATCTTATTATTTATAATTGTACTTAACATAACTGCCTTTCAGGCTGAGTACATTTCTCCCATTTATTTATATAATATTAAAATCTTTTGTTTAATTTACATTAGTATTGAAATTAAATTGAGATTGCAAATCTCTCAAGTGCTTACGACTATCATCAACCAATCAGATCGTAAGCACTGAGACAGAGAATTTAACAAGAAAAGAGTGGTTCCACCCTCTTCTTTACTTGTCTTTCTATATATCCAAGCCAGTCTAAAGTACTTAAATCTGAAAGCATGAATCTTAAATACCTTCACACTCAACTCACTGAGTTCAAATTACAAACATACAGTGTGAAATCTTTCAATTTACTATGCAATAGTTTTTTGATGTTATAACTTACAGCAATATATGTAAATAATATTTATTTTACAAAGCACAGATGGTATTGAAATTAAATTGAGACTGCAAATCTCTCAAGTGCTTATGACTATCACCAACCAATCAGATCGTAAGCTCTGAGACAGAGAATTTAACAAGAAAAGGGTGGTTCCGCCCTCTTCTTTACTTGTCTTTCTATATATCCAAGCCAGTCTAAAGTACTTAGATCTGAAAGTGTGAATCTTAAATACCTTCACACTCAACTCACTGAGTTCAAATTACAAACATACAGCATGAAAAAAATTATTAAAGCAACCAATTAAAAAAAATGATGTCCTTTCCATAAGCAACCAATTAAAAAAACTATTACCAAATGCTGTCAACTTTCACAATTGAAAAATTGGGGGGGGGGATTAAATTACAAAAAAGATAAACTTTCCAGCCATGTACATTTCTCCTATTTATTTACATAATATTTGAATCTTTTGTTTGCTGTCAAATTCACATATCAAAACGATCCCCTTTCAAAAGGTTAGCTACATCTGGTATCCATAAGAAGCTCCTTAAGAAAATTCCATGCTTCAGTAATATGAAAGTTCTGAAGATCCAAATTAATAATTTAAATATTTAAATAGGTATTGGAATTGAGTATATATAAATGATTCTTATAAAGAATAAACAGTCATTTTCTTGTGAATATGAGTAAAATAATATCTATTTTTTATTGCAATTATTATTTTAATTTTGAAACATACCAATCTATGATTTGTCCATCAATCTTCACTTGTAAGAATTCATGTAAGATGAACTTCTATTCCGACTCCTAATGCCATTGTTTTAAATGTGGCACATTCATTCATGAATGGATGATTTATTATTATCATTATCATCATCATCATCAAATATTTCGTATAGAGCTTTGCCAATAATTTCTTTTTTTTTAAATGTCTCTATATTCAATATCTTAAGAGCTTTTCTGTTCATCTTAGACAAAAACTATAGTTATTAAAGTTCAATGATATAAACAAATTCAGAAAGAAAATGAATTGATTAAATATTATGCCAAAATGAAACTACTAATTAAATAAAAGAATGATTGTGTTAATATTAAGAATATAGAAGAATACACAAGCCATTAAATGTGTTAACAGAGGAATAGAATAAAGTATATTTTTACATTCGTCCCTTCAACATCCAATATCACATTGAGAACAGCTATCACTTGTATGGTGGCTTTGAAGTATCAAACATCTGCCTGTGTTAATAGATAGAGATAAAATTAGTTGTGTAATAATAGAAGATGTGGTTGTAAAAAAAACCTAATATTGACATGAAGACTGACAAAGTATGAAAAAGTGATAAAATTTCACTTGAATTACTGAATGTTATAAAAAAAAAGAATTGAGAGAATTAATAACTACTTATAAAATGATTGACGTTTCAGAAAAAAAGGCTAATAGATTTTCATCTTAATTCATATGATTCCATGCCAAAAAAAAAAACAACCAGTATATCATTAAGATTTTTGAACAGATAAAAATCTCACATTCAATTAAGTGTTGAGAAGAATCTTAAAGAATATTATTGACGATAGATCAGAAGCTTTTTTTTATATCAAAGTAATGGTTTAGATATAAAAATTTATAGAGGGAGGTAAATAATTTTTTAGGCAATGGAAATAATGCTAAATGCGGTGAAAATAACATAAACAGTGAGAGTGGAAGACATGGAAAAGATGTTTCCCATGGGAATTATCAAAAAATATAATGCATAAGATTTACATGGTGTGCAAGGTAAAAGAATTAAGTAGGAGTATAGAAAATTTGAAATGAAAATGAATTTTTTATATCTAAAACAATTAAAACAGATGAAAATGATAAAAGCTTAAGACTCGTCATCATCATTTTCAACCATTATCAATCTACTGCAGAACAAAGAAACTTACAAAGCATATTCTTTTAATTATTAGGAAGATTGCTACCTGATGACATCAAATATATTAAGATAACTGAATTTGGATAAACAAGCTTTTAATAAGAGTATAAATTTAATGTAAAAGCATCATACTTAAAAAACTTCTATGCACCTGGATCTTATTTTACCATTAATTTCAACTGATCCACAATCTTTATCAGAGAGTATATAAAACAGCATAAATTTCAAGTGCATGAAAATGTTTTTTTTAAGTTTGAATGTTTTTTTAAACAAGCATAAAGCAATATAAAAAGGAGATTAAAATATTTTAAATGACTTTATTTTGTAATTCATTGAAAAGTGACCTAAGAAAAACAGCTAAATGCTTTGTTTAAAATGTTGTTTTCTATGAAGCTGAGACATATATGATTAGAAAAAGGGAAAAGATACATTCCAAAAGATAATATTAATAATGCCATTTATTCATTGATTCTACAATATATGGACTTAGAATCTTTTGTTTTAATTTACCAGAACTGATCTGTGAACTTGATCTATAAAGGTGAAAGCTTTCTTCTAGACCACTCTCCCAGTATTTCTTGTCTATTATCTGCCTTAGGGAATTAGGATGTCTCATTATAAAGCTCATTAAATTCAACTTTCTGGTATTATTTGATTACATTATGTGTAAAACATGAATGGGAAATAGGTCTTTCCAGCATTATTATGTTTTAATAAAATTTCTTTTTAAATGCATTTCCATGATATGAGCCAAGATTGGAGTATCATCATCATCATCAACCATTATCAATCTACTGTAGGATCAAGATCTCTCCAAGTTTAATCCATCTTCTCTGATCTTTAGCTTCTCTTCTCCACATCACTCCTGCACACTTTCTTATTTCATCCATCCATCTCATGTGTGGTCTCTTTCTGGGTCTTTTACAATCTCTTGGAATCCAGTTTAAAATTTCAATTGTCCATCTATTATCATCTCTTCTAGCAATATGTCCAGCCCAAATCCACTTCAATCTTTTAATTTTTTCAATGAGGTCAGTAACACCTGTTTGTTCTCTTACCCATACATTGTGTTTTCAATCTCTTCTTGTTACTCCCAACATACATTTCTCCATACTTTTTTGAGTGGTCTGAAATCTCTGTATTGCTCTTCTATTACGTGTCCAAGTCTCAGATCCATAAGTAAAAACTGGTAAAACACATTTGTTAAAAACCTTCCTTTTCAAACACATAGACATATTTCCTTTTAGTATCAAGATATTTCTACCAAAAGCACTCCAACCAAGTTTAATTCTATGATTAATTTCCTCTATTATGTTTCCATCTGTATTAATAATCTGACCAAGGTATTTGTAACTGTTAACTTCTTCTAATTCATCATAATCAATCTTTATTTTCATATTTTGAGCAAATCGATTACTTTAGTCTTTTTAACATTTATCTTTAGTCTTACTTTCCTACTTTCATCTGATAACTTCTGCAACATTTCCTGCAGCTCTGAAGCATTATTTGCAAAAACAACTACATCATCTGCAAAATCTAAATGACTTAAATAATTTCCATTTACTTTCACTCCTTTAGTTTCCCATTTTAATCCACAAAACACTTCTTGCAGCACTGCTGTAAAAAGTTTTGGAGATATGGAGTCACCTTGTCTTACACCTTTCTCAATGTTGACTTTCCCAGTATCATTATGTAATCTAATTGTTGCTGTTGCATTTTTATAAATATTCTTTAAAATATGACAATATCCTGGATCTATACCTTGATGATCCAATGCTTTAATCATTGAAGAAATGTTTATAGAATCAAATGCCTTTTCATAATCTACAAATCCAAAACATAATGATAATTCATATTCATTTGTTCTTTCTATAACTTCTCTCAATACCTGGATATGATCTACTGTACTAAAACCACTTTTAAATCCAGCTTGTTCTCTTGGTTGGTGGAAATCCAATGTTCTCTTTAGACAAGTTGTATTTATCTTGGTAAATTTTTTTTATATAAAACTGAAATAATTAAATTACATACGATACTCGGAGATATTCAGAAAATAGGATTTCCAAGATTTGAAAGACCGATAATTCTCCCTTTCTTATCAGTTGCAGAATGTCATTGTTTTGACTTTTCCACCAACATCTTATCCAATCTTCATTATCTCCATATTTTCAAAGTAATGATAAAATTTTAAACAATATATACCCCATTTCTATATGACAATTAATAAATTAACTAAAAAAATATTTGTATATATATCTTAAAATAAAATAAATTTTTTAAAACTTTAATGTACTGGGAATATTAATAAGAGAAACAAATATTTATTAATTATAATGGGCTAGAAATTTCAGAAGTCCATACCTTATAACACTGCAGATATATTACTCATTGTCAGATTTAAATAGTATATACTTGGGGTAGTGATAATATCTAGCTTAATAAATGATTAGCCAAAGTTATTAATATACTTCCATAAAGTAGTATGTATCAAAGTTGTGAGTGCAGAAAATTTGAAACTTGTCAATCAAACTAGAGGATTTTTCTATATATATATCGAACAAATGATGAAGATATGTGTAGCAGATTGTGATCTGGGCCAACCGACGAGTGCTGGTTCAGCATTAGAAATCATTTATCTTTTCATATGTCTTTGACCATATGTTCCAGTCATGTGTGGTGGAATAGCAATTTGAAATATATTTAAGTATATATGAAGTTAAGTTTAAGTAATTTTAAAAATATGCTTGAAAAAATGCAATGAATGTTTCTAATGAATCCATAGTGTGAGAGATTAATTTGATTTTCGGCTGATGGATGATTATGATAGGAATGGGCTATGGTGAAAGATGCATTGATATAAACATAAAATTTGCAACAATTTATTGATTAATATTTCTCTTTTCCGCGTATTTTAATACAAATTGTTTTTAAATGCATATGATTAGTGATAAAAATCAAGATTAAGATTTAGTTATATATATATAAATTTAGTTAAAGTATGTATTATAAATATATAGAAATAGCATTTCAATGGGTTTTCAAAAAATATGATGTCAGGATTTGAATATTTTTACCGTAATATCCTTGGTGATTAATAGTCGAACGAGATCAATAAAGCTATTATTCTAAATTTTACTGCAAATTAAGAATATGATTGGTAAGAATTACTGCTAAAAGCAATTAAACTTGATTAATTTCCCTGAATAATTGGTTCAAAATATAACTTTCCATTTATCTGTCATATGCATTTTCATCTAGACATGCTACTTCTTAAATGCACCCATCTTTTTTATTATATACACACACACATACTGCTTCTTCTGAGTTTTCTTTTTTTAAGATTAATCTATTAACTTATAAATACTATTTTTGTAATTATACACAAAAGATTTATTTTAAGAAAGAGGAATGTATATAAAATAGGAAACAAGCCTACGATTATATTTTCAGTTCTTTATTTTAACAGCAACTTATTGAAAATAATTTAAAATATAGGGGATTTGAACAAGCACCCTACAACTACCCACACTATCTCATACCACTGATACACATGACAACATACATGTAGAAAAGATAAATAACCACCAATAAACGTATTTCATGCTAAACCAGAACTCATCAGTTGGTCCAGCATAAAATACGTATATTGGTGATTATTTATCTTTTCTACATGTATGTGGTCATGCGTATCAGTGATCTGAGATAGTATGGATATTTGTAGGGTGCTTGAAAATCTGAGTTCAAATGCCCTATATTTATAATTAGGCTCCAGAATGAAGAGTGCATGTATTTCGAAAATAGTTTAATATAAATAATATCTTTTGTGAGGTTGAAGGTTTTAGCCTATTCTTTTAAACTGGCAAATAAATTATCTTAAAAATAGTATGTATTCTGGATTATTTAATAGTATTAAAAATGTTAATACAATGTTACATGGCTTCTAATGAATAATATTACTGTAGTTTAAGTTTACTAAACCACTTTCACGCAAGGTAGGAAGAATTGGCTTCTATCTGTTTTTAACACCGTGTGAAGGGATATAACTATAAAAATATGACCAAAAACATGTGAAAAAGATGTATGATCCCTAAGGTGCATATTTTTGCCAAACAAGCACTCATCAATTGCCCCAGTTCACATTTTCTTCCACATACCTTTATCACCTTTTTCTCATATCTTTAGTCATGTGCTTATAATTACATCTCTTCTCAAAGTGTTAAAAGCAGATAGAAACTAGTCCCTCCGTACCTTGTGTGAGAGTGGTGTAGTGAAAATTAACTCTACAGAATATTATTCATTAAATGGATAATCCCTGGTATAATGAATGACTAATAAAATTATAAATGGATTACATGGCTTTTACTTTGTTGAAGTCTGGAATCTCTTAGCCATTATGTCAAATGAAGTCTGTTATTCATCATATATTTCTTTTGTTTTCTATCCTGCACAATATAGCAAATTCATTTATGCACTATCTCAATTTCTCAAAATTATCTATGCTTGTTCAATGGCTTTAGTTTCAAGGACACCTTTAGCGCTCTCCAATCTCATCATAAAAATCAAAAAATATTATTTCTCTATAACCATTTAGTCAATACTTATTTTCTCACAACTTCATTATTTGGATTCTTTCTACTTGTGTTAATATTCGATTAAAACATGTTTCATATTTTATAAATCTGCACCACAAATCAAACCTCTTAAATTATTTCAATCATACATATATTTTCTTATTGATAAAGATCCTATTTGAACTTTAAAAAGTAAACTACTTTCCCTACTACCATCATGAAATGGTTCACACCCAATAATCTGCTTATTTTTATGTATATCTTTAAATTCTTTTTATTATCCACACTTGCTCTTCATCATTCTAATTCTATACCTTTTATATTCTCCTGATTTAATTTTTACTATTATAACATTTGACCATCATCACAATACATTCGTCACACTTTTTATGCAGATAAATTAATAAAATATTTGACCAGTTCTTTAGTATGCCCTGTCACATCTCTAATCCATCTAATTATTTGACTTTTAATTAAAGTCCAATTAAAATGACTTTGGATATTTTATTCTATTATTAGTATCCATAAATAGTAGTCTACAAAGCATTTTCAACTTGCTTTGTTAATTGTACCCCATGCAGTGAAACAAATTTGAATCCTCACCCACTAAATTTTTTTTAGAATTTTGTGTATCCTATTAGTTTTCTTGAGTATATCTTTAAAGAATTTGCAAACAAAATATATTAATGATCTTAATAAATTAATTGCTGAAAAGATGGAAAAAAAACCTCATAAAATATACATTTTTTATTATTTAAATCAAATATTCAAACCCAAATTTATTTATTTCTAAATAGGTGTTCTAGTCTATTAATCAGTCTGGTTATATTTAGTATCAATGACTATTAATAAAGTTAAATAATACATAGTCAAACAATATTTCTAGGGCAAATTTTCTTGTCTAGTCTCATTAAAAATCTAGTAGATTTACCCATTGTTCAAATCTTCCATTCTTATCATATTACTTCTATTAAACCTTTACAAACAATCATTTTTTATAATGCACTTTTCACAATGCTTTATTTAATTTATGACAGTTTCAACTGATGAATCTTCTTCAAATATTCTGAAATATGTCCAATGCTTTCACTATTATTGTATAACTTTTATTAAATCATTACAAAAATCTCACAATACTCTTAATGTATTTGAATGTGATGTGGAATTTAGGACATATGGATATATACTTTATATATTTACACATAAATATATAGACATTAAATATTTTCAGTTTTTAAATGATGGAATTTGTTAAAAATGTATATAATAATATTTATAATAATGATATATATATAAATGCATTTATCGATTTTAAAAAAGCTTGTTTAAAGTTATTAGCACACTCTTTATATTACATTTGTAAATACAAGCTAAATAAGTCACATGATGTAGACTTGATATCATTAATATTATAGTTTGGCTGTTAAGGTTTTGGCTATATGAGATTGCTAAGGCTATTAACATATGGTGTATCTGAATTTAGTTCAGTCCCATATGGCTATTTGAGTTGTAGAGCTGGATTTGAAGACATATAGATGTCTGAAAATTTCAGATTTTCTAATTAATAATTAAGTATTAGATAAATTGCTGGGTTTGAGTTTGTATTTTGGATCTGGTGTCTGGATGTCCTAGCTCCTCACTGAAGAGAGCCATTAGCTTGAAATCAGTTTGGGGATGGGATAAATCTAGATAAAGATTTTGAATGCCATTAGCTTGAAACCAGTTTGGGAATGAGGATAAGTCTAGATAAAAATTTTGAATGCGTTTTCTTGTTGGTTATCAGTAAAAAGAAAACCTCGTTTACAATTATTATCACACTCTTTATATTACATGTGTATATGTGTGTGTGTGAAAAGATAATTTCAATAGAATTATTTTTTTAGATCTGTAGATAACTACTAGCTAGTCAAAAATGTCATATACTAAATAAAGCATTGTGGAAATCACATTTCCAAAGAGGTTGAACAAAATTACAAATATAATTATTCCAAATAAATCTCTACTTTTTGGTGCTACAAATTATAAAACATATAACAACTTTACTTGTGAACTTTGCAATAGCATATACTCCATCAAAGGAACAACTCTAACAGATCATTCCTAAATATGCACTTTAAAGTAATTAAAAGAAAAAAAATTGTTGTCTTATTCACAAATAAGATGGCCTAGTGGTTAGCATAGCTGCCTTCCAAGCAGCTGACCCAGGTTCGCTTCCCGATCAACGCATTTGACATATGAAAAAAAAAACAAAACTTAATGACTTCACAAACTTGCCTAACATTTACTTTCAACGTATTGACCCCCAAATTTTCTTAATTACAGATTCTATTTTCAGTTAAACTTTATTTGTGATGCATGGAGATGACAAAATTTGATAATGCTTCAAATTTTTCAGCAATGAATCCATGCATTAATCTTCAAAAATAAACATCTAAGATAAACTTAAAGTATTTTCTATCCAAAGCTTCTAAATCTTTAACACCTCTACACCTGACATGCTATATGGTAGATTAATGATATAGATTTACATTTGATAGACTCTGCAAGATACGGACATCACAAATCCTGAAAATATAAATTGATAGACTTTGAAAGATACGGACTTCACAAATCCTGCAAATATATATTACAATATGTTGACTTTTTAAAATAATATATATTGCAATGACATTCATTCATCGCAACTTAAATAATATTAATTCTCAAACTGTGTCATTATCTAGTAAAAAAAAATATAGTGGAAAGATTAAATCATAAGTAAACTTTAAATGTCGGTAATTTTTCCTCTATATAAAAACAGTCACGGAGCATGAAGCTGAAAAAAAAAAAACAATATCAGACATGATTTCCATGCCTTTTTTTAAAAAAAACAAATAAAGTGAGAGGGATGAGGATATCTATCAGTTTCACTTTATTTATTTATTAGATATGTTGGTGAATTAGGAATTTATAAGGATATTAAAATGAAGACTTTAAAAATCTACATTACGAATGCCACTTTGGCTAAATAAATTTAAGTTATATCATTTCTATATTTTGCATCAGCATTGATAAAACTTTCCATGTGAGCAGTAGGAATTGACTCAATTATTTTGATTTTTCCATGTACTTTGTTCAATGCTCCAAGTTCATATTAATTACAGTCATAGATATGAATACTTAACTATTACAAATGAACAGAAGCCATAAGAAAGAATATTAAAAAAATGTAATCATAAAGAAACAAGCATGAAGATGAAATTTAATGGAAATCTACCACAACATAGAAAAAAGGGGAAATTACTATGCTATGCATTATCAAAAATACTTCTCTTAGTTATGAAAATAAATTATTAACAATAAAAACCCGGTCTTTTATAGCTCAACTATTAATATAAATTTATCCCTATAATGCTAGGTCTACAGGCTTATTGCATATTAGATTACAGATATAACAAAAATTAAGTATCTTACCATCTAAGCTATTCTGTGTTGTATTATGCATCTCAGGTTCCGGATAAACAGGATCCCTCCGATATAATAAAATTTCTTCTCCAGCCTCGATTGTTTTTGTAACCTTATAGTAAACCTAATAACAGAAAACACATAAATAAATATAAATAAATAATAACAAATCACTATTTAAAAATTTGTTTATTGTTCTATGTTATTGTAATATCAGTAGGTATTGTTTGTTATTCTACATATTTGCAAACTATTATATCTGAGGTTAAAATGAATTTTGATAAAAAGAGTGTAAAAAGAAAAGCTGTTAAATTTTAACATTGTTTTAAAGATTATGATCTTAAAAATAGAACATTATGTAATGAAATATGTGTACATCTCCACTTTCAAAATATTAATGCATATAATAAATCCATAAAAACATCTGATGTTTATTGAATTAACTTTTTTAAAATGGTGTATTATATCTCATAAAAGTTAAGTTTTAAATAGTCTAAAGGGAAAGAACTTTTTCAACGTGTGTTTACGAGAATCAGTGTGTGATAATGCCAGATGGGTGCCACCTAGTAGGGGGCTATGACTTTTTTATGTTAAGCTAAAATAGTTTGATCATTTCCTGACCAATAACTGCATACTTAACTGAATCAAGCCCTGAATCAGTTGCATGAAAAAATTTGAGCTTGCTTAGAAGCTCTCAGCTACTTATAATATTTTCCAAGTTTCATCTATATTTGATCATTATTAAGCTATAAGAATTGCATGTAAATGCAGTAACTACAGAAGATACCTTATAAACATCACATGATCACCATTTCTTATGCTTGCTTATAACTTATTAAAACAGGCAAAACTCTCTATACATATTGCCATTCAGTGTAAGCCAGAGTAATCAATGAATGCCAGAAGGTTTGTGCATAAAATCCCCATCTAGTGCCTACTCATCCAATATCCCCAGACTAGCTTCTGGCTTGTGGCCTTCATCAGTGAGGAGCCTATACTTGCTAAATAAAGGATAACATGATTATCCTAGCTTAAAGTTAACTAGCAGCAATTCAATTTAGATTGATCAGTGTAAGCATGAACAATCACCAAAAACAAATTGACATTTGACACTAAATCCCAATACTACTTTCTGACCATTAGTGTTCAGCATTGGATTAGATCAGTGGTCTTCAACCCTTGGGCCATGGACCGGTGCCGGGCCACAGGAAAATTTATAATAACAAAATAATAAGAGTTTAAACTTTTAATTAATATAAACAATTTTTATTTATCTCATTTTTACCCAATTAAAAAAAAAAGAAACAGAACGAAAACAAAATCTAATCAATCATACATAACTTAATTTGTTTTTTAATTATCATAGATGTTTATGGGGGGGGGGGGGTAGAATTAAATTTTTTATTACTTTTCTAAAAAAAGTCAAAATTAAAAAAAAAAGGTTTTTTATTAAATAAACTCCATATATATATAATTTCATGTTGTATATTTAACATTGTTGTTTTGATCAGTTATAACAATTATGCTCATCTAAAGCTAAGCAGTTTACATCTTTAAGAAAATTTATCTATAGACTTCTGCCTGTCCGCGCGAAACCTTATTTTTATTTTTTCCGGCCACGAAACCTTATCCTTATTTTTACCGATCCGCAGGTGTGAAAAGGTTGAAGACCACTGGATTAGATATATCTACTTCTCAGAATCTTTACTTTTTGTTATACTATTCATGGTAATGACATGAGAAATTTAAATAGTAATATTCATCTGCCCTAAGTTAGGAACTGTATTGAAGATCTCAGAGTTTAATCCCATTTCTGCAATCCACAGCTTGTTTTCTCCATATGATCTTCACAAATATCTTTATTCATCCATTTCTCATATAGTCTTTCTAGTTTTTTAATAATTATTTAAAGGTCCAAATTAAGACTCCAATAGTCTTGTCTATTCCCAGTGTAAAAGACATACATAATGCAGGAAATTTTGATGATTTTAGAACCATGAGTTCAATGTGACATGAGCTTCATCTCATTTTAAATATATAAATGTGTTTATAGGAGATTAGACATGTTTGTTTGAAAAACAGTTTGGATTTAGAATGGATAGAGATATTAAAGGTGTAATTAAAATGATGAATACATAGAGAAAGAAAAATATTTATTTTAGTGATTTTTAAAAGGCATTTGATGAAGTAAATTGAATTATTTATTGAATATTTTGAAAATTGAAATAAGATAAAAAATGTAGATAAATATCAAAAATTAGTTGTTCAATTAAATAGATATTAAGAGATATAAAAGAGAAGAATGTTGTTCATTTCCTAATTTTATTTAATATTTTTTAAATGATTTCTAAATTGTTGAGGTTTGTTACAAGATTAATAAATACTTTAGAAAATTTGGAATGAAAACAACAAGATGGTAAATGATAAAATGGGGACAAAAAGATATGTAGAAATTATTTAAATGGTTAGAATAGGAGGACATAAAGACTTATAAAATGCTTTGTTGTATCTTTATGTAGAACAAAGATTTAGATGAATAAAAAAGGAAAGAAGAAAATATTGATTTGTTTTTAGAATTGTGGATTTGAAGAAGAATGAACAAGATAAATTAGAAGCATAAGATTAACAATACTATTTAAAGAAAATAAATAAGAAGAGATTGTGCATACCTAGAAGTAGAGGTTTTAAGAATTGCTCAAGTATTACCAGGGGTGAGCCGGTTGAATGACGGTTTAGCAATAAATATTTGCAAAGGAGAAAATATTCAGAAAAACTATCCTTTGGTATATAATAGGCAATTATTATATATATTTAAGCAACTTTGACTTACTAGCAGATGGATAACACACCAAACAAAGTATGACATGATTCCATTATTTTAATCAATGCTCAATTATATGTGAATAAACATAAAGTTCACCAATATTTAAAACCAATGAATAAGCTTATGAAGTAATATGATAATTTATTTAGTTCAAATATTATTTTTCAGTAGCTATAACTTAAAATAAAATGATTATCGACAATTTTATTTGATTTTTTTTATTCCAATAAACATCACATGATAACCATTTCTTATGCTTGCTTATAACTGTTATTAAAACAGGCAAAACTCTTCATACGTATTGCCACTCAGTCCAAGACAGAGTAATCAATGGATACCAGAAGGCTTGTGCATAAAATCCCCATCTAGTGCCTACTCATCCAATATTCGCTGACTAGTTTCTAGCTTGTGGTCTTCGTCAGTGAGAAGTCCTAAGATCTAGGTGCAATGCTCTCAGATCCAAGACTCATCACCGACGAAGGCCACAAGCCAGAAACTAGTCTGGGGATATTGGATGAGTAGGCACTAGATAGGGATTTTATGCACAAGCCTTCTGGCATCCATTAATTACTCTGTCTTACACTGAGTGGCAATACGTATGGAGAGTTTTACTTGATTTTTTATTTATGCAGTTATAAGATTATTTTGGTTTATTTTTGTTGTTGTTGTTAAAATAAACAACATAATGTCATTTTTTTTTTCATTAAAAAATATGCTAATGGAATTATTACTTGGGAATTCATAAGAAGTTCAAACACCTGAATTACGAGCACTAGAATCAATCCCAGGACCTCCCACTCTCAAGTTGAATGCTCTATCAATTGCCCCAAATCATACAGGGTCATTTTCTCATAGTATAAAATAATCAAACATAAGAGACAGTAGTGACCAATTATCTCTGCCTCTTTGCTTTGATTTGTAATTTTTTATTGTCAACAACTATCTAAAGTATGAATCTGCTATTCAAAGAAAAATGACTTACAATTATAAAAAAAAAAGAGGAAAAGAGAAATAAAACGACTTACAATTATAAAAAGAGGAAAAAAGAAATGAAATAGATAAGAACATGAATAACAAAATTTAAAATTTCACAGCGGCAAAACTCTCCATACAGTTGCACCACTCAGTGCAAGCCAGAGTAATCAATTGATGCAGGAAGGTTTGTGCGTAAAATCCCTATGTAATGCTTACTCATCTAACATCCCTAGATTATTTTCTAGTTTGTGGCTTTCATCAATGAGGTGTCTCAGATCTGAGAGCACTGCATTTAGATCTTAGGGTCTAATGCAACTCTCCAGCAGTCACCTTTAATATATTTGGTTAATTATAAAACTATGAGTCCAAAATAAAAACACAATAATGTTTTCAATCCAAGCTCATTCACTTGTACAGTCATACAGATCTGAATCCAGTTCAGTATCATATTGTTTGGTGTCTTTGGCTCTTTAATAACCACAGCCACCATAATCCTATTGGGTAGGATTATTATTAAACCATCAAACAACACATGGTTACATTCTTTATGCTTACACAAGCTGTATTTTCACAGAGCTTAGCTTGAATACATTATAGTATTTTCATTTTGGATTCAAAACTTTATAGTTAGCTAAAAAAGTAAAAGATAGTTGCTTGGGAGTTGCATTTGATCCTAAGATCTAGATCCAGTGCTCTCAGATCTAAGGCTTCTCACTGATGAAAGCTGCAAGCTAGAAACTAGTCTGGGGATATTGGATGAATAGGTACTAGATAAGGATTTTATGCACAAACCATCCTGCATCCATTGATTACTCTGACTTGCACTGAGTAGCACTACTGTATGTAGAGTTTTGCTCTGTGAAAACAGTTTCTGTAAGTGTAAAGAATGGTAACCATGTGATGTTTGATGGTTTAAAATATTAAATTTCTTAAAATAAATTTGATAGTACAGAGTCTCAAGGTGAAAACTATAAGTATGTTTAGTAGGATTATCTAGGTGTAGCGAAACAGGTTCATAGGGACAGTGACTATAATACTATTTACTGAAAAGACAGAAATCTATAACGGAGTGATGAAAAAAAATAAAAGAGAATAATTAAAAGAGAAATCATTAATCTATTTTGATTATTACTGAATAAAGAGTGGATTGAAGCATTCAAACAAAGATATAAAAACAATAATCAGTGAAAGATCAAAATGGACTTTACATAGAGTAGAAGTGTTTGTTTGTTTTTAATTATTTTTCTGAAGATAGGTGAAATTTTAAAATCAATAAGAACTATGACCAAGTAACTCAACCATTCTCAATAGCTTGCCTTTCCTAAAAGCTGCAAAGGATAAAAATACTTCTTAATCTACAAATAAATTTCTGAGAAGCACTTCTGACAATATAGAAGATATGATCATGCCAAGAAGTATAATTGCAAGAGGTAGCATTCAATACAAAAATATACACACAATGAATAAATGAAAACGTGTATATATAAGTATTTATTGGTAATGGCATCAAAAAATAAATAGATTAGTCACATTACACAGATCTAACTAAAATTGAGTCTAACATGTATTTAATCAAATAAGTATGACATTAATAAGAATCATTCCCTTTAAACATTAATAACAGGTTGCAGGATGAAAGCATTTCCAAGTTTAATCAGTTATTCTCATCCATAGCTCCCCCTACCCTATATCATTCTGGCAAACTTCTTTATCTCTCATTCATCTTAGTGTCTTTCTTTTATTATTTATTGAAGTCCAATTTAAGATTTCAACTTTTCATCTTTTATTATCTTTTTTTGCAATATGTCCAGCCAAGCTTCATTTTAGCCTCATAGTTCTTTCAGTAGAGTAAATAATATCTGCATGTTCTCTCATTCATATATCTATTCTTGTAACTCCTAATATACATATCTCCATACTTTATTGCATAGTTTGAAATCTTTATACTGCTATTCTATTAAGTGTAAAAATCTTTAAACTGGTTAAACACATATATAAAAACCTGATTTAGACATATTTTCTTTGATTATTATAATTTCTATCAAAAACACTACATTCAACTTTAATTCTAAGATTAATTTCATTTCTTATGTTTTCATCCACTTTAATAATTTGTCCAAGATATTTCTAATTGCTAACTTCTTCCAATTCATTATTATCAATCTTTATTTTTTTTATTTGTGACTTCATCATTAAACCTGGTTTTATGCTTTCATTTGAGAGTTTTGTAACATTTCCTGAAGTATTATTTGCAAAAAAAAAAAAAAAAAAAACCAACCCCATGCCATATCCATTTACTTTTATTTTCTTATCTTTCCATTTCAACCACAAAATATATTCTGTATAACTTATGATAAAAATGATTTTGGAGATACAGAATCACCTTGCTGTACACCTTTATTGTTATTATTTCTTTAGTATTATCATTTAATCATAACTGCTGTATTTTGATCAATATTCCTCAAAATTTTACAATATCCTAGGTCTATATTTTCATATTCCAAAGCTTTAATCACTGCAGGAATGCCTATAGAATCACATCTTTTCATAATCTACAAATTCTAAGCAAGCTCATATTCATTGGTCCTTTCTACAACTTCTCTTGCTATTGGGATATGGTCTACTGTGTTAAAGGCACTTTTATAATCCAAATTGTTCCTTTGATTGGTAAGAGTCCAAAGCTCTCTGCAAATGATTTTTAATGATCTTAGTAAAGATCCTTTATAGAACTAGCAGAAGATTAAATAGATTTGAAGTTTCTAGTATCTTTTTCACTTTTTTAAAATATCCATATCATTACTGCATTTTCCCAATCATCTAGTATACTGACATCATTTAACTGTATGGTCTATAGCTTTTCCAACAATTCCAAAATTGTTCTTTTAAGACATCAACAAGTCATCATTTCTTGGAAATTTTTTCATTCTTTATACGTTCGATTTTATGCCTTATTTTTTTCTAAAATACTTGGCATTTGAAAAATGCTGTAATTGTGAGGGTTACTTTGTTTTAGCATCTTTATTAATATATAATTTTTTGTAGAATATGGAATACAAATTTTCCATCATGAGGTAAGACATGGTAGAATATATTTAGATACTTTTTCCAAAAAAAAAAAAAAAAAAAGCAAGGGAAAAAAGAGATTGGATGAAGGACATACTCAAAAGAAGGCATTATTAAAATAACTATATGTAAATATTATCATTGTCTTAATGTTTTTTATTTTAAAAAATTATTTGCAAAATTGTTCTGCATACTTCCTGAAGTCATTCCTCTTCTTAGTAATAATGCTTTTTTCTTTTAGTGTGGAAATAATTTTAACTTTAAATACAAAGATCTTAAACCACTAAAATTTACATGATCATTATTTTCTATGCTTACATAAACTGTTTCAACAATATGAGATGAGATGCACTGTGGCTTCTCCTTTTTCAAAGTCAGGAATCTCTCAGCTACCATGCCCTGGGAAACCTGTTAGACACTTTATCTTCCATTTCCATTCACCACCCTGATTTTTCCATATTCTTCTCTATCCTTGTTCCATCCTATTTCCACAACATAATCTTGGTCAACTTCATGGCCTTTATATCTAAATCCCCCTTACCTTTTCCCAAACCCAGCATAAAAACCAAGTAACCTATTTTCTATATAATCACTTGGTTTATATTTATTTCCCCACATCTTCATTATTTGTGCCATTTCTATTTGCATGCATTTACATTCAATTAACAGATGCCTAATATTTTCTATACCTTCCTTACATAATTTACAGACTAAATCACCCACATTTTTCCATTTATGTGTATATTTCCTATCCCATTCCTTGCAACTATTACAATCAACAATTCTCCTAACACAATCATTTCAACTTTTGTATAAGTATACTGACATAAATTCTTTATCCAAATCTTCTGCATATCATACCATCTTTTTCACCCATCTTGTTGCCTGCCCTTTACTCATAACCCAATTAAATATTATTTTGGATATTCTCTTATTATTCATAAACTGCAATCTACTGAACATTTTCATTTTGCTTTTTGCATCTCTCATATAACCATTTCTCCTTGAATTGCTTCATTTGCCATCCACACATCTGCATCTAATGCATGTCTTCCTACTTCTCTGCATACCCTTTCTAAGTAATCTAACACCTCTTTACTTACACATAGTGCATCATTACCATATGTTAACCCTGCTACTGCCTTCCATACAATTCTAGCTACATCATATTTATTATGTGAAACACTTAATTTCTTTATCAGTCTCTTTCTTTTCTTTGTTTCATTTATCATTTTTTTCTCCCATTCATCCAAGCAATTTCTCTGATTACTTAAGACGATTCCCAAATAGTTATACCTATTCACCACACTTAACTTTACATTGCCCAATAGCAAACTATTCATACATTAGTGCAAGTCAGAGTAATAGAATGCTAGAAGGTTGTTGCATAAACTCCCTATCTAGAGATTGCTCAGGGATTGTATTATATCCAAAGATTTAAGTGTGATGCTCTCAAATCCAAAACTAATCACTGATGAAAGGCCCAAGTTAGAAACTAGTCTGGAAATATTGGATGAGTAGACACTAGATAGGGATTTTATGTATATGTGTTTTAGCACTGCTGATTATTCTGGCTTGCACTGGGTGGCACTACTGTAGGGATAGTTTGCTCTTGTTTAAATACAAAGATGATATTATGTTATACTTTTGCGACATTTCCCTATGGTTTTCTTTGTGAATTTACAGTTACATTTCTTTACACAATCATCAACTTTTTTCTTTATACTATTTTACAGGTTTTTTTTTCTTTATACTATTTTACAGAATTCAATATTTGATTATTCTAAATGGATCATTTAAAAATATTTTCATAATCCTTGTTTTTTTAATGCATTGTCATGTCTCAGTTGAAAACTTACCAGTGAATTTCTGGGTGTTTTTTTATAAATCAATTAAGACTCTCTAGAATATTAATAAAATGAAATTACTCATAGTCAAGTCTAATAAAAATGCATATGTCACACATGACATCTTTGACCACTTTTTCTAACTATTTTAAAGCTTTTAAATTGTCTATAAGTGTCTTACTACCTCTTATTTTTCATTAATGTAATCAGCTGTTTCTAACAAATGCTTAATTCAGTTTCTCTCTCCTTCAATTTTTAAATAAATAATGCTTTTTTATTTACTTTTTCAGCACCTTATGTTACTAATTTTTACATTCTGACTCACTTTTTAATCTTTTCTTCTTTCTTTTTTTTTCAAACTATCCCTGTTTATATTGTATAAAGCATTTCTTCAAGCCAAACATTTAACAAAACTTTCAATTCTAATTCCAGAAAAATACAGAATAACCTAATAATTCTTTTTAAAAGCCTTTTGTCTACTGAACTTTTTATTCTAATTTTTATTTTAAAATATATTTATTGACATAATCAAATTGTACAGATGAATAAAAAAAAAGCACTTTGTTAATGTTGACTCATCCATTGCTGACATTGGTCTGGTAGATGTATGCCAGAGCCATTTCTCTGCACTAGCAGGTTGATAAGTGATTACATACATTCCATTTTGTTGGTATAGACCACCCCTTTTAAGGTTGGCCTAATAATAATAACTTATCAGCTGGGATACATGTAGTGTGAAATCAATGCCTCTTTAATAGAATCCGGCATGTTGCATCAAAGACTACTTCATTTACCATACACTACAATGTGGATATATCAAGTCCAATATTCATGTAGAGACTGTGGGCCATACTAGTAGGCTCCATATATTAATAAATAAAAATCTGGAGGATAATATCTTATCCTTATTCTAATTTTTGTTATCACTTATTCACAAAACATTTGGCTTTTTAATATATAGGGTATATGAGCACAGACTTTGAGACAACTCACAACTCTCACTCTATATCACAACACTGATGATATACTTGAACACATACATGTCGAAAAGATAAATAATCACCAATTTTGTATTTCATGCTAAACCAGCAATCACCAGTTGGTCCAGATTATCATCTCTACATATATATGCAATAAATGCTCATATATATAAAATACATATTTTGCGGGTTCATCCGTGTTAAATACTGACGTTTCGACTTGGTCACACAGATGGCTTGTGTTTCCAAGTCGAAACGTCAGTATATTAATATTAAAAGTTTTTAACACGGATGAACCCGCAAAATATGTATTTTATATATTTAACCCGTGCAAATCTTCGTTTTAACACACACATATATATATATTAAGATAGCCAATCTTCATACTTTAATGGACAGGTTTCAATCCATTCCACTCTCCACCTCTTCAACCGTCCGTCCAATTGAAAATCTGATGATGAAATGCTCAAAGGCCACCCTGAGGCTATGATTCTCATCACACCCATGTTGACCTAAAGTCAATCTGACCCATCATGTACAGGACATGATCAATTTAATACATATACGAGGGATGGGAAGACATCTTTACTATGTAATAACTGAAATAGGGTATATGGGTACAGATTTTCAGATAACCCACAACTCTCCACTCTATCTCATAATACTGATACACTTGAACACATATATGTCGAGAAGATAAATAATCACCGATATACGTATTTCATGGAAAACCAGCAATCATCAGTTGGTCCAGATTATCATTTCTACACATATATGCAATAAGTGCTCAGATAAGTGCTTTTTAACAAGTGCTATTATGAAAAAAAATTGTAGTAAACTAGTACAAGTATTCTAGCGATCATTGAGAAATGCTGGTTTTAATAATATGAAAAAGAGCATAGTGTGTATATAGTTAATATAATTTATTAAGTTTATCGTGTTTTAAGTTAAGTTTTAATTTTTCCCTAAACAGTTTAGCCAACGGATGGTAATGCGTACTCTAGAACTAATATTTTAACCGAGAAGAAAGCGAAAAATATTTTAACCAGTCAAATGCTAAACCAATTTGTGCTCGATCATAAATGCGTATTTAATTTTGCATATACTTTTATTGATGAATAAGTTTATACGTGTATGCATAAATGCATCAACACAAAAATACCACTCGTAAACGAGTATGGTCAATATATATACCCGCACGCACTTATTGAACAATTTAAATATTTTTTTATACTGTTTCGCGATGCTAATGTATAGTAGTTGAAACAATTATTCAAACAAAACCACAATTTGTCACCTGACAAAAGAGATGATTTTCTTGACTTTAAGATATACTCTTGGATGGCATTACCTGTAATTATTATAACTAAAAAGTTAACAATTTTTAACCCCCCCAATAAAGATCACAAAGGTAGGAGGAGTTGACAGGCGAAATACAATCTATGTAAGTAGTTTTGCCTGAAGCTTGTTGTTTTTTTTTTTTAACTGCTTGAGTTCAATTATCTGACAGTAACGTTACTTTCAAAGATAACTGGAGAGGTTTTTTTTTTTTTTTTAAAAAAAAAAAAAAATTCGAAAGTATTTTAAATAAAAACTTCTAACCTTGATGATTCTGATTGATGATTACTCATACTAGTTAATGACGTTCAGGTTCAAATACTTTATAGGAACATTGGGAAAAAATATATCGATATTTAGAAACAATTATTTTTAAGTTTTCACTTTAGATACATATTACGCGACCCACCACCACCCTCCACTCTATCTCATAACACTGATACACTTAAACACATATATGTCGAAAAGATAAATAATCATCAATATACGTATTTTACAGAAAACCAGCAATCATCAGTTGGTCCAGATTACCATCTCTACACACATATGCTATAAGTGCTCAAATATATGGACCAACTGATGATTGTTGGTTTAGCATGAAATATGTATATTGGTGATTATTTATTTTTTCGACATATATGTGTTTAAGTGTATCAGTGTTATGAGATAGAGTGGAGAGTGGTGGGTCGTGTGAAAGATCTGTGCTATATATTAAATATATAGACACAGGTATATAATAAGCCTGTGTTTCACTTATTATAGATACGTATTGTAAATGCATTTAAATATTGTGAGTGATTAAAGTGTATGTTAAATTTGTTCGCTATCCTATTGAATTAGAATTATAACCGAGTGACATCGTTTGCAGTTTATTGCAATGATATGGTGGTTCACTCAAGAGGTAAAGATTCCTGGATTACAGCACAGCCTTCACTTTGGTGCTCAAACTTGTCACAACGTCCATATAACAAACAGGCGAACTTTCCATACAGTACTACATGGAGAGTTTTGCCTCTTTTTTAACAGCTTATGTGAGCTATGAAAATGGTAATCATGTGATGTTTAGCGTTTTAATACCAATCTTGCTCTTGGCCAAAGAGACTAAAATGTATCGATACTGAACTGGGTTTAGATCTGTATGACTATACAAGTGAATGAACTTGGATTGAAACATTATTGGGTTTCCATTTTGGGCTTATAGCTTTATAATTAACTAAAAAAGTAAAAGGTGGCTTCTGAATGGTTGCATTAGATCCTAAGGTCTAGATGCAGTGCTCTTGAATCCAATCCTCCTCACTGATCTAAAGCCAGAAGTTAGAAACTAGCTGGATATATTGAATGAGTAGGCACTTGATAGGAATTTTATGCACAAACCTTTTTGCATCCATTGATTACTCTGACTTGCACTGGGTGGCAGCAGTGTATTGAGTTGCTACTGTACAAAAGATGGGATGATTGTATTAAGAGAATTGTTGAGTGTTGTAGTAGTAAGGAATGGGATAAAAGAAAAGATTTATTAATAAAGAATAGCGAGTTAGAGAGATGGAGAAATAGTATGGAGAGTAAAAAGAGTTTAAATATATATAGAAATAAACAGAATATTAGGTGTGAGTTAATATATGATAATAGTAAGGAAAGTAGTATATTATTTAAGGCTCAAACGGGATCTTTAGCTACAAGAGAATATACATGTAAATGGGAAAAAATGGGTGATTTATTTTGTAAATTATGTAAAGAAGGAATAGAAAATATTAGGCATTTGTTAATTGAATGTAAATGCTTGAAAACAGAAAGGGCACATATAATGAAGTTATGGGAAAATAAATATGAAAAAAGTGATTATACAGAAAGTAGATTATTGGTTTTTATGCTGGGTTTGGAAAAAGATAAGGGGGATTTAGATATAAAGGCTGTAGAGTTGACAAAGATTATATTGTGGAAATGGGATGGAGCAGAATATGGGAAAAATTAGACTGGGGAATGTAAAATTAAGTAGCTAACAAGTTTATCTTGGTATAATTGTTGAGAGATTCTTGACTTTGTTTAAGGAGTAGCTACAGTACATCACATCACATCATCACATCACATGTTATATAAATGTATTAATGATTATTACTAATCACTCATTAAAATAAAGATTAACTCTAGTCTGCTATTGTTATATAAATGCATTAATGATTATTACTAATCGCTTATTAAACGAGATTATCTCTAGCCCAAATATACACTTTAAATCTCAATTAATAATGTTTGTGGTGTTATGGAGATATCAATATCTGGGTTACCTTGCCCATTATCACACAAGATAGAAATTGGTTTTTATTCACTTTTAGCACCTTGTGAAGGGGTGTACTATCCATGCACTGTAATATATATTTTTAAGTTTTTATCAGTATAACTTTCACTTTAACTCAATTCTATCACATTCATCAGCACAGAAGACAGATCAAACTCTCTCACAATCGATGCACTTGAAATATTCACTTGACTTTTTTCAAGTGAGTCAAACACACATAGTTCATGTTATAATTATATATATTCTCATTGAACTGAATATTAAACATAATCAACTTAATAGACAACTATATATTTTAATCATATATTTATTTTCATCTAATCGACTTTCATTCAAAATTGAACCTTGTTAAGAAGTAACATCTTGACAATGTTCAATTCTGAATGAAAGTCGATTTATAAAAATAAATAATACATGATTAAAATATATAGTTGTCCTTTAAGTTGATTTTGTTTACATATTCAATTCAGTGAGAAAGTATATAAGAAAGACAACATAATGGTTTTAAAAGGAATAACCATCAAGTGATATATATATATATATATATATATATCACTTGATATATAACCAAACTTTATATATATATATATATATATATATATATATATAAAGTTTGGTTGACAAGCAATGACAAATAATTGAATATTGTTACCATTTGGCAGCAGCAACAATAACAATAATAATAATAATAATAATTCATTATCTAGAGTTAAACTATTAAACATTACATGATCAACAATTTTTATTCTTACACAATTTGTTAAAACAGAGGCAAAACCCTCCATACAATAGTGCAAAACCATGCAAGCCAGAGTAATCAATGGATGCAAAAGAGTTTGTGCATCAAAATCTCTATCTAATGCCTACTTATCCAATATCTTAGGCTAATTACTAGCTTTTGAACACCATCATTAGACAGCCTTGCATCTGAGGGCACTGCATCTAGATATTTGGATCTAAAGCAATCCTCTAGCATCCATTTTTTTTTACCTTTTTAGTTAACTAAAAAGTTATGAGTCCAAAGTGAAAATCACAATAATACTGATTATAGTTATTAAAAAACCAGAGACACCAAAATGTATAGATACTGAACTGATTTCAGATCCACATGACTATACAAGTGAATAAATTTGATTGAAAATATTATTGTCTTTTCATCTTGGGCTCCTAGCTATATAGTTAATTAAATGGGTAAAGGACGGTTGCTGGAGGGTTCCATTAGATCCTAAGATCTAGGAGCAGTGCCCTCAAATCCATGGCTTCCCACTGATGAAAGATAATAAGCTAGAAACTAGTTTGGGAATATTTGATGAGTAAACACTAGATAGGCATATGATGTACAAATCTTCGAACATCCATTGATTACTATGGATTGCACTGGATGGTACTACTGTATGAAGGAAGTTGCTGCTGTTTTAACAGCTTATGGAAGCATAAAAATGGTGATCATGTGAGGTTTTAATGGTTTTATATATTTATATAAAGTGGTTTGTGTCAAAGTTGTTGAGTACATAATGTTGGGCACTTGTAAACCAAACTATAGTAATTTTCTATTCATACAATACCAAAATGAATGATAACAATACTTGTAAGAGAGCGTGATCTGGGCCAACTGATGAGTGCTGGATCAGCATGAAATGCATATCATGGGGATCATTTAACTTTTTAACATATCTTTGATTTATGTTTCAAGAATGTGTGATGGAATAAAAGTTTGAAATATATATATATGAAATTAAATTTAAGTATATCTAAAAAATTGAAATTAAATTATAATGTGCTATATATGTCTGACTCATTTGGTAAAAAGTCAAGTAAATGTTTCAAATGCATTCATAGTGAGAGATTGTTGGTCTGATTTTTTTTGCTGATGGATGGTTGAAACAGGATTAGGATAAGGTGAAATATACACTGATAAAAACTTAAATATATATATATATATCTTGTTTAGCTTTAAGGTTTGTTAGTTAGAAGTAACTGATAATTTCTTGGAAATATCAAAGGTTAAAGATTATCTCTAATTTCATGGATATTATTTCCTCATTTCTATTCTTTATTGTAATAATAATAATCTATGAAAATATTTAATTCAATATATATAAGTTAAAGTTTTAAATCTTTCTAAAAAATATATTAATCATGAGAAAAGGGAAATGAATTATTCCACATGTTTATGCTTAATTTTTTTTAAAAAAAAACACATATTAATCTGGCTAGGTATAATCTCTAATTTAATAAATGCTTAGTAATAATAAATTAATATATTTATCTGAAATGGATGGTGTCAAAGTTATTACTGCAAAAAATTTGGCACTTATTATTACAAGCTATTAATGAAGATGCTAAATTTACTGCACACATTGCTAAGACACTATCCTCACCATATAAATACTTGAATGATTATTATTAATTATTCCTTAGGCTAGAATTTGTTATATAATTCTAGTCAAGATAGATGCTTTAGATGTTAATTAAAGAGAAATATATATATTACGATTAAACAGAATCTAATGGAAGAGTTAATTTAATTACATTTCACTTTTTTCCACTCTAGCTAAATAAAAAAAAAAAGAGAAAAATGGCTCTAGAAATGAGTTTGACAATGATTATACAAATCATATGTCCACATATAGAATAAGTTGTTTCAGTTTTCTGTTTATTTAAAATTTTTATGATACTGTCTTAATTTCCTTAGCAGATACCTTTTCTTTCTGAAATACTTCAACACCATGTCTAATTGTAGCTCTCCGATGTATTCTATTCTCTGCCATATCTTACTGATGAAAACAATAGGAGCTGCACTTCTTTAGATGGTCTTTGAGATAATCCCTTTCTATGTAGATGAAGAATACCTCTTCCATGAAAACCATGCTTAAGTTTATGTAAATTACTCTTTTAGGAAGTTTACTTGTCTTTAACCAACTAAGGTGTGACTTTGCAATAATGGACTTATAATACTACATTAGGCAAGTTGAAGAACACATTGGTTGATTTTATAATGTTGCCATCATATTTTTAAAAATTTATAGAGTATTCTTAAATGAATTTTTTGTAATTCTTTTATATTGCACTGTTATAGGGTACAGGGCTCACATCCTTATAATAAATGATCTAAAATGACAGTTCTCAATACAGTTAATTTGTTTCAGTAGATATTTCCCTGTGGTGAAATTGTCTATCCTTTAGCTTATTAAAAGTAGCAGCATCACATCGGAATCTGTATTGTACTTCAACTTCTAAGACCACCTTTCTACTTATAAAATTACCACAGTATTTAAACTGGCTTACATTCTTCAGCAGGCAAATGTCCTGGACAAAAGTTTCTAAGGATTTTTCTTCTATCATTGATTGATAAAGAATTTGAGTTTTTTTAAACATTAATTATTAAACTGAAATCATTAAATGTTGTATTCAAAACATTTACATTCTGTAAATCTTTTTTTTTAAGTGTTAAAAATAGCATAATTATAAGCATATTGTAAATTCAGAATCCAAGAATATGCAGAAATAATATTACTAATATTTAGATCATTCTCAGAATACCAGTATAATTTTATTTAAGTTAACTTAATAATAGATTTACATATATCCATAATGCATTTTAAGAGAATTTCATACTTTAATAATATTACAATTCTGGAGGTACAAATTAGCAATTTTAGCGTATAATAACTGCTGAAATTTAGTTCATATGGTGAATTCTTCAAAAGAATGAACATCAATTTTCTTGTCATTTTGATTAGAATATGATACTTTTGAATCCATCTATAATTTCCATCCAATAATTTGCACTTGTGAGAATATGAACTTTTATTCTGAGTCCTATCTATAATATAATCTTTTAAATACTATTATTTTGCATGTATATGCATCCATGTTCCTTTATAACAGTTTTTTTTCTTAAATATAGTGCTTATAATAGTTAAACAATGTGAAAAATTTAATGGCAATAGACTAGTGAATTTATGACACCAATACCATATTTCAAACAACTTCTGGGCATAGTCTACTATTTGTACCAAGAAGTGTATTATGGTCTCCAAAAAAAAAAGTCATACCATTTAATGGTATTGCTCAAATAATGCTATTCAACAATGAATAAAAAGCTTCTCCGAATTCTCTGAATGTAAAGTTGGAGCATAAGCACTTATGGTCAATACTACTATTGTGAAAGGCATGTTTTAACACCACTAGCTTTTCATTGATACAAGAAATTTCATCAATGGAAGATGCTAAATTAGAATCTACAGCAAATCCAACATCGTGTATACTCCTTTCACTAGTTACTCTTCCAAAATAACTACAAAAAACTTGTAGCTTATTCCTGCATTAGTCTTAAATCTTGATAGTTTTTTGGATTACCAGTATAATTCTCTGTTCTGATTTTGGAGAGTATGTACCAAGTATAGTTCATACATATCACATATTTATTTTGACCAATAAATTAGATTTATAATATTTATCTTCACTATTACCACTATATTTTTTTTACCACTACAACAGATATGATTACTTCAATCTAGACATGATGGCTTAGCCAGACTTTGTGAGATAGGACATTTTAAAAACATTTTCTAAGCTCCTACTATTTTTGTGATAGATCAGCAAATCCCTAAACAGAGCTGCCTATACATACCATTTACATACCATCTTTGCCAGCTGGGAATTCATTACTGATTGTACTACCTTGAGAAATTATCATAACTAAGAACAGCCAGTGCACTAAGTCTAAGCTCTGAATTATCCTACCACTCGATGTTCAAGGATAATACCATACAATCATTTAATATAATCAGAAAAATGGATCAGTGTGATCTATATATGGATTGCAAATTGGTTTGTGTGATCACTGCAAAATTCATTTCTGATGTAGTATTATATATATTGTTTTTTTTTTTCAAAAGAGTGTGATTTGCCATACTCATTTGTATTTGTTACTGATGATGGTGGTGTCACAGGCAAAAATAAAATAAATTAAATTAAGCAGACGTGTCATTATAACAATTATTGTTAATTGAAAAAAAAAAAAAAGAATGTAGAAATATCTTCATCTTTCAGACTGGTTGCTGTAGAGATCATATGACGTTTAGGTACTCTAGTTGGTGGTTATAATCTCATTCAATTGATTGAACTAAAATTTTGTTAAATTTACATTTATACTGCTTAAAATATTGCCCACAATTGAACGTGGTACCTTCAACTAGAACTTTCTACTAAGTTAAAGTATTCTATTTATCCAACAATTTATCAGTCTGCTTAGGAGATCGCGCAATATTTGAACATCAAATTTATCAGACCGAATGATTTTAATGGATTTTTTTCAGTTAATTGGGAATCGATCTGGGAACTTTTAGCTTTCTCAGTCTATACAGGCTAAAATATTCAAATCGCTAATTATTCATTTACCTTTTTATTTATCTATCTTTTTTCTCATTTAGTTTATTTGTAATGGTTCCTATCTCTACATTCATTTCTTTGATCTACCTCTAAGACTTTTTATTTTATTTTAAATTGTCTTTTAGATTTTAATTATATATTAAACTATATACTTATTTGTTTTTAAAAATATATATATCTTTTCTATATATATATTTAATTTTTTTAGCTTTGTTAAATGTATTATTAATTAATTTTTTCTATTAATCATCCTTTTCATTTCTCTCTAAGCTTTCTTGACATTCCGTCATTAAATTACCTTTTTGACCTAAATTTTACATTTATGTTATCCTAAAGTGTAATCAGTAATTGTTTTTTTGTATCATTATTTTTTTTTTTTAATTCAAGTCTAAAACAAACATCTTGTGTCTTGTTTATTTAACGTTTTTTGTCAAAGCCTTTCAAATAGTTTGTAAGTTATTGAAGCATGGATTAGGTTATGTTGTAAAATATGGAATTAAGAATGGATAACAGATTTTACTTTAATTTGACGGTGTAATCAAACAACTTTTTTTGGATTTCTTTTTTTCGATAGAGATAATTGATTTATGCAAGAGCAAGGAATTTTTGGAGAGAGAAAATTAATCCGACAGAGAATTTATTCTTTCTAAATAGATATGAAAATCTTGGTTTAAATAATTATGTTTAATTTTTAAATTCAACGTATGTTATTTAAGTTTTTAAGTATGATGAAAATGATCTGAATCTAAGTATAAATAAATGTGTGAGTGAAAAGAAGGATTATATATGAACCAAAAATAAATACATACGCCAAGATTAAACTAAATAGGCTCTAGGAATAAACAATTTCTCCTGCCCCTGCGTTGTTTGCTGCATTGGCAGAATGGCAGAGGGGAACTCAAGATCCATGAATCGGCCCAACCCCGCATTTCCGATGTTCCTTCTTATAACGAAGAATATAATTCATTCGATTATTTTAATAAATTCTTCTTACCGAATTTTTTAATCGTGGTCGCTTTTCTGTCTTCAAGAAGTCATTCTCTTTTTTCTTAATTCTTCTATTTTTATACATTGAATATTGTAGCAAATAACTATTTTGTAGACAGGGCACTAATCTCTCCAGATAGAAATACTTCATCTGATTTCTCAAATTGTGTGTGTATATATACATTTCTGACTAAAAGTGAAATTTTTGTTGAGGGGGGGGGGGTTCTACATTATGATTTACTAAAATCAAATCAGTGAAACATTCATTCACAATTCACTTTTTCTACCTTGATAATTCTCATGTTTGTATTTGAACTGAGTAGTGAATAACTAACTTTCAATAGTGCTGATTATTCGTTATAAGACATATTTTGCTGTGGCATGCCTGGATTGAAAGATGTTGCTAAGCCACTGTGAGGATAATTATCATCATTTTCAACCATGATCAATTCATTACAGAATGACGCACACCAGAAAACTTCCTTATTTCATCCATCAATCTCACATGTGGTTCATTTCTTGGTCTTTTACAATATTTGGTATCCAGATTAAGACTTCAATTGCTCACTTATTATCATTTCTTCTAGAAATATGTCCAGATCACCTCCACTTCAATCTATTAATTCTTTCAAACCATGAAGATAGTATCTAGTTTTTAAAAAATATACAAATGAAGTAATATTTCATAAGAAGGCAGTAACAATGTACCTTTGGGATTGATTATGATTTTCCTTCCTCCTCAAGCTTATGGTCCAGACCCTGAGTATTATGATACTGACTTCCATTCTGAAGAGTCAGTTTATCTATACAAAGCTGTGGCTTTGCATGGACAAAAGTTTAGAACTATGTACATTTCGAGATATGCAAGCTTAGTCCCTGCCACCAGGATACTAAATCCCAGGCTCATTCCTTTGCCTCTATGCATCATATTAGTCTTTATAGGCTATACCATGCAAGATGTGTCAATATTGAACTTCTACCTCTCTGAATACCATTTAATGTATCCTAGGTCTTCATAAGCTGTAACCAAATTTTAGAATAAAATATTCTCTCTCTCTCTTTTTTTTTTTTTTTTTAAAAAGTATCACATGATTTTATTTTTTGATCTAAATAGTGGTAGCCTCTAGTTATGAAACATTTACTTAACCCATAGATTAAATGGAAAAGGGCATCATTAACAATTTATGACTATCCATAAACAATTTCTTACTGAATAAAGATGAATTAACCATGAATATAAATGATTTTGGTGGGTCATCTAATAAATAGTGATGAATCAATCCTTATGTAATTTATTGAGAGTGAATTCATATGTAGCTAACATCTGAAATCACTGTTATATATAAATGAATAATAAATATATAGTTCATTATTTAATGCTTTGGTCAGAGAGTGAATATCTTCAAGAACTAGAGTAATATATATATATGTTGACACAATTATTTTCATGAATAAATGATATCAAACATTTTTTAGGTTTATCATGTATAAAGACAAACAAAATATTATTTATGTAGAGATTAAGAAAATAGAAATTTACAAGCAATTTTAAATACTATCTGTAGTCTCAGTAAGTTTATCTACTGAACTACCTCTTCATAAGTAGCATTCTAACTGCTCTTACATTTGAAAAAATATGAAAAAAAAACAATTGATATTTATGACTATACACATTATCGTTATACTTATGATTATCAACATTATACACATATGCCACCACTATCAACAACATCACATGATGCCTTCAACATCAGTTATTTTGATCCTACTCCATATACTTACTATAGATTTGAATAGTCTATCAATAGACACTATATGGAATAGTACTATAAAATCGTCATCTCTGAATTGGTTTCTGGATTTTGACTTCATCAGTGAAGACTAGGATTCAAAACTGAAAGTAAGTGTATTAGTTCCTTATAGCTTGAATAATATAAAAAAAACAGTGACTGTAACTGGCCAATGGTTTCTTTAAAAAAATTTTAAAAAGTGATTTAATGTAAATTAAACAAAATATTTTAATATTATATAAATAAAATGTTTGTAATAACCCAGCCTCTTTGGTACACTTCAGAAATGTGCCTGGGAAAGTGTTAATATATAATTTTATTAATATTTCTGGGTACCTGGCTAATAAAGCGAAATTAAAATTTAAACTTTTAAAATATACCTATAACATTTGATATGAGAATTTGACATTGTTATGGACAACTCTAAAAATTATGTTTGTTAATGGTGGACCTTCGCATAAAATATGCTTCGAACATAATAGTTTTTTTTTTAATTTGTTGGTAATTTGTCATGTGATAGTACACAGCCTGAAAGGTGATCATTTTTGTATTTTTTTTTTTTAATTGGTTGCTTTAACAACTTTTTGTAAAAAATTTAATAAGGCATTTATTTATATAGCGCTATGTTTATAAATTGTAATAAACTAAAGATTAGCCTTTCAAGCTAATGTACATGCACTTTTTATGAATGTTAATAATAATAAATGAATACTTTCATTTCCAACACAAGATAAAGTGATTGATTTATCTTCACAATTTCATATCCAGTACTTAAGATTTACCCATATATAAGCATTTGGGTTGAATGAATAAGTGGATTCATTTATTCGTTCACAAAGACTTTATCTCGTATTGGAAATGAAAGTATTCATTTATTATTATTAACATTTGTAAAAAGCGTATGTACTTTAGCTTGAAAGGTTAATCTTTAGTTTATTAAAAATTTAATGTAAATTAAACCAAAGATTTTAATATTATATAAATAAAGGTGAGAAATACAGAATTGAAAAATTGGAAGAAAAAAAATGTTTGTAACAATCCAGCCTGTTTGGTACACTTTAGAAATGTATCCAGCAAGGTATTAATAAAGCTAAATTAAAAATTTTAAATATACCCATTATATTTGATATGAGAATTTGACAGCTTTAAGGACAACTCTAAAAATTGCAATTTGTTAATGGCAGATCTTCACATAAAATATTCTTCTAACATAAGAGGTTTTATTAATTTGTTGGGAATTTGACACCTGACAGACTTTTGGACAAATATTCTCATGGATTATATAGATATAGATAAAAGATATCTGTTTGTTGCATGAATGCGTTAGTTCCAATTTTGAATCCTAGTTTTTACTGACAAAAGTAAAAGTCACAAATCTGTCTATGAGAGAGCATCATCTGGTGTTTATTGATTACTCAAGCTTACAATAGATGGCTCTAGAATAGGATGAAGAAAATGCTGATATTTATGTATACTGTCTATAAACACACAAACCAGTTGAACTTCCTACATTCATAATAAACAGGCAAAACTCTTACAGTAGGGCCACTCAGTGCAAGCCAGAGTAATCAATGAATACTAGAAGGCTTGTGCATAAAATCCCTATCTAGTGTCTACTCATCCAATATCCCCAGAATAGTTTCTAGCTTGTGGCTTTCATCAGTGAGGAGTTTTGGATCTGAGAGCACTGCACCTAGATCTTAGGATCTAATGCAACCCTCCAGCAGCCACCTTTTATCTCTACTTAATCACAAAACTATGAATGTAGAATTTTGAAAACACAATATTTTCAATCCAAGCTCATTAGCTTGTGTATATATATATATATATATATATATATATATACAAGCTATATGAGCTATATATATATATGACTATATATATATATATATATATAGTCATATATGTCTGAACTCAGTTCAGTACCTGTACAAAACTATGAGTCTAAAATTGAAAACACAATAATATGGCACTAGTGTATTAAGAGTTTTGCTTGTTTTAATAAGAGTTATGAGAAAGTCATGTGATGTTTAGTGGTTTAATAACCAATCCTGCCTAACAGAATAGTGATGGCTATGGTTATTAAAGAACCAAAGATACCAAAATGTATGGGTAGTGAACTGAGTTCAGACCTATATGACTATATATATATATATATATATATAAGCTAATGAGCTTGGATTGAAAATATTGTGTTTTCAAGCTTAGACTCATAGTTTTGTAGTTAAGTAGAAATAAAAGGTGGCTGCTGGAGGGTTTCATTAGATCCTAAGATCTATGTGTAGTGCTCTCAGATTCAAAGCTTCTCACTGATGAAAGCCATAAGCTAGAAACTAGTCTGGGGATATTGGATGACTAGGCACTAGATAGGGATTTTATGCATAAGCTTTCTGGCATGCATTGATTACTCTGGTTTGCACTGAGTGGTGCTATTGTATGGAGAGTTTTGCCTGTTTTAATAACAGTTATGATTAAGCATAAGAAATGATGTACATTCATAATACAAAATGAAATAAATAAAAAGAATCAATATCACAGTTGGCTGATAATTTTCTGAAACTACTATCAGCCAATGACAGATTAGTTTTGGGGATATAACATACCCTTCCTTATTCTTGGACCAAATTATAATTAACCATATTTGTAAAAGATGTATATAATGAAAGATTACAATGTTCTTTTTCAAAATATGATTAATGGAATTCAAGTTTCAAATAAGAAAAGAATATACATTTTTTTTAAAAAGAAAATTTTACTAATTTTTATAAACACTTAGAAATAAACAGTGCACACTTTGGTTGGTGAGTTATAGTTTAATTCATTGAGATGTATAACTATAAAATAAAAGTGATCCAGAATTGATTGTAGTTTAACAAATTTGACAATTGCCCAAGATGTGGATTACATAAGTTTATTTTAATTTCACAATTGGTTTATGATATATATGTATTTTATGATTTTCATAAATTAACTAAATACTGTTAAATAATTTTTCTGCATCTCTAACCTTTCCAGATTATCGAATAAATACAAAATGAACTTTTGCATTTTTGGCCCCAGATGTATACAGAGACAGTTAACTTAAAAAGTATTTTAGACAAGAATGAAACTTACTATATATCAGATGTAAACAGAGTCTCTTTTTTATATGGTTTAGTTCATATTCACATGGGAGAGTTTATTTCTTTTCATTTTTAAATGCATATAACTGTAAAGTTATAATTCAAATACATATTATATAATTAAATACAGCATTTTCCAACATTATATATGTTAAGTCCTGATTTTGACAACAAGACTAGAAGCTATTAAATTACCTTTCTAAAATCACTGTCTTTGTTAGATCCTAAACCATATTAAAAAGGGAACTACCTTTATATCTTGCATGTAGCAGATTTCACTGTCATTTAGAATATTTAGTAAGTGAGCTACTTCTATATATATCTGGTCATTTTGAAATTATTTGCAATCTAGCAAAGACAGAAGTGCGGAGAAAAGGGATTTAATAGCATTTAGTTAATTTATCAAAATCAAACACTATACATATAATAAAATAAATAATCAATACAATAGTAATTAAATATAATATACAGTCTTTTAATCTGTAGAAGTACTTTCATTTATAATAATAATAATGGATCATCATAATTATAATAATAATGTTAGTAGTAGAAGTTTAAAGTGTATGAAATTATGATGCATACATATCTAAACAGCCTTAAATATTCTACTTCATGGGAAAAAAGAATAACTAAATATATTATTTTTTCATAGAGAATATCAAGGGGGAAGATATTTACTTAAAAGGATAGTGCACTTTCATAAGCTAAAGCTGACTGCATTTTCGTTGAAGTTTACCATAGTCACAGCTATGGTTATGGTGAACTTCATCAAAAGTTGCACTCAGCTTTAGATCATACAGAAGAAAGAAACCATTTCATTTTTCAAACAAACAAACAAATGCAAATTTGAATTAGTAATATATATATATATAAAACAATTAGAAACAATTCAACACTTAGACAATCCCAATATAGATTACTATCAACAATCTCAAAAACTGTTGTCAAGGCAACAATATATATATATATGCCCTGTGCCATTTAATGTAGTAGTAGAGTATTATACTGTACAATGTAAAGTCCTTAGATACATCCATGCAATAAAGCCATTCAAATATTATTTTTTAAACAATACATATAAAGGAAAAATAAAATGACTCTGCAGTTAAAGTCCTTAGAATATAATAAAACAAATTAAAAAAAAGATATAGGTTTAGTGCTCTCAGATCCAAGGTTCATCACTGATGAAAGCCATAAACTAGAAACTAATCTAATCTGGGAATATTGAATGAGTTGGCATTAGATATGGATTTCATGCACATACCTTCTTGCATCCATTGATAACTGGCTTCCACTGGGTAGCACTGCTGTATAGAGAATTTGTAACTGTTAATTGAAGATAAATGCTTGCAAGCAGAAAGGATACAAATAATGAAGTTGGGGGAAGACTAAATATAAACAAAGTGATTATGCAGAAAATAGATTCTTGGTTTTTATGCTCAGTTTAGGAAAAGGGGGATTTAGATATAAAGGCTATGGAGTGGACAAATATGATATTGTGGAAATGGGAGAGCAGGATAGAGAAAAATATGGGGAAAATTTAGAGTGGGGAATGGAAAGGGAAAGTAAAGTGGCTAACAAGTTTTTCTGGGCACAGTGGCTGTGAGATTCTTGACTCCAAAAAAGAAAAAGCCACAGTGCATCACATTACTTAATAGCTTGTGTAAACATAGGAAATGATGATCATGTGATGTTTAGAACAAAAGAATTAAATTTTAAAAAAATATAATTTAAAAATATATAAGAAATTTAAAATTGGCAAGAACTATTCAGAAGGCCAATCAAATTTTGTAAATTCTGGAAAGCAGACTTTTAATTAAAAACAGAAAAGCTTAAAGAACAAAAGGCCCGTGAAGTGTATTAGCATGATATTTAAAAAAAAATATATATAGAAGTACTCTTAAGATCAGTCAATTGCTGGTATTACTAGCAGAAGAAAGAAGCAGAAAGAAAAAAGTGGCTGACTTAGTGGTAGTCAGGCAAAGAAAACTGCTACTTCCCAGAGCTCTTTCATCTATATGATAAAATAATGAATCTAGAACCTAAACATATTGCCACAATCTATATTATGATTCTGTGTGCTTTTGAGCCAACAAATTATTTTTTATATGCAAATATAAATTTGATGATTATTAGAATAATATTATTTTATGATAAATTTGACTTATTTATGTAGTTATTAATAGAAATAATAAATAAATCATGTTAATAGTTACATGTAGTTCTGTGACTCAATAATTAGATATTATAACTGTTTGTGCATTCTTCCCCAAATAATGCATGATACTGTTTGTGAAGAATATAATATATAAACGTTCAACCATGTGTTAGAAAATATAATATAATCCAAAATGGACAAATCAAATAACAATCCATTATTAGATTAGAAAAAAATAAAAAATAAGTGAAGACAAAAGTTATGATTTAAAAATTTTTGTTTTTGTTATTGTTGTTTTCATTACATTTAATGGCATTAAGGTAATTTAAGTCATTTAGATTTTATAAATTGTGGTTGTTTTCACAATTAATGCTTTTGAGTCTAAGAAAGTATTGATGAAACTAATAGAAGAAATCAGAAGCAGACTAAAAATAAATATTAAAAAAATTATAACAATGTCCAGTGGGCTTTCAAAAAAAAGATGCTGACCAGATCAAGTTGATTACAGGTGAAGGGTTTTTAATAGAGCTAATAATATTAAAAGAAGTAAATCTACATGCCTGAAAAAAAAATTTTATTCATCGATTTGAATTCTGATGCTTTTATATTAAATGTCCAATAGACTACACAGAAAGTTATCAAAAGATGCAAGTTAGGGTGAAAGTAGAAAGGATTAGAAGCAAAATGCACTATGAGAGAATAAGAATTAAGGTGACTAAATAAAGTTGATTGGATATTTTTTGTAAAAAGATGTCAACAGATGGACATCTGAAATCTTAAAATGAATCCCAAGAGACTTTAAGAGAGTGACATGGATGAAATATAAAAGTTTGCTTCCATGATGTTGGAATGAGAAACTATAAATAAGCTGGATTAAATTCAGAAAGACTTTGATCTTGGAATGAATTGAAAATGATATTTATTTTGACAAATAAGTTTTTGATAGAAATGACCATGAAAAAACATGTCTCCAAAAGCACAATTTCCAAAATTATTATCATATCTTCAATGGAAGCCAAATGAATTTGGAGTATTTCAGATGAAACTTTTTTTGAATTTCAAAATACTGAGCCCCATCATCAAAAAGATTTTCAAAATCAAACAGATTTTGGAGAGAAATATTTAATGTGGATAAAATGAAAGTATAAGATGTATCATCACTATCATCATCTGCTTGATTTGTCAATTTGATAATGAGAGACAGTGTGAATGATCTGCTTCTAGACCTTTCTTTTTTCTGCCTTCTTTTAGGTCTCCAAAACTGTCAATCCTATCTATTCTGTAATGTTATCCATTCATGACAATTGTAATCATTCTCTTCCTCCTTATCCATTCACCATACCAAACATGATATCATTTTCAAGTGTGCCAATCTGCCTTGCTACATGTCTAAAATATTGTAATTGTCAACATTTTAGTATAGCAATATACAAATCAATTTGAATAGATGCTGCATTTTCTGGGTCTGGTTCCATGTTTTCATTTGCATAGAACATTTAAAAAAAACTCAAAAATAGCAAAAATAACTAATCAATTCAATGATAAAATGAATCTTTTTTTTTTTTAAATCTAATCCAATAATTCATAATCTTCTTGAAGAAGTTTTTTTTTGACATAATTTGTTTTCAAGACATATTTCTGAGATATGTGGAAAGTATAAAATGGGTAGAGAATGCAATCCTAATGCTGTATGTGGTATTTTTTTCAATCTAAAAGATTTCATTAAAAATGAATAAAAGAAATCATAAGATTAATTATTTTATATTATTTTCGATAAAGTGGTGCCCCTTGGGATTTAGTGTAGTGAGTAGAATATCTGACTTGGGATCTGTAGGTTCCAGGATCAGTTCTGGTGCTTCAACTTCTTATGAACTCCCAAGAAATAGGCCATATGCCTTTTTTAAAAGATAAAATGATTATTATCAAGAGTGCTAAAAATGTGACACTCTGGTTTTGCTACTATAGAATAGGACAAATCACATATTCGTTTTATGGAAACAATTTCATTTGTTAATCTCATATCAGTATTTTTTGCAACTATCTTGCAAAGAAATTGCCTAAAAATTGTTGTACACCATACTCCAGACTGTCCCCGTTTATGAACTGGAGAGGTTAGATAGTTTCATTGACAATATGACTAATCATTCAGTTAACAAAACTATAATATCTCCAGGATATTTATTTCAAGCAGGATTTCTTGTATAGATTCAAACTTAATATGACTGGTAAAATGGCTGTTGATAATAAACCTGCTTGGACCCATAGAATAAAAAAAATATTGAAGAAAATTAAATGTTTAATTGGAAAGAAACTGGGTTGTTATAATATATCAATGAGCTCAGAAAGTCACTACTCTGACACTTCAGTGCTTATTTCATTTCTATTATAAAACAATATATGCCACCCAGTATCCAATAATGTATAAATAATTACAATAGATAACATTTAACATTGAAAAAGGCACAAAATTATGTGTCAAAAAAGCTGTTCTGTTTAATTATAAATATATATTTAAGCAGTCAACACTTAAACAAGACCAATAAAAATATTAATCTGTTGTCAAGGCAACCTCCTTTAAACAATAAAGGTGGAAATCCATCTTTATATGGTTTAATATATTTATAGGTACTAAAGATTGCAAACTTGATTACAAAAAGAGAAATTATTAATACAAAGAAGTTTAAATAAACTTGATTAAACATGTAAATATAACCTGTTCTAAATGCAGATTAAGATATAGTCAATTACAACATTCAAATTGCATTCCAGTTATGTGTTACTTATATAATAAAACTAATAATGTCCAAGGCTAGATAGATAAATAATGTAAATACATGAAAACAGTCAACCCTTAATACCAATATCAATATCAATCTGTTATATATTGATATTTATATTATTTTATTATATATTTTTAAAAAATATATGGTATAGTAATTTTATTATTATTATTTTTAAGGAAATGTGAATGAATGAGCATACATACAGTCATATATAATATAAAAATTTATATTATTTTAATTTTATTTGTTAGTATAATCTTAATTTGTATATGTGTACTATACACATAAAAAACTGCCATATTATATCAATGTACAGTGTTGAAGATTACTGCACATCTACAAGATAGTACAGTAAACAATACACATTGTGCTGTAAAGAAACACATGTAAACAAAGCATGATCTATTATCTGCTTTATATTATATACATTAGAAAACATGAAACCAAATATAGTAGATATCATGGCTACACTGTACTAAACTGGTAAATGAACAACAAACTAAATAGAATAAACTGTTTTAAAAATCTTACTAAAACAATTTATACTTATGTAAAAAAAATTATTTATCACATGATATTGCTATCATTTATTTTTTAAAAAAGACAAACATGGAAATGTGTTAAACAAAAATTCATTGCTGACAAAACTCCATTTCATATAAGTGAAAGTAAATGATAAAGTACAAAGAGCCTATATTTCCACAAAACATATCATTAAGATGATAAACAGATCCAGTTTAATATCTTCTTAGCTACAGATTCAATACCTTTTGTTTACAAACTATTATTATATACTCCAATGCAGTACATAAAGAATTTAATCAACTGTTTTTATTTTTGTTTTTGTTTTTTTTTTATAAAAAGTACATCAATTGAATACAACATAGATAAAGCAAAACATCCATTGTGGAGGACAAGGATATGACAATTTTTTGATTCAAATCTTCTTCCATGTCTAAATTCCTATTATATATTCCAGCTGCAGATTATGACGATTCTGTAATCTATAGCAAAAAAAAAAGCACTCTGAAAGGGCAAGGATATGACATTTTTTGATTCAAATTTTCTTCCATGTTTAAATTCCTATTATATTCACTTTCTACAGATTTTGTAAGTTCTGTAATCCATGGCAAAGAAATCACCCTGAACAGACTTTATCAATAAGAATCTATCATTATAGAATACATTGACACTTTACATTATTCATTCTTAATAAATTGCAATCCAAAATACTAACTACTCATATTAATAAATGGAAAAGCTTTATTTTGCTGAAACATTTTTGAAATAGCATTGAAAATAAAGGAGCTATTTCTAATAAACTATTACATTAGCAATCAGTCCCATAAAATCAAAATATTAAGAGATATACCAAATCAAAAAAGACAAAAAGATAAACAAAAAACATTTTCAACTTCTTCATATCAGCCAAAACTATATAAGATTATACAGCTTTAGATCTATGAAAGACATTACTAAAGACTTACTTTCTGCAGTTTATTTTATTCATGTATAATAACGTTCTCTTTAAAAGATGGATAAATGATGCAAATATAGCTTTTTCTTATGCAAGATGCATTATTAATATTTGTTGCACATACTAATGATGTAATGATAATATTTCAAAATTTAAATCTTTGGTATGATATCATGAATATTCTAAATGATTTTCAAAATTTAATTGACTTAGCTGTCTAAATTAGCAAAATGCTATTAGAAACTGGATTATAGAATATCATTGTATATCAATAAATTCGTCTAAAACAAATCCTTAAGTGTAGTATATTTGAAAGAACAGATGAAGTTGTAAAACATCCATCACTTTTATTAAAGATAAAATCTTTAGCTCAGCTGTTGTCTAAGCATTAAATTATTTTTCTCAGATATATTTCATACTAGTGGTAATTAATTAAATAAATACTATAGCTATTATTATTTGAAGATTATTCTTTAAAGGGCTCTCACTAGGTCAAGAATTTATAATGTGGATGTCTAAATCCTCTGTTCTTATAAAGATCAAGATGTTGTTATACAGAAGAACTAAAAATAAACTGCACTAATTTAAAGGATTAGATTTCAGCTTAAGCACATAGTATGATTTTTTTCTCACTATCTAATTTAAAATGGCAAATGCTTTTAGAAAAATTCAAATTTTATGTATATCTTTCTATATATATTCAACTGTTAATAATATACACAGGTTAGTAGTAGTATTTCCACTTTATCAGATGTTAATGGAATGATCAAGGACAGCTAGCAATAGAATTGAATGGGGACCCTAGTTGTATGAATACTGAACCTAGGATTGCACTTTAACCAACTAGACTATTCCATCAAAATCAACAGTAAATAGAATCTATATATGTTAGACAAATATTGAATAACAGTGCAAACGTAAGGTGTACATGAAATCTCAACTAAAAAATAGGCTGTAAAACATGAACTATGGTATGTGTCATGATTTTGAGTATTTGTGAAAAGATTTGGAACCCAATGCATGGATATTGGATTTCAGGTATTTGTGAAAAACTTAGAACCAAATGCATGAATATAAGAGAACAATCATTATTTTTATATATAATCTCTGATATTTAATAGTTAACTTTGTTTACTTTAATTTGATCCCTGATCATCGTCCATATCTTTACATTCTTCATGGAAATACAGTCTACTTGTAAATTGTTTGCTTTTACTTTACCAATAATTAAGCCTTTGATTAAACAGTATTTCATCAATTACTTAGAAAATCTTGTGTTTTACATTGAGATTTCTCTCTTTTTATTAAAACTTTCTTAAAGATAAAGTAATTGCTTATAATCACAATAGACTCATGTGCACATAAGACACTGACAAAAAAAATTAAAATGAACTTTAAAAATTATTCAAGAAATATAAAGTTACATAGGATGTGGTTATATTGCTATAATACTTAAAGATATTTCACACCCTTTAGAATACCTGAATGAAATAAGTACAATCAAGAAAAAATTTCCTGGATTATGGCACATCTGTCCTCTAGAAATTGAAAGTAGGTAGAATGTGGAAACTATTTTAGGAAGACAAATATATTAAAGAGGCTAAAGATGTTTCAGGCAGCTGGTCTTTAGCATCTCAACTGATTATTTAATTATTGGTCTGTAAATGAGCATGTAGGTATTTTTTTGTATGGTAAGACCCTTCATGATTTAGTGCAGTGATAGTGTCAGACAATGGAGTGTAAGGTCCTTGCATTGATTTCAGTTCTGGTATTTCCAGTGCTCAAATATTTTATGAATTCAGTCTCTAGATTTCTTTGGGTTTTGCATATAATTTTCTTTATAAAGATAAGAACATGTTAAAACCCTCATGGGCTTTATAATTTCAAAATGTACTGCTAAGAGATTCGAGTATTCAAATGCAAAGTATAATGAAGATATATACCTAATACTATGATTGCACATTTGGTGTACATTATTCTTTGACAACTTTCTTTCAACATTGTCTACTTCATATGAGATTATCCTATAATATCTATTTTAACTGTCAACACATTATATCAGATTGAAGTAATATTCTCTTAAGGTATGCATGTGTATCTACTTTTGGCAAAAGGATTAAAAAAATAATAGAATGACTTTATTCATCAGGAGCACATAAAAAGCCTAATTGTTGGAAGTACCAGATTCAGGATCTGGTATCCTAATATTACACTAAATTATATAGGGTGAAAATTTTTTTATATCATCAACGACAATAACGTAATTAATAAACATGATGCATGCTTGGCTATCTCCAGAAAATGGACAAGCTGATTAATTTACATATACATTTGCATATATTACCATTTAATAATATCACAACTATTACTCTCTTGGCTATGATTATGAGGGAAAACACCTTGAAAGTGCTTAGTCTGGATTAATTCATTTTGATTGTTTGCTATTAACAGCTTCTTCAACCAGTGTTTTAAAGTGCTGGTATATACTATTGCACCAATATATTTGCAATAATCTCCAAATTTTTTGAATACCATTTTTGTCTTGTCTGTCTGATTGTTATATCCATTAAATGCAAAAAGATGCTATTTTTCAACATACATACATACATACACACACACACATATATATAAATGTTTAATTTTATTTAAAATATACCTATTTATGTTTCTGTGGCATGTTTTAGTGACTATTTTAAATCAGAATGAACTTTTTTATATTTGAAATAATAGACTTTAACAGAATTGAAATTGAACCTTAATATTAAAAAATAATGACAAATCTTTACAATGGTTTCAAATACGAGTTTAGTTGCTAGCATATACTTATCTTTCATGTATATATTTATGTTATTCATTCACTGAACAACCATTTATATGTGAACAGCTTTTCATGAAGTACAGTGATAAATACTTGAACTCATATTACTGAAATATTTAGCATTGACACTTAAATTTCATATCATAAATGATTAATAAACTTAAAGTAAACATATTCATATTGATATGTCTTCTTGTTATAATAAATGTCCACTAAAATTTTATAATAATGCACATAAACAAATGTATTAATGTTAAGTAGGGCCAATCGGGGGGGGCAGGAGGGGCACTGCCCCAAGCCTTGCAATATTAGGGGCCTCAACTTGGAAACTCAATTTGTTAAACAAAAATATAGAGAAGGCAAAGCAATGTCACAGCTCATAGAATGGCCTTAATTTTGCAGTTAAATCCCCCCAAAAAATATTCTAGAAAGACCTTTCCAAGCAAGCATACCATGAGTTGAAAACGTAAGCCAGTTTAGGGATGGGGTGCCAATTTGATGACTATGTGATGAAAGTGACTGCAGTGCTCAGCAACTAGCAGAACTAATAGTCTCAGCTTCATTAGTCAGTTCTGTGCTAACAGTGTTGACATTAACAATGTTAGAGTGAATCTACCCTATCAAAGTGCTATTTGGATCTGACCTGCTTGCTTGTTTCTGCATCTCATAACTAACTACTACTAGAATCCTATTTTCAGTCCTATAAGTAAAAACTCTCATTTCTTCTCTCTCTCTCCCCCTACATTCATATTTTAAATTTTGAAGGGCCTCAAATGTTATTTGCCCCAGGCCTCACATTTTCTCTGAAAGACCCTGATGTTAAGAATAATAACATAATTCAAATTAATTTTTTAATTATACAGTTTTACTTACTGTACCCTTATGAAAATAAGATTTATTCATGTAAAAAAAATACGTTTTATTTATTTGTAATGTGTTTACACAGAGGCTAAACTTTCATTACAGTAGTGCTACTCAGTGCAGGTCAGCGTAATCAAGGGATGTAAGATACTCTGGCTTGCACTGAGTGGCACTACAATATGGAGAGTTTAGACTTTGTATAAATAGCTGGTGTAAGCATAAAGAATGGTGATCATGTGATATTTATAATGTTTTTATAATATATTTTTTTTAATGATGTAATATTGAATCTACTTTATTTAGAGATTGATAAAAACACCAAATGTAATTCTGAAAATAATTATCAAGTATAATATATGTAATTGAAATGAAAGTAACTATCTCTCACTGAATTATGAAACGTTAACAACTACAAAAAGATAGAATGATCTCTATCTTTTAACTCTGTTGTTATATAAGCTTAGTTTATTTGATATGGTTTTAAACTATAATGTACATTTGGTCTATTTTTTAACTTTATGTGCAAATTATAGACCAAATTTATCCTATAGTTTAAAATTATATCAAAAAAACTAAACTGATATAAAAACAGAACTAAAAGATAGATGACATCATCCTATCTTTTCATATGTTGCATAACTCAGTGAGAGGTAGTTACTTCCATTTCAAATACATAAATTCAAAGTTATGATTATTTATTATTACAAGTATAATATATATTAGTAGGAATAAACTTTAAGCATATTTTATTTTTGAAGGAATGAATTGTAGAATTTCCATTTATAACTTTTCCATATTGTACGAATTATATTTTGAAAAACTAATTAATATTATGAAAAATCCTTGAAATTATTTTTCAATCCTTTTATTGAATTGAATATTTAGTCAAAACAATGCCATATTTTTATGTAAACTAATGCTAGCATTGATATGTATTAAATTATTGAAATGACAAACTATCTTTTTGATACAAATAATTTATACATTATTCCAAAGAGGAATTTGAAAATGTAATTAATTGCCTTTGAAATTAATTTTGACTTTAATTTATTCATGCAGTTTTAACATTTTATTTAAAATAAAGGTTCTTAATATAAAATTTTAAACAACTATAAAGTTGTACTTTTTGTTAATGCTCTTGATTATATAAATTACATTTTTTTAAAAAATGTTTTTCAATTTTTATTCTTAGTGAAATATTTTGAGTAGTCTACAATCAGTGATATGATAAAGTTTATAATATAGTTTGTAAAATTCTTGTAATTTTTTAATGTAATTACTTTAAAATATTATGAAAACAAATCATATTTATTCCAATCTTTTTAAGATTTTCTCTGAAAAATGTAATTTAGTATAAATAATATATACAACAAATATAAGAAAAAGAGCTTGTTCTATACTTTAAAATAAAAATGTAAAATATAATTTCAACTAACTGATAGTCATACTTATAATTATAGTTATCCAAGAGGATTGTGGGATTTATAGAAGAATCACAAAATTGTTGATTAGCACAAAATTTGATTATAAGTTGTAAATAAATTTGTCAAGCATTGGTGGTTGAGAGGTCAGCGATAGCTTCCTTATGAGCAGTTGTCCTGGGTTAGTGGGTTCACTTCCTGGTTGATGCTATGACACAAGAGAAAAAAAAAGTTGTAAATAAAATTATTTAAATGAGCCAACTTTTTTGATGGTGACACAGGATTCTTTCTTGAAGAAATAACCACAAAGTTAATGAAATCAACAGGAAATAATCATGCATCCTCATCAAAATAAGTGACTCATTTAAATAAATTTATTTACATCTTATAATCAAATTTTATATAAATCACCACTTTTGTGAATCTTCTATAAATTTCATAATCCTCTTATATACAAGTATAGCTATGACTACCAGCTCATCTAAAGCATGTTCAGCATACTATGTTGATATATTTTACAGTTTTATTAACCAATCTTTTTTTAATATACATTATATGTATTATTTATATTGAAATCATATTTATGTTGTAAATTAAAATACTGTATTAAAATGAAACATTTTAATTATTTATCAGTTTATTTTGTTTTGTTTCAGATAATACTGGTGATAAATTTGACAAATTTTGGATAAAGCAAAAAAAATAAATCTTTAATGGATTTTATGCTATACTTCTAGTTATTTATTTTATATAAAATTTTCTGGAAGACTGACAACAGGAATAGAATAACAAAACTACGATAAGTGACACAACATTTTAATTTCATTATTTCTCACAACTTGTGTAATTATTACTAAACTATGGTAACTATTAATTGGTTAATTCTCTTATTAACTGTTCCAATAATTATAGGGGTTTGTTTCATCTGCTGCTTTAGATTGCTCTTCTACTGCTATCTCAACTGATGTCAACATAGTTTATTTTTAAATTGCTAAAACTGCATTCTGGAAAATATTGATTTATTAATTTAAATAAAAATCTAAAGGTTTAGTATCTTCCAGATAATTGAAAAACTTCAAAATCCTTTAGTGTATTGTTTGTATAAAAGTATGGCCTCCAAGACATTGATGGTTTGGGTTCTTTGTAATCTGGTTTCCATAACATTTGTGAGGATACTTTAAAATTTGGAATAAAAATATAATTTATTATTAGTTTATTAAATATTTCTTATTAATTTTTTTTACAATAATTGTATAATAATTATTAAAAATCAGAAGAATATACATTTGCACTTGGATTTTATTAGTATATGTTTTATTTTTAAAAATAGAAGTTAATACATTTGACTGTAATATTAGCACTCCTGAATTTTATAGTTTTCGTTGTTTCACTTACTATATAGCTTTCAATTTTCATTTTAATATTAAACCATTGTTATTTAAGAGAATATAATAAATTTGACCTTAACTGATAGATATTTTTGTTTAAAAAATAAATAAATTCTAAACAATTACATTTGACATTTGGAATTATTTAAAAAATTAGATTTTAATCACAACAAAGCATCATTTCAGCATTCAACTGTCAGGAGGAGCAGAGTGAGTTTTATAATGAACAAAATCTATAGTTTGACATTTGTAATTAAAATGTGAATGAATAATTATTAAAATCTAGTAAATCTATCAACTTGTGCTTTAAACATTTGAAATGTTTTAGTAATTTTTATGATATTGCTATATGTTCCAACAGACTATTAGTGATGATATTTTCTAGACATATATTTTTCACCGCCATAATTTCCATGGTAATGTTATTCAGAAAAATATTTTTTATATTTAAGAATAAAACATTTCTATAGAAAATAAACATGTAATAATATATGTTCTTGATTTCTAATAATTATTACACAATTATTTTGCAAAAATAATCAAAAACTTTCCAAAAATCAAGTTTTTACTCATTTGTAATATTTTCTTGAAGTAATATCACAAAGTTCAAGAACTCAAGAATTCATTGGGTATTCTTCACTGTAGAGTTTGGTAAGCTTTGAAATTTCTGCATTTTCAAATATCCTGACATCTATAGAAAATTTTTGAAATTAAAATACTGGGAAATAATATACATGAATTTTAAAACTGGGGAAAAAGTTAGCAAAAACTCTCAACAGACGGCCATAAATGCAAATTGAATTTCTAGAATTCTCAAGCATGGGTCTGAAGCCTGAATGAAGGGTAGGATTAATAAAGAAAATCACATAAGATGACCAAACCTATGTGAAACTGGTTGCATAACATCATCCTAAGCAATTTTAACATTTTAAAGCAGAATTTAATAGATTTATTAGAGATTAGTATTTATTTATTTGCATTTTAAAAATAAATTTCTATAAAGAAATATTTCATTACTTTTCTGAAAAGTGTTTTCATGCAGACCACTGAATGGCATTTTATATTCTTTGTTTTCATTATAACTTATTTTTGCAATATTTACAAAGTTCAAATATGATTTTATAGAATGCTTTTAATTTGTAAAATGAAATTTCTAAGAAATCAAATCCAATTTATTGAGTTTTAACATAAAATAAAGATTTTAAGCAGAAATGAAAGATTGAACATTGCCAAAAACTGCCACCAGAGACTAACAATAGAAAATACTAAGCTGTTAAAGGATTAATGCTTTGTAATTATTATTCTATAAATAGCTTTCTATATATTATATGGCATGAATTATATAATTTAATACATTTTGATTATTAAAACTTTTGATTTTAATATTTGTAATAAATATTACTTACTAGATAATTTTATTTAAAATTAATTTATTAAAATTTGGTGGTTATGAATGCACACATTTCGTTATGCACACACACTCACATGACATGTTTATTTTTAATCTGAGTTATATATTAGTATTATAGAATGAATTAATTAGTTTAATTCAAATATCTTGTGTTGTTTGTAAAGTTGCCATAATTAGTGTAAAAGTGTATTAGCTTGATAAATAAACTACTGTTTATACTAATTTACTTTCTAAGCTGTTTTTAGTTATTATTTACAGTTAACTATTTTTCTTGTAGAAATTGTTTAATGTTAAGTATTTAGCAGTGCTATTTAATCTATTTAAATAATTTCTGGAGCTCTCTTTCTCTGTTAATTTCCTCTCTATTAAATTCAAGGTACTTTGCTGAAAATAATAATAATAATAATTATTATTATTATCATCATCATCATCATCATTATTATTATTATTATTATTATTATTAAAGTTATATATTTAACTGACCGCTAATTAATTATAAGCTCTAGATTTTACACATGAAATCTTACTCAATTCTGCGACCACTTTTTTTAGTCTGTTTGGTTTACTATTATGTAATCTTTATCACTGCTAGATTCTCTCTGCAATCATTGTGTCTTTTCTACTCCCTGGAGATAAAAATGCAAAGCTATTTGAGTTGATATCTACCTTGCTGCATTAATTGTTTTACAATAACTGCTGCTGTTTTTTTTAAACCATTGCTTTTAGATCTTAATGCTCATAAATTCAACTTCCGTGAATAGACTTTCTGAAAGGCTGACAATTTTAACATTTTCAGTTTTTGATATGTTGTTAATAGCAACAAATCTTTCTTTGCACAATGTAAATCAGCTTGCAAACAATTCCCACAAACCTATTTGTTTCTATATTCATTCAACATCATACATAACAATCTGACAATTTTGTGATTTACCTTTAGATCTGTAGAAGTAGTTTCTATGTTGAACAATGTATATATATATTTAGATTGTAACCCGTTAAATTTTTTTATAAGTACATAAAAGTTTAATATAAATATGATGTGAGATTTATTAATCATGGTAGCAAATTCATATCATGCATGGTTATGACAGGACATTCAAATAAATCACTAAATAAATATAACTTTATTGTTTGGGAGTTCATAAGAAGTTCAAGTGTTGGAAGTGGCATATCTGGCCTGCAATCCATGGACGTGAGTCCCAAAATATGCTACCATGTCACAAACATTAAATTATAAAGATCAAAATAATTGAATAACTTTATTGTTTGGGAGTTTATATTGGATTTTGATAGGCAGAAATGACAAAACAGGGTGCAATTGATGGCTGTTCTGTTCCAAAGCTGTCACTTTAGCACTGCATGGCTCATTGGAAAATAAGTTGATGACTGATATAATGGCAAAGACTATTGTTATTTCAGATCGAGGGAGGGGGATATCTCAGTTTGGATAAGAAATTAGATTAATGATAGCTTAGGTGGAGATAATCTTCCAAACTGGGAAAAATTCATGAGTAAAAATAACCAAATAGCTTTATTGCTCAAGAGTTCTTACCAAGTCTGAGTGCTGAAAGTACCAACTCTGGAATCAATCTTATGATATTACCTTATGGAGTCTGATAACTCTATCAGTGGAATAAACTATGCAGAACATCTCATGAGTCATAGCTGTAGTGATAGCTTAGTTGAAGATAATCTCCCAAATTTGAAAGACCTCATCTTCATTGCTCAAGGGTTCTTAGGAACTTCATGTGCCAAAAGGGTCAACTCTGAAGTCAATCTAAGGATCTTACACTCCAGAGTCTGACACTATACAGCTACACAGGGCATATCAGAAGCCATAATTGCTCGATGAAAAAAAAAAGAAGTCTTCATATCGTGATGGTGGACAAATCTTTATCTTTAATGATTTGGAATATGGAGAGAGAATGCCACTGACTATTCCTTGTGTTACAGAATAAAACGAGAAAACTGGTGCGTTTATTCTCAAGAATGTAATTCCCATCTTGAATGTTCAAACAAACAAGCAAATAAATCAACCAACCAACTAAAACAAAAACAAACAGTTGTATAACATTTATCTAAAAATCCAATTAAAAGCTACAAGTGTGGTTATATAGATAATAGCGGTGTGAATGGTTGTCATTACACTGTCTTAAGATTTGAATACAGTACAGGAAAAATATTCTTATAAGTTGAATAAAAATACAATCAAAATATCTATATAGAGAGAGATACGTTCACGCATACATACTAAATACACGCATGTAAGTATGTAACCGAATCGATTATCTTTCGGGAGTTCATATGAAGTTCACCGGAAGTAACTAGAGACGCGAACCGCGGATTTGAGCTCCAAAATCTACCAATTTATCACTGCATAAAGCCATTAGGGTAAAAATAAAATAATCTAATATAAAATTATATTAATTGTTTTCAATTATATATTTTTTAAAAAGTTAATTATTGGTTTTATTGGAAAGTAAATCTTTGTTTAAGCTTATTAATTGTGGTATTCTTACCTGTCCATCTCTGGCTGCATTTCAAGTTTAAATCTATTATACAGCATAAAATCAATATTTAACAGAGTACGAAAAAAGACTAATGGAAACTTTAAAATACTTCACTTTTCTTCTGAAACATTTTTCAATGTTTCTTTAGTTTGCTTGACTGTGAAAGCAGTTAAATGAATTTTTTTTAATAATGATTCTACTTCACCCTTTTGTAAATAGAACTCAACTTCACACCTGAACTGTAACAGCATCAATCTGGAATATTTCAAAAAAGTGAAAGGTGCAAAAAAAATATGACCTCAATAATAAGGTACACCTTTGTATGGGGAGAGGGGGACATTAAAACAAATCTTTGTAGAATTATTGTTTAAACACTGAAAAAGTAATTTTACTGATGTCTTTTATGTATACTTGTAAATGTACTATATTATATACGAACATACTCATATGTGTACAGATTATATAATAATAAGTCTTAAAGGACATAAAATGTATAGAGACGTATAAGTAATTAACCTAGTTTTTACAGAATTCACTCACAGATTTCTAAAGACAGTGTCTTATGGTAGCTAAATACTTCTTTCTTACGTTAGAGCTAATTACTATTCACGAATGACTAGTCTTACCATCATCAGTAATTGTTTTAAATATTAAAATTTTATTTATACTAAAATATTATAATAATTAGAAATAAAATGTAAAATGCTTCAACAGGCATATATAAATGTGAATCAATAATAAATTAATTTACAATGTTCATAGATTATTTATGTCATCAGACCCAAATATGGGTCTGTGATGAAAAGTTATGATCAACAAAATCAGATGCATATACTAAATCAATTTACAATCATTCATACATTATTGATTTAATCAGACTTAAATATAGATCTATACTGAAAAGTTATGATCAAAAAAATCAGATGCATATATTAAATCATTATAGAATCATTCATACATTATTGATTTAATTAGACTTAAATATGGGTCTATGAAGAAAATTTATGTTTGACAAAATTAAATGCATCTATTAAATCAATTTAGAATCATTCATACATTATTTATGTAAGTAGACTTAAATATGAGTCTATGCTGAAAATTTATGATTGACAAAATCAGATGCATCTATTAAATCAATTTAGAATCATTCATACATTATTGATATAATCAGACTTAAATATGGGTCAATGCAGAAAATTTGTTTGACAAAATTAAATGCATCTATTCAATTTAGAAGCATTCATAGGTTATTTATAGATTTAAATATGGTCCTATGCTGAAAATTTATGATTGACAAACTCCGATGCATCTATCAATTTGTGCTCACAGCAATAGAGTGATAAAATCTAAAGATTTCCTAGATTGATTCCTGGTGAGAAAGTAAAAACAAAAAATCCTGTGTGATTAATTGAAAAGATCTGACATATTTAGCTTGTCATTTTAACGTTTGAACATTAAATGACCTCCCAAGAAACTGAGCATAAGACTTTTTTTATATTCATTAAATGCATATTTTGAATCTGAAATACAATAATGTTAATTTCGTGAAAAAGCAGATTAATAAGATTACAACATAAAATTTACAAGACAAACAAAGTGTACAAGCATTAATTTATTTGATAGCTAAGAGTAGGTAGAGTTTTTTTTAAAATATGTCAAATAATATATACAAATGCTTTAAAATGCTGGCTGAAGAAGCTGTTAATAGTAAACAATAAAAATAAATTAATTCAGGCTAAGCGCTTTCAAGGTGTTATCCCTCAAATCATAGCCAAAATAACAATGTGTTGCGATATTATTAAATGGTAATATATGCAAATATATATGTAAATTAATCAGCTTGTCCATTTTCTGGAGATAGCGAAGCATGCATTGTTGATAATAAAATATGCTTCTTTTATATTCCTTTTGCAATCATTAGTTTCAATGCACACAATTTTGGGGTTGGAGGTTCAAACCTATGCCCAGCCTGCTTCTTGGGTTTGAAGAATATTGAAATGTTGTCATTGTTCTTTTACATTCTCTTGTATGCATACATATGTTGATTAACTCTATTATTGACAGTGGCTTTAGTTTAAAAACTGTTTCATATTTAGACACAAAACTTAACATGTTACATTTAGAAAAGACATTGATGTTCTGCCAATTAGTCTCCTTATATAGAAAGCAGATATTTGTAGTGTGTGTTGTGAATCTGTATTTTCTTTAAGTCATAGTAGATGCCACAAATTAAATAAATCCCATGGCACATTGTTTTTTGGTAGATTTTTTAAGTCTCTATTATATTGTGTTCCACCAGTATTCATGGAATTATTGAACAAAATAATAATGCTTGTTTTGGAAAATTGCCTATATCTTACTAACCATATAAATCTCATAAGTGATAATGCAGTTCAAATTACCTTTTAGTCTCTTGTCAAAAAGTTTACTTAATAGGTTATTGAAGAGGATTATATCTTAAGTTATTGAAAAAGGGAAAATAAATAATGATATTGAAGTTTTCTATCTGATCAACATAATTTATAAATTATGTCAAAGGACCATCTATGAGTCTTGTTGAGAAATGGTGTAGTTGGAAACATACTATACACAACAATTTAATACTGTATGCACCAAATGATTCATCCAATATCATATTTTTGAACATTTGTATAACTGAATGAATTTCCAATTGATACAAGTGTATCATTATTGATAGATCTTTGTATGGCATTTGATTTATATTTTGTTATCCAGTGTAGTTTGGCATAGTAAGTAAAGCATCTGACTTGGGGATTGGGAGGCCCCAGAATTGATTCTGGCACTTGCAGGCCTAGTGCTCAAACTTCTTATGAACTTCCAAGCGATAAAATCGTATGCATTTTTCTTTTGTTTTGTTTGTTCATAAGATTGAGTTTTTTTTCACCAAGTATGATGTTTTTGTTAATTTTACTATGTTCGATGGCTAACATTTAGAAAATTTGATGTTAAATAGAGGGTCATTACATATTCTTCCAAATGACTTTCATGAAATGAGAGAATGATTTAATTTCAACTAATCCAAGACCATTGTTTTTAGTTGGCATTCTTGAAGTATTGTATGATAAAAATTTTGATATTATTCCTCATAAATAATTATTTATTAGATCACCAAAAATGGAAAGAAGTTTAATCCATTATGCACTATGGATGCAATGTAGATCGTAATTGTAAATTAGTTGAAGTACACTGAAAAGGGCAAAAATTAATATTTGCCGAAAAGGGCTTTTTGTGTATGGTTACTATTATATATATATATTATTGCAGTTATATAAAGATATTTTGTATTTTATTATATCATTGATTTATTTAAATAATTATTTATATATTTACTAATGTGTGCTATTGTTGTATTGATTGTACCATTCTCAGGTGCTAGTATGTTAGGAAACCTTCGAGAATAAAATTAAGTATTGAAATAGCGGGACTTGAACTCAGGATTTTTTAGTCCATTCATCTTCCATTCCATCTCAAGCAATTAACACACATGCATGAGCTTTGATTACTTAGGATGGGGTGGAAGATGAAGGGGCTGAAAAGGTCCTGGGTTCAAATTCCTCTATTTACATATATAAGAAACATTCAGAACAACCAAATTACATACTGCCTTGGAATTAACTATTGAAAGTTGATCATTTAGTCCATAGTTTATTAGTCACTAATTTATTCATTATTGACTTTACTCATTGAAAAATTTACGTAAAACAACCATAAACATTCATGGAATATTTCTTCCTAATTAACATTTGTCTGCTAATACAATTAATTCAGTTATTTTTAAAACATTTTTGAAGCATTTTCCAATAATAAAACTGTTAGCAATTTCTATGGTAATTATCAGCATAAACAAGGATATTTATTTCTTATCCTAGGTGTGGCACAAATATTCTAGAAATAAGAACATTGACTTTCAAAAGTGAATCAAAGTAATGAAAACGGCTTTATTGTTTGGAAATTCAAAGGAAATTTGATCACAGGAAGTGCAAGAATTTCTATTGGTCGAAGTTCATAGATTCCAGAGTCTGTAATTCTATCACTGCTTTAAACCAAGTAGGGAAATTATGCAGTACCCTGGTGGAATGCATTAAATGCATGTAAGAGAGTGTGGAATCCTAGGATTGATTCTTGGGTTGTCACTTTTGACTCTGAAACTTATTACGAACTGTCAAGTAATAAACCCATTTGAATACATTTTAGTGATCCAATGTAGATAACAAATGGAGCAGGAGAAAGGAGGGATCTATGGGCAATGCCTTTTGTAATCTGAAATAACCATCAATTTACAAAATCTTTTGCTGAATAGTAAATTTATAAGAGAAAGGAATTATTTTGTGGATTTTTGAAGAGAGAATTAAGAAGAAAAAATAATTAAATGCTATGTGTCAAGTGTACTATTGTATGGTTGTGAAGCATGGACACTGAAAAATAAATTATGACCATATTGGAAGCCTTTAAGATGTGGTCATGGTGAAGGATAGAAAACATCAATTGAATGAATAAAATAATGAATGAAGAAGCTTTGAGAAGAGTAAAATGAATAAAAGAAGATTGATCGAGCAAATTAGAGATAGAAAGAGAAACTGGATTGGACATATATTAAGAAGAAAAAACAGTTTAATGAAAAATGTTTTGGAGGAAATGGTGAGTGAAAACAAGAAGAAAGGACAGAAAAGATTGACATTGTTGGATGATATGAGATGGGAAGAGTTACATGGAAGTGAAAAGCTGAAATATGAAGGGAATGGAATGGAGATATGGATGAATTGGTGATATGACTGCTCTATGGACCTGTCCATGGGGTAGAATACTAAAGAATAGTGAATATAAATTAATAATATTGCTTCATTTGGGCTTTGCATCCTATATTTTAAGTTTAAATTCAAAAGTTTTTGTTTTTTATATGTCAAAGCGTTGACCGGGAAGCGAACCCAGGCCAGCTGCTTGGAAGGCAACTATGCTAACCACAAGGCCACCAATGCTTGACAAAAAAGTTTTATTTTTAATCAAGTTTTGTACTATAATACTAGTAATGCATCACTTAGTCTTTGCATCCTGTATTTGGAGATTAAATTCAAAAGGTTTATTTTTATTACAGTTTTGTACTATAGTCTACATGTAAATGTATTTTGTTATGACTTTTATTATTAATGTTTGTAATATGCATTTATTATTTGTAATTTCTAACTGAAGAAATATAATTTGATTAAAAATGCACTGTCTTTCTACTGAACTTTTACTTCAGAGGGATGTAGGTATTCTTAACATTGCCAAATGTCTATAAGAGTATTACAGTTGAAGAAGAAATCAAAGCCCATATTTGATTTATTTATGACTTTAGACAATTTCTCAATAAACACTTGAACATATATCAGAAACATTAATCAAAAAATACATCTTTTTGGAATACTTCTAATAATTACTGCAAACAAATACAAATATCATTTTTATCACTTTGTTTTCTTAATGAAAATATATTTTCAATGAGAACTAAGTTCTGAGCCCAATTGTAGTTGAGGTAACTTTGCTACAGGCAAGTCATAAGATAAAATCATTGTTAGTTTGCCAGTGTGTTTTGTAAATGATATTATTTACAGTAATATCATACTTAGAGTTGTTACATCACAAACAATATCAAACTTTAATGATGTTAGAGCTACACTTGTAACAATCACATTTCTTTATATATTTAATCCGAACAATATTGATAATAGTTATTAAAACAAGATAATAAATAATTGATTTTCAAACTCTGGCTGATTCTGGATTAATTGCAATTCTCAAAGCTCCAGTATATAATCTTTTGGGGGTCATCAAACTGGGCAAAGTTTTATATTTATCCACAAAGTGATTAGTTAAACAGGCAAAACTTTTCATATGGTAGTGCCACCCTGTGCCAACCAGAGTAATCAATTGATGCCAGAGGCTTGTGCATAAAATCCCTATCCAGTGCCTACTCATCCAATATCCCCAGACTAGTTTCTGGCTTGTGATCTTTATCAGTGAGAGTCTTGGATCTGAGACACTGCACCTAGATCTTAGGATCTAAGGCTACTCTCTAGCAGCCACCTTTTATCTCTACTTAACTACAAAACTATGAGAATAAAATTGAAAACACAATAATATTTTCAATCTAAGCTCAATAGCTTATATAGTTATTCGGGTCTGAACTCAGTTCAGCATCCATACATTTTGGTGTCTTTGGCTCTTTAACAACCATAGCCACTACTAACCTATTAAGCAGGAGGTGTTAAACCACTAAAAATTACATGATCACCATCTCTTTTGCTAGCACATAACTGTTATTAAACAGGCAAAACTCTCCATACAGTAGTGCCACTCTGTGCCAACCAGAGTAATCAATGGATATCAGAAGGCTTGTGCATAAAATCCTCATCCAGTTTCTACTCACCCAATATCCCCAGACTAGTTTCTGGCTTGTGGCCCCTTCTGGCATACATTGATTACTCTGGTTGGCAAAAGGTAGCACTACTGTATGGAGAGTTTTGCCTGTTTAATAACAGTTATGTGCTAGCATAAGAGATGGTGATCATATGGTGTTTAAAGGTGATTAGTTATTTCACATACAGCTTAATGATGGAGGATTCAGTGCATTAGTACCAGGAAAGAGAAGACTGATTTCTATGAGGTTTCTACAAATCAGGTTCTATCTAGCCAGTAATGTTGATCATGTTGGTGACAACTGCCAATGAACATGGCTATCACTTTATACCCATCACCCAAGAATAGAAAAATGCAAATGGATACTGACCAATAATGTATAGCATGACTATGCCTATATACACTCATTTTTTTGAAAAAAATGTTAAAATACATTGGCAAGATCATAAAACCAAGCAGTATGTTTTTCAACTTGCTTGATACGATATTATAGAGTTGATTACTTTGAAATATGATTTTTCCCCCTACAGTACAAGCATTTTTATACCTGCACTTATATATGTAATATGTAGGGGTTTGAAGTCAGATTTTCACATGACCCTCAACCATGCATGCTATCTGATACTGCTGATACACTTGATCATACTCATGCCAAAAAAATAAATAATCACCAATATACATATTTTATGCTAAATCAGCATTCATCAGTTGGGCTAAATTATCATCTCCACACATATATACAACTAAACCTAGCATGAAATATGTATATTGGTGATTGTTTATCTTTTCAACATTTGTGTGATCAAGTGTGTCAGCGGTATGAGATAGCATGGATGGTTGAGGGTCATGTGACAGTCGATTATTGTAAAATTATACCTTCACTCAATTGGTCATATAAAACAAATGAACATAGCAAGATTTCCTCCTAAAAGGGTGTTTTATGATAAACTTGGATGTGGCTTTTATAGAAGAAATAAATCCATCTACATTATAATCAAAGAGATTCTAAAAAAGTAAATACATCAGAGATCTACCATTAGACATGGTAGTGTTGAAGCATTTCAGAAAGAAAAGCTTTCTGCTGAAAAATTAAAAGACAGTATTGTAAAATATCAAGTAAATAGAAAAATGGATTAGCATGTTCTATATGTGGACATATTTCTGTTTCTTGGATTGGTTTGTACAGTTATTGCAAAACTCATTTCTAAAGCAATTTTTTTCTCTCTTTTCTTTTTTTTTTTTTTGGAGTTAGAATGGCCATATTCATTTATGAATGACTGTTTTTTATTATTATTATCATCATTATTATAATCATAATTATTATTATGAACTATCTATCTGGAAAAAAAATTCTTAGACTTGCTTAAATATTCTTAGGTCATGGACTTGGAAAGCAGTTGCTTTAATTATTTCATCATGAGATCTTAAAATAGAAATCAATAGCACAAAAAATAGGAGTGAGAGATTACAAATGAATACTTGATACAGTTATTGGATTGGATATATGATATGAATAAACAATTTCTAAAAGATTATTTTATAGTGAACTTGTACAGTTTTTGTTCTGAAAAAATGACTTCATTTACCTTATGTGGATTATCTCAAAAGATATTCTAAAAAAGCACAATGTGGGAAATTATGACAGAGATTAGAATACATTGGAAAGTTACAGTTAGCAACTATGTTGAAATTTTCCATCAATAAAAGTTGCCTGCAGATGGAAGACATATGCGGAATCAAAAATCTCAGCATGAAGAAGTGGTTGAACTTATGATGTGGTTCTCCTGAACTTGTCGACAAGATAGAATCTTATTGACAATGGTAAATTTGAAACCTTGATTATGATATTATTATTATAATGTTTGTCAGATTCATGTGATGGGAGGAGATATGTGGAATTGAAAATCTGGGCAATGAAGAGAACAAATTGGAGAAATGTGTGAGTTGTGATATGGTTGCTCTTTGGGCCTATCCACAGGACAAAATCCTATTGATGATGATAAATTTGAAATGCAGATTACGATAACATAGGATGGAAAAAATTAAAAGACAATTAGGCAATATATCAAATAAATGGGAGTAGGTGCTGCTATATATAGACTTATTTATGGTTCACAGATTTGTTTAAATAGTCACAACAAAAGTCACTTCTAGTATATTATTGTTGTTTTGTTACCTTTTTCTATCTCTTGGGAGTTGAAATGATCATACTCACCAATGATTGAAATGTGTTGCTAATAATTTAGGAAATAAAAAAGAAATCAAAAGTTTGAAGAAGATTGTTCTGGTTTGGTTTGTAGGATATGCCTTTTGGCAGATTTCTTGTGATGTTAATAAATGTGAAATGAATCTTTTTACTGGGTAGATTTACATTTTGGAACACCTGGGGGCAACACTTATATAAGTAATGAAAACACATAACAAAAACAAATTATAATAATAAAAGTATTATTAAAAATGTACATGGTATATTAATTAAGGATTACTTATATTTAAAATTATAAAATAACTTTGCAATTATTGTCATCAAAATATTTATTAAATAAATCTTTTTTTTTTTTGAGAAATTTTCAATCTTCCAACTAATACACATTCTTTAAGGAAAAGATAATCAAATCTAATTTTATTTCTCAACTCAAAAGCTTTCCGCAAAGTTGTCTATCATAATATTACTGTTTCCAATAGGAGTGCGTTTGAACGACATTAAAGTAGCTTTTAATTCTCTCTAACAGCAAATCAATTTCTTTTATCAAACTTTCAATATTCTTTTTATATAGAACCTAATTATTCTAAATTTACCCTTTTTCATGGAATCTGCTGAAAAAATCAAAACAATTGGACTTTTAAAAGTTAATCTTAAGAGCAAACTGTTGCAATCATATTGATTAATCCTAAACTAACAATTCTTTGGTGTTATCAAGCGCATAATCCTTTGTCCATTTTATTTAAAAACTATTGATTACACCGCAGAACAACCATATTTGGTTAAACAATAAATGTATGGCAGTTGCAAATTTAAAGTTAAGAAGAAAAAAACTCCGATCGATCGAATTTATAAAACGCTGATGAGTAATTCGATTGTTTAATAGAAATTTAAAGAACTACTTTAAAATATTTTAGATGAATTTGACGAAAAATGATTATTTGCAGAAAGAGAGAGAAGACGACGGAGCTTATCAGACAGTTAAGTTTGCAATTTAAAAAATGAATTATCATTCTATACAGTTATCTAATTAAATTCTTATATTAAAGTGATTCTCTTATTTTATAATTGGCTAAATATTTAAATTGAAAGAATAATTAACAAGTTAATTAAAATAATGAAGTTAAACAAAGACATTTATTTAAAATAAAATCAATTAAAATTTCAATATTCCTTGGGTTGTCTTTTTATTACCGTTATTAAGAGTAAAAAGGAATCAAACAGGGATCAAACGGTAACAATATATATATATACACACTGCATACTTGATGATGATGAGTTGATCATAGTTTCTCTATTTTTTATATATCTACCTTTAAGAGAATGTAATAACTGAAATACAGGTTTATTATATACCTGTATCAATATATGTAATATATAGGGTATATGAGCACAGACTTTCACACGACCCACCACTCTCTCACTCTATCTCCTAACCTGAAATTCGAATTGTATGTATGTTCCCGGTAGAGGGCTTTTTACATTCAAATGAAGTAATATTTTATGTACACACGCTCAAATATACTGTATGCCGTTAAAACACTGCAATTTTTAGATATTTTTTGAATTTTTTTAAAAAAATTGCTAGTAAATATGTGTACAAATTAGTTTATTTATTATCAAAAGTTAAAAATTAGTCTTGTATCGGTGGTCGAGAGGTCAGTGCAACTGCCTTGTACTTGCAGGCAGTTGCCCGGGTTGCGGGTTCGCGTCCCGGCCGATGCTATGACACTTAAAAAAAAAAAAAATTACTTTAAAAATTTTATTAGGATAATACAAGTTTATGAATAATAGGTATATTCGGTACTTGTGAGTTTTCCATTAAACCAGATGACAGCCCGTATTTTTGATAAAGCTACAGCCCCCCCCCCCCCATGCTTACAAAAAAATGCATGCTATGAAACAGTAGTATTTAATATTTACATTTTATTTTTTATTACTGTTATTTTTTTTAAAAACAATTCACTGTGGAAAAATTAATTACAATATTTACAGTTTCTTGGGGGGGGGGGTTTAACTTATTAATATAAAAATGGGGGAGGGAGGGATATAAATATAATATCCACACTTTATTAATGTCAACAGTGTGCAATCATATCGTGATCATTAACGCACACTTTTCGGGAGGGCAGGATCCTGTACGCTTGGAAATAATCCACTGCATCACATTCTGTGACAGGAAGGTCCCAAATTTTTATAATTATGACAATTTACCAAAAAAAAAAAAAAAAAAAACTGGTAACAAAAGGAAACACACTGAATTGAACAAAGTGCGACAATGTTAAGAGTATCTAGTCACTTCCCACACTACAATATAAATAATAATAAAAATTGGAATTAAGGTTCTTGATGAAATTTATTCCTTTTTTTACATTTAACAATCGATTTATTAATTTTGTTTTAGTTAACAACTAACGCATCTTAGATAGATTACAGGACCTCAAAACTGTACATTTATCAAAAATATGGACTGCCATCTTGGTTTAACTCACAAATACCTAATTCTATTTGTGTATATACATATCCACATATTTACAATGCACATGTAGAATATATATATATATAAAATCTTAAGAGCATACAACAGTAAACAGATTATATAGTTTAAAACCAATAGGTTTTTTTCTTATTTAATGATTACCACATTACCAATAAAGAAATAAATTAACAAAATGTTTGTTAATTGAATTTTATTTCTAAACCTGAATAATTCGTTCTATATAATTATTAAAATATCACAAAATCCTCTACTACAGTATTAACAATTTTTAGTTGTCATGCATTAGACTAGAGATTATCCAGTAATGAGCAGTATTTCTGTAGTACAATTTTTACTGCACCACTCTCACATGAGAGAAGTATAGTGAAAATTATACTACAGAAACATTATTCATTCCTCTACTACAATGATTGTGAAAGGAGAGCTAGTCATAATCACATTTTGCCATCATCATAGGTTTTCTTGTCTATTTTCAATGAAATTTAAGCATAAATCATCAATTTCTTTATTTTTAAATAAATATTATACTACTATTTGAGGAGGGGTCAAAAATATTTAAATAAACTATGCATATAAAATGCGATAGTAGGGATCTCTACAGGTCTTTAACCACAAGCATAAGCTTGTGGTTAAAGACCTGTAGAGGTCCCTACTAGGTACAGCCTTGGTAAATATTACTTATGTAATCAATGTGCGTTTAATAAATTTATAATTAAATAAACTATGGAAAATCATGAAAAATGCAGAAGTATCTGCAAGTACTCTTGTAAGTCCTTTCAAAATCTGAGAACAAAGATTCTACCAATCAGTGGCATTGGCAGCTTATCTATACTAGTTTCTCTGTACAATGCTGAAATCTTCAGACTTTTTAACAAACTAATAATGTATAGTTTAATTTCAGTTTCTGCTGTTAATGATTGAGAAACTGAAAAACAGTGCTATAGATAACTGCAAAAGAATGAAAGAGAGCCAAAAGTGACTGCAGCACCACCAATACTATAAACTGCAGCTTATCATTGAGTTAAATAGTACTTTATAGGGTGTATTAATATTACTTAAAAGTGTTTGGTAATGGTAACAATAATGAAAAGAGGTCTGCTTGAAAGTTGATTTAAATTTCTATGATATCATTTATTAAGATAGTATCAAAGTGAATGAATGATAGCTTCCTGTATCCTATGAGTAGGATTTTCTGGATATGAAGCTGCACTCCTGATTAATCAGAAAGGCAGCAAACACCATTTAATCCTCTGGTTCATTACTCCCTTTGGAAGCAAAATTGTTCAAAATTATAATAAGATTTAACACAAAATATATGTACAACCATATTAGAAATAGAGCTCACTAAATTCTTGAAGTTATATAATAAGATTTACAAAATAAGTTTGCAAATATCAAGTCTATAAGAATTATATTGCCCTACATGAATTGGTACAGTGATAAAGTGGTCGGCTATAGAGCTCCAAATCCACAAGTCACCACTTAGGGTTGTTCCAGTGCACAGACTTCTTATGAATTCCCCAGAAATAAACCATTTGATTATTTATTTTATAAAATATTTAATGGAGCTTAAGAGAAAACAAAATCAAATCCTCTCAAAGTTTGTCTTATGGCTGTGTTAATGTTACATCTTTTACAGTAATAATTGTCTCTAAGAATAAATACACTTTAGAAAAAAATGTCTATCAATTCAGGTTTGATCATATGAAAATTCTCTTGATAATGTTAATAGAAGTTTCCCACTTCTCTCTCTTTGCAAAAGTTATAAAGAAATAAGTTTTTTTTTTCAATAATGCAAGGATTCCCATGCATGCATAATTATATCATTACAACTCCTTTGAAATCCATAATGGACTAGCAGTGTCTATATGAATAATGATTTAATGAATTAAAGAATATCATTCTTTTAATTTACTTACACCCATCCACTTTATTGATTTAGATTAACTGCATAAATTAATAATAATCTTACTTTTCTTTTTCTTCCTTTTCCTATGTATTGATTTCTACTTTAACATATCATACCATTTACAACTTTCTTAAACACTTTATCAATATTCTTTATTTAGTCAAAACTAACAGTTTCAATTGTCCTGTGGTCATCATCAGAGCTCTTTACAAACCTATTTGAGTTACGTTTTTAGAAATAGGATTGTAAAGAGCTCTGATGATGACTGCAGGACAGTCAAAACTTAGTTTTGACATAAATAAAGAGTATTGATAAAGTGTTTAAGAAAGTTGTAAGTGATAATCTTATTTTTTACATACTTGGAAAGTTAACAAATTATGCTAGCATAATATCATAAATAAAATGACATCAATATCTTCATTATCATCAAAATGAAAAGATCATCTTATAAAAAAGATGGTAGTTTATGTTGTCACATTCTCTGTTCACCGAATATATGATTTTCTAAAGACACTCATAGTTATTGGTAATAATAGAATACTTCACCAAATTAATATGATCATATATTGGTGCTTTGAGATGGAAAAATGCTGCTCAAGTAATGTAAAATATACTAAATTTATGAACTTCATTGTTTTTTTGTTTGTTTATTTACATTTTTGGCTTTTTGTTTACATTTTTTTGGATAGCCTATAACTAAAGTCATGTATATTGATACATCATAGGTGATGGTTTCACTGTATGTGAATGGCATAAAACAAAAAAAGAAAACTTTAGTTAAAAGTCTTTGCAGTTAGATATTCAAAAAACAAATATTTCTCTATATTTTTTAATATTTAAATAATTTATAAACCAATTAAGCGTATGTCACGCTTGAATGTGAAGCTATAATAATATACAGGAATTAATATACGCTAAGCGCTTTCGAGGTACTTTACCTCATATTCATAGTGATGCTGTGAGCTGCGAAATGTAAAAAATGGAGCGGGAGAAGTGGTATGCAAAGCATATGCAAATGGGCTAAATAGACCAGCGTTTAGAGATGTCGAAGCAGGTGTCACGTCTATTGATAGAGTTGTTATTGCTATTGATGTAGTACGCTTCTCTGATCTTCCGCTTAATGTCGTTTTTCTCGATACAGACAATTTTAGGGTGGGAAGGTTCAAATAAATGTCCAGTCTTCTTGGAATGTTCCAAAAATGTTGATGAGTTATCGTTGTTTTTCATAGCTCTATTGTATGTGTATCTGTGTTGCGCTGTCCGGGTGATTGTGCCTGCCTTGGTTTCTCCAAAATAAATGGCGCGGCAACCGGGTTGTGGGCAAGTTATGCTGTAAACGACATGGGGGTCTGAGAGGTTCTATTTTGTCCTTGGAGTTATTGATGAGACGATTAGTACAAGGGGTGTATGAAAGCTGATTTTAAATTTATTGTCTAAAATCTTGATTAGTTGGTGGGAGATTTTGGATATGTGGGAAGGGTGATATATGGAAGTTTAATGTTGTTTTTATTAAGGGTGATTTTTGTATGAAACTGTTTGATTTTGTTGTTGATAGTGTGGAGTTTATAGCCTGCCTGTAGTAGATCTTTGGTGTAGAGATGTATGTTGTTCTTTCGATCTGCCTCAAACTTGCACAGCTGCATGTTTCTGTGTAGGAATGCTTGTAATCCTGCTAATTTGTGAGAGTTAGGAACGTTAGAATGTGGATGTATGAAGCCTCTGATTTCAAAAGGCTTTATAATCATTGAATAATTTATACATGGTTCATCGCGCATTAACTTAAGATCCAAATAATTTAGGCTTTGGGATGCATCCTCAGATGTGGAATTAATGGTTAGATTAGTGCTGTGCGTTAGCTCTTGTATAATATTGTTTGTGGTGTGCTGATTGGCTAGAATAAGTATGTCGTCTACGTACCGCATATATAAAGTGTGGGGGTTGTCAGCTTGGTGTTTAGGCACTATTAGTTTTTCGTAGTAATTAAGAAAAATGCTAGTTATGATTCCGCTGAGGGGGAGGCCCATAGGCCATCCGCTTTTCATATTGTACCAAGCATGCAATGTTGTGTATATATGCTTATCCATCCAAGTTAAAAATGTAATGATGAAATTAATGCGTTCAGCTGACATTGTATTGGTAAGTTCTTGTTGGATAATGTGAATAGATTGTTTTCTGTCCACAGATCCATACAACTCTTTGACGTCAAAGGTGGTCATTCGGAAGTTGTTACAGATCGTGGCTTTTTTGACTTTCTCCACGACCTGAAAGGATGAATTAACAGAAAAATTCCCAAAGCCCAGGCTGTCGATTAATAGTTGATTGACCAATGTTGCGGTTTGAAAATAATGGACTCCCCCAAAATCCATCATTAGACGCAGAGGTTCACCTGGCTTGTGGAGTTTAATGTTGGCAAACACTCCAATCAGCACAGCACAAACAATATTATACAAGAGCTAACGCACAGCACTAATCTAACCATTAATTCCACATTTGAGGACACATCCCAAAGCCTAAATTATTTGGATCTTAAGTTAACGCGCGATGAACCATGTATAAATTATTCAATGATTATAAAGCCTTTTGAAATCAGAGGCTTCATACATCCACATTCTAATGTTCCTAACTCTCACAAATTAGCAGGACTACAAGCATTCCTACACAGAAACATGCAGCTGTGCAAGTTTGAGGCAGATCGAAAGAACAACATACATCTCTACACCAAAGATCTACTACAGGCAGGCTATAAACTCCACACTATCAACAACAAAATCAAACAGTTTCATACAAAAATCACCCTTAATAAAAACAACATTAAACTTCCATATATCACCCTTCCCCACATATCCAAAATCTCCCACCAACTAATCAAGATTTTAGACAAGGGGGTAAAATCAGCTTTCATACACCCCCTTGTACTAATCGTCTCATCAATAACTCCAAGGACAAAATAGAACCTTCTCAGACCCCCCATGTCGTTTACAGCATAACTTGCCCACAACCCGGTTGCCGCGCCATTTATTTTGGAGAAACCAAGGCAGGCACAATCACCCGGACAGCGCAACACAGATACACATACAATAGAGCTATGAAAAACAACGATAACTCATCAAAATTTTTGGAACATTCCAAGAAGACTGGACATTTATTTGAACCTTCCCACCCTAAAATAGTCTGTATCGAGAAAAACGACATTAAGCGGAAGATCAGAGAAGCGTACTACATCAATAGCAATAACAACTCTATCAATAGACGTGACACCTGCTTCGACATCTCTAAACGCTGGTCTATTTAGCCCATTTGCATATGCTTTGCATACCACTTCTCCCACTCCATTTTTTACATTTCGCAGCTCACAGCATCGCTATGAATATGAGGTAAAGTACGTCGAAAGCGCTTAGCGTATATTAATTCCTGTATATTATTATAGCTTCACATTCAAGCGTGACATACGCTTAATTGGTTTATAAATTAAATTATCGAATGAGAAGATTTAAAATTATATAATTTACAATATTTAAATAACTAACAGCTATATAATTTTTATTAAAAATTAATGCAGTCAAAATAATTGTCTCATAGTCTTGTTAATGATGTAGAGCAGTGGATCCCAACCTTTTTTCTCTTGTCTATCCCCACCATCACTCAATTTTTTAGGTTAACTAAGTAATCAAATGATTCAAAATTAATCTAATGACATTTATTGGCTTTTATTTTTGACTTTACATTTAACATTTTATTTCAATTTTTTAATTAATTCAACATGGCTCAATAGTTTTAATGTAGTCCTTGAAGTTGTTTCATGAATCCTAATTTTCAAAGGAAGACAGATATAACCTTAAACCAGGAGTGGCATCAAGCATATTGTGATATTATTCTTACTATCTGCATAAGATGAGAATGCTATTTCAACAAGTGTTGTATTCATGAATGATTTATCCCAGAGTTCCTGGTAGTATTCACCATGACTCAATAGTTTTAATGCAATTCTTGAAGTTATTCCATGAACCCTAATTTTTTAAATTCATTTCAAATAAAGACAGATATAACATCAAACCAGGAGCTGCATCAAGCTTATTGCACTATTTTGACAATCTCTATGTTCCTGAAAGGTAAACATTTAAATGCTTTATCACTGAGTTCCTGTTAATTTTCTTTCACTGCTCTCCAGAAATCAATGACATTTTTTTAAAAACAAATCAGATTAAAAGAAAAAACAGTCAAAAGTTCAATCCATTTTATTTTTTCACAAACTGATACTATTCAGCTGGTTGAAAAAATAATTTGTTGAATGGTTTAAAATCCAGTTATCTTCATCATTTCACCTTGGAAAATACCATCCAAACAACACCTTAAGTCCTTTTAAGTGTGCCATTATACTACTTTTTACAAATTTTTGAAAATTTCAGCTCATTCTCAGATAAAAAACTGTGAAGTGTCTCAAAACTTTCACATTCGTCATTTTTGATACACGATTAAAAAAATCCAATTTCTTGACCTTTGTCAGACACCTTAAAGATGGTTATGGAACTAACTGTTCAGTAATTCTAAGTTTAGTTTATTTATTTTTGAAAAAATATCAGATAAGCATCGTTGAAATCATTTTCTTCTATAAAACATTAAAGCTCAACTCAAAAGAATGGTCTTAACATCACATCTCAATTCAAACAATCTTGTATTTTTTCTTGTAAAAGCTACTTCACTTCTGTGCATAAAAGTAATGTAGAATGATTTCTGGCCTCTCTTCACACAAAGATGTAAATAGACTCAAGTTTGTTGAGTTGGCTTTAATACAATTTATAACTTTGATGGATTGATTGAGCACTTCCTTCAATGAATCTGGTAGGGGTTTGGGTATTAAGTTTTATCTATGATCATAGCAATGATTCTAAGCCATGTGGGGAGTGATTTTTCTGATGCTACTGCATAAATTTGAATCACAATTAGATATAGATTTTCCACTGTCCATGCAAACACCACAGCAATTGGTCTAATCAATTTATTACTGAAATAACATTCTCACCTTCACATCTTTCAGTGAGAGGACAGCAAAATAAAATATTTTTTTCAAGCTCATTATCATTTAAATGTCTAACAATAACAAGTCAAATTGACAGATTGGAAACATCAGTGCTTTCATCCACCTGTATTAAAAAGAAGAGACTTCTTTGTATTCTTTCAATTACTGAAGATTCAATGTCACAAAACATGATCTTAATTCTCTGAAAAACTGGATAGTTTGAGAAGGAAATACTGTTAATTTTTCAGATGTAGTCTTCACTGAAGATACATTGAACAACAACTTTGAAAGAATGAGATATCAGATTTTTAGTGATTGTATGATTTTTGCCACTTTTAGCAATACGATAACTTATTCTGTAAGATGCTTCAACCACATTCTCATTGACTTTGTTGAAGATAAAAAACAAGAAGTTAGATTAATGCCATTTGATAGTCACTAGAAAATACTAATATCTTTTTGTTTATAAAGTTGGTGTTTTTTTTCCTCTAAATAATGCAACAATATAGTTTCATACTATTATTAGATAATATCTCTCCACAAACAACGCAAAATGGGTTTTGGGCAGTCTTCATCTGCTGTGAATGAAAATCCATAACTCAAATATTCAACAGAATATTTTCTCTTCTTTACAGAGCATTGATGTTTGGAATTTTTTTATATCTTGCAAGAACAGGCCTATCTATCAGCCATTGCAACTGATTCCCTTATGATTGTAAATCATCAGACTGCTTTGAAGTATTTGAAGCTACTGAGTCAGCAAGTTGAATATCAATACTAACTACAGCTCTCTCAAGAGTTCCACTTTTCAACCACTTATCAATTTTGGAGCACAAAACAATATGAGTAGAAAGTCACTCAAATCAATAAATAACAGCTAAACAATTCAAATGAAGCACCCATAAACAAGAAACAATCTAGGCCTATTAATATTTCCACTTTTCCCAATGCAGCACTTTGTTATTACAATAATTTACCCCTCATTGAGAATTTACACAAGCTTTATATTATAATATGTGTATTTTCTTACATATGTTAGATTATAAAATTTTAGTTTGAAAAAATTTCATAGATTGCAAGAAGATAAAAAATTCAGTAAGATAAAAGGGATTTAGCTACAACCTCTCTTCTCCTTGATGAGTTTTGCTATTGTAGTCTGACATTTTTTTGATGTCACCATGCTTATGACATTGTTTAGAGAAAATAGTTTGAATAACTAATAAAACATTTATTTTCAAAATTATTACAATTCTAAATACTTTTTGCATAATAATTTATACATTATTTATTACAAGTATTTTATTACAAATCAAGAATATAAACTGTCATAGTGAGTTGCAAAAAAACATTGTAAAAAGTAATAAAGAACATAGATGATATTAATATAAATTTTTATAAATTTATTTTGAATGGAAATACATTATTTTTAAAAATAGAATGTTATATTAGCTTTCTACATAATCAGTCTCATTATAATAACAATTATGATAATATTGCATTTTAACACAAAGTGGTGAAGTTAATACACAAATAATAATAATATTTGGCTTAGCACTTTCAAGGTATGTTGATTTCCATATTCATAGCCATTGTCATAACAATTATGAAAATATTGTAATTATGCAATAAATATTGAAAAAATTTAAACTTTTAAAGCATAATTCATTAGATATTAGAGAAATAAATAAATATATGTTGATTTAAAAAAATAAGACAAATAATGAAGATTTCATTGATTTTGTAAAACAAAAATCTTTCTAGAAATGATGACATGTGAAGCTTTTTATTTTGAATACAATCCTATTTTTTTAAACATTTTCAAAAACAAAATATGAATATTTGCAATTTATTTCAGTATTAAACAAAAATATCTATCAAATGATGTCAAATTTATTATTTTTTGATAAGTAATAATAGTTTAATCTTAAATTCTATGTTGAACATGAAACAAAGAAAATTATAAAAATGCAAGAGAGTTAATATATGTTACTCACTTGTCACTCAACCAAACACTAAAATGATGAACCACTTTCAATCACAATGATAGTTTTGGTGAAGAGGGGAACATGTGCAATATAATTAATGGTGGTTGAATCTACTGACAACTTTCACCTAAGTTCCTCTTTATAAAACCAAATGTTACAATTTTGTTTTTGTGCTTTTATATTAAGATATTTTTTGGTGTTTTCCATCATTATCAATATTATTTTGTGTCTCTAACCAGTTCATCATGTACCCTTGGAGGCATGCATGTCACAGGTTGGAAAATCCTGATGTAGAGACATAAGTAATTTCATATATATTTATTCTGATATTTTAATTCTAAAAAAATCTATAGATGTCAGGACAAGTGAAAATAGAGCAACTTGAAAGACTTTTAAACTCTGCCTTGATAGCCTTCTGTCCATTCATGGCAGTTTCCAATTTGCAAAATTATAAGTAATTTCATATATATATTTATTCTAATATTTTAATTCTAAAAAAATTCTATAGATGTCAGGACAAGTCAAAATAGAGCAACTTGAAAGACTTTTAAACTCTGCCTTGATAGCCTTCTGTTCATCCATGGCAGTTTCCAATTTGCAAAATTACTTTGCGTAAATATTTCAAATGCCAAAAATCTTGATTTTTTTTGAGAATTTTATGAAGATTCATGATTATTTTTGCACAATAACTATATAATATTTAGTAAAAATCAAGAATATAAATTATTACTTAATTTATTTTGTATGTGAGTATTTTATTTTTAAAAATAGAATGCTATATTTTTCAATGAGATTTTAACAATACAAATTACAAGGAAAGCTGTTTGCTAAACTTTATTCCTAATCACCTTTTAGAATATATTGCAATACTGTATTTAAAAAAATTAAAACTTTAAAGCATAATTTGATAGATTTATCAGATATCAATATTTATCCATTCACATTTTAAATACAAATGTCAAATAATAAAGATTTTGTTCATTTTCTAAAATGAACTGCTTTTCCTGACATAGATAACAAGAAATGTTTATTATTTTGATTACAATAAAATGTTTTTAATAGTAAAATGTGATTTTTTTAGAATTTCCTCTTTCTAAACAAAATTGGCAGAGTTAATAACATGATCAAAGTAATATAGTTGCTATACCTGGCTCAAATATATTTGTATATGTGCATGTCAATTGCATAAAAGGCAAAATATTAATAAGTTTTAATTTCATAAAGTAAATAATTAACTTCCTTAGGCAACTTAGAAGAAAAACATGGCAATTCTTAATTTTAAATGAAATGTGCTAATGTATTATGGAAAAGAGAGGCCAAGGAACAAAGAAACTCGATCAAACTTAGAGATCATCATCATACAATCAATCAATAATAGTTGAAAATAGTGAATGATGTTGATATAAATATATTGTTAAAAACAGTCAACACTTAAATAATCTCAATATCAATAAGAATCAACAATTTCAGACTGTTGTTATGGCAATCTCCTTTCAACATCCTTGAGCATTATTAAACTTATATAACTCTGACAAAAGAGCTATTATAGATTAATGAGAAAACTTGTTTAGCCTTAGTAATTAGTAGTAATTGATATTTTCTTAGTAACTTCAAAAATAAAAAAAGTTATTTCTGTTTACATGGATATAATCTCATTGCTATTCTTTATTATAACAATCCATAGATCAATTTTAAATAATTAATGAGAAAAAATATTTATTTTGATTGACATCTTTCCTCTATAAATTTTTTTCCAATCATACTCGGGTCTAGTCTCATAAGGAGATAATAAAGACAAAATAAATAATGAAAACTATAGAGCTAGAATAATAAATTTAATAAACAACACAAATATAAGAATTCATTATTTATATGAGAAAAATGAAATTGTACAATAACTCTTTAGTTATTCATATTTTTTTGCAACTTTTTTATTTAATCGAATTTTCTTCTATTCTTTGTTATATTTTTAAAAAATTTGAATTATTTATTATAAATATATTTGCAAGATTTTTTTGTTATTATCATTGCATTCTTCACCTTTAGCTCAATCCTATTACAACCATCCATTAGCCCAGAGGTCAGACCAGCCTCTCATACTATAGATACATTAGAAACATATGCTTCTTCAAGTAAGTGGGAATCATTCTTATAAATATTATTTCAACTTTGCAAATATAGAAAAATAAAAAAAATTGACAAACATAATAAGATTCAAAAAGAAAAAAAAAACTAAACCAAAAAAAAAAAAAACAGAATTGTTTTAATCTTAGTTTGTAAAGCTGAATGGATTATTGTTAAGACTTTATCTAAAACCACCCTGAGTCTCTGATAACTATCTATGATTGAAAGCAATCTACCTAGTCAACAAAATACTTGAAAGTACCTTTGCAATAGTGATATTCCACAACAATTCCCAAAATCTTGTGTATTTTCTTTATTTCAAAAAAGTAGAACAATAGAAGTCATTCTTAAGATCATAATGAACAATTTCATGGATCCGATACTTTTGGAGCCAATATCTTATCACCACATTTTCCCAAGACCTGCACCCTTTCCATTTTTAAGATTACAAAGATGTTTTGAGGCCACTAAATTGGATATCTTTATCTAAATCTAAATGAATATATAAAACAGATACATAATTAAATATCATCATCTCAGTTCTTGTACCATTATAACTTACATTAATTAGAAACAAATAATACTTATGAGTTACTATTACCAACCTTTCATGTTTCTTACTGCTTACACCGTTACTTCAAGAGTTAAATTATAAATGTTTTAAATTAAAATATAAGGATAAAACAGTCCACAATAGGATAAAAGTTTCTCTATCATCTATCTAGATGGATAATATTACAAGGCTAATCAAGTGCTGTCTCAGTTGTTTGTGGTTGCACTTTTCCACTTTATCTCCAGTTAATGAAAGTAAAAGTCCATAATTGGCTCAATGATCATAGCAGTGTGATAACTTCTACACTGGTGAAATTGAATCACATTACAATTGTATTTATTAATTTTACAGTCTATGTATTATCACATACCTCACCAATCCCGTTAATTGGAAATCTTTGTTTTCTATTTAATTATAATTAAATATTATATGATTATATGGGCTGTGTAGCTGGAAAAAAGCCTAAGACTGAATTTTATAATGTTCCCAGGTTCACTTATCTTGGATTCAACCACCAGATTGCAGCAAAAATGGAAAAAGTGCTAACTACTATCCTTGAGGGGTTTCGAAAATAATACATATTTAATAACTAGGACATAGCAAATAAATCTATAACAATACCATTGGTACATATATATATACTTTTTAATTCTATCTTAGGGCTGGATTACAGTTAGTTAGTTTGCCATTCTTAATACATCGTAAACTTTTTAAGAGAGTTGGTATTTAGAACTACTATTACAAAATAGCATTGCTTTGTCAAATTAAATTTTTTTATTTAAATTATACATTTTCTTAAGATTTAACTAGCTCTTTTCACCTCTTTTGATTCTGTTCTATTTACTAAATTAAACACTTAATTTTCTTCATGCAAGAGAAATCAGAAATGAAATTCTTTTCATTTGAAATATTCTTTTACTTTCTGAAAAACATTATTTTGGTTCAGTGACTTTACTATCCTTTAGTTCCAAATTCTGTTCTTAGCATCTTTCTATATCTCTAATCTTTTGTGCCAGTTCTTTAATTAACTGAGTATCCTGCGTTAGAACATTACTTCCTGTCGACTGAATTTTTAGTGGATTGTCACACTTTAAGGTCTTGCTAATCGAGTGGAGACAACCAGATGTGTCTGACCAAATAATCACCTGACTACGGTGTGGTCTTCAAGTTACATCACCCTTGAACCTTTACAAATGCTGGAAAAATATTTTTAGTTGATTTTGTGTTAGCTGTGGAATGAAACACACTTTTTATAAAGTGAAACAAATTAATGAAATATCAGCAGAAGTATGAAAGCGGATAGGGTGTGTGTATGTTCAACAATTAATTCTAATTAAGAATTGTACTATTAATTGCAATAACGAGATTAATAATCTAAAATATGTCAATAATAATATTAGTTTTATTTTGTCATACAAAAAACTTTACTTATAGTATATTAATTTTAAACAAATATATATATATATCACAACAAAATAAAATATTAAAATATATTTATAAAACTGATATACATATTGCTGCGGTCACTAGTCATTGTCCGATATTATTTAGTGCAGTGACGTAAGATTCTGGGATCGATTCCAATGCTGGCACTGCCATCGGTTGAATTTCTTATGAACTCTAGAATAATAAAGATATTCGATTATTTTTTTAAAATTTATCAATCATTTATAGTCCACTACAAGGCCATAAGACTTCTTCAATTTGTCACGGCAAATATATAACGCAATTTTATTTTTCCATACTGATCCAGAAATTTTTCCAAACTAACACGCCATTTCTTAATTATATATTACTGATAATTCTTAGCAGACGCCCAAATTGGATATCAATAGCATATGGATTCGTGACTGGAATCACTCCAACATGAATAATCACTTTGCTGACCCTACCCTTCGGGTACTGGTAAAACACTGGCCAAAGATTACAGAATCAGAACAGGTCAGGCTAGATGTGGTTACATGTTGCACAAGTGGGACTTATAGACTCTTAAAATTGTGAGTATGGAAGACCAACCATGGTACATATTTAAAGGAGCATCCTAATGGCCTCTTTGCTATGGGTAACTTGGAGGAGGCAGCTTGGAGGAGGCAGCTCTTGATTGGTTAAGAACTTCTGGTGTTGAATTTTGACATGCTGATACTCATTCCACTAAATAAATAAATAAATTGTCAATAATTATTCTGATCCGACAATTACCATTTATTCTAATTATGTGCCCAGTGGCTTGTTTTAAAATTTCAGTATGCATTAGCATATATTTCTAGCATTTCCCTTTTAGGTAGTTGGCTTATTGCAATCCAGATATTCTGGCATTAATAATTAGTAAATAAGTACTTATCTACATAAGATAAAGATCACAGGTTAATTATTTCTTGGTTGATAAGTTTTGATATGCTGTTATAAAAAATGCAATTGTAACATATGTGATATTATCACAATGTGAGGAAAAATATCTTTCTATATTCTGAGTCCATAGTCACTTTTATTTCAGAAACAAAATTAGATAATTCGTCTCTTAAAAGAAAGACTGAACATGGTTCACCAGAACTTCTTTTATAAGGCTTGATTTTAGTAAATCTAATACATTTATTCCAAGTTATTTGCAATAAACCTTTCCCAAATACCAAACTGAGTTTAACACTTTATTATACATGCTCCCTGCCATCATGATATCTTGCAAAGATCAATTGGAAAATATTCTTGCAACTTATGATTTCACTGCCATGTAAATTTTTCAGTAACAGTTTATCCAATTTAAAATAAAATTTAACATTAGCTTGTTGTTTCATTGTGGATTAAAGTATGAAACAAACTGTCACATTTCATATTATAAGATATGCTAGAGACTTAAAGTTTTCGTGATTAATAGCTAAACAACATTCCTATATAACACATGCTTTGATTCATAGATGGCGCTTCAGGCAATTTGGAGAGAATAGAAAGGGAAGGTAAAGTGGCTAACAGGTTTCTCTGGGCATAGTTGTTGAGAGATTCCCGACTCCATTTAAGGAGAAGTCATAGTGTATCACATCACATCAAAATCAGTCATCATTCTACTGGAACCTATTGTGTATATATATAAAATCATTTTCCATCTCATAATAAAAGTTAATTTTTTTCAAAAACAACAACAAATAAAAATAGTATAGTTATTCTCATCATTTAGGAATCTGGATAAAAAAAGAAAAATTCTTCATGGATTTTACATGATTTGAATCCTTTTTAACATACACACAGTTGAGACAAACTCCTAATTTTATGCAAGCCAACTTACTTTCATTAGAGACAATGTTTAAAATTGCTATTTTTATTATTGCTAATACAAACCATCTTTTTTATTTTCTTTTTAAAAAATATTTTCCAATAAGAATAGGGTATGGATTAATAATAATTGAAACTAGTTGTAATGAATGACAGTATTGTAAAATAGGAATAGTAGCCACAATAAAAAGTAATATTTTAAAATAGCCTAGCTATATCAAATAAAATGATTTTTTGCTAAATAAATAAAACATAAATAAATTATTTATTTATTTATCTCTGCATATAAAAGTTTTATGAGTTATCTAAAAAAACATCTCACAAAATTGACAAATAAGAGATAAGGCTAAATGAAATTAAAATATAAACAATAAGCAAGTTTGTAAGGCTTAGTTATCAATTTAATTCACTTAATTCAAATGATTGTGATTTAATGCAGTGGTAGAAGGGTTCCAGTCTTTAAGATCCCTGGACCATACCCAGTTCTGACATTCTCTTTCTTTCTTTTTTTTTCCATATGTCACAGCATCGGCCAGGAGGCAAACCCACAACAACTGTTTGCAACCAACTGCTTGCTTGCAAGGTTGCTGCTCTGACCTCTCAGCTAACAATGCTTGACAGTCTCTTTGTTTAGACTTCTTACAAATTCCTAAGCAATAACAGCATTTGATTGTTATTAGCATCATCATTTCTTAAATCTGTCTCATCTCTAAATACTGCCATAATTATCAAATAGCTGATAAGTAGTCATTATATAATATTGAAGACATTATTCTCATTATATCCCAATTAAACTTTTAGTTTAATAAATTATATTCAGTAGATTGTATTAAATTTAAACTTAATGTGTCTTCTTTTATGTGCTCTCCTACAAACAAACACAGTTTAAATTAATCACATTATACTTATATTTTAAATAATGCTGAAATAAAACCAAACCAAGACTTAAACTGTGTAGTTAATTTTTTATATAAATAACTAGCTGAAATAAAGTTTGTAACAAAATAAAAATAATTTTTAGTTTAATTGTTATTATTCAAATATTTCATCAAATTGAGAGGACTTTATATGGAGAAATCAAGAAAAAGTACTAGAGTCAACTTACTTGTATTGCCATTTCTTGAGATATTTTCTAGTTGTCCTAAATGGCGAATTTCACATATATTTCATCCTGATATTTTAATTCAAAAAAAAAAAAAAAATCTAAAGACATCAGGGTAATAGGAAATGTGGTGAGTTAAAACAAATTTCAACAAGCCTTGATATGTTTGGTCTTTGTTATTAGATTTCACATATTTTGCAAAATTACTTGAGAATTTTTCAACTGATTAAGAACTGGATTTTTTTTTTGTGATGATTATTAAGATTTTCAATTATTTTTACACAATAATTGTATAATAATTATTAAAAATCAAAAGTATATATGATTACATATTCTGCATAACAGAATCTAGAATCCAGGCAAAGGGACCAAAACTGACCAGACCAGGAGTGTGACATCCCGAATCTGACCACGCTTCAACTTATTTGCCAGAACTTTAAAACTCGACTCTACAAATGACCACACCTGAAGTTACATGTAGTATACCCATCTTTTGCAGCAAGCATAAGGCAGGAAGAAATAGGAGAAACAGGGATTTAAATATATATATATATTAACTAATTTAATTGCTACCAGCATGAAATTAAAGATAACATTCAGAAATTATAATCAATGCATAGATGGCTATATTACATATATATAATTAATTAAGACTGAACTGGATTGAATTAAGAATGAGAAATCATACGAAACCAGAATAAATTTAACATATATTTATTAAATAAATAGAACATAAATTAATGTGAGAAAAGCATGCAGGTTTTATAACATGAGGATTTAGCATGTCTCCTCATTAAATCTTTAATTATTAATATGAATTAATATATTTAAAAAATCACTAAGCAGTGCCTACTATGGGTTATGCCAATCCCTATTGAAAATGGTAGCTACTATTATAAAAATGCTGTACTAGCCTTAGGCAAAATATTTATGGTAATATTAATAAATTAGTAAATCATGAACATATAAATCAGCTCAGGGTTGAGATTGAACCCAGAAACCAAAGTTATAATATTTCAGTTTAATACTGAATAATTAAATTGTGGGACTCAGAATTGGCTATACAAAATCACCAACATGCTACAGCACTGGCAAATTACAATAACAGAGTGTCCTGTGGATAGATTAGAGTCAAAGGTTTTTGTGACCAACACTGGTACCCTGAGACTGAGCATCATGCTGCTAAAAGGTCAGGGTGGCTAACACGACTGCTTGGAATTATACATCAGGTCTTACTAGTGTGTACCCCAAAAGAAGGTAAGATGGGATGGACTTTCCTGAGGTCCCATCTTAAGGAGAAGATGCAGCAAAACATTAAACATTGAGCGTGAATTTAATATATCTAATTCGCCAAGCAAAAGTACAACATTAATTATTATTACAGAGGTACAGGGGCAATAACCTGGCTACTATTACTATTATGAGCCAATTCTAACAATGCTATATAATCAAGCGACATTAGGGGAAAAAGAAAATATAATAAAACTCTGGTTTACAGGTTTAAATCTACGCATAGAAATTATTAGTATATTTGATAGACTGGCCAAATAATTACTGAATATACTTCCATATTACTAAGACCAGTACATTACTCTATTAGGAAATCTCAATAAGATGGGAATTTAATAGTAAGCCACAATACATTTTTAATTAAATAAGAATTATAGGAATCCAAACCAGTGAGCATGGAGAATGTCATTAAGAAAATAGTTATGGGAAGATATTTGTGATTATATCTCCAAATATTTATTACATTTAAATGCTGGCTGCTTTGAAGCATTGGCATATAAATAACAAAAATAACAGTAAAGAAATATATAGGCACAATGGCAGTGATAGACAAAAAATTAGCATAGGTTATATTTAGTTTAATTAAGATGTTTGTAAAGATATAGGCAAGTTATACAAATGATGTATTTACTTTAAGAAGAATTTATAATGAAACATTTATAGGATTTAGAAAATTACATTATTTTATTGTTTGCTAGCTTTAAACTTTTAAGTAGAAATTTTGGATTTAGAAACAGTTAATTAACACAGAGCTCTGTGGTTATAGATTGGTGATACTGATTAGTTGCTGGACTGGATAAGCAGGTATTGGCTTTCAGATATCATGGTGATCTTCTTGAGTTGGCTGTTGCTGGACAGTTTTATGTTGCAGCTTCAGTGATTGAAGCATCGGATGGCAGTGGTCACACCATTCTTTCCCTGGATTTAGAAGCAGCCATCGCCTTTCTCCAGTCAGACCTTTCAAAGATTAATCTGACGTGGATTAGGTATAGCAATGCTCTCCTAAAATTAATGACTCCCCCCTCAAGCTCAAAATATACCCTATTTATACTTTTATTTCAAAGTAATTAACTAGAAAAGAACTTGTTTAGACTGGAAACCCATTAACTCTAAAATATCACACTAAATTGTAAGATTTTCCAATTTGATCAAAGTATTTTTGTTTAGGCTTCCATGATGCTTCAAATCCTCCTCTAAGTGTCAATAGCTTTGCTCCAGTGATTTTAACAAATATGCTTTTTCATAAACAAATTTGAGTATAGCAATTATCAACTTTCAAACTTTGATTTAACCACAGGTGCGGGGACTAAAATGCAAATCCCTTTACGGGTAACTTTTTATTTTTAACTAATTTAACTAAAGGCTTTTTGCTCTTTTACAAAATTAAATCATGCCTCTCTCTCTCTCTCTCTCTCTCTCTCTCTCTCTATATATATATATATATATATATATATATATATATATATATATATATATATAAGGTGAATGATACATCCACATACGAATTTACATTTAATAAATTGACATTTCTACTACTTAAAATTATAACATAAATGATTTCTTTATAAAATATAAAATTTCAAACATTATATTCACTGTAACAACTACTAGCCTATGTATGTACAGTGTTTATTTATATGTGCATATATAATACGGTGCACCCAGCTGTGATAGAAAGGTTTATACATTTATTTATTAAAATGAATATTTTAATAGAGTTTGAACCCAGAACAGATAGGTTTGGTAGTTAAACTAAAACATGCAAAGAGAAGGGCTTGAACATGACCATTGCAGTATATGTTTTATTTTTAAAAATAGAAAGTAGTAAGTGTTAGCACTATATTAACAAGGCAAATTACAAGCTACCAATAAACACACCTTTTCAAACTGATTGGTAACACCTTATTACTGACTGTCTGTTAGAATATATTGCAATATTGTAAAAATTATAAATTAATTTTTTAAAACCATAATTTGATAGATTTATATATACTTTAAATATCAATGTGAATCAAAAAGAATTATACTTTTATAAATTGCTCCTCTGAACTATTGAATGATGAAACTGTTCTTTGTTTTTACTACAATTTTTTTTTTCAATATTTGCAAAGTTCAAATATTATTTTTTAGAACTTATTTCATTGGCAAAAGTAAATTTCTTCCAAATCAAGTTCAATTTATTATATGCTGATATAAAATATTTAATATTGAAGTAAAATGTTGTAACCATACAAAACTCTCATCAGGAAGAAAAATTAAATCTGTCACAGTGCCAAAAGGTAAACCCTCTAATGAGATATTTTACTTTTTTTAATTAATAAATTCATGTAGCTTTAAAATATAGATTTTTTTTAACTTAAAAAAAATCAAAAAAGATCCGTATAATTGAATAGCAACAAAATCAAAGAGTTTTAAAATTACTTTTTTTGTGATTGATTTTTATCTTTATAATCCATTTTGAGGTCATTTGCAAGATTACATTGAGATGAATTTTGGAATAACTCAAACCTTGAGTTTTTTTGTGAAAATTTTTAAGATTCATGGATACTTTTACACAGTAAATGCACAATAATTATTACACTGTTATTTTATGCATGTATTTTATTTTTAAGAATAGAAGATAATAACATATAGTGTAACATTAACAAAGAAAACCATGATATTCTAATTCACCCAACTTATGAAAATGATAGCTACTACATCATTTCTGACACTATAATAGATTAATTTTGAGATACTCTGAAAATTATAAAACAATTTTAATATTTTAGAGCAGAATTTGATAGATTTATCAGAGGTTAATATATTTTCTTTTGTATTTTGAATATAAATTTCAATTAAAAAAGATTTCATTCATTTTCTGAAATCACTCTGTTCTGTAAACATTTAATGATGAACAGATCTTTTGTTGCCATTACAAATTCATTTTATCAATAGTTGCAAAGTTCAAATATGAATTATTAGATTTTTTTCTATCTGAAAATATATATTATTACCAAATCAGGTTGAATTTATTGAATTCTGATGCAGATTAATGGTTTAATACTAAAATGAAAAATTGAAAGCTTACAAAAAGCATCACTAAAGAGAACAAATGTTTGTTTGTAGTGCTGGAGAGTTAATGCTGAATATAAAAACAAATGCAATAATAACCACCATTGGTTGACATAGCATGAGTATGCACAATATGCTTAGAATGTTTTTTTCTGGTTATTCATCCAACATCTTTCTATGTTTAGTAAGGGACTTGTTATATCTCTTACATATTTATTTGTATCATTAGAAATGAAATTATAGTAAATATTTTTATTAAAATTATTCTATATACATACTGTGTAATAATGGAATTGGAAAATTAATTTAGAAAGAAATGATTTCCAACTTAGGGAGTAGAAAAACTATCAAATCTAAGTGCTAAATGTGGAGTGTCTTTTTGCAAAATAAAGATAAAATAAAGAAATGTCCAGATTGAAAAAGAAATATCCAGATTAAGAAGATAGATGATAAAATCCATGTAACATTTTTTATTGTTTTAGAAGTTCAATTTTAGTTCAAATTTGCTCACATGGTATAGTATCTGAATTAATTATAGTAAGTTAATTTTATGGATATTTTTATACTTCTATGCTATTATGTATTATACTTTTGCTGTTTAAATACTTGTATGGCATGACAACTTTGTTCTAGACTAAAGGCCTAGAATAGATTATCTCTGAATACTTACATACTAGTGAGTAAATAGAATTAGTCAATGTGCATTTGGAAACAATCATGTTCATAATATGGCACTCAAATGTAATGTATTTTATTATCACAGTTTTTAGTTTTGAAAACTTGATTTGTCATTATTCCTCACAATTTGAATTACCTAAAAATCTTTTTCAGAGAAATCATGAAATTAACTCCTAGGTTGCCATCTGCTGATTAATGAGTTATTATGGATTTCCTTTCTAGTTAAGACTACCTAAATACTCATTTACTGACTACTAATTGAATGGTTAGATAGATTGCCCATGGATTGACTACCTGAATAACTCTCAGCTACCTGGAAAAATATTTTATTCTATCCAGATTTGAATTCTAGGTTTTGAAAACTCTACGAAACATTTCTGTTGAATTTACACACACACACACACACACATATATATATATATATTCAAATCATCAAAACATAATATTTCATCACCATTATCTATGAATAAATATAAGTCTGAACTTCAAACAATCAATTCAAAAGAATATCCTCTTGAACTGAATGAATATTTTCACACACATACATTAAGATCTTGCTGTGCTGAATATACATGTAAGGCTTGAGATTAAATTTCAATGCAAAATTTATTATAGATAATTGAACTGTCTTCTAGCTATAGCACAAAATAATAATTTTATTCGATAAAACAATGGTCTTTTATTTTATTTATTTTTGATTTATAGAGAAGTCTGAAATGCTCAGGCTAAGAGAATGAATTTTTAAATGAAACATGAAATTTATTTCCATATACTTAAATTGGTTGACATTATTAGTTGACAAGTCTAAAATTTCTCTTAAATTTTAACTTTGTCAACAAACATTCAAATAATGAAAAATATGTAATAAAGATTTTACCTTGCTAAATGTATGTGAAAGATGGCTTAGAGGGCATTTCAGTTATTTATAATCAATATTGAATGGAGGTTTAATCTTGAAGATTACATCTATATTTAGCACATCATTTGAATCTTTGTTGAGAAGGTTAAAATTAAGACAACTCTCAGACTTGTCAATTAATCATGTCCATCAATTTAATAAAACTATTGGGAAATAAATTTCTTATTATTCTCCTTTATTTTCTTAGCATTTCTTCATATATTCATATATATATATTGCTTCCAATAACTCCCCTCATATACACTTTAATGCAAAAAATAGGGTTTTTTTTAAAAATATAATAATATAAAAATTGTGTATTTGATATATCTTTTTTATATATGCATTTTTATATATTTGTATATGTGTACATATGTATATATGTATATTTTTAAGGATATATATGTATGTATTTTTGATAGATATATATGTATGCATGTAATTTTTTATATGTATATGAAGTAATGGTTATATGTTTATATTATTCAATATTGTAGCTCTGATGAAGACTGCAGGACAGTTGAAACTGTCAGGAAAATAAAGAAATTATATTAATTTTTTTTTGCATTAAAGTGTATATGAGAGGAGTTATTGGAAGCAATATATAAGAAATAAATTTCACGGTTGATTTTAAATTCAATTCGCAAGCCTAAGTATTTCATACTTCTCTCTATATAAAGAAAAGAGACACAATAAACTATGATTGATCTTTTATAGAAAAGATTATATCTTATGGCTAGAGGGCAGTTCAATGATCTAAAATAAATGTTGCAATGATGTTATCTCAATACATAGTCAGAGTGACTTAAAATCAACATGGGCATCAACAAAGTATTTGGACATTCCATCATCAGATTTTCAATGCTATGGATGACTGATGGGTTGGAGGATGGAATATATTGAAGCCTGTCCATTAAAGTTTGTTATCTTAATATAAATGATGCACTGGTTATATATATATATATATATGTGTGTGTGTGTGTGTGTGTGTGTGTGTGGGAGATAATGATCAGGAACAATTGATGAGTGCTGATTCAGCATGAAATATGTACATTGGAAATCATTTATCTTTTTCACATGGGTGTGATCATGTGTATTGGTTGTATGAGATAGAGTGGATAGCTGAAAGAAGCTTGAAAGTCTGTGTTCAAATCCCCTGTAATTGTATTTAAATAAAGTACAACTAAGCTTTATCAAAAAATCCCAATTATAAGCAATCCCCAAGCATTAAAACCACTTCAATTTTATGCCAGACTTATATTTCATGACTGTTGACTACTATATAATAGGATATTATTCTTTTCTCTTCTTTAGGTATTGCTGACCTGACCAGTGATAATATTAGCTTGGGAATCGAATGTGAACTTTAGATTCTTGAATATTGAATTTTAATATAAAGCTCTAACTACTTTGGCAGGATGGCTCAGTTGGTCAGAGAATTACCAAAAATTCAATATTCAATAATCTAAAGGTTGAAGTTTGATTTCATGTTAGTACTGTCACTGGTCAGACTATCAACACTTGTAGAAGAGAGGAAAATAATATCACTCGAAACATTGTTTGAATATTAATCTGTGTTCTGTTACTAACAATTGAGTGTAACTTGGAAAGTTTAAACAATGTTTAACACTTTTCCTAAAGACAATCAATATTTAAGGTTAGATGATGAAAATAGTCCAATATATAAATACCTATTTGATTTCCAAATGCGTCTTCGCTTCATATAGCATTGCATTCTTTTAAAAATAATGAATCTTATTTAACAAGTTATTTCATTGAAATCTAGTCTTGCACAAGCCTTATAGTTTTCATTTTTGATTCCAATTATAGTTAATGAAGCTGTCTTTTTAAAAATAAATTATTGCTTTTTTTTTTTTTTTTAGAAGAAAGATATTTATGAGAAATCAAATCATTGCATCTTGGTTGTTTGAAAAATACTCTCTCCTTTTTTTTTTTTTTTTTTGTAGTAAAGGGAAATCTGACAATTGATATATATTTTTAAAAAATCAGCTTCTTAAAAGATCAGACTTACTGGAAATAATAATTCTTTTAACATTTATAATTATTTCAAAGGGAACAATAATAAAAACTTTAGCAAGCTTAATTGTAAGTAAATCATTGCAGAATCAATTTAGAAAATCTTAAATACAAAAGTCTAAAAAACATTTTTATTAATTGACATCATTAGTTTGATAATTCATAATTGTAGCATAAAATTGAAAATACACATGCACAGACGTATGGAAAGTTGCGCGCGCACACACAAAAAAGTCGAATAGTTTCTTTCTCAAAAACTTGAGCACGGAAATTAACAGCTGGAGCAGTCATTCTTGGAATTTGCGTTCCAAAGTTGCCACTCTACTATTACTCCAAATCATGCAGGAACACACGCACACATAATATAACGAATAGTTAGTTATTCGGAGGTCATGTTATGTACATGCATTAGAAGTGATGAGCAGAGTTTCGAATCGGAAATCTATCGGCTTCGTTACTCCATCGCTGCACTAAACAGCTTAGGCCACGCAAACACACACACAATATTCATTATCAATTATATTCTACAAATAAGTACACGTATATTTGACACTAAACATACTTATATTAACAAAACATTAAAATAGAACACATACACATTTCCAAGATAACAATCTCCTAATAATAGAAGGTTAAGAAAAGGTTTGTATTTTACAACGTAATAATCAGTTAATGTATAAAAAATTGATTTAAAAATAGTAAAACAAATTTAGTTATGAACACTTTCGTAAATTTACATATAATTTGAAAAGAGTTCATTTTTATAAAAAGAAAGAAATTCAAGAAGCTTGTTATATTATAAACATCTAGTGAAATACCAAATCAACACATCACACGACTGACCTAGCTTGCTTTAATAAATACCTGCATTAATAAAAGACTAATTTTTTTAATTCTACTCTGAAACTATTTATAAAATAAGATAAAACAATGGACCACAAGCTATAGTGTTAACCAGATCTCTAGCTTATCAAATTGGCCCAAGTTTGAATTTTGTGGTATTGAAACTTTCAAGCCATTGTATTGAATAGTATAAAATATGTAAAAGTGGTGCTTAGATGACTATGTGCAATCCAAAGTTCCTCACAGTGTAGTATATTCAATGGTAATTCATATTTACATATAGCACTGGGGAATGGCCTGCTATGGAATGGATTACGTTGTTGGTACATGTGTTATATATATATTGCTCTTTTGCTAAAGTGACCAAATGCCTAAGTTAGCATACAACTGAAATTATTATATGAATTGTTATTATATATATATAAATGAAATGATATTTAGTACATATGTGTCTAATTTATTGTATAAAAATAATATCTATTACTCAGTTGATGACCAGTATAACCTGGCCAAAATGGTGTAAATATATTTTTATACAATAAATTATACATGGATGTATCCAGATAACATTTCATATATATATATATGTTGGCTAGTGTACACAAAAATTGCCTTGAATTCAAAAGTGTAGGATGCTAAAAGTTTTAAGCCTTTGGTTTGGATAATATAAAAGAAATCAAGATAACTATAAACAAGAGCTAGAAGTATTTTTGGTGATTGAAGACCAACATCACACATTGTGTTGATGGCATTTAAATAGAAATGATATTTCTATGTTGATGGGATTGCCAGACATCTTCTGAGATTGTTGATAATAACAATTGTTCTAAAACACATAAGGATTGGTCAATTTTTTATCATGTGACCATTTATAGGATGAAACAAAAGATTGTGAGAGATGAATGATATTTTGAAGCACCATTTAGACTTTATTTCAAATAAATAATAGTTCCAATAGCTATTTATTTACACAATTATATATTTAGCAGATTTTATTCCCTTTTTTTAAAAGTTCATTTAGCTTAATGCATCATAAGTGCATTAAGCTAAATAAAATGGTAAGAAATAAAGCCCATTTCATAAAACGTACACACATGTGTGCTAAAAAATTATGTAGACAATGAAACGAAAATTAATATTATATTTATTTATTTGTGCAAGATTCCTTTAGATAAAATAAATATTATTTAACTATCTTGTGCATTAATGAGTTAATATAAATAAGTTTTAAGAAATAATATTGGGTATTTGCAGATAATCCCGAATGCCAAAGTTGATTACGGATACTCAAAAAGTATGAGGATGATATTACATATTTACTAACCGTAACACTAACCCTGGCACTAACTATAATCTTAACCCTAATTTATAATATATTTATGCTATTTTTTAAAGTTAACAGGAATTTATAATCGATTTATTGAATATTTCTTTTAATATTCATAATCATCTTTGGTATCTGGAATTATCCATAAGTATCTAATATTGTTAAGATCAGTTTTAAATAGAAATGATATTTCTATATTTGTGGAACTGTTGGGTGTCTTCCATCGCAATTGATAAGGACAACTTGCATGAAACACATTTGATTTGTTCATCATGTAGATATATATTATTTCAAATATATTTTAAATAATCATTTTCACGTATATACCAAAAATATATACATATTTCCACAATAAAATGATGAAATTAGTTTAAAATAGTCGAAACGTTACAATGAAATGCTATAGAAAAGCCGCAATTTAATCACCTTTTGTGAATTTATTAAATCAATATTTTACAAAGTTATGAGAAGAAAATACGATTTTTTTGATGTCAGTGAGTTTTATTACAATAACTACTGTAATAAAACATTAAGAAAAAGTTTACTATTGGCAGTAGCAGTGTTTTAAGTAATGCATAAGAAGTATATCGTAGAAGTTTTGGTAGTATGATTCATTATTAAGCTATAATCTTATTTCCAAAGGGGGGGGGGTACAAAATGCATCAAACACTTGCACATTTAAAGTACTTAGTTGTTATGCAAACTCATATTATAAACGCTTTTAAGATGTTAATTAGCAGTAATTAATAAATGAATATGGCTTATCTAACTCCAGAAATAAATGATAAGACAAAGACAAAAATAAGGAAGATAAGATTTGAATTCTCGTATATGTGATCACTCAAAAAAGGAGTTAAACTTGAGTTACATGTAAATAAGAGATAAAAATGTGATTGCACAAACACACAATCCCATTGGCACAATTATTGCAGGGAGATGACCAATAGAATGAGATGTTCGTAATCACTGAACTCTATTAACTTAAAAATGAAATAGAGAAAAAGAATATGAAAAAAAAAAAAAAATACAAAGCGAAAAAGAATATGAAAAAAAAAAATACAAAGCGGAAACAGAAAACACTACCTGTATCAGAAGCAATATTTATACTATCATATCTACTTGCATGTAGAATAAAAAAGATTATAGAGTTCTCTTTTACTGTTTCAAACACATACACCCCGATGTATTAGTTAACATATTTAAAATAGATCTTTTATTAAGTCAATGGCATTAACGCTATATATATATAAGATAAAAAGTTATATATATATATAAAAGTAAACTTATTTTAAAAATAAATAATTTTTTAAAAAAACATCAAGAAAATATATATCTTGATATGCATTTATTCAAATAGAAAAAAAAAATATACACAATTTCAACTACTTTGACATGATTTATATTTTAATTAGATTTCATATTAATCACAATAGAAAATATAGTGGTGTTGTGTCTTTATAAAATCTGTATATATTTTATCCAATAATATAATTTATAAAAATTGATAATGAATAGCTATCTAATAAAGAGATATGCTGATCATACCATTTAAAGAATGATATTAAAGAATGTATTTAGTATTATATCTACTAAGTGTATGACCAATCCCAGGATGCATCAGCATAACACTACAACTATAAGATTCAATTAGACAACATTTAAAAGTCTGGTTTCAAATCCCCTATAATTATATCTAACTTAAAAGTATATATAATATACTTGTATTTAAATATTAACTATAATGAGTCTTACTTAATGTTTACATATGGTAAAGACTGTAGAACTATTTAAATTCTCTGTCTAAGAGTAAGAAATAAATAGAGGCTACTGCTATCGTCATTATCATCATCATCAACAACAATAATAACAACAATAACAACAGCAACAACAACAACAACAACAATAATAATAATAATAATAATTTATTACAATAATATATAACCAATACAAAATTAATATAACTCGAAACAAGGAAATACTTATGCGAGAAATCATATACATACATACAAAATAAGAGTAATAACAATAATTTATATTTAATTACAAAGTCACAATATAAATAATATAATAAATTACAAAATATTAATCAAAATAATAATAAATATAAGTTTATTTATTTAACGATTCAACAATATACATAAAATAAAACAAAATAACATAATTCCAAATAAGAAGAGACTAGTGTGGGGAGTTATTCATAAAAATCATTAAATTCCAAAATAATTACGATAAAAAAAGGATAAGAATATATATTCATTAATCATATGCAATAGGTATATATGTTAATACAATAATTAATTAATTAATAATAATAATAGTGATATTGCTGCTGCTACTGCTACTGCTACTGCTACTGCTACTACTACTACTACTACTACTACTACTACTACTACTACTACTACTACTACACATATACTAGTTAATAGAATATTATGATTAAGTGATAACCTTTGATTATCATCAATTGTAGTTTATTATGACTTGATGCCATTTTAATGCAATTTATTCTAACATTCATCTTTTTTAATTAGATCATAATGAACTTTTCACAATATTTGATGCAGGCATATAGATTAATTTTTCAGATTAAAAGGCAACAGAGTACTCCAACCAAACAGCAATACTTCATCATTAGTAATTTGCCATAGCCTGCCACTCTCTTAACACAATTCATTCTAGGCTTACAATATTTAAAACTACATCATTGTAAATCCCATTACATCTATTCTAATTCAAAAATTATTGCAATAATTAATGTGGTCAAATAAATGTATATAGATTTCATACTGTAACTATTTATCCATACTGTCAATTCTTACCTGATCTTGTAGTTGTACTGCGATTACATTTTGTTGATCTGGATTGGTGGCAGTGCGGACATATTTCAACCAGTTTCCACAGCCAGGTTCACTAGCATCTAACCAACTTTTTACATGACCCGAATCATCTACAATCTATAAAGAAAAAAAGTATAAATATAAACTTAGAAACAAGTGGACATTCTATAATACATTATATTCATATTCACAAAGATTAGCTACTAAAAATAAGAATAAAAGTTTGATATAATGCCATAAGATCACAACAATGAATTAGATCAGAGATTATAGAAACATTAAAAGCTTAAGAGTTCTTGGACAGCAATATCAGTGTTTATATATATTGTTAATTAAAGATTTACGGAATTAAAAATATAATTAGAGGAGGTTTGAATCCAGACTTTCAAGCTCCCTTCAGTCATTCACTCCATATTGTACAACTGATACATATGATCACATACATGTGAAAAAAATAAATAATCACCAATATATGGATTTCATGCTGAACCATCACTCATCAGTAGGTCCAGATCATCTCTCATACATAGTATTAATACCATTAAAAATATTAAATAAATGAAAGGTTTACATCCAATAATATGATAACCACTTATTAAATATAGGTTTATTAGAGTCGACTTAAATAAAATATTTCAATAAAATGAAATGTGATTGATTATCATGTGACTAACTGTAATTTATTAATGACATAAAATTGCACTTTACTTTTAATAAATTAAGAGTTATAATAAATCTTGCAATGTTGGTTGTTTTTCAAAAAGTAATTGTATTATACTAATCTATCCTAATAATTTTGTTGAAGTATTTGGAAAATTTATAAATCTTTTTCTTCCTCTTCTCTCTTCTATAAAAGGACAGAAAAATATATATATCCATTTTGATTTTTAATAGCATCTATTTTTTCCAAACATCACACATATTCCTGAGGTATCTGTGGAGGATGACAAATTTTATCTTCAACAAGATGACTCCCTCCCTCCTCTCCTTCTAATATCATCATAAATATTAGAGCTTATATGAATAATTATTTTCAAACAGAGAGAAACGGTTGAACAAATAATGTGAATACCTTTTTTTTTTTTTTTTTCAGCTTTAATGTTGATGTGTTCGTTTGCAGGAATACTGAAAAGATAAATTTATCTCACAAAACCATCAAATATTGCTCAATTATAGCAAATCAATGATGAAGAATGCATAGAAATATCAAAGTATGCATTTCAGTTTCTTGACCATAACAACCACGCCTGGATATAAATGAAGATTAATTTAGACTCTGGCATTAATGCATATTTTAGACAGACACTTTTGCTTTGTTATATAATTAAATAATTTTAATAAAATCTAACATAAAAGTTATTTAAAATCAAAGGATGAATACATGTTTTCTAGACACTGTATAAACTTTTATAATGTGTATATAGTAAAACAACATGCCCATGTTATAATTTTTTATTAATTATTATTAATACATAACAATAATATTTTACATTTAAAATATATATTTTAGTAATGAACAAATATTATAATAAATAAAAGTCTAATTGTAATATTAATAGTTTTTTATAGCAATATTAATATAAAAAAACACAACAATACTACTATTAATAATCATATAATATTGTTTTAATTAATGTATAACTTTAATCACAAAAATAAAGATGCCTGAAAAAGGAAAATGCATTTCAACACTGAACAAGTACTCATCAGTAGGAAAAAGTGGAATAAACTGAATTAATTATTCCATATGATTATGTTTAATAACACTAGATGTATTCATATTTAATTAAAGTTTTAAAATGTATATATAGATTTAAAATGTTATAATTTCTATATGCTATCATTTAACTTAAGATTATTATTATTAAGTTAGATAAAGTGCTGGGATTGACCTGATATTTTAAATCTAATAGTTGAATATCCTAGTGCCTCACTGAGGAAAGCCAAAAGCATGAAACTGGTCTGGGGAAATGGATGTGCTGAAAAGCTTGTTAAGAGCTATTGGAATGCTCATTATATAACATTTGTAATACAATCTTATTAAATTAAATCATGTGATATATGACTAGATTTCCTTGCAATTTAATTATTGTTTTTTTTTTTTGATTATATGTTTGGATCAAATCTTGTAACTTAATTTTTATCTATTTCCCAATTTCTAACCTAGATGAAAATTTGTATACATATATATCCCAATGATAATTCCATTCTTCTAGAGTTTGCAAATAATTTTAGCAAAAAATTAGGGGACAATTGAATTTTTAATTTTATATGGAACATTGACGTTAAGTAGTACCTAGCTGCATTCTTTGCACTTTAAAACTGAATGATTTATTGAAAACTGCTTTTAATAATTCAATATTACATACATAAAACTAAATAGTAGAAATTAAAAAGTATAATTTTTTGAAATAATGCTTTTATTTATATAAGGTGCAGCAAAAGTTAAAAAATTTTTTCAACTTTTATAAATAAAAACATTTAAAATTATATTAGCTTCACTTTCTATCAATTTTTACACTATTTATCAAGAAAAAATTACAATTCAATGTTTTAAAATTAATATTCACCATTTCGCTACTATGTATATGAAAAAATATTAAAAATGTTGAAATCATCCTCCCAAACATTGTTTTTCCAGCAGTGCCCTCTGCAAATAAATATAAAGTCTGTATTTTAAACAGCATGATTGTATATTTATTCACAGAGGTCACTGTTGTAAAAACATAATATTTGGGAGTGATTTGAATATTTTTGTACTTGAATTTTCAGCTAGCGATATGCATTGGAAAATGTAAAACGTGCATAATTTCTAAATACCTATTTATGGAACAACTTAAAATATTACTACGACAATTTGCAAGTTAAATTCTTAAAAAATCACTTAAATAAACTTGCAATTAATCATCCTCTAACTTATACTGACATCAATCTATTTATTATATATTAAAAATGTAATTTTTATCAATAGATTGGTATTGATTTGAGTGTTATTTGCAAGTTTATTTAAATGATTCTTTGGGAATCTGACTTGTGAATTAAAATAGTTCATTTACAGGTGTCCTATGCAGTTAGGCATAGTTGGTAGGGTGTGTTTGAATTGGGTTCAGGAGGTCCTAGGATTAATTCTGGCACTCACAGTTCTGGTGCTTGGCCTTCTTATAAACTCCAGAGCAATAAAACCATATATCTTATTTTGCCTTACACTGTTTAGCATAGGTGGTCAAACATCTGACATGGGATCAAGAAGTCCCAGGACCAATTCTGATGCTCACAGGTGACACTCAAACTTCTTATGAACTTCTGAGACATAAATCTAGGTCTGTTTTGCCCTGCATGGTTTGGCTCTGTTAGTAGAGCCACCAACTTGGAAAGGGGAGGTCTCAGGATTGATTCTGTCTCTGACAGGTTTTGCACTCAATCTTTTTATGAACTTCCTAGCAATAAAACCCTATGTTTTTTTTGTCTTGTTCTGTTTGGTGCAGTTGGTAGAGTGTCTGATTTGGGATCGGGAGCTCTCAAGGATTGATTCTGGTGCTCGAACTTTTTATGAACTCCCAAGCAATAAAGTCATTAGCCTTATTTTTATTTACAGGTTTGTTAAGATTATTAGACTTTAATTTCTATTTATATAAAGTGGAGCTGTCCAAAAATGGCTGCAGGTCACAAGCTGCTTGTAGCGAGAGTTTATGCAGTCAGCCTAAAGGTTTTGAATTAAATACTTATTATATATTAAACTTACATTTTGACTGTTATCATTTTCATTACATTCACACAGCTTTCATAAATTCATCAAGATGAAATAAACAATCTGCAATTGAAATGTAATTTTCTGTTCTGCCTCAAATGTTTGTCTCCAAATGTAATCTCCTCATTGCTTTTATGTTTTTTAAAAGTTAAATAAAATGTGTCCATTATTTTTATAACATCTTCAAACACATTCAATATGTTATAAATTGATTTTGAAAAAAGTGTCATATTGTTTATAGAAACTGAGAATTGAAATGAAAAGAAAAAATAGTTTTTCTTTGCCATACCTACACAATCCCTACTAGATAGATTTATTACTGAAAATATATATGAGGAGGCACCCAAAAATAGCTGAATCATTCTCTGGTTTGTGCACCTATTGTGGTGTATGCTTCTGCTAACCATTTCTTGTATGAACCTTTCTGCATCAATCTTCCAGATGACATCACCATGTAAAATCATGGTACACAAAGCACATTTTTTGCAAAATGTGTTCCTTGTACTTATCTATTTTTATAATGTGAAAAGTTCTAACAATGTAAAATTCTGTTTTCATTTACAGAAAATGGCAGGGAAAACAGTTGTAATGCTTAACAGATTACAATCAAGCTGATCTCATAAAAATACAAGTTTATGAGTGGTTTAATTGAAATGTTAAATTCACCACATTCCTAAAAAGTGTGGAAAGTGAAATACAAAGTCAAAACAATACTAACCTGTTTGCTGTGATATTACTAACAGTTGAATGCATTTGGAATATTTAACTAAAATTAAACTTTTCTAAAAACATTCAACACACATGTTAAATGATGGAAATAGTCCAATATAAAAATACAGTCAAAACAATGTTGATTTGTTATTTTGATGCAAATAACATTTAGCTCTCAGATTTAGTTTTTAATAGTCAGGCATTTTATCTACAAGTTGTGAAACATTTATCTGAAATGTAGACATCCCATTTTGTGCAAAGAAAAGAGTGCAAGCTTCACCCTGACAAAATATCATCTCTCAAAGTCTTGAGTGTGAAACATTTTAAAATTAAATTCAGCATGACCAAGCTTATCAATCAACTACATTTGCTTGATCTCATTTCATAATGATTTTTTTAAATCTCTTGAATGAAAAAATATTTTAATTTTTTTTGCAGACTTAGAAGTGGTGGGAAAAAATGCCACAGGCATTCAAAGGAATCACTTTGCAAGAGTTTCTTGACTACTTTGAAAAGTGAAAAACATGTTTAGACCTGTGTATTGCATCAAACAAATAGTAATTTGAAAGTGATTAAATTTATAACACTTAAAAATAAATAATTTTTTTATTATAAAATTCCAGTTACTTTTGGTTACCCCCACATATTTTTGTGTTCTTCTTACTAGAATTTTAATTTTAATGTTGCAAATATCTTCAAACAAAAGCAAAACTACTATATTATAAAATAAAAAATAGAATTTAGTGTAAACTTAATATAAATATGCATGAGAATAGTAATATCACTACCACCACACAACTTTTCTTATGCTTATTCATGTAATCTCAAGAACTGTTATCTTAACCATACTCCAAAGCCATCTATTGATAGTTTTAGTAATTAGTGGACCACAGATAATATAGCATTATAAAATTCCCATTTCCAGATTGACTAGTGGTGTTTGCTTTCATCAGTGAAGACTTGTTTCAAACCTGAAATTAATGCACTTATACATCTAGCAGCCATTTTTTTTACTTCTTAATACTATTCAAGTGAATATTCTGAAATTTAAAAATACCCTAAAGTATTGAATTCAAATGCTCATTTGTATAATTATATAAATTTAACAGCAAATGTTTCTTTACATTTTAAAAACCAGCTAGGTTTACTAGATGGATCTGGAGTAGGGTGAAAATAACTGTTCTAGGAAGCATATGAATAAGTATATGAGAGCTCATGTGATGTTACTGTATTAACTTTTATATAAGAGGTCTACAGTTATTGTAAAACTGTCTTCTCAAATATATGCAATCACTAACTTAGCACCACATCTACATAGCTATGCATGTGAATTGGTCTGGGTATGAAACCTTAGGAATTTTTAAATTTTCAGTTTAACAAATAATATAAAAGAACTAGAGGTGGCTATTATATATATATATGTGTGTGTGTAATTTAGTTTAAGCTTTGAATCCTAGTTTTTACTGATGAAGGCAAAAGCTAGAAACTGATCATAGTGGAGGTGGGTATTTCATAGTTTTATATCATCTGGTCTCTTAATTTCTCAAGTTTACAATAGATGTCTCTAAAGTATAATGAAGATGACTGTTCTTGGAAGAATAAGAAGGAGAATGAAAATAATAATAATGATAATTTTAAACAATATTAAAGATAAATTATCTCCAAACCAATCTGTCCAAATAGTTTATAAAATTAAATGTAATGAACCAAAATGCAATGCAATTTATTATGGAGAATCTCATGCCAATTGTGCTACAAGATTAGCACATCATAAATATTTATATAAATATGCTAAAACAGACTGTAATATTAAATCTATATTCTTGGTGCATGAAATTAAATCTGGACATAATTTTGATCCTATTAATATTGATGTTGTTTGTAACGAATGTAATAATTGAAAAAGAAAACATAAAGTTGCATGGTTTATGGCAAATAATATCAATGCAATAAACAAGGACTCATGCATTGCATTATCACATAAATGTCATATTTAATTTTAATACATATATTAATTTCTATTTATATATTTTATTGTAGCTCTATGATTATGACTGATCTGATCAAAAGCAATGCTTAGATATTATTTTTATTAAAATTTTAAACTTTCCTGAATAGTTTTCCACCACCACCAATGCATGATTGAACTAATGACACTACTGATTAGGTGGATTATTTGCTTTGAGGCATTAGTGTTTTATTTTAGTATTTAAAAAATTGTAATTTTCAGTAATTTACTTACATATTTAAGCTTATTGCTGCAGCATATTTGTAAAATATTTAGTTTAAGTAAAAGAATATATGATTAAGTTAGATGTATTATATGATAAAAGTGGAAATTGGTTTTATTGGCTCACAAAAATTGCTTTTATAAACATATGCAAAATTTTTTAAATGAAATTTAACCCTCCTGTACTTTGTCAGATTTCTTTCATCTTATTAGATTTAAGCTTTCAACTTTTACTTTAATAGTAAACCATTATTGTTTATCAGAATATAATAAATCTGATCCCATTTGATAGATATTTTTGTTTAAAAGTTAAATAAATTTTTAAAAAATCACATTTGATTTTCAGATTTATTTTAAAAACTAGATTTTAATCAAAACAAAGTGCTGTCATGTCATCAAATTTCAGGTGAAGCAGATTTAATTTGCAAATTAAACAAAATTTTCTATGATGTTTGTTTGAAAATATGAATGAATTATTTTTAATAACCTAGTAAATCTATCAATTTGTGCTTTAAAAGTTTGAAATTTTTTTGTAATTCTTATGATATTTCTAAATGTTATAACATTTTGTTAAGTAACATCATTTCTAGACAGTTGTATTTCCTGCAGCCATAATCATTATGGTAATATTCCACAGAAGAATATATTATTTTATATTTAAAAACAAAATATTTCAGTAAAAATAAATATGTAATAATATATACATATTTGATTTCTAATAATTATTACACAAGTATAATACAAAAATAATCACAAACTTTCCAAAAAAATCAATATTTTCTTGAAGTAATCTAGCAAAGTTTGAGACCACAAAATACACAATGACTAGGCATCTACGTGTGGTTTAGACACTTTGAATTTCCCACTTATTCAATTATCCTGATGTCTTTTGAATTTTTTTGAAATTAAAATATTAGAAAAAAATATATACATGAATTTTAAAGCTGTAAAAAAAATGTTAGCAAAATTTCTCAGTAGAAGGTGAAAAATACTAATTTAATATTTAGATTTTTCATACATGGGTCTGTCGCTTGAGTAAATGGGTTGGTTAATAAAAGCATAATTTTATTTTTAAAATATATTTTCATTATTTTATAATGTCTTGACTAAAATTTGTTTCAATTTTAAAAATGGTTTGTGATGATGGTATATTATTAGATGTGATATGTTGGACTATAGACAACACGGGTTAGTAATTACACATGTTATCTATTTGTGTGTTATTACTAACAAGTTGTTTGTATTTGGAAAGTTTAAATAAAGTTTAAATTTTTTTTACATTCAACATTCACTCATAGATGATGGAAATAGTCCAACATATCATATCTAATTTTGATCAATAATTTTATAAGAATAGACAAGATTATGAGCCAATAAGAAAAGATCCATTATCAGCATTATATATTCCTTTAGTATTTTATTTTTCTATTTTTCAAAATTCAAATATTAAATTTTAAAATGTCTTTCATTTATAAACTTATATTTGCAATAAATAATGTAAAGATTATCAGTATATGATATAGAATAAATATTTAATTATAAATATAAAATGTTGCAAATATGCCCACAATTCTCATGAGTATCTTTAAAAAAAGTGAGATTAGAGTTAATAGTAAATGAGTAAAGTGTAACCTTAAATAGTTCTTATATTGCATCAGAAAGTTTAAAGGGTTTAAACAATAATCTGAAATATATAATAGCAAACAGAAATACGAACTCGAAAAAATAAAAAGACCATAATCGGTTGATAACAAGATTACTAAAAAGTTATCGAGAAAAAGAAATATTGCCCAGAGCATATTTAAAAAAATACAGATATGATACAGAAAGTTTATTATTATTTTTTGAGAAAATGCAAATGAGTGAATACACATATCGTTAATATATATGTAAATGTAATCTATCAATTTGTTATTAACAACATTAGTCATTAGGTTGGAAGCATTTGGTCAGACAGATCCAGAAAAACAATTATTGTATTTCATTTTAAATGGTGTTTGTACAGCCACCTAGTGAGACATTTTGCTATTTTTTTTTAATTTGTAAATTTATATTCTTTTAGTATATTGATATTTAAATATAAAAAAATCAAGAGACCAGTAAAATTTAACAGTGGCAGAATAAAGAGTTTTAGTACTCTCTTCAAATGACTTCTTTTGTTATAATACCTATGGCTATATATGAGGTTATTTTGAAAACATTTTTGAAATAACTAAAAATATTATTTTGCAATGTTTTTTTTAAGATTCATGATTATTTTAAAATGTACATTATTACACTGTTATTTTATATACATATATTTTATTTTTAAAAATAGAAGGTAATAATTTCCACATGATGTTAACAGAGAAAATCATAACATTCTGATCAGCCCAAGTTAGGAAAATAATTGCTAATATATCTAGGCCATCATTGTCTTAATTGATAAATTTATCAGATAAATATTTTTTCATTTGCATTTTGAAAACAAATTGAAATTAAAAAAAAAAAAATCCTGTAAGAGTAACTCAGCCTGCTATCTGTTGAAGGTGGATGCATCATTTTGTCAGTTTACTTTAACCATTGGCCTTGGGCGGTTGTTGTAGGTTAAGTGATTTTTAATTAAGTTGATTTAAATGAATTACTGCACACATTCAAGATTTCCATATATATATATTTAAAATAGGCAAACCGAATTAACAAAAAATATCAATTTTAAAATTAAATATGTAATAAAAGATAATAGAATAAAAGTGGATGGTATTATCTTCTAAGCCATTTCTTCAATCCTATTATATCAAATAAAAATTTCTAAGACTATCAAATGTATCATTATTATTATTTTAATGAATATGAATAAGATTTGAGATATGCCAATTTAATAAATTCATAACAAAGTATATATTTATGATTATGTTCATAATATTATTTTATAAGAAACTGTGCTAGGAAAGCATTAATATCTAATTTTATTATATTATTATCTGTACTAGTTCACATGTTCTGATTTTCAATTAGCATAATTAAAATTGCAATTTCAGCTAACATCGCGTCCTGGCCGGTGCCATGACATATGAAAAAAAAAAAAATTACAATTTCAGATAGTTTTTTTCTATTATTTAAAATTTTTAAGCTTCTGAATAATAATAATAATAATAATAATAATAATAATAATAATAATAATAATAATAATAATAATAATAATAATAATAATAATAATAATAATAATAATAATAATAATAATAATAATAATAATAATAATAATAATAATAATAATAATAATAATAATAATAATAATAATAATAATAATAATAATAATAATAATAATAATAATAATAATAATAATAATAATAATATGATAAACTTCAAAATGAGAAGCATGTACTATGGATCTGACATTGCCCATTAAACATCACATGATCACCATTTTTGTACTTACACAAGCTAGTTTACACAGAGGCTAAACTTTCCATATAAATAGCACCACTCAGTGCAAGCCAGAGTAATCAATGGATACATGAAGGTTTGTGCATAAAATCATTATCTAGTGCCTATTCATCCAATATCTCCAGACCAGTTTCTAGCTCTTCACTGATAAAAGTCATAAGCTAGAAACAGGTCTATGGATATTGGATGAGTAGGCACTAGATAAGAATTTTATGTACAAACCTTTTGCATCCATTGATTTGCACTGAGTGGTACTACTGTATGAAGAGTTTAACCTCTGTGATCTGACATCTCTTACATAGTGCAACAATCAATTATACATATACATATAATCACATGATAACACTCCTAATTGAGTCCCATCATAAAACATACAATAACAAAATTTAATATAAACTTGCACATTCATATATTTATCTTTATTAATAAATATTTTATATATATTTTACATTTTCAAATATATATTTAAAATATTTTACACACAATAAAGGATATGCACATGTATATTAAATAATAGACAATTTAATACCTTTATTTTTAGTCTGTAGAAGACTTTTAGCCAGTTGAAACTATTGCCAATTAAACACATGTTCTAAATGTATAATATTGAACATGTATGTTTAAAATATTTATAAATAATGATGAAAATATGGATGTGCATATGTATATTAAATGATTTTAAGCCAATAAACATCACATGATCACCATTTCTTATGCTTGCTTATAACTGTTATTAAAACAGGCAAAACTCTCTATACATATTGCTACTTAGTACAAGCCAGAGTAATCAATGGATGCCAGAAGGCTTGTGCATAAAATCCCCATCTATTACCTATTCATTCAATATCTCCAGACTAGTTTTTGGCTTGTGGCCTTCATCAGTGAGGAGCCTTGGATTTGAGAGCACTGCACCTAGATCTTAGGATTTAATGCAACTCTCCAGCAGCCACCTTTTATCTCTTCTTAACTACAAAAGTATGAGTCTTAAATTGAAAACACTATAATATTTTCAATCCAAGTTTATTAGCTTATATAGTCATATAGGTCTTAACTCAGTTCAGTACCTATACATTTTGGTGACTGGTTCTTTAATAACCAAAGCCACCACTAGCCTATTAGGCAGGATTGGGTTTAAGCCAATAAACATCGCATAATCACCATTTATTATGCTTGCTTATAACTATTATTAAAACAGGCAAAACTCTCTATACATATTGCCACTTAATGCAAGCCAGAGTAATCAATAGATGCCAGAAGGTGTGCATACATATAGTTTTGCCTCTTTTAATAACAGTTATAATCAAGCATAAGAAATGGTGATCATTGATGTTTATTGGCTTAAAACCAGTCCTGCCTAATAGGATAGTGGTGGCTATGGTTATTAAAAAATCAAAGTCACCAAAATGTATAGGTACTGAACTGAGTTTAGACCTATATGACTATATAAGCTAATGAGCTTGGATTGAAAATATTATGGGGTTTTCAATTTAAGACACATAGTTTTGTAGTTAAATAGAGATAAAAGGTGGCTGCTGGAGGGTTGCATTAGATCCTAAGATCTAGGTGCAGTGATCTCAGATCCAAGGCTCCACACTGCCAAAGGCCACAAGCCAGAAACTAGTCTGGGGATATTGGATGAAATAGACACTAGTATGGGGATTTTATGCACAAGCCTTCTGGCATCTATTGATTACTCTGTCTTGCACTAAGTGGCAATATGTATAGAGAGTTTTGCCTGTTTTATATTAAATGAGTTTGTGGTAAGTTTATGTAATAGTAAATTGTAATACTGATATTTGTTTTTTAAGTCTGAAAACAACTGCTAGTTTGATGAAACTGTCATAATTTAAATAAACCATTATGAAAAGTATTTTTTTGTTTTCTAATATTTTGAAATCTTTTCGATTCTAAATCATCATCCATGTCAATGTTTTTTAAATTATGGATTACAACAAACCAATTCATTAGTCAGCAGTAAAATCAATTTTAACATATTGTTATCCGTTTTTTTAAATAATAGAATACAAATTTGCATATACTTGCTCATTTGCATAATGAAATGGTTTCTTTCTTGTTTATAATCTAAAGCTGAATGCACTTCTGGTGAAGTTCATCACGATCATAGCTATAATTATGATGAACTTCACTGAATGTGCACTCAGCTTTAGTACGCTATGCAAATGAACAAAAATATGCAAATTTAAATCACAAATACAAATAAAGAGAAAAGTCAATATTAATAATAGAATAAAAACAAAAAATAGAAGCTACCAGAATAAATTTAAAGGACTTCATGGTTCATAATTATGAGAATGTTTGTACTGAGATGAAATTTACTATGATTTGTGGATTGTTTGTTTTGTATTTTAACTTGTATTTAAGAACTAAAACATGCTTGCATCCATAGCAAGAGGATGTCTCCTACTTCAGCAGTCAAAGTGATGTTATATTAAAATTTGTGATTTTTATTTTAACAGTCAGAGCCACAACACTCATCTGATCAACCCAGATTAACATAGGTTTGTTACCATCTATCTAAGAATATTTAGAGACCAATTTACTGTCCACCTTTGGATAACTACATAGGCTGACCATGGACAAGATATCTGAAACAAAAATCCTAAGCCTGTTTGTAATTGGTAAAAAAAAAATCATGGTTTGTCTGGGCCAGACTCAAACTCCAGGTCATAGATGCATCAGAAAGATTCACTGACCACTACTTTAAAATAATTTCCATCAATGTTAGTTAAATGTTATTACATTATCACAGTGTCTTATTGCCTAGCAACATTAGCATATGTAAAATAAGACAGCTATGTGTGGATATTTCCTATTGCAGATAATGGTAGAAAAGGTTGTAAGATATTGATCATTTAGACTAGTAATATTTATTAACATATTCATTAAAGTAAAAATCTAGAAAGCAATAAGAGCATAACCTTTTCCCAACCAGTATTGAGATCTATCACAAAAATAATTTTCATTTTTTATGATCATGCACTAACACTCACCCGACCAATACAGATTAGCCTAAAATATTTATCCCTTAGATAATATTACCTAGGTACTTATTTACTGAACAATATTAGATAGCTTGCTGGGTTCACTATGACCTGACTACCTGAAACAAAATCCAAAATCTTGATTTCTGAATCTTATCTCGCCAAATTCAGGCACTGATTTGGAAGGTGGAAGCCTTTATCACAATGTTACATTCCATGTATATGCAGATTTTAGCAATGGCTAACTTGCATTTTTAACTGTTTTTGAGACAACTTCCAGGTAATGGTATTAAAATTATTTCTATTTTGGTTATTTTATGAAAATAAAAAATTATTAGAAAAATGTGCAGTGCTTTATGGTAAAAGAAAGAGTCTTAGCCATAGATACCCTAATGCTTTCATTTAACTTTCTTTAAAGATTTAATTAATTAGATAAGTAAATATATTAAAATTGTCCAAAATTTATTCTTAAACAAAATCATATATTGTAATGCATTCATAATAGTAGGATATCAATTTAGAGGATAATTCTCACTCAATGCTATATCTCAGCACCATTCCTCAAATCCTGAAATTCTTTCTCATTCAGTGTTACACATTACCAATAATCTCATTATCACTGGTTCTTTGAAACAAAATAGTTGGAGTTTTTAATTAATATTACTCCCAATGATTCTATTATTTAGATGAAGTCCTCTTATTTTGATGTCATATATTTCTTATATTATTGTGATGAGAAAATGATTAATCATTTTCTATTTCCCTGTACTGACTTACAAAATTTAGTGTAATAGACACCATAATCTGTGTTTCTAGGGTGTCATTTTGTTTTTAATCCCACATTTCCTTATTCCATTTATTTTTCTTCAATGAAAGCAATAAACTAAATTAATGTGATGTGATATGGCCACTCCTTTATCGAAGTCAGGGATTTATTAGCCAATATGTCCAAGAAAAACATGTTGCCATCATACCTTCCCTTTTCATTCCCTATTTTGCCATATTTCTTCTCTATCTTACTCTATCCCATTTCCACATCACCATCTTTGTCCACTCCATGGTCTTTATATCTAGATCCATCTTATATTTTCCTAACCCCAGCCTAAAAACCAATAACCGGCTTTCTGTATAATCACTTAGTCTATATTTATTCTCCCATCACTTTATTATTTGTATCCTTTCTGCTTGGAAAATTAGGAATAAAGCATTAACCCCCTCTATTCCACATTTATGCTACTACACGAATCTTTTATACCTGTCTGCAAGTTGATAAATAAATATGAAGTTATCATTAGAAATATAAATGCATTTTCTCTTTTTATACAATAGGAATTACAAAAGTATAGAGAGAATACATATAAAATTCCTAACCCTTCACAATCTCTCTTTTTTTTTTTAAAATGTTTTTATATATATATAGTTATACTCTATTTTGTTTTATTTGCGTATATTAAACGCGTTTTTAATTAATAGTATACTTAACAATGATATGATATTTAATATAAAAATCTAATTACATTTATTTAGTTATTCATACCGTAAAAAATAATTTTGATTTAGGTAATTTATTATTTTTATTTTATCAATAAACTTTAAAAACAAAAACGAATGCTTCCCTAACGAGCCTGAAAAATCAAACTGATGAGAGATCACAAGAAATATCATCCATACGTTATCATGAATCGACAACAGATTTAATTGCACCTAATTATAATAATACTGCATATTTATATATCTATCGGCCACCTATCAATTTATTTAGTCCGTCCGTCCATCCATCCATCCATCCATCCATCCATCCATCCATCCATCCATCCATCCATCCATCCATCCATCCATCCATCCATCCATCCATCCATCCATCCATCCATCCATCCATCCATCCATCCATCCATCTATCTATCTATCTATCTATCTATCTATCTATCTATCTATCTATCTATCTATCTATCTATCTATCTATCTATCTATCTACACACAAAGATATGGAGTTCAAATGTAATCTATTATAGGGCAACCTGATGAATGCAATCATTTCTAAATGGATTTTTTTTTTTTTCCTTTAAAAATTTGTTATATTTTATAATTGTAAAATGCAATAAATGTAGATGATTTATTTAAAGTGTTAAACTTGAGCATGAGATTGTTTCTTTGAGGAATAAGTGTGTGCGGGCATCCATTCGATTTAACTTTTTAAAAAAAAAAAAAAAATAGAAATATTTATCTTCATTATTTTTCACTACGATATTGAAAAATGTATTTTTTTTTTTAAGTTAAAAATTGATATATTTTTATGAAAGAAGTATCTTTAAAATTAATGTAATAATATATTGTTATCATTTTTTTTATTTAAAAAAAAAAAAAAAAGACTGCTTTATCAACCAGCTGCTGAATTGTAGATGATTATCGAGGTTCAGCAGCTGTCTTGCGTCACCCTCTCCGCTCTTCATTGGATAATATTTTCTTGCTCCTCCAAGATGTCAAAATCAGGTATTCATTAAGAGAAGATGGGTTGAATCTATACGTCTTTGAGCTACACCTTGATAGCTGCTATCAGCAAATGATGCTTTTAATCTTATCTGTAATAGCAAGGTTTTAAAAGGATCAAGTATGTGAAAGGTGTTGAATAGTTACCTGTAGCAGGTGTTAGAAGATATTGTTTACAAAAGGTCTTCTGAATTTTATTATTACTTTTTAAGTGACAGTTTTGTCTTTTTTCTTCCCCCAATTAGAAAGTTTTTTAAATGATACTGCCATTAACACAGACAAAGAAAGTCCTACGCTTAATGGAGACTGAAGAATAATGGGATATAAGGTTTTGGTTTCAAAGAATTAAAATGTGATTATATATTATGAAATATAAACTTGACAAAAAAGAAAATCTGTTTGTTACTTTCAGAAGTTGAAATCTATCAAACGCACACATACATATGCAGCGTATTAGGTTACAAATATATACCGATCAAGTTTTTAATTGATAAAGAAGTTGATCTTCTTATAAAAGAAAATGTGTAACCAACAGTTTCTCCAGTAGAAAAAGAAATCAATTTTCCTCCTGATTTGTCAACTAAAAATTTTTATTTACACATCCAAAAGAAACTTTTTAATGATAAATCTGACTGCCCGTATTTGTTAATTGATTACATTTCAAACAGAAGAAATGTGATATATATAAAAAGATAACATTTGTACAGTTTAAGAAAATTAATGTAATTGACTAAGATATTTACTAGCGCAGAAAATTGAAAGTGAATTGGAAATAAAAAGGATTTCAAAATAATGTATTAAAAACATTTTTTTATATTCCTATTTAATATATTTAAACTAAAATAATCAATATATCATCATCAATAACAATAAAAATAAAAAATTCTTATAATTTCATTTACAAAGTAGCTCATGGCAAAATAACAATGCGTTAACTCATTTCTATGACCTGAGTATTCAAACCTGGACTAAATCAGAAAACATTTTGTAAAAGGTGACGAATTCTGAATTAAATTTTGAATTTTTTTTTCAGGTAACAACCCAACAAGCCATGTTACTGTTGATCAGTAAATGGGTAATGAAGAATCTCAATTATATTCTGAATTTATTTTTTCCACGTATCAATCCAACTAACCATCTCACTGTTGATTAGTAAATGGATAATTAGCTATTTTTATCTGACAATATTCAATCCTAACTAATTCAATATCATGATTTGACAATATTATTTTTCTCAAAACAAATCAGCCGAGCTAACAAAAAATAGGTATCAGGTGCAAAGCGTTGACTTCATATTTAGACCCAAAAAGATTTACACGTTGGTTCCATGGAAATAATGTAAAAGAAAAAATATCGACTTGTTAATACAGGTACAGAGATTCAGGTATTTGATAGCTCTACTCAACTAATGAGTAAAAAATTCATTACGAAATGCATGTCTAATAGAGAGGTCATCTGACTTGTTATGCAAATGGATGATTATAATATGGTTGACTTGAGATGAGACGTGCATTGATAAAAAAATTTAAAAACTTGAAAAATATGTGCATAAGTTTATTTTGAAATACAAGTATAATGTATATATACTTAACCTATTAGAACCCAGACTTTCAAGCTACCTACATTCATCCACTCTATATAATATAATCGATACACATAATCACATACATATGAAAAAGCTAAATGATCTTCAATATACATATTGCTTACCTAACCAGCACATATCAGTTGGTCCAGATTATCATCTCTCACACATATATAGAATCAGTGCTCAGTTTAATGGATAGGCTTCAATCCTTTCCACTCTCCAATTCTTCAGTAACCCAGACCAACTGATGAGTGCTGGTTCAGCATGAAATATGTATATTGGAGATCATTTATCTTTTTCATAGGCATGTGGTCATGTGTATCAGTTATATTGGATAGAATGGATGACTGTAGGGAGCTTGAAAGTCTGGGTTGAAATCCCCTTCAATTGCATCTAGGTTAAGCATATACATTATACTTGTATTCCAATATTACATATTCAGCTTGTATTCTGCTTATCCCTCTTCAGTGTATTTAAATGGACATATTAGGGTCCTCCATATGAGAGGGCAGATTGACTTAAGGTCATCATGGGCATGACTATAATATTGGCATCATCAAAGGCTTTGATCATTCCATCATCAGATTTTCAGTAATATGGATGGCTAAAGAGTTGGAGAGTGGAGAAGATTGAAGCCTGTCTATATTTTTTTTTTTTTTTTTTTTTTTATAACAATTTTTATATATATATAGGAATTTTATAAGAGGGGGTGGTGGGAAATCATTGGTGTTATTTATCTTTTCTACATGTGTGTGGTCATGTCTATCAGTTATATTGGATAAAGTGGATGACTGTAGGAAGCTTGAAAGTCCAGCTTCAAATACCCTTTAATTACATATAAGTTTATTTTATGTATTTGATATGTATGTATAAGTTTATAATGTAGATATTAGTAAATTATTCGATGGAAAGATATAATTTTTTGTTAATTTAACCATTCATAAGATTTTTTTGTTAGCTGCATAGTGATCTAACTATTATTATATAAAATAACATGCAAGAAAAAAATATAAAAAACACTAACTGTTTATTAATTTTGTGAATAGTATCTCCTTTTAGTGTTCCTTGTGGAAGAATTAGCAATAATCTATTTAAACTATTTTACCTACTTATACAAATACCGCACCCACACAAATATACACATATATGAATTACCTCAGAAGCACTGAAAACCTCTAGTGAGCTATATATAAACTAACTATCAGTAAACATATATGTAAAATGAATCTGCCTATCCTTTATCTTTGAACATATATAAGCATAAACATTTACTGACATACTCACATACAGAATGTGATTTATAAATACCAATGTAATTTCAAGATCAAAGGCTGAACTTATATTTAACAACCTCTCAATGTTAGATTAATCTTCAGTTAATAGCTCACAATATAGTTCACTGGAGATCTTCAGTGCTTCTGGGTTATTTCATCTTTTTCGGACAATTAAAAAGTTATATTAATATATATGTACAACTTTTAAAACCAATGATATTTATTTAAATCATATGCAAGTAGGGACTAGAAAAAACTAAACTAGTGTCTAGCAGACTTCATTTGCTAGAATTATTAGCCTTGCAACTGTCTTCTAAATAATGCAATTCACAATTTTGTATTTACTGTATGCAAATCATATACATTTAACTTTTCCACATTTCAATGCTTTATGGATTATCTCCTGGTGGTTGTTTAGGTTACAGTTGAACATTTTGTTTTACTATTAAAACCATTATTCTATATTATGAATTACTAAGGTTTATTAGAAATAAAAGTTAACAAACAAAAAACATCCTTAAAAATCATATTTGGACATTGCAAATATAAGAAGAAAAATTAATAAAGTGAAATCGATAATGAAAACAATAACTTTTTTTCTTATTGGATGATTAGTGTAATGCCAGTAAAATCAATTAATTAATGAAATCTTGGTTGATTAAACATCATTTCTAAAACCCAAATAAATATAAAGCATCAAAATTCTGTTGGAAAGATTTAAATTGCTTTTATAATTATTAAAATATCCAAAAGTTCTATACTATGATATTTGGCAGAGCATTGCCGATTATAGTTTCATTACTATTATTACTACAAATTTATTAACTTTGTATTTATAAAAATAAAACATATTGGAATAATATGTAAATATAATCATCAATATATATATATATATTTAATAATTACTATATAAATATTTTACAAAAATAATCATTAATATTTAAATAAACTATGGAAAATATACAAGTTATTTTGTCATTGCTAACAACAATCAAAGAGGAGATTAGAAATAGTCTTGCAACTGCTCTCTCAAAGAATCTACCAATCAGTGACATGATACTTTATTTATTGTACTTCCTATGTATAATACTGGCATCTTCAGATTTTTTTGAACAAGTAAATCAGTATTTACTTTAGGTCTAGTCTTTACTATCAAATAAATGCATAAATGGCAAACTAGTGTTATGAATAGTCATGAGAGTTAAAAAAAACTAAAAATGACAACAGTTCTATTAAATAGTCTATGATATTACACGGGTGAGATTCATTAATTTGTGCTTATAAATAAATGTTAAAAACATTACCAATACAGTAAATTTGTCAATAGATACATACATACTTTTTCATCACGTTGCCTTTTCATTTCTTCTGATTCAAGATGTACTCTTGAGTTTTGTTCATTTTGCATCTCAATAGAGTAATTGTTCAAAGCAGTCAGTTTGTTTCTCAAAGTTGTCAATATCAAGACTTCATTTCATTTATAGCAATGCAGCTTCCTGTTATTTGCATTTCTTTTCCTGTATGAGTTCTTGGCATCAACAGCTACTTATAAAAAGTATGAACAGTCCATCCCCACTCCCAAAAGATAAAAAAACAAAAAATAATAAGCCTAACCCTAGAAATGGGTTTTGCAATAACCTGCTTGTCATTCTTTTAAAATATGGTAAAACTACAGTAAATACACCATTTATCACCCAATCACTGGAGTTAAGCAGTTTTAGACCCAATTAGTATTTGTATGAATGTCTTCCTGGAAACTTTGGGAACTGTAGGTTGGCCATTTTTTATGTGCAATTTAGCTATGATAGTCAACTTGTTCAGACCTCATATTAATCTATTTCTCATCTTTCAAACTTCAGAACACGCATTAGAAAGATAAAATTTGGACATTTAAATATAACCTTGTACAACGAACATTGAAGACTTGATGTCCCATTGGAGGAAGTATCTATAATTCTGCTATTGCACTGCTACTTGCAAATGCTTTCCATTTCTTTGAATTAATCACACTTTTTTGTGATCAAGTGGTAAGCTGTGATACTTCTTGATATTAACCTGTTAAGAAGCCATCATGAGACATAAGCCTGTTGCATTCTTGATAAAATTACTGTTCTTTCACACTTAGTTAATCCCATAGAGATTATAGTTGATCTGAGAGATACAAATTCTTTTCTTAAATGTTACATGACCACCCTTTCCTATTAATGCACAAGCTGTTAGAGCAGTAGCAAACTCTCCATAGCATAGTGTCACCCATTGCAAGCCTTAGTAATCCAAGGCCATGGAGATATTGATTGAGTTGGCATTAGGTAGGGATTTTATGCATAGACCTTCTTGCATACATTGATTACTAAAGCTTGCATAAAGTGGCACTATTAAATGGAAAGTTTGCTGCTGGTTCTTAAATATTGTTACATAATCAGATGCATTATTCATGACTAATATTAAGCTTTTATGTTTAAGACATCAATTTGTTTATACACATTTTTTAATGGTGTGTGTTGTTGCTATACATCCAAAAATATTTTTTGCAAGTATTGAAAAAAGTATTCATGCCTTGGGCATAACAATACTGTTAACAGTCATTGTTTTAAACATTTTGTAAAGACAACTATTGAAGATTTAAAACAGGCAAAACATTCTATATGTATTGCCATTCAGTACAAGCCAGAAACTAGTCTGGGGATATTGGACGAGTAGACACTAGATGGGAATTTTATGCACAAGCCTTCTGGCATCCATTGATTACTCTGGCTTGCACTGAGTGGCAATACGTATAGAAAGTTTTGCCCGTTTTAATAACAGTTAAGAGCAATCATAAGAAATAGTGATTATGTGATGTTTATTGAAGATTCTGATTAATTAATACTAAAAACATCTTGGTTGCATTTTTTAGTAATATCCATTTTCCCAATTATTTGAAAAAACAATAACAACATTTTTTTATATTTCTTTGTTTAATAATTTCTGGATTGTAACTGAAATTAATTAAATATATAACATTTTTTATAAATATAATAAATCCAAATTTATGTTTTATTTCTAATTTTTTCACATTTCAGCACATACTAATAACGAATGTATCTTTCAGAACCAATGGTGCAATTTTTTTGACTGTGATCAGCATAGGGTTAACATTAAATGCTGAGAAAGTAATCCAATATAAACATTAATATATGAATATGAAAAAATGTAAAAAGATGAAAAGTTCCAAAAGAATTAAAAACCTTAATGAAGACAGAGATTATTTTTTACAAGAATGGACTTTTTATATTTAAAACAAGCAATTCTTGAATGATAAATGTACTACTTTTATTTATATGCTCATATTAATATCAAAATTAACATTATTATTTCTATGGAGAGAGGACTACTTTTTTTTAAAAGTGTTACAAGCTTTTTTTTTAGAGTTTAAATAATTCATAAACCAGTAACTATTAAAGTAGTATTATATGCGATTTTAGCTTTTCTTATATCAATTTGATTCTGGATATCACTGTAAATTAATCTTCACTACCAACTAGCTTGTGTTCATTTAGTACTCTTTACAGTGGTGACCCATCTATAGGAGCTGCAGCCCCCACCCAACAATTTAATGTTTTTATTTAATTATTATCATTCTTACATTTCTATATTAATTAAATTTCTGTGTCTTACACAAATATAGAAATAGAATACACTGTCTAAGTAAAGAGGCAAAAAATATCCACAATTTACTTGCCATGATTTTGTCTTACTTAGATACACACTCTTCTTGTTTGCATTTTCTGTTGGATGGGAAAAAGTTACTGCAGCCCAAGGATACAATGAAACATTCATAGTAAAACAAGTATTACTAATTTTCTTGTAGATGTCTATTTACTTTGAAGATACGGGTCATTTTTGCTTACATTATTGATCGCTGCTTCACCACTACCAATTTTCACAGGCCGCCACAGATTTTTCACATCTAGATTCTAAAACCTTCAGACATAGCTATTTTGTTTTTATATTTAAAAGATCATTTACTCAAACACATTATGTCTCCAGTTCCCACCTCCATTTTTTTTTTTAGTTATTATTCTCATAAGTATGAATGACATGATCTTTTCATTTGTGATATTCTCAAATTACCTTCTTTATTTTAACTTCTAATTTTAATCTAGTGCAACATTTTTTTTATATATAAACAAGGAAATTTTATATTTTGGTAAAATAATAATACAATGTGGTTTGATAATAGTATTACTGCCAACATAATTTGATGTAACATGTGGTTTATCAACGCAGCTCTGGAGTTAGTAATAACTTCTTGTATAAAACAGGCAAAAACTCACTATACGTATTGCCACACACAGCAAGCTAGAGTAATCAGTGGATGGCAGAAGGTTTGTGCATAAAATCCCCATCTAGTGCCTACTCATCCAACATCCCCAGACTAGTTTTTGGCTTGTGGCCTTTGTCAGTGAGGAGCCTTGGATTTGATGGACAAGCCTTCTGGCATCCATTGATTACTCTAGCTTGCTGTGTGTGGCAATACGTATAGCGAGTTTTGCCTGTTTTAAAACAGTTATAAGCAAGCATAAAAAGTGGTGGTCATGGGATGTTTAACTTCTTGTATAATTTTTATGTTTTTTCATTTGTTAATGGTTTATCTTATAGTTGTAAGAGTCTGCTTTTTTTTTTGTTTGTTTTAATTTGCTTAGTTCTTTTATTTGCATTGCTATTTTTTTTTTTTAATTTTTATTAACAATACATACAATGAATAGCAATGATGTAGAAAAATGTTAGTAACAATAAAATAAAGGGAAAAACAATCAGGCATGGTTCATTGCCAAACATAAGAATCTAATTAACAAGAAAGAAAACAGTATCCAGTTATCAAGCAAATGGAATATAAAAATTTTGTAATTTGAATAAATGCTTACATAATCATCTCATTGTTTAAGTAGAACAACAGACCTAATTAATCTATGATAAATTCCAAAGAACAACAGACCTAATTAATCTATGATAAATTCCAATTCTGATGTACCTCACCAAAAGTGCAATTGGGTGTAGTTCATTACCAACCATAAGAAGGTAATTAACAAGAAAAAAAAACAGTGTCCAGTTAGCAAGCAAATGAAATATGTAAATTTTGTAATTTGAATAAAATATCTACATAATCATTTCATTGTTTAAATAGAATATCAGACCTAATTAATCTATGACAGATACAATTCTGGTGGACCTCACCAAAAGTTCAATCAGATGTAGTTCATTGCCAACCATAAGAAGGTAATTTAACAAGAAAAAAAACAATGTCCAGTTATTGAGCAAATGGAATATGTAAATTTTGTAATTTGAATAAAATGCTTTTATAATCATCTCACTGTTTAAATAGAACATTAGCCCTAATTAATCTATGACAGATATGATTCTGGTGGACCTCATAAAAACTGCAATCATCATCTTATGTTCATAATTTTATGAAGAGACACAATACTATTTATAATGCCATCAACTGTCAACTGTGATTTAATAGTATTTTATAATGGTAATAATAGTAATGCAATTAGATATTTGAAATGTTATATAAAGGTATATGCATACTTAATGTTCTGAAATTTTGAGAAAATAATGTTGTGATAGAATACTATTTATAACACTGTGAGGAATCAAATATAACGTGACTGCATCTAATAATAATACTAATAAGATTAGATGATCGAATGGTTGTTGTGAATCGATGTATAAACAGGTATACATGCGCGTACTTTGTGTTTCTATAAGTTTAAGACAAAGTTGTAATTAAATATAACTAATTAAAAAAGAACATAAATTCTGGCTACTAAAGTTTTAGTTCGTTTGTATAAACATACACACACGCGCGCGCAACGTTTATATATATATGCGCACACACGCAACATTTTTTGTTTATTTTCTCAGTTCTACAACCGCTTCAGAAGATCAGCTAATTCGCCATCTGTCTACTACTGATAAACATTATCTACTGTTAGTTTTAGCAAAAATATTTCGAACTGATTAGATGTTAATTAAGATTATAAAAATCCTGATTTGAAACAGAAATCTTTAAAGAGTTATCAGTTTTTATTTTAAAAGATATTATTTAATTATTAACAACTCTATATAAATTAGATGTAAAATTCATTTTTGTCGTTTGAATCAGATAGTTTCTCACGTGGTTATACTAAGATTATCAATTAAGTAAGTGTTTGAGAAAGTTATCTTGTATTGCACATTTACCAATACCATTAAAAAAAAAAGTGTTATAGATTGGGTTTTGCTGTAACAATGTAACAATATTATAAAAATAATAATACTGTGAGGGGTTTATGAAAAGTGTGCTAATATTTCTTTCTGATAGCAATGAATCATCATTAAAAGTACCCTGCATGATTTAGTGTAGTGTTAATGAGTCAGATTCTAAAGCTTAAAGTTCTTGGATCAGATCCAGTTCTGGATCAATTCCAGTTCTGGTTCAATTCTAGTTCTAGATCAATTCCAGTTCTGGTTCAATTCCAATTCTGATACTTTTGACAGATTCTAAAGCTTAAAATTCTTGGATCAATTCCAGTTCTGGGTCAATTCCAGTTCTAGATCAATTCCTGTTCTGGTTCAATTCCAATTCTGATACTTTCAGCAGATTCTAAAGCTTAAAGTTCTGGGATCAATTCCAGATCAATTCCACTTCTGGATCAATTCCAATTCTAGATCAATTCCTGTTCTGGTTTAGTTTCAATTCTGATACTTTCAGCAGATTCTAAAGCTTAAAGTTTTTGGATCAATTCCAGTTCCAGATCAATTACAGCTCTGGATTAATTCCAGTTTTGATTCAATTCCAATTTTGATACTTTAAGCAGTTTCTAAAGCTTAAAGTTTTTGGATCAATTCCAATTCCAGTTCTAGATCAATTCCAATTCTGATACTTTTGGTGCATGAATTCCTTATGAACTCCTGTGCAATAAAGCCTTTAGAGTATTCGATTTATTATTGAAAATGCCCTGTAAGATTCAGTCCTGCAGTACAGTAATGGACTCTGACACTAAACGCTCTTGATTAAAACTTACTCTGACATTTCTTGACATTAAATGATCCAAATGATTATCAATTGAACTCAAGTACTAGATGTTCTTGATTGAGGTTCAACCTGTCATTTCTATACTTGACATCACATCATCTCAATCATGATCTATTTGAACAGAATTATTACCAGTAGAAATAAACTGCTGAATTTGCATAACTACACCATGGTTTTAAAATACTTTTCACGTTCTTATATCGATTGGTGAAATAGAGGGATAGTAGATTCTGGAACTTAAAATCCACAGACCTTCCCCAGTTCTGTTCTTTATAATGCTTGAAATTTCTATGAACTTCATAAAACCATTTGATTATTATCATCATCATCATCATGCTTGAAAGTCTTACAAACTTCATGAAGCCATTTGATTAGTATTATTATCTTCATCACTGTTATGATTATCATTAACATCATCATCATTTTTATGAACTTCATAAAGCCATTGGATTATTATTATTTTATATTATCACTCTGACCATTAAAATCTATCTGGGATAGAGACAATTTCTAGTTTAATAAATGATTAATGATACTCAGTACTGTATTTGTATAAAGTGGATGATGTAAGTTTGCCACTTGTAAATCAAAATTTAACAATTTAAAATCTTATCCTTTGTTTCATTTGTGTAATAAATTATAATCAAAATTTTACTACTAATAATATTTTTGTGTTAGATTTTAAAAAACAATTACAAGGAAATACACCATATAGACAGATATATACAATTTGACTTATATACTCGCTTATTTAAAATATTGTATATTAATTATGGTGAAATTCTGTAATTGGCTTAATGCTGTAGTTTTGTATAGTAAATAAATTGAAATTGAATCATCATCATTATTATCATTACACATGACAGTGCCACTATTGATTCATAACTGATTGTCACATATAACTATAATATGCTTTATGTAGTTCAAAAGTATTTTTTTGCTTTTATAAACCCAATAGCATGCAATATAGACCCAGAAAGAGACCACATGTGAGATAGATGGATGAAATAAGAAAGGGTGCAGGGGTGGTGTGGAGAAGAGAAGCTAAAGATTGAAGATGGATTGAACTTGGAGAGACGTTCATCCTGCAGTGGATTGGTAATGGTTATGATGATGATGATGATAGTGCACAATAATCATGGGACTTCTTATAGTACATTTATTGCCAATTTATCACCTGTTCCCAGAAGAGCATTTTAATTTAGGTAAAAGGGTTCATCGGAAATAAAATTACCCATAGCTCAGTATCTATCAGTATATATAGCATCTCTTTACCAATAGGAAGAATTGCATCCTACTAAAATTATGTTTTTTTAATATGTTAACATTCATCTGATTGATTCAGATTGTTTGATAATTTTTTTACTTTTCAGGTAAAAATAGCTAAATATTGGCATTATGTCATCTACCTAAAAACAGTGCTTAGAATGCATTGGAAACTTCAGCTTTTTCAGAAAAAACTCTCAAACTTGACCTTGATCTAAACCCCAATGTGTTAACACAGCAGAAGAATGTATTAACTATTACATTACAAGACATTTATAAAATAAACAAAATGTTAAAAAAATCTTGACTCATTTTTACAATAAGAAATACAATCTCTGCACCTTAATTTAAACCCTTTATAGTAATTTTTTATTATTATATATTCACACAATCTGATGTTTTGACTGTCCTGTAGTCTTCCTCAGTTAGTAGTAGCTATGAGAAAGACTATAGGATAGTTAAAACATCAAATTGTGTCTATATATGTATATGTTATTTTTTGCTATAAAGTGTTCAAAGTGAGCAGATTGTAAGCTATAAATATGGGAGCATGAAGTTCCCAAAAGCACTAAGTATAAACTTTTAATATAGCTTCATGGATGTGCATTTCAAGGGCAATATATAGATTACGAATGATAAGTGAAGTAAAACTAAGCTGTTTATAAAATATTACAGCAAAATAAGGAAAGTGATAGATTTAATGACATTTGCGAACAAATAAAAACTTATTACATAGGTTAATGAATCAATAAATTAAACAAATATATGGGGGTGTGTGTGATTTATTTTATTTTTTGGAAACTTTTGCATAAATTTCACTGTTAATCATAAACAAGTTATATGATTCACTACTAAAACTGCATTATCATGTAGTGCATGCTAACAATTATCAGATCAATTAAAATTTCATGACTATTTTTGCACAATAATTGTGTACTAAATATTAAAAATCAAAAGTATAAAGCAGATTATGGTGTTTCAATTAACATGTCTTTTCAAATTGATTGCTAACTCATCATCACTGATTATCAGTTAGAACATATTGGAATACTGTAAAAATGATTAATAATTTTAAAGCATAATTTGGTAGATTTATCAGATATTGATATTTATTTGTTCATATTTTAAACACAAATATCAATAAAAAAGATTTCATTGATTTTTTTGAAATCAATCTGCTCTACCAATTGTTGAATGCTGAAACTATTCTTATTTTTATTACAATCTTATTTTTTGCAATATTTACAAATAATTTTTTTTATCAAATCAAGTCCAATTTATTATCTTATGATATCATCATCATCAACCATTATCAATCCACTGCAGGATGAATTTCTCTCTAAGTTCAATCCATTTTTTCTGATCTTTAGCTTCTCTTCTCCACATCACCCCTGCACACTTTCTTATTTCATCCATCCATCCATCTCACATGTGTTCTCTTTCTGGCTCTTTTACAATCTCTTGGAATCCAGTTTAAGATTTCAATTGTCCATCTATTATCATCTCTTCTAGAAATATCTCCAGCCCAACTACACTTCAGTCTTTTAATTTTTTTCAATCTTCTGATATATAACAGTTTAATTCTAAAATGTAATATTGAAAGCTTACAAACTCTCATCAAGGAGAATAATTAAATCTAGCACAATACATAACAATTAAGATGTGATTTCAAATACATATGAGATTTTACCTTTTTTTTGTTTATGAGATTATGTTGTTTATTAAATGATATACCTACAAATTTCTTCCCAATCACATTGCGAATTTAGACAAACTATTCACTTTTTGAAATTTAAAAATTACATAAATAACAATTTGGTATTATACATAAATTACATAACTATAGCTCTCATGCTTTAAGAAATCAATAGAATATTAGCAATTTGCCACCAAGACAATAGTTAGCAATAGAATGTTGAATTGCCTAAATGTAAGGTCATGAGAACAGATTGTTAATATTCTCTTGATGTGTTTGAGAAATAGGGTTGTGGCAGGGTAATTTATAAATAAATCATTAAAAACTAACATGATCATAATTTCTTATGCATACCTAAACTTTTAAAATAGCAGCAAACTCTTCATATAGTAGTGTCATCCAATGCTGGCCAAAAAGTGGCTGCTGGAGGATTGGATTAGATCCAAAGATCAAAATGCAGTGCTCTCAGATCCATGTCTCTTCACTGATGAAGGCTACAAGCTAGAAATTAATCCTGGAGATATTGAATGAATAGATCCTAGATAGATTTTATGCATAAACCTTCTAACATCCATTGTTTACTATGACATGCATTGGGTGGCACTACGGTATGGAGAGAGTTGTTACTATTTTAATTTACAAATAAATGAAAAGGCATTTTAAAAAACAATTTGCAGTTAAAATGTAATGCTAATAAAATGGCTGAAGTCATTCTACTTACTTACAAAACTGTAGAAATATTTGACTGCTCATGGATGAATTTTATGGGCATACAAAAAAAAAGGGACCACATAAAATGGAATTCACAGTGATCACTACAGCTAAATGGAACAAAATATGAAGAATAGTCAGTCAAAATATTAAAATGCTAAGAGTTAATTATACTTCAAGATCTAGACTAGGTCTTGGCAACCTCTGGACCATAAATCAAGTTCAGTCCTTAAAAGTTCCAATCTGGCCCCCATATATTTTCACAAACATATATAAAATGGACCTGTGTAAAACTTTTATTTAAGCACACATGTAGTGCAGTTAAATAAATAAAATATTTATTTTCTTAACTTTTTCTCTCTCCAGTCTTTATAATAATTCTATTTCATTCTATCAGAGATGCAATATTCCAACAAATTATATTGTGTGATCTATCTGCCTATGGATTTAATCTATGATGCATACAGCATTTTGTTTGTTGTTATAATGATTTTTGCAGATGAATATATAACTAGAAAAAAATAAAACTTGAATTTTACTTCATTTTATTATTAACAATAACATTTAAACAGCATTAAACTGTTGCACATGCGCTTTGGATTTTAAATATAAAATGAATGAATACTAACACTTCAGCCACATGATAAAGTCTTTGGAAAAGATAGAATGGCTGTTTAAATATTATTGTTTATAAAAAACATCACACTATATAAAATAATTGATTCATTTTATTATTATTATTTTGCATTTAATTTTTTTTAGGATGGCTACACAGAATTAGATAAGAACAATTGAACAAAAAATCATGCATTTGAAAAGAAAAGGACCAATGCATATTTTTTAAACAGAAAAAAAAAGAAGTAAATTGATGTGTCTGGAAAGTATTTCAGTACTATAATAAAAACACATTATTAAGAGATATTATTTATCAAAACATTCTGACTCCAACAAAATTATTGGGGAAGAAAGAAATATTAATATAGAAAACTTGAAAAGGAGCTCACCAGGTAGCTGCCATGTTTTATAAAAAGTACAAACAAATCAGAAAATTCTGTGAGAGTGATTATTTTTTAAAAAGCAGAAAATTTAGAAAACATTTTCTGAAAAGGGAGATTATAAAAAACTGCATCCTAAGTACTATAGAATTAATTTGTCCAGAATATAAATAGAAATTTGAAAATAGATGTCAGAAGATAGGTTCAAAGTGAATCAAAAAAATTATCATTAAATGAGGAACAGTTATTACTAATAATGTTATTTCATTTTCAATTCACACACAAAAAATATTACTCTTGTTTAAAAAGGGAAAGTTAAGATTGGTCTTAAGTGAAAAGGTTGCCTATCGTTAATGATTAAATTAACTAAATTTTTGATCAAATATAGTAGGCAAATTTTTTAAGTCGTTATGTTGTGTTAACCATGAATGAATATCCAAATAGCCATTGCCAGAAAAAAGATTCCCCACCTCTGATCTAGATCAATGAACAATTATATTCTACGTAGGTATAAAAGAGTTGTGAAATGAGTTTTTAAAAATTAGTCAAAGATTTTACTATGAATAAAAAAAGTGTGATGAATTTATTTCTAATTCAGAAAAAGCTGGGCTTTGGAGACATCTATTCCCATACGTATTATGGAAAGTATGTGGAAATTATTATGAATTCTATAAAGTGTTTGTCAAAATCTATGCTCATTTTATATTTGGAACTTTGATAGAAATTTTTCCATATCAGTATACAATCAAATTAATTTGAGCAATTAATCTCATTCACTGAGAATAAATGAATAGAAATCAGTCAACACTTAGACAATCCCAATATCAATAATAATAAACAATCTCAACCTATTGTCAAGGCGACCATATAAACTTATTCACAGAATAAATTGACATATGTCAAAGTGGGCATTATTTGCAAGTTTGTTAAAAAATAATTCTTTGGCAATCTGACTTGTGAATTTTCACATATTGAGATATAATTCCACCATGATTGTGTTTGTATTCTAAGCATTTCATACTTAATAACTGCAATTTATTTACAATTTTAAAGAAACAAGCAGAATATCATTCTAAGGTAGAATATTAAAATACTAAATGCTAGAAGGATTTATTCTGTTATTATATGATATTAAAAACAAGTAAATAATCAAATAGTAAATAAAATAATTAATACATTGTGTGACTTAATTTGATAAGCTTGTAATTATAAACTAAAACAAAGAGCGTGTTAATAGTTCTAACCAGCTTTATTGATAAATGCCACAAGAGAAAGTATTTAAAATCCCTATCTAAAAATTATCCCAATCTCCAGACCAGTTTCTAGATATTGATTTTTTTCAGTGAGGCTCTAGGATATTTCAGATACTAGATTCAAATTACCAACTCAAAGCCAGCATTTATCTGATAGTTAACTTTTAAGAAGAAAATCTGAAATTTTCAGACATCTATATGTCTTCAAATCCAGCTATCTAACATAAATAGCTATATGGAGCTGAGAAATCTTCAGCCATACCATATATTAATAGTTTACAGCTTTAAAGTTTATAAAAATTTCGAGCACTGGAAGTAACAGAGTGAAGCCCCGATCTATAAACCTCGAGTGTAATCTAACATTATACTGGTGCATGAAACAAATAGTGCATTGTGATATTTATTTTCATGCACAGGAGGAAAACTCATTTATATGAATGTAATGGTCAAATGTTTTTAAGTGTATACTAAGTTTCTGTTATGATAATGACTGGACAAATAGCTTAATAATTAAATCATATATTAGAAGGTGAATTTAAAAGTTTTAAATGCTGTGATTAAATTTTAGTTCAAACTCTAAAAACTTATATCTATATGTGTGAACTATTCTAGATAAGTAAACATTCTTCAAAATTGTCACTATTAAATGAACTTTTGTAATTGCATGATTGTGTTATATAGGGTGTGCTTTTACCTTCAACAGCAGTGAAGATATCTTTAGTTTAATGAATGATAATGGAATGGTCTCAATTCCTGGATGTGTTCTCAGCTGGGGTAAAAAAAATTGGAGCTCTGAAGCTATAGTGCTCAATCTGCCACATGAAATTTCAAATGTCACATGACATCCCAAGCACAAATCATATGACCATTATTTATATTATATCAATGTCATGTAATAGTAATAATACAATAAAAAATTTATTATAAAGCTCTGGGATTTTGTAATGTACTCATAGAGTGGCAGATTTTGGAGTTAAGAGTCCATAAGCCATGATCCATCTCAGTTACTTTCTACTTCTACAATCAACCATTTTATAAATTTCCAAGTATTAAAGCCATTCATTTATTTATATTAGTGAAAAAAATTAGCTACCTATTTCATGTGTTTGCGCTGCTGTTTTCTGATTTAACAGTAACTGGTTATATTTTCTATGTATGTATGTATTCCAACTAGCATTGTTTGTAAAACAAGAGCAGTTCTTCACTCTAGTGACATCTAGTGTAAGAATGAATAGTTATTATTATCTAAGTTAACACTAGATAGCGCTAGGATAGTTGCTCTTATACAACAGGTGTCTCTGGGCATAGTTGCTGAGAGATTCCCGACTCGTATAAGGAGAGTCACAGAGCATCACATCACATCACTATTTAAGCTGGGATGTTGGTGTTCAACTACCGCCGATGTCCATAGTAATAGTACATAATATAGGATGTATGCAGTATGTTCACACTCTCTTACAAATTAGCAATATAGAAAAGAGAAGGGGGGGGGATAGAAGGTGAACCAAAATTGCATTAGTGAGATGTTATTGTAACTCACCCACAATTTTTAATAAAAGACTTAGTTTTGGCATCCATTAAAGTTAAAATAATTTAAAATCTCACACATTCTCAAAATATTAAATAACTTACTTCTAGTTTAAATGTCAGGCATTTCAAACCTTAATGTAGCTCAAAAAGGATAGCAAGGAAAACATTTTTCTTTATTTTTTTTTGCTTTTCTAGAAGCTGCAACAGATTTATTGAAGTAATTTATAAAAACCTTTAGGCTATGTATCAATTTTCATTAAGGTCAAAGGTTAAAGCTTGGAAGAAGACGACTTGCTTCTTTCATTCTCTTTTTTCCTATTTTATTTTTTTATGGAAGCAATTTGTCAATAAACTGGTAATATATGAAACACTTTTTAAAAAAAAAAAAAGAAATTCTTACATTTTCAGAGGAATGCAAACTATTTTATTAACTGATTAAAAATGTTGTAATGAGAGATTTTAGTATTTAAAATAATATGATTACAAAGCTTAAGCATTTTATTTCCAGGTTAAACATACATGCACACACATACACGTTTTTTCGGATATTCAAAGAAGTGCTGAACAAGAAGAAATCAAATTTGAAAGATATACTCGAAAGTATGTATCATATGCATATGCACAAAGGAATTAACACGACGATGAATCAATAAAATAATAAGATCATGCGATGCAGCAGTGCTAGCAGCTAGCCGGTGTAAGGTTTCTGTGCTTACGCATGGTGAATAGCGGCTGGAACAAGAACCGCTGCTTTTGGCCCCCTACCCTGAATACTTCTGTGTGTTGCTAGAGAAACAGCATCTCATGCGACTGCTCTAAACGGAAGTCACAACTACCAATTAATCCTAAAGTCTTAAACATTCTTTCAAAGCGATGACAGTTGACATTATGTTTTGAAAAATATGTTTAATAATTATCATTTGTGCAGCATTCTTATTGTTACTAGAGTTCATCATTTATGTGTATTGCGTTTGGTGGAATTGTTTTAGTCTCAAGATTTTATATTTATTATGCATTTATGTAATATTAATATCATCTATATTCTTTATTACTTTTATAATGCTTTTTTACAACTCTAACTTCTACAAGTAGAAGTTCTGTAGAAGATTTCTAGGGCAATCAAAACTGTCAATAGCGGGTTGTAAAAAAGCATTGTAAAAGTAATTAAGAATGTAGCTGATATTAATATTATATGGATTTGGTAATGCAATAAAAAGATAAAGTTTTTGTGCATTTATTAATTATTATTAGGTATATTGACATGATGGAATATAATGTTTTCTTCTTGTAACGATTTCATAAGGTTATGTAGATAGGCTATACATCCAGAAACTGTTAGCCTAGTTAAATATTCCCTCCCTCTAAAATTATAAATATACTACAATCAATACCTATTCCATTCTCTTTATCTCTCAATCTTATGTCCAAAAAAGTATAATATCATTCTATCTCTGCATTTAAAGTATGTCTACAATGCAAATCCTTATTTAATTTTTGTTTTCTTTTTGTGGTATTTAAAACTTTTGCCTTTGTATCCAATTAGCAATAAACTTAAATATTTAGATTTTATCTAATTTTTGTTTTTATACATAATTTTGCTTCTTTTTCTCTAACCTACTTATCTATCCTCTTGTCTCATTCCTTATAATTATGTATCTATAATTTTGTTCGACTTCTTGTTCTATTATGCATTGATATATATATATATAATTATAGGAGATTTAAACTCAATTTTTCAAGCTCACTACATCTATCCAATCCATCTGAGTTTAAGTCCCTTATAATTCCATTAAGTTTAGTATAGACAATATACATATATTTAAATATTATATATAAATATAATACTTAAATACATGTATATTGTCTATACTATACATGTATTTAAATATTATATATTCAGCCTATACTCTTCTGTATTAAAGTCCTACATATGAGGGGTCAGAGTGACTTAAACTCAACATGGATATGACAATAATATCAGCATCAACAAAGGCTTTGAGCATTACATCTTCAGATTTTCAATGATATAAATGACTGAAGAGTTGGAAAGTGGAGAAGATTGTAGCTTATCCATTAAAGTTTGAAGATTTTCTATCTTAATATAATAAACTGTGCACTGATTGTATATATGTGTAGGAGATGGTGATCTGGACCAACTACACAAAATACAAATATTGAAGATCATTTATTTTTTTCACATGTATGTAGTAATATGTATTAGTTCTATAAGATAGATTGGATACCTATAGGGAGTTTGAAAGTCTGAGTTCAAGTCTCTTATAATTATATATATATGTAATATCGTTTACATCTTCATTAAACACTTTTACAATGTAATCTATAAAATAAAATTTATTTCTTAATATTTATACATTGTCTTTTATATAATTAATAAACACATCCACAAATACATTTTGATCAGGTAAAAACTTAGTTAATTAATTCCTTTTTACATAATCTTACAAAATGAATTAAATATGCTAAAATAACACAACCAATTATGTAATTAATACCTTACAGAGTTAGCTCCTATAACATTATGAATGAGAATATTTGAATGCCTTATGATAGCTTGTTATTTAACTAAGATATAAGATATTGCAAAATACAAATATTGATTTGTGAAATGTAACAGTACAAGACCCACAGGACTACTTTCAGGAGAATTTCTTCAATTGGGCCAAATCCCGTCATCACTAATCATAAATTGAAATAAGCTCTAAATTTTATTAATATCCAGTAGATTTCACTTATTTATTTTCAAAGTATGAAAGTTGAAACACACTCAGTTATTAAATGTGATGGTCTTTATAGTTAACAAGCATACATATAAGTATACTAAAACAATAGCAACTTTTACCACACAGTAGTGCCACCTAGTGAAAGCTATAATAATCAATAGTTGCTAGAAGATTGGACATATTAATCCTTATCTAGTGACTATTCATCCAATATCCCCAAACTAGTTTCTAGATTCAGATCTATATGATTATACAAATTAACTTGAATTGAAAACATTATTGTGTTTTCAATTTGGGTTCATAGCTTAATAGCTAATTAGAAAAGCAAAAAGTGGATGCTAGAGAGGTGCGATGCTTTCAGATCCAATGCTTCTCACTAATGAAAGCCATAAATTAGAAACTAGTCTGGGGATATTGGATCAGTAGGCATTGAATTGTAGCATCTATTAATTACTATATCTTGCACTAGGGGGTACTATTGTATGATAAAAGTCACTAGTGTTATAACAGCTTGTGGAAGCATAAGAAAATGTGGTCATGTGGTGTTTTAATGGATTAATATGGTTATATTTTGGATAGGTAGAATTTACAATCAATTTAATTTTTTTTAGAAACCTTATCATTAATATATGCAACTACACATTTTTAAATGTAAATCATACAACTGAATCTCTCTTTCACTAATTTCCATTGCTGAATTTGGTATTATAAGAACAAAAATTTCTCCATGTGATTGGTTTCCATAGTAATGTAACAGACTTAAGAATTCAAGTTTTAGATCAAATTTCAATTAGTTGCTTCAATGTTATTTGACCAAGTAAACTGATTTCTTCTTTTCACTCTTGAGATAAATAATATTGAACACTGATGTTTTTGATCGTAAAAAAAAAATAATTGAATAGATTGTTTGCGGGTTTATAAGAAGTTTGAATAATGGAAGTGATGGAGTCTATCTCTAATGGTACTAAACCATGTAGGATGAAAATTCCTGATGCAAGATATTCTCTGAATTATAGATCTCTTTTGGTTTTTCAGTTGGTCATATTAATCACATGTAACTGATTTTTGTTGAAGTTTGCAAATTTTCCAAAGAATGTGATTTATTTTTTTAGAAATTTAATACTTTTATGTAGAACATTGCAATTGGTATAGTTTGATAAGACATTTTGATTTGTATTTAATTAATAATATGGAGAGGGAACAAGGTAGTGCAGACTATAAAATGGTATTATAGAAATTAAACTATGCTGTCCATCCATTTATAGATGGAGAAATAAATATTGATAGCAAACTCATACTAACTTACTATGCAAAGAGAATTCAATTTTCATTTATATACATTGTCTTTTATATTTTCTCAGCATTTAGTAGATTTCTTAAATTTTTTTTTGTATGCCTTCACACACACACACACAAATATATCTAATAATTCTATGGTGGATTATTTCTATCATCTAACATTAAATATTGAATTTATATAAGCAAATATCTCTGAGTCAACCTAGTGTGATAGTTATAATGTCTGGAAGCACTAATTAACTTGCTGTTATTAAAAATTAGACAAATCAAGAGAATCTTCATAGATAAGTATATGAAATTTCGGTACTTGTGAGTTTTCAAGTAAACCAAGATGGCAGCCCATATTTTTGATAATCTAGTTCAGGGCCCCACAAAAAAGTTTAACAAAAAAAATGTCTCCTAGGAAATGCCATATTTAATATTTACATTTTATTTTTTATTATTGTTATTTTAAAAAAAGAAACCATGGTGGAAAAATTAATTACAATATTTATAATTTATTTCCTTGGGGGGGGGGGTAACTTATTAATAGAAAAATGAAAAAAATAAATACAATATTTATACTTTATTCATGTCTGCAGCATGAAATCATATCATGTCCATTAATACACACCTTTCAAGAGGACAGTATCCCATACCTTTGGAAATAGTCCATTGCATCATATTCTGTAACAGGAAAGTCCCAAATTTTTATTAGTATGACAATTTATCAAAGAAATGGCTGACAAAAAGAAACATGCTGAATTGAACCAAAATATGACAATATATAAGTAAACAAAAAAAATTGAAATGAAGCTTCCTAATGAAATTTATTGGAATTTATTCCTTTTTTAAAATTTAACAATCGATTTATTAATTTTGTTTTAATTCAACAACTAACATATCTTCGGCAGATTATAGGTTTTTAAAACTGTACATTGATCAAAAATATTCACAAATCTAAAATCCCAGGTTCAATCCCACGCTAATATAATGTTACTAATAAGGCCAGCAGAACGTAAAGAAGAGAGAATAAAATCGAAACATATTATATAAAGTCCTGTGTATTGTTACTAACAGTTAAATGTATTTGGAAAGTTTAAAATTTTTCTAAAGGCATTCAGTATTAAATGTTAGATGACGGAAATAGACCAGTATATAATTACTTCTAAAATAGCATCATTATGCAATAGGAAAGTAATCTAAACACATGCATTGTAAACAGGCATGCTCTCTTTTATCAATAAATATTTTTAAAAATGTGCAAAAGTTAGTTTTCTTACTTATAATTTCATATGTATTTAAAAATCACAATATTTAATAATTACACGTATATTCATGACAGCCATTTGTAAATTAGTATGATAGAGTTTAATACAAAAGGAATTTACAAAAGAAGTCAGAAAAAACAAGAATGAAAAGCATTTGCAAGATAGAACACTGCTCAAGCATATATGTATTTTATTTTTAATATTTTGCATCCCACTTACCAATCATTACTTTAGCTTCAATCTCAAGTCTCTGAAGCCATATGTCTAATCGAAGGTGAGATTATATTTTACTATTTTGAGAAATTCTAAACGGATGGTAATCAATCACTACACATGCACTATACTGTTATATTAGACTAACATTTTAATGAATATGAAAAAACTCTCGATCCAAGCTACATGATAGAGACTTTGAAAAGAGCAACCATCTTATCTTTGTACCTAAATGCAATTACATAGGCCAATCATAAGTATCTTTGATTGAGAGTGTAAATATTCTATATTATTCACTATTTCCATCTCTTTATTATGTGTATTAACCCTCGCAAAATTTTAACATTTATTGCATGTTAAGAGATGATAGAATTAAGGTAATTGACAAAGATATTTACTATGAATAAAATCTTCACTGAGCTAAAACAAGCATATCTTTAATGCTCCAACTATAAATCTAAAGTTTTATATGGAGCAACAATAGACTTTTCAACTACCCACACAGTATCTGCATATTAATTTATATTTCATGGCAACATGATATATCAAATATAAATTGATTTTTGATCTGAAGAAATACAACTTATTGGAACCTTTAAATAATGGATGACATCAACTAATCTTAAAAGACATTATATATTTAAAAATGAAATCAAAACTTTTTCCAATTTAATAGATTTAAATGTATTACTTTACTATGTTACTATTTATTCTGGACACAGAACTGTCCTTGTGACATAAACAATTTCTTTGATGCAAAGCAATCAGACTTGTTCCTGTTCATTATCATCATCTCATTATTAGCTAATAATAATTGAGCATGGCTATCTCAATTCTAAGGGAAAAAAAAAAAAAATCAAAAAATTAGTTTTTTTTGATTGCATTACCAATCTGTGAAAACATAAATATACTAAAATATCACATTGATCTCTACTTTGCTTATTAATATCTTATGGTGATTCCTTCTAACCACTTATATGGGATATATATTTCTGCAGTATTTCATTCTTATCAACATTCTACCAATGACAGAAATAAATTCTTTTGCATGCTTTATGTTTGAAATATAATGAGATTGGCATCTTCCATGAAAACAAGTTCAAGGATACCATAAGTATTTTTTATGGAGTCTGCTTCCCTTGCCTGGTCCAATGAAGATGTGCTGAAGAACATTCTAATTAGTTTAATGATCTTGCTATCCTATTTTCAGAAGATTGCCGGAAATCTTTAATGAAAATTTCTCTGCCTTACATTCATGCAATACATTTAGTAGAATAACAACTATGTATAGTGTAATGCAAATAGTTATTTCATTACGGTTCATATTATACTTCTTAACTTTACTTACTAACTGGATAAATGCAAAAGCATTTAAAAGACTACCAAGATAATCTTTCAAGTCAAACTTGTTGAATATTTTTCTCTTCTCATTAACCGATAAAACGTTAATTACAAATGCATTCAAAATACTAAAAAATATTCTATAGATCATCTTTCTAATTGGAATTACGTTGATAATTGTATTGCTTTAACAATTCAGAGCATGATCTTCTAGATTGTTTTTAATGTTTTGAATACAATCCAATTGCCCTGCTATGATTTAGAAATCTAGATCTGAAGGTCTGTGAATAATAAACTCTGTCATTTCCGGTATTCAAGGGAGGGGGGGGGGATACCAGAAAAAATAGTCAATAATTTTTTTTAATAAAGATTTTTTATTTATTTTCTAAAAAAAATTTTGAGTGTGTGGTTCGGTGCAAGTGGTACAGTGTCAGATTCCAATATCATGAGGTCCTCGGATCGATTCCATCTTTGGCAAATCTGATACTTGAATTTCTTATGAACTGCGAGAAATAAAGCCATAAATCCATATTTATATATTTATAAATTTTTATAATGTCCCCACCCTCCCCCACACAAATGTAAGCAAATTACCACAACTTGTATATATCTTTAACACGTATGTATACCTAAAAAAAAATTATTATAAACAATAATGCTGAGTAAGATTGAAGAGGGGGGATATGAAAAATAATCCTAAGTTTAAAGGGGTGGGTCTATATTAAGCGGAGTTTTATTTTATTAATTAAATATACATATATATTAAAAGCAGATGATGATTGTGATTTGAGGGGCAGAGGAACAAACACAAAATAAATAAATAAATCTTAGAGTTTTAATGATCTCCAGAGACGAACTAATTAAGCTGCACTCTCATATCATAAAAGTGAACACCTTTTTAAAAAGACAATTAACTCATCCACAGTCTTGATGAGCAAATAACAAAACATCTGTTTCTGTTTGTTCGCACATCTCCCTGGAGAAACTCCACTCCTGCTCACCTTATTTAAAAACAATTGTCTCATTAGAATCCACTTACTTTAACAAATATGGAATAGATCGGTAGACGGCAGCTTAATGAAAGATTTATGGGATTAATCAAAAAAGGTCTTCCTAATTATCAATCATTTATCACTCATAAAGATTATGTTTGTGTGTGTATTTACAAAACTTAAAATCTGTGTGTAATCAATTTATATATATATTGGCTCGTCAAAACATCTTTTTAATGTAAGCCTATGGTTGAAAAAAAAAAGAGCTATTAAATGGAAAGACATTTGATTTGTTATTGAGGTCTTAAAAAGAAAATTCATCCGTTATTGTGACTGTAGTAGTTATTTATATTTGATGATTTATGTAGTAATGAACACGAACGCCTTACTTCCTAATCTATATCGCCAGGGCGCTGAGATTTTGGATCTTATATCTGAGTCTATGATAACGTGACTAAAGTGTACTAACTACATGATATTCATTTATGGAACTTAGTTTTTGGTAAAAAAAAAAAAAAGAGTGAAAAAGCTGAAGATTAAATCTTAAAGTTTCTCAAATCATCTTCCAATGGTAGCCCTGCCTTGTCATTTCTGGTGCAGGAATTTTTTATGAATTCTGAGCCGTAAACTATTCGATTATTATTTTTTATCTTATAATCAGCACAGTCAGATAATGTGCAGACTAATTCTTGGCTATATTCTTCAAGATGAATCTAAGTCAGGGGTGGGCAAATAGCGGCCTGAGGGCCACATGCGGCCTGCTAAAAGATTTTATGCGGCCCTTCAAGACAATCAGAAAAATCTGCTTTGAACTGAGATTTCCTTCCCATGCATGACCAAAAATTCATCTCATATTTTCCACCAGGATGGCCACATCAATGCACATGCACAGTGTAGATACAATGTGCAGTGCTTTTCCAGTTTATTTGGTTAATTTCCATTTTGTCTTTGCATTAGCATATACATTTCCAACTTTAGTCAAACCATGAACCCTCCGAAAAAATGTAAAAATTGGTGATGAATGTTATGTGTTTAATAAAGAATGGACATTTCTTTGGTAATACAGGGAATAAAGCAGTGTGTTTATTGTGTCATGAAAAAAGGTGTGGCCCTCCACTAACCTTCGCTTCCACAATGTGGCCTCAATGTGGCCCTCTGCCACTCTATGCGGCCCCCAAGTCAAAACAATTGCCCACCCCTGATCTAAGTGATTATTATTATTAGAAAAAAAGATAGGTTCAGAACAATTGAATGGAACATGTAAATGCCCAAACCATTACTAGATTGGGAATGTGACCATTACATAACCACCTGAGCAATAAATCATATAATTATTTTTAATACTAATTTATCTAAATTCCCAAAGTCACAACATGATCTAAAATATAAACAATATTTGCCATTGATTTAGGTACCCTAGTGAATCCACCTTTGATTTTTTAAGCATTTTCATAAAATACTGTCTTTAGTAGAATTCATTCACTATAAATTGTTGATAAAACATATTTAACAATGTTTCTTAATTTTTGTTATACATCAATACAGTAAGATCTGCTATAGTAGAGGCTTATAGATGAAACCAATTGTGCATCAAATACTTGTTTCACTAAATTAAGATTTATATTATAAATTCAAATACATACAATGCACATAAGAATGTCATACATCACTTATAATATTTCTTTCATGTACACTTCAATGCACTTTAAAGCAGAGGAGGTTTGATAAAGCTCTGATGAAGACTGCTGGACAGTCAAAACTGTAAGGAAAATAAAGAAGTTTTTTAAGAAAATTTGTTTGCATTGAAGTGTTTATGAAAGAAATATTATAAGCAATATATATATGAATATATGCAAAGAAAGTAAAAATGAAGAATGTCATACATCATTATAATACAAGAAGACAGTTTATCAAATTAGTTCATTTACACTGTCAATAGTGAAAATATTACATACATTTAAAAAGGTATTTTTCTGATTTGAAAACTGGTTAATGTAGATGTCCAAAAAAAAGTGAAAATTATATAAAAGTGACTGTAATCTAAGTATTAAGCATAGAATAGTTGAATCAATGAACACCAGTGACTGAAATAAGTGCCATTGGCTAATATAGCAATCGTGTACAAGATGGCTAAGTCAAAGAACAGCAATGGCCGAAATGAATGCCATTCACTGATATAATAAACATGAGTGCAAGACTTTTCAGAGAGTTTTAGCTTTTAGTAAAGTATCAGATATCTTTGTTAAATTTGTGAACTTGATGATATTTCATTGCAGATATCTTTGTTAAATTTGTGAACTCAAGTTCACAAATTTCATTGCACATAAAATTATTAAATAACCTCTGCACCATTATTTTCAAATCATATGAATAAAAATACAATAAAAGACAAATGCCCCACCCATCATATAAATTGAAAATAATGTATGGTGGCATGGAGGTTATTTAATATGTATAGAAGATATCATACAAGGGGACAGAAAGATGTAAATAGTGCCAAGTGTGTGTGTTTAATTAAAAAAAAATCTGGCCTATAAATCTTTAACTGAGGTTTAAATTTTATATCTGTGCTAGAGACAATTCCTAGTTCAATAAATGAGTAATGATAATCATTACAGTATTTATCTAGAGTGGATAGTGTCAAAGTTGTGGGTGGAGTAAGTTTGACACTTGTAAATCAAAATGTAACAATATTTCGTTGTGTAATTAAAGGAGTTTACATATAGATAAAATCTTTACATCATGTATCTTTTATTGCATGTTTTAATCAAACAATACTTTGATAGCAATATAAATAGTCTTTAAAATTACTGCAATAGAAAAACAGAGTGTATGCTTTATTCATTTTTACTAATTTTAGAAAAAAATCTTTTCATATTTTTCAAAATAAGATAAAAATTGACAATGATAACTTAGAAGAAGTTAACAACTACAAATATCTTGGTCAGATTATTATTGCAGATGGAAACATAATGGATGAAATTAATTGTAGAATTAAACTTGGTTGGAGTGCTTTTGGTAGAAATAACTTGATACTAAAAGGAAATATGTCCATGTGTTTGAAAAGAAAGGTTTTTAATAAATGTGTTTTTCCAGTTTTTATTTATGGATCTGAAACTTGGACAGTTAACAGAAGAGCAATACAAGATCTCAGATCACTTAAACAAGTATGGAGAGATGTATGTTAGGAATAACAAGATTGGATGATAAAACAAACTGGTGTTAATGACACCATTGAAAGACTTAAAAGACTGAATTGGAATGTTGGAATTGAGATGGACATATTGCAAAAAGTGATGATAATAAATGAACTGTTGAAATCTTAAATGGGATTCCAATAGATTATAAAAGACAAAGAAAGAGACCACATGTGAGATAGATGAATAAAATAAGGAAATACATGGGGTCTTGTGGAGAGTTCTGGACTGATAAAATGATGATGATGAGGTGTATTGTGTAAATATTAATTTTAATAATATGCTATCAGATGTGAAAAAAGCTGTAACTTCAACAATAGAAAGAAAAAATTGTCAGTGATTTACATTTTGGATATAGTATGACTAAATCAACAAGCTGCATTGTTTGGTCACTTAAAAATGTACATACAGCAAAAGGAATTTCCAACTGAGCAGTTTATGTTATAATATCATTCAACCTGTCTTTGGTAGAGACATATATTCGCACATACATTCACACACACACACACACATATATATATATATATATATGTAATCTTGTAATTGAACATTAATAAATACAGTAACCAAATATATGTAAAGTACAACTTTAAAAAGCTTTTATTCACTTAGCAGCACTTTCGGCTATCTTCATAGTCTTTGTCAGTTAACACTTTCAAAAGCTAACCTTCCCACCATTCTGTGATTTTTACGTTTGCTATCTATTTATTAAGTATTGCTTATATTTGTATATTAACATGACTTCCTTTATTTTCTTTTTATTGTTTTTTTTTTTTTATATGTCAAAATGTTGACCGGGAAGTGAACACGGGCCAGCTGCTTGGAAGGCAGCTATGCTAACCGCTAAGCCACCAATGCTTGACTTCTTTTTGTTGTTTCTTTCAATTTGCAATATTTTTACATTTATTATAATTCAAATTAAAACCATATATACATAATCTATTAAGATCATAAAAAACTGATGCTAAAACATTATCATTTCCATTACAATTTTGATTCGTTTTTAGAATTATAAGATTGTGTATATAACTTTGAAGAAATACTGACATCAAATAAAAATATCATTATATATATATGAATAATGATAGAATTCAATGATAGAGAAGTTTGATTATTGAAATCATACAAATATAAAGCTTATAATATTACATAAATAAGATTAATTAAAAAGGATAAAGACCAATTAATACATATCAAACAGCACTCTAGATTGATGAAGACAAAAACACGGATATTGTCAAAAGGCAATATAAAGAACCAGTGTACTGGAATCAAAAATGTAATTGCCCTAAGTGGTTTGATGCAGTGATAGGATGAAAGACCATGGAGCTTAAGTTCCACAGATTTCATCCAGTTCTGTTACCCGTGGTGTTTGAATTTTTTATAAACTGAGCAATAAAGCTATTTCTTAATAATATAATTCAGAGTGTTACATTTAATTACAAATTAGTTCAGTAAACATTTTAGTGGTTATTTAAACTATCACACATCAAAATTAAATATTTGCATTAAGAATCTGTATTAGATGCCCACATTCTAAGAAAACTTTTAATGGATGATGTTAAAAGTGTTTTTAACATGAAGATTCAAAGTATAGTTCAATAATCTTAAATACATTACATGTTTTGCAGTCAAATATGAGTATATTTTTGTACTGTCATGGATCACATAAAAATCTTCTTAATCCACATGGTTTGAAAGCCTTAAATATTCTGAAAATAAGACAGCCTAAAATAATTTGTGAATAAAGAGAGATTTGCCATTTAAGGTCATTAAAGGTTTGACATTGCTGAAACAATGAAGCATTGTTAAACTATAAGCCCATTATTAAGTATACCTCATTATTATAATTTAAATTTAAATATAGCCATCAAATATACATATTACTTAATTCTTCTAGAATAAATCTTCATTAACAAGGTATTCAATTCTACTAAAAAGCTTTTGTGCCATGGCTTGGATAATGATCCAACATCAAGATATTCAAATCTGCCAAAAACTTCCAGAACCATGTAAATAATTAATATCTTATTTTCTCCCATCTTATTACATTTTAATTATATACCATATTATCATTATCATAATTTTCAGTCATTATCAATCCACTGCAAAATGAAGATCTTTCCAGGTTCAATCCATTTCTCTGAACTTGTCTCTCTTCTCCACACCACTCCATATACTTCCTTATTTCATCCACACATCTCACATGTAGTCTCTTTCTAGATTTTTTACAATCTCCTGGAATCCAGTTTAAGATTTCAACCATCCATCTGTTATCATCTCTTCTAGCAATGTATCCAGCCTAACTCCACTTTAGTTTCTTAATTCTTTCAATGATGTCAGTAAGACCTGTTTGTTCTCTTACCCATGTATTTAGTTTTTCAATATTTTTTCAATATTTTCTTGTTATTCCTAACATACATCTTTCCATACTTCATTGAATGGTCTGAAATCTCCATATTGCTCTTCTATCAAGTGTCCGAGTCTTAGATTTTTATTAAAAACTTTCCTTTTCATTTACATAGGTATATTTTCTTTTAATATTAAGTTTTTTCTACCAAAAGCACTGCAACTAAGTTTAATTCTATGATTAATTTTATCCATTATGTTTCCATCTATAGTAATAATCTGGCCAATATGTTTGTAGTTATTAATTTCTTCTAACTCATCATTACCAATCTTTATTTTCTTATTTTCAGAAAACACATTGAATATTATTTCAGTCTTTTTAACATTTACCTTTAATTCTACTTTCTTACATTTATTAAATGGTCAAAACTTTCCATACAGTACTGCCACTCAGTGCAAGCCAGAGAAATCAATGGATGTCAGAAAGCTTGTGCATAAAATCCCTATCTAATGCCTACTCATCCAATATTGCCAGACTAGTTTCTGGCTTGTGACCTTCGTCAGTGAGGAGCCTTGAATCTGAGAGCACTACACCTACATCTTAGGATCTAATACAACCCTCCACCAGCCACCTTTTATCTCTACTTAACTGCAAAACTATGAGAATCAAATTGAAAACACAATAATATTTTCAATCTAAGCTCATTAGTTTACATAGTCATATGGGTCAGAACTCATTTTGAAGTTTTTGGCTCTTTAACAACCATTGCCACCACTATCCTATTAGGCAGGATTGGTATTAACCCACTGAACATCACATGATCACCATTTCTTATGGTTGCTCACAACTGTTATTAAACAGGCAAAACTCTCCATACAGTAGTGCCACCCAGTGCAAGCCAGATTAATCAATGGATGCCAGAAGGCTTGTGCATAAAATCCCTAGTGGTAGCTATGGTTGTTAAAGAGCCAAAGACACTAAAATGTATGGGAACTGAACTGAGTTCAGACCCATATGACTATATAAGTTAATGAGCTTAGATTGAAAATATCATTGTATTTTCAATTTGATTCTCATAGTTTTGTAGTTAAGTAGAGATAAAAGGTGGCTGGCTGCTGGAGGCTTGCATTAGATCCTAAGATCCAAGGCTCCTCAATGATGAAGGCCACAAGCCAGAAACTAGTCTGGGAATATTGGATGAGTAGGCATTAGATAGGTATTGTATATACAAGCCTTCTGGCATCCATTGATTACTCTGGCTTGCAGTGAGTGGAAATACTGTATGGAGAGTTTTGCCTGTTTAATAACAATTATGAGCAAGCATAAGAAATGGTGATCATGTGCTGCTTCTTACTTTTATCTGATAATTATTCTAACATTTCCTGAAGCTGTATATCATTGTTTCCAAAAACAACTACATCATATGCAAAATCTAGATGACAAATAAAATCTATTCACTTTTATTCCCTTAGCTTCCCATTTTAATTTACAAAGTACTTCTTGCAAAACTGCTGTAAAACATTTTGGAGATATGGAGTCACCCTGTCATACATTCTTCTCATTGTTAATCTTTTTAGTATCATTATGTAATCTAATTGTTGCTGTTGCATTTTTATAAATATTCTTCAGAATATGACAATATCCTGGGTCTATATTTTGAGGATCCAATGCTTTAATCACTGAAGAAATACTTATAGAATCAAATGTCTTTTCATAATAGATTCTATATAGTATGACTTAAATATAATGGTACTATCATTATTCTATTTCTATGATGTGGGAGTAATATAGAATAACATTAGTGTTATTTTTACGATATAGGTGCAACTAAACTAATTCCATCTAAATTATTATAGCATGGACAGAACCACTTCATCCTTATTCCTATGCTTGTAGTTGAAATTATACCAATTCTATTTACATTTCTATGATATCAATATGATAATACATACCTCAACCTTATTTATATGATAACCATACTAATTTTCTATTCACTACTACTATGATATAGTTATAATTATATTATATTCATTTTTATAATATAAGACTGCTGGAATTTGCTCTTATGTACAATGAACTTATCATAATAAAGGCTTGTTTTGTTTGCCATAAAAATATTTGTTGTATATATAAAAGAATTCTCGGTTTTAATTATTAAGAATATTGCTGATGTTTGTATAAATCTTAAGCTAATTATTGTTAATTTGCATATGTATTTATTAACCACAACTGGGGAAAATGTACCGGAAGTTAATATCATTGTCAGAAGTTGTCAAAAAATAATGAGAATAGAAAAAAAAAAAATCATAACTTAAAAAGAATTTGACAAACTTAAGCAAAACGCTCGTCCACCTTAGTGATTTATTAACAGTTTCTAATCTTTCTATTCTTTTCTGTTGGCATAAAGGAAAAACGATTTTAATTTATGAAGAAAGACAATGTCGATTTAATTTTTTTTGAAAAGTTAATTAAAATCTTAACTTGGTCAATTTGCAAACAATAGTCTTAGCTATTGGATCACCGATGATTTGTTTATGGAGAATAACTGAAGCGATATTGTTTAGCTTATTAATATTAATATTCCGGTAATGATTTAAACATTTTCTAACAACAAAGTCTTCTAATATTGGCATTTATTGGCAAAAATTCAATTTAGCTTAGTCAAAATTTTGAATTTAAGTTATTAATACAAAAATTGATAACAGTATAATGGTTATTGATATGCTTTTGAAGAAAATTAATTAGATCAATTAACAGATCTTAATCAGCTCTTTTAATATCTTTGATAAATTTTCAAAAGAATGGTGGAGAGAAAGAGAGAAAAGCAATGAAACTAACATTTTACAAAGCCACAATTTACTATTTCAAAAAGATGAACCACAAACTATCTAACTAATTATTAATGGGATAATTAAGGAAGTTATAATTAATAACTTTTGTAATCATAAATAGTACGAAAGAAGGTTTTAAAAGGCAATTTTTAATAAAAATCTTGTAGTGCAAACATCGTAAACAATAGATATGACTTAATAAATTTCATGAACTTGATTACAAACAATTCTACGTATATACTACGCGTATATATACATACCACACACATATATAACAACACAATTAAGCTTGCTTTAAATAGATAAATAATCAAATGGTTTATGACCCAGAAGTTTCCAAAATCCCAAAAACGATGGTTGAGATACAATTCATGGACATTGACTTCTACAATTTGTGGCACAATCTCTGGGCCCTGAGTTTTAGAGTACACCACTCTACCATTACACTAATGCATGCTGGGTACACTTTTAATATATAAAAAAATTACCGGCTGACAATTAGACAAAATGGGTTAGCCATCTTTTCCCCCCATTATCAATTAAATCACTCCTCTTCAATCAACATTAACCCTGAATTTTATCTCTTCTCTGAAAACACATCTTGCTTACACTGATAACATCGGTACTGGTTTGATCCCCAGTTTTTTTTAAAAAAAACTCCATTTAGACAATTAAATGGAACTACTGTGATTGTCCTGACACTCTGCTGCTTAAACAAAATCAACTAACTAAGCAGCTATCCATATGATTTACAATGATAGAATGCTCCTTTTGTATCTTATTATCTACTTTGTTTGGTTGTTTTCTATTTACTTTATTTACCGTTAAGGTGTTATTGTTAATATTTACATTGGGCAACATCCATATAAATGATATTGCTAGAGCAGTCTTTTTTCTCTTCCCCATCCCTTGGAATGACCATATGTGCTTATGAATGGCTGCTGCATATATGCATTTGCATGATAACTGTTGGGTTAATAGCAAAACAACATCTCAAAAAGAAGAAAATCAGTCATAAACTACTTGCATTTGTTAAAAATAGATGGACTGCTAGTCATACAAGAGTGAAGAATCAATATCCACTTTATGAAATCTAATAATAATACATGGATTCAGAAAGATATATTCTGATGGTATGTTGATGTTAGACAATCCAAACTTTTTGATGTGATTTGCAACTTTTATATATAATTACTCCTTTATTTTCCTTACAGTTTTAACTGTCATGTAGTCTTCATCAGAGCTACAACATTTAAACATATAATTATATAATAATTATTTTTATATACATACCATACAGATGTCAGAAATTTAAAAGCACTAACAACATTTCTGATTGGTAATATTATAATGCAAGCTACTAACAATGCCTCTGATTGGGTAGATTTTTTTTTGTTCTCAGGCTTTGAGAGTGAGGTTTTTTTGGTCACTTCAGAAAGAAAATTTGTAACTTTGAGTAATTTATTTATATATCTATAATTATTTCTGCAACATATTTGAAAACTACATTCATGAATTTGATTACTTGAAAATATTTGTTTTTAAAAATACAAATCAAAGCCATAATTATGGTAGAGTGGAAATTGTGGTTAATTTACTGAATAAAAAAATACTTTGATAATTTTTTGTGGAATTTTAATAATAAGTGCAATTTTGCATTTTAAAACAGAATTTCATTGCTATATAATGTTTGAACAAAAATTCATTTTGAATTTTAAAAAAGTAGTTCAAATATCAAATAATATGTTCAATTTTTTTTTTTTTAATTAGCAAAGGCAAACAACGAATAAGAAAAAAAAGCATTATTCATGTTATGGATTTCATTTTCATACATTTTTTTCTATTTTTTTTGTTTGTAAATTTAAATTTGTAATAAGCAATATAAAGACTATCAAAATATGATATAGAGTAATGATTTAATTATAAAAATAAGATATTGAAAATACAACCAAAATGGTCACTAGACAGCTTTCAAATAAGAATGGAGAAGTTAGTTAAAAGAAAGATTTAGGCAGATTGGCTGTGATCTATTTGAGTTTTTTTGGACATTATCAATTATGACTGACTGTGGTTTATCTGAATAATGTTTAAATCAGATCCTTTGTCCTCAAATTATCATTAAATTTTGGTGGGAAATAATTGCAATATAGAGTAATTAATGAGTGGTTTCCAAATATTATCAATTATCATCTTAGTTTCTTTTATAGGGTTATTTGCTAATATCATGTGGGCAGTTTATTTATATTTTTTTAAAAAATTAGTCACTGAATGTATTCAAAATGCTTAAATGAAGTTTGAAATTTTCTAAAATCATTAACAATTAAAATTACGTGATGGAAATAGTTCAATGTACAATCACAAATACAATGCTAAACATTAAACTGTTGATATATAAACTTAAACTGTGACAATCACAAGTATTGGGGGGGGGGAGGGCAGATAGATAGGCTGATGAAAATAATCTGAAAAACTGTATTGAAGCTCTTTGGTTGCGAATAATTAGTAGCCAGTTCTTCTTACAAAAATGAGCTTCTTATAGTTTTGCCATATACTCGAATATTAAGCAATTAAAAATAAACTGTATTAAACTTGCCATTAATGTGGTATCCCAGTTTTAACATCAATTTAAGCATAATTGTGACATTTAAATAAAGATAACATTACAATGTTGATGAGTGTTATCCATATTATTTCTTCTTTTCTTCAGATGTTATTAAATGAAGATACAAACTCTGATGAAGACTGATAGACAGTCAAAACTGATAGCCAATAAACAACAATAAAGACAAGATTTTGCTTTTAAAAGGGTATATAAAAAGTTCTGTTTAGTTACTTATACTGATGTATGTTAATTGTTTTTAGAATACTTGATTAAGGCAGAGCCTAAAATATCTATCTTATCGGGATTGGTCAATCTTTTATTACTATAATAACAAGTAAAAGTTTATAAAATCTTCTATGTAAATCACAAAGAGTTAATATCACTTCAAATAATTACAAAGAGTTATACTTATATATATATAATCATGTGCAAAAATAAAATGTAAGTTTGTTAGGTGGAGCATAAATTAAAAGATAATACATAAACTTTCACATATATACATATGATCATGCATAAAAATAAAGGATAAAGAGATACATTTAAAGGCAAACACTAGAATTATTAAAACTATGGTATTTTCTATAACTATCTACGAATATGCAATGAATATGACATATTGAGATTAAAGTAGGGGAAGAAAAGTATTGGCATATCATTTAAAGATTCAGATAAGATGACTTATCCATTCAGACATCTATGAACAGCCTTGCCAGTTAATAAGATTCTAACCAAGTTCCAGAACCTTTGCAGTTTTCAACCATGATTGAATTTTTTTAAAAATTTATTTCAGTGTACAATTTCAACCAAAATGTTTTTTAATGACTGATTCAAGCTAAATCTTGAACCCACATGTATTTTGTGCAATAATTAATCAGAAGAAATGGTACAGGGCTTTTGCAAACCTATCGATACTTCTCACCTTTATGTGTTTTATAAACTCACAATCAATCTCAAGCAATTACTTAAAAATATATATCATATAATGCATCTGTAATTATTCATATACTAAGAATTATGTGGCTTTCATGCTGTTCCATATTTGATCATAAGAAGTTCAATATACTTAAAAGAAATAACAAGGAATGATTCAACTCATATTTATACTCTTTCAAATTTTTACCATGGACATCATACCAAAACTTGTCAATGAACAATCTGCCGCAGTTATGCTCTCTTAACCTTTATTTCCATTAACATTCCCATCTGATTTCACTCTTGAAAATAAATACCTAAATTCTTATTTATTTAATCATTATGATTATATTAGAATATGACACTCTTCAAATTTGAATTATATGTTATTAAGTTAAATATTGTGGTAGTAATAGTTTCATCAAATTGTTGCCTAAATATTTGTATATAGTTTGTTACTAATAAAGTTATATATATAAGTATTAATTCCATTAAAATATTTGAGAAAAGATAGCAAAAAAAATAACAAGTAGATACTAATCAGATTACAATCGGATTATAAAATAATCTGATTCACTAGAAATGTGTACGTTTGAAAATGTTTTGGTTAAAGTGAGCATAATGATGAATATACCTTTGAAGATCGTGAGAAATTGAACAAAGTATAGATCTGCCTAAAGAAATGTCTTTAACGATATTCAGCATTAGTCCTCGTTTTCACGATTCTTAAAAATAATATAAATTTAAAATTCAATATTATAACGTGAATCTTTTTTTATTATGTCGAAAGTATAATTTGTTAAGTTTAAATAATCATTAAATCTGTAATTAGAATCAACATTTCTGTTTTGTATTTGTTATTTTATAAGTTGGCTTTTAATTGAATAATGAAATGGTATTCCTTTCACGTCCTGTTAACTTGAAGGTTATTCGATTTCCTTATTTTTGTTTTAATACTCTCATTTAATGAAGACCATACGGTTCAAACATCAGGACTCTTATATGCAACGTTAATTTTTTTTTTTTTTTATAGAACAATTAATCCGGCAGTTTTAAATTCGACAAAAACGGTCAAAACATGAGATTGATGATAAACTATATAGTCAGTTATCTTCAAATGTCTTAAAACTATCAAAATAACAGTTTCCTGTGAAAGTCAGCGAAATCTGAATTAGACTGATTTAACGATGCTTAGCAGTTTTGCTGAAGATTGCTCATTATTCTTTTATAAAATTACCTGAATCTCAGACTTTACAAGATTACTAAAGTTCTTCTTTGATCTTGTATGGCTTTGTCAAAGACCAGAAGAAGTAAACAGTAAATCAATACATTTTGTAAAATGTAAGTTAATAACATTTAAATTATAAATCACAAATAAAAGTATAGATAACCCGATTGTAAATAAAACTAAAAAAAAATATTTATTTATTTAATTAATTAATTTATTTTACACTTAATTAGTAAATAAAATAAAATACGGTTAAATATCTGTTACCGTTATATTTGACAATTGTTTTTTCTTTTAAATGGTCAGCAACAAAGTTCGCCTGACAATTCAATTTCGAACTTAACTCATTCCCTAACTCCTATTGATTAGGTCGATACTCGTTTATCAAATAATATTGGATAAATGATTGGGCTAGTTATCTGAAACAAACCCTATCTGGACTCAAGACTTGAAGCCTAAGACATGGTACATCAAGCTGCTAGACTGTAGGACCTTTTCTAATGACTAATAAAAATTAAACATACTTTTCATGTTTGATTACTATTACCTTAATGTTAAAAGTTCTAAACACAAGAGTTTGTAAGAGGTTAGATTAATATGTATCAAAAAAGTAACAAACAATAGAGAATTATTACCATTAATGGATATAAATTGATTATTGTATCTTAATACTGAAACTATTTTGATCGAGAACATAATAAATATATAATGATGGGATTGTGATTTGGTAGAGATAAAGGACATACTGATAAACAACAATAACCACACAAAAAATAAAATGATTTTAAATAACCCACTGTGGTATAAAAAACTTTCCAACATTCTCCAATAGAACAGAGAATTAAAGGTTACACACCAATTGATGAGAATTTGTACATTTTATTATTATTATTTTTATCTTCTAGATAGATGATAAATGATAAGGACATATAATAGTAGAGTAAACAGAGGCTAAACTCTCCATATAGTAGCACCACTCAGTGCAAGACATAGTAATCAGTATATGTAAAAAGGTTTGTGCATAAAATCCCTATCTATTGCCCACTCCAACCAATATCCCCAGACTAGTTTCGAGCTTGTGGCTTTCATCAGTGAGGAGCCTTGGATCTGAGAACATTGCACCTAGATCTTAGAATCTAATGCAACCTCAAGCAGTCATCTTTTACCTTATTAGGTAACTATAAAGCTTTGAATCCAAAATGAAAATACAATAATGTTTTCAATCCAAGCTCATTGGCTTGTATAGTTGTATAGATCAGAACTCATTTCAGCAATTATACTTTTTGGTGTCTTTAGTTCTTTAATAACCACAGTCATCATAGTCCTAACTGTCTAAATTGGGGTATTCTGAATTGGCTACTTAAAAAGAAATCAAGCTTACTGGGAAGTATTCATAGTTATCTGTTTGAACTCAGCAGACGCTTACATTCAAATAATGAACTTATTTTATTATCACCATCAGATTCAAGTTCATTAAAAGTGACCAATGGCATAAAAAGAGCAATTGGAAAGTTAGATCTGTGAAATCTAATTGTTTCCAGTATGGTCAGGAATCCTCTTATATATTGAGATTTATTTAAGGGAGAAATCAGACAACACAGATATAATAGAAAATGCAGACAATATAGCAATAAGTACATTGCCCACACAATATTGTAAAGCATAGTGAAGTAAGCTCAAGCAAGGAGAAGCAAAATGCTAATTACAGTTATTACCATATCTGCACATGAAGTAAATCACGTCTAGGCTGGAAGTGTCAGAATCCTAAAGGGAAGTTAGCTGTCTTTCCCTAACATTAGTTATATAGCTAACAACTAACATCACCATCTTTAATAGAGATGAGTCATTGTATTTAGATCTTTGTATATATTTTGTATTGCAAATACAGATAATAAATATATATTTATTTACAGAGTTGTGTGCTGCTCATAAATGGTCATGAATATTATTACTAGCCAATACTATAATATAAATATAACATTATCTACTAAAAATAATCCCAGTATTATCTATATTTAAATCACAATTCATTAGCATTGGCAGGAAGATGCATTGATCACTGTACCATAAGATGCAGAAAAAAATGTTGCACTATTTGTAAGAGAAATCTTAAAATGTTAGGGTTAATGCAAATACTGCTTTGAAATGATTGCTTTACATAGTTACAAAATTATTAATTTGTTTTGAATTCAAGCTTTAAAAAACTGTGTTTTTAATAAGCACATTTAAAATTTTAATCTGTAATAATTTTAAAAAGTTAAAAAGCATTTTATTTAAATATATTTCTTCACTGTGCAATTTAGAACACTTATAAAATTATGGATTTGAGAGTTAAAGATCCATGGATCACTCCTCCATTTGTCACTCCTAATTGACAAATTACTTATAACTTTCTGACTGACAAACTATTTATTTACTTTTTTATATTTTTACTGTTTCCTTCCACCTCATCTTTTTTTCTCTCTTTTTATTAAAACAACAATCCATGGAAATATTTAATTCAACAAATACAACTCTCTGAACAAATTAAAAATATTATTTGTAGAATGTGAAGAAAGTTGTTATTCTTTCACATTATCACATCTATAGAATAGATTTCTGGTTTTAAATTCATATAAGAACTTGGGTTTAAAGTAAAAGAGGGCTCTCTTTTACTTCAACAAAAAACTATTATAGATTAATGTGAAAACATGTTTAGCATAGGAATGTCAATCAGTAATAAATTGTCAGTGTCTTAGCAACATGAAAAGCTAAAAAGTTATTTCTGTTTACATGGATATAATCTCATTTTTATTTTTTATTAGAAAACAATCCATGGGAATATTTAATTCTACATATATACATAAATTTACATCATCAGACTTTGAATGCCAAGCCTTATTGTTTAAGATAAAAGCTTGTCACCAATATGTAAATATTTGAATGCATTACAATGTAATAATCAATTATAACTCAACTTTACTGTAGATGGCATTAGAGTAAAGATTAGTGCTTGTTTACATGTGTATGTATTAAATACAATTAAATTAAATAAATTACAAATGAAAGTGACTTCCCCTCATGTTGTCAATATCAATGTAACATCCTCTGTTCTTTGTCATTAAAAAACTAATGTATAGAAATAAATATTTTTTTTTATTTTTTCCATGTTTTTCTGGCAATGAGAAGAGGATATTATGTTACATTTAATGGTGCTGTATTTATTAAATATTTACATGTATATCATCAATAAACAACAACAGCACATTAAAGGGACAATATCTATCCAATTCTTTCTCTTAATAAGCTTTCTCTTTCTATAATGATTCATAAATATTTTGATTTCATATCATTATTTTTTCTAAGATACTTCTTATAGGATCCAGTAAAGTTATCAAAGTTTATTACTTATCCTCTTTTCTCACAATTTGCCTAATCTATTTCTACCAAAATATTGTAATCATTAATTTCTGTTTGGATTTCATTTCTTGAATTCTTTTTTGTTATTTACAGCATACATCTTTCTATGCTTATTTGCATTATTGCATTTTCTGTGATTTTTGTTTAAAATTTATGCTCTTCTGCTTTCAGTCATTAATAAAAACAATTTTTTTTGAAGATAAACTAATTAATTAAGAAAACTGACAACTAAAAAAAATAACAACATAAAACAATATGATTTTACACCAGATCAGTAGTTGCAGCAATAATCATTTTATTAATGATGATTTTTGCGTATATATATATATGTTTTGAAATTAATTCATTGCAACTGTTTAAATATAACTGAATACTCTTCTAGAAAGAGGAAGAAGTTAAAGAGGTATCTTTTTAACTTTTAAAAAATATAATGCCATTTTCTGACACTAGAGGGCTATGTAATTATATTTAAACAATTGCAATGAGTTATCTATAAACCTCACACATAAGTATTTAGCACTGTACATTATTATTTATTACACATATATATGTATAGATTGCTTTGACAACAGTTTGAAATTCTTGATATGGTCATATTCTGAAGAATAATTATAAAAATGCAACAACAACAATTACATTACATAATGATACTAAAAATATTAATATTGAGAAGGGTGTATGATAGGGGGATCCCATATCTCCCAAAAATTTTACAATAGTTTTTGCAAAAATGTTTTGTGGATTAAAATTAGAAACTAAAAGAGTAAAACTAAATAGAGATTATTTAAAGTCATTTGGATTATGCAGATGATGTAATTGTTTTTGCAAATAATGGAAATGTTGCAAGAATTATCAGATGAAAATAGATAAGTAGAATTAAAGGTAAATGTTAAAAAGATTAAAGGAATATTCAATGAATTTTCTCAAAAGAAGGAAATAAAAATTGATAATGATGAGTTAAAAAAAGTTAACAACTGCAAATACACTGATCCATTTATTACTGTAGATGGAAACATAGCGGATGAAATTAATCATAGAAATAAACTTGGTTGGAGTGTGTTAAAAGGATATATGCATATGTGTTTGAAAAGGGAGGTTTTTAATAAATATATTTTTCCAGTTCTTACTTATGGGTCTAAGACTTGGACACGTAACCGAAAATCAGTACAAAGACTTCAAATCTTTCATGAACTATGTCTAGATGCATGTTAGAAGTAACAAGAAAAGATTGGAAATGAAATATATGGGTCAGAGAACAAACATGTTACTGATATCAATGAAAAAAATTAAGAGACTGAAGTGAAGTTAGCTTGGACATATTGCTTGAAGAGATGATAATAAATGGATAGTTAAAATTATAAACTGTATTTCAAAAGATTGTAAAGGACCTAGAAAGAGACCACATATGAAATGGATGAATGAAATAAGGAACTATGCTAAGATGATATGATAAAGAGAAGCTAGAGATCAGAGAAGATGGACTGAATTTGGAGAGACCTTCATCCTGCAGTGAATTAATAATGGTTTAAAATGATGATGAAATGGAGAAGAATAACATTTGTCATTCTCACTAATGTAAAAAGTGGTTAGCATAGCTACCTTCCAAGAGCTGGCCCGGATTCGCTTCCCGATCAACGCATTTGACATATATATAAAGAAGGTTTTGTTATTTTCTTAAAAAATTTACAGCTTATATATATTATTTTTTTAATTAGGTTAAAAATAATTTAATAATAAATTTGTTAAAAACAGTTTTATTTTGATAGAAAAAAAACATTATTCAAAACTAAGAGCCATATATATGAAAATTAAATTTTATAAATTTAGCCTAAATTTGATTATGATATTTGGGGTAAAAAAGAATTAAATTAGTTTAAAATAAAAAAATTATAGAAAAAATATTCTTTTGGTTGTATAAATAGTATCATTTTATAGTTTCTTATATTCAAATATTTATAGTTATAAAAGCAGGTGTAATTTACTTTGTCATTAAATTATGACATATAATATAACTCTAAAATCTATCTTCACAAAAGTTTCAGTAACTAACTTAGATAAATTACCCAAACTTTTTGAAATGATTTAGTTTCACTTTTTTGACTGAATTAATGAAAGACTCGAAAGAATAATCATGTTAGGGATTTATTATTATTTTTTAATAACTGAAATAAAATCTTTTTTATCATGATTAATGGCAGAAAAGTTATTAGCTAAAACATGTGAACTGATATTAGGTTTTAATTTATATTAGATATTGATTTGTAATACATTTATATTATATTAAATAAATAAAAATATTTTCACAGCTGCGAGGAGCTGCTCCAGGTGTGCGGAAACACCCGATAATCTTCAAGATGCACCTCAAATACTAGACGTATTGATTTCCAATAATTTATGTAGCATTCTTGCTTACAAATAATAAAAATGATTATAAAAGTTTTTGACAAACTTTTCTGCTTTTTATATAGTAGATACAAACATTTTTTTCCAAAGAGGGACATTACTTAATATTACACAATAGTGAATCATTAATAAAGTTTAAAATATATTCTAAATTGTACCAATAATTTAAATTATTCTTTAAAATGCATTTTTTCAAATATATCTGCTCTGTTTATACATGTTAAAAATACTCCCCTCCCCGATAACAAACATTTTTTTCCATTTAATCATTTAAAGTTTATTTTAAAATAACCACTCTTAAAATTTTAGTTTGTGACATATTCATAAATTATCAATATTTTGATGACTCACCAACGAATTTGATAGATTATATTTCATTATAGATTATTTTTAAAAAGACCTAACGATGTGTGTAGTATTTTTAATCTTCGGCATCAATAATAAATTAAATTTGCTATTATATTTGTTAATAATAACATATATCTGCTTTTAATGAAACACAAACATGTGGAATAATTAACTCACTTTTATTCTTTTTCTCTCATATGTGGTATTTTATTTGGATATATTTAAAATATTCATTCTTCCACACATTCTTAATTAAAAAAAAAAAAACATCCCCAAAAGATAAAGATCCATTTTGTCCTAAATCAGGACTTGTCAGTCGATCCAGGTCACAATCTCTTAAAGTCATGAATGGATGGTACTGTGGGCATTTAAAATATATATAAAAAAGATATTACAAATAGGAAAAGAGATGAAATTCAATAAATTATTCCATGCATTTAAATTAAAATAAAAAACAGATATACTAATCTTTGATTGGATTTAAAATTTATATTGGAGCTAAAAATATGATAATCTCTAGATTAATAAATGATTAGTAATAATCATTAATGTATTTATTTTAAGTGGATGAGTTCAAAGTTGTGAGTGTAAAAAAACTGACACTTGTATGTCAAATTGTAATAAATTATTTCTTATAAAAAGCAATAAATTTATTCCTATCTTGTCTAATTATAATATGATTTTATATATAATGTTATATTTTTAATCTTTTCAATTTAATATATCCAGTATTCTATATAAAGATTTAGGTTAAAAAAACACAATAAAGTTAATATTTATAAAGTTGTTTAAAAATTATATATAATATAGTTATTGGTGTGTACAATCTATTATGTAGATATATAGAGTATTACATATTTAATTATATGTAGTTATACATTAAAATGTATTAATTATAAGGTTATATATATGTTTGAATATTGTAGTTCTGATGAAGACTGCTGGTTAACCGAAACTATAAAAAAATATTATCATGGAATAAATATATTTTACTGCATTGTAAACAGTGAATAAAGAATAATGTATTAAATATTATATGAATATATACAATTATTGTATAAAGAATCAAGAAATGAAGAAAAATTATATACTAACTATTCTTATCTATAGAATTAAGCAAAAAATAAAAAAACTAGAAGTTCTCACTATTTAACATGTTTCTGTATAAAAAAATGTTCAAGTTTTTGTCTACAATAATTTAAAAGTACTTACATTTTATTTACATTAAATCTTTATATATATATAAAAGAATCTGATTAAACTGTCTACATGGAAAAGAATGTTGGATTATGACAAAGAAAAAGTAGAAAATTACTAAATTTGAAAACATTGTTTTTTAAAAATTTTGAATTAATACTTGAAAATGAAGCTAAAAAGATAAGAAATAGCATTTGTATATTCTTAATATCCATATAAATAAATAGAGGAATTTGAACTTAGGATTTTTCAATTTATATTTATCCTCCATTCCATCTCAAACAACCAACACACATGACCACATACATGTAAAATAGATAAATGATCCCCAAATATACATATTTCATGCAGAACTAGCACTCATCAGTTAGACCAGATCATACTTTTCCACCCATATATACAATCAGTGCTTGGTCTTTATTAAGATAGCAATTCCTTATGTGTCAATGAACAGTCTTCAATCTTCTCACTATTCCAATTATTCGACCATTCATTTTATTGAAAAACCAATGATAGAATGCACAAAATATTCCACCAATGGTTTTTCAGTGAAATGGATAGTTGGAAGGAGAGAAGGTTGAAGCCTATCTATAAAAGTTTAATGAATTGCTATCTTAATATAGCCCAAACACTGATTGTTTGTGTATGAATATATATATATATATATGAGTATGGTCTTGCTCAAGTGATGAGTGCTGGTTCTAAATAAAATACATATATTTGGGGATCATCTACCTTTTTTGCATGTATGTGGTCAAGTGTGTTGATGCTTGTTTGAGATAAAGTGGAGGATGAATATAGACTGAAAAATACTAAGTTCAAATTTCTCTATTTACTTATATAAGAAACATTTAGTACACTGAATGAATATGCTAATTAATATCCTTATTTTTTTTTTTACTATATGTAGAATCCATAATTAAATTAAAAAAATGGTAAATATTGCTGAAAAAACCACTGCTGTATGAAAGTTGCATTAATGGGATCAAAAATTATTAAAATAATAACTGAATACATTTTGTCATTAAAGAAGTTTAAGTGCTGGTAGTGGCAGAACTGAAATTGATCATAGGATTCACATTACAGAGTCTGACACCTTAACATAGCACTAAACCATACAGGCAACAATGATCAATTGAAAATAAATTAGAAGCAGGTCAAGTGTGGAGAAACTTTATACTAAATCCCTAAACCATTACCTCATGTTCTTGCAAAAAGGAAGAATGGCAGATTTGAGGATTTAATCAAAACCCATTAAAAACATCACACAAATCACCATTTTTTATGATACACAAGCTGTTAAAATAGTATAAATTCTTCATACAGTAGAGCCAACCAGTGCAAGCCTTAGTAATCAATAGATACAGAAATGTTTGTGCAGTATATACTTATTCAATATCCTCAGACTAGTTTCTAGCTTTTGGTTTTCATCAGTGTGAAGCCTTGGATCTAAAAGCACTGCACCTACTATTCTTAACTGAGTAAACTAAAACAAAATTCCAATTTGTTTAATTGATAGAAATTGTTGGGATTAGCTTGCCACTTGATTGCTTCCATGCCATAAGACTTCTGAAGCAACAAATTATATGATTATTTTTGAGAAATCAATCTTACAAACTCATACTCTAGAGTCTAACACACTAATATAGTAACTATACAGGCAAGTATTATCAACTGAGAATAAATTAGAAGCAGATTGAGACAAAGAAACATGAAGAAAACTTAGAGCAAGATCTGAATCATTACTTCAAATTTTTGCACAAAGGAAGAATGACAGTTTTGGAGGGATTTAATTGTTAACAGAACAAACTACAACAAGTATCTATTTTGTCAAATGATGAGAACTGTTGCACTCAGTTTGCCACTTGGCTGCCTCAATATCATATGACCACTGAAGCAACATATTGTATGATTATTTCTGAACTTAAAGAGCATAAGGAATAGTCTTTATGAGAGTGCTTAACAAATATATAAATCTGCAGGGTATCAGAAAAGTTTTATAGCATGATTTTCATTATTAACCTATCTTTAAGAACAATATTAAATCAATTTATTACAATTTAATCTAAAGGTGCCAAATTTTCTGCACTCACAAACTATGACCCCTATCTCCCCAGATATATTTTTTACTAATCATTTATTTGGTTAGAAATTACCATATCATTTTTAGTTCAGAACAAAATGCATCTTGAGGGTTATTTAACCTTTTCAGGGGTCTTTATCCATATGATTAAAAATATGTAATGAAATAAAAAATGTCAAATGGCTTTATTGTACAATCACCAGAAGTGCAAGTGCCAGAGTCGATCCTAAAACCTGCCAATCCCAAGAAAGATGCTCTACCAACTATACCAAACCACAATGAATGAATGATCTGAGTAGATTTAATTAATTACACTTCTCTTTTATAGCTACAATAAGACCACATGATCACCATCTCTTATGCTAGCACATAACTGTTATGACTATATAATCTATTGGGTTTAGATTGAAAATATTATTGTGTTTTCAATTTCATTCTCATAGTTTTGTAGTCAAGTAGACATAAAAGGTGACTGCTGGAGAGTTGTATTAGATCCTAAGACCTAGGTGCAGTGCTCTCAGATCCTCACTGATGAAGGCCACAAGCCAGAAACTAATCTGGGATTTTGGATGAGTGCACAAGTTTTCTGGCATCCATTGATGGCACAGGGTGACACTACTGTATGGAGAGTTTTGCCTGTTAACTACAATAAGGGTCATTTTTAGAGTTATCTTTGTAATGCCCCAGTATCTTACCTAAAGATCTTTTTTTTTTTTAAAAAAAAAATAATACTGTAATTTGAGATTCTATTCTGTTTCAAACTACATTCTTGATAGAATATTTTACACAACTTTTTTTTTAATTTAGTAGCAACCACATATTCTGATTTTTTTTATTAAAAAGTTTAGCCACAAAATATCAACAAGAGATTCAGTATAGCATTTTTTCATTAGTTGTCTTTTTTTTTACTGGTGAGTGCAAAAATGATCACCAGAATTTTTTACACAGAGGAAAAAACTCTATATGTAGTAGTGCTCAATGTAAACCAGAGTAATCAATGGATGCAGAAAAGTTTGTGCATAAAATCGCTATCTAGTGCCTACTCATCCAATATCCCCAGACATGTGGCTTTCATCAGTGGTGAACCTTGGGTTTGAGAGCACTGCACCTAGATTTTAGGATCTAATGCAACCCTCCAACAGTCATTTTTTATCTCCACTTAACTACAAAACTGTGAGTCTAAATTTGAAACAACAATAATATTTTCAATTCAAGATTATTAGCTTACATAGTTATATAGGTCTGAACTCAGTTTAGTACCCATACATTTTGGTGTCTTTGGTTCTTTAATAACCATAGCCATCCCTATCCGATTAGGCAGGATTGGTATTAAACCACTAAGTATCATATGATCACCATTTCTTATGCTTTCACATAACTGTTATTAAAACCAGCAAAACTCTCCATATGGTAGTGCCACTTAGTACAAGCCAGAGTAATCAATGGATGCAAGAAGGTTTGTGCACAAAATCTCTATCTAGTGCCGACTCATCCAATATCACCAGACTACTTTCTAGCTTGTCGGGTTCATCATTGAGAAGTCTTAGATCTGAAAGCACTGCACCTAGATCTTAGGATTTAATGCAACCCTCCAGAAATAATCTTTTACCTTATTACCTAACTATAATTTGTTTAGCTGCTGACTACATTTTCTTTCATTTTTTTCTTTTTTATTAAAATATTTATTTATTTTGCTGGTAATTTTTATAAAACCATTAACAAAATATTCAAGATTATAAATTTCTATTAAGACTAATATAAATACAATTTAAGCTCACCATTATATGGTCAAATTTAAAACTGAACATCTTTCAATTTAAACACCATGATTTGGGTGGGATCTTATGCACTTCAAAAAGAAAAGCTGCAACTTTTGTACATATTTGTTCGAATTTAAAATAACCCTAATATATTAATAATTGCTATTAATCATTCATTAGATTAGAGATTATCCACTTAATGAATATTTCTGTAGTGTAATTCTCACTATGCCAATCATAGGGATTAGTTTCTATCCACTTTTAACATTTTGTGGAGGGGTGTAATCATAAACATATGGTCAAAGACATGTGAAAAACATGATGCATTTCACACTGAACCATCACTCATCAGTTAACCCAGATCACATTCTCTCTCATAACTCTATCATTCTTCATTACAAATATATATATATATATATTCTTCATTACAATATATATATATATATATAGAGAGAGAGAGAGAGAGAGAGAGATAGGAATTTACTACAGTTTAATTGATTACTGCCTTCACAATATTGACACAAATCATTTGATGGAGATATATTAATATAATTTTCATTACACTATTCTACAGATCATACATCTTTTCACATGTCTCTGATTATATGTTTAGGATTACATCCTCCACAAGTTATTAAAAGTGGATAGAAATAGAAACCAGTCCCTACCTTGTGTAAGAGTGGTGTAGGGAAAACTACACTACAAAAATATTATTCAGTAAACCCTGATACATATTTTAAAGTGACAGTATTCTGGGTGACAACCATATCTTTTATTACTAAACCTTAATACAAAATTAATTTTTTTGATGTAGGAAGTTTGACATTATAAAGATCATTCATGGTGGAGGGGGGCGGAAAGAGCACAAAAATATCTTAGTATTTCATGTAAAAATTGCTGCTACTTTTTTATCTGCATAGGAGAGGACACCATTTAATCAAAAGGCAGTTTACTAAAAGCTTCTTTGCATTACATAATAATACACACTTCATGCCTCCAATATTTTTTCACATGTGATTAATCTAAAAAAGATTAGATAAGTCTGTCTCAAGCAGTTGTTAGATATGGTGGATATATAAACGCCTACTTAAACTACTTACACAAGTTTTATCTGTAATTAATTCAAGCCCCCCAAAAATTACTTTAAAGTGTATAAGCTTATTGTAAACCCTTATTGAGTTTATAATTATTTATTAAGCACTCAGGAAGTATACATAAATACTTTTGAGACAGGCTATAACCTGTATCAAATGCACATTGAAATTTATAATAGTCAAGCAATATCTTTATTTTGCCAATAGAGAGCCTCTCAAACCATGACACAAGGTAGTGACTTTTATAAAGATAAGAGTGGCTATCTTATATAAATGGAAAGTTAGGTTAAAGAAAGATGGCCTCTCTTATCTTTATAAAAGTCACTACCTTGTGTTGTGGTTTGAGAGGTCTCTATCAGCAAAATAAAGATATTGATTGATTATTATAAATTTCAAGGTGCATTTGATACAGATTATAGCCTGCCTTAAAAGTATTTATGTAAACCCTTATGCAACCTTAAACTAATATCATTGAATATGGCTGATAGAAAATTGTAAAACATAAGATTAAAAGACAAAATAATCTTTAATAATCTAAATAAAACAAAGACCTACTAATTAATCATTCCTGGTAAAAGTATGAAGCAGAAAGATGAATTCAACAGACTGTTAATTCCCACTTGTTAAAGTTTTGAACAGTGTTACATCTTTGTTTTACCCGTTAGTTAAAAATAATTAGGTACTCAATTGACCAACATTAAATAGTTATCTAGATAGTTATGGACTGATTACCTAAAAGAATCCAAGTTAACAACCCAAAAATTCTAGTTAGTTGAAAAAGTATTTAAGTATACTACACTACGTTTGAATCCAAGTCATTGGCATGACATACTTTCAAGTTAAGTTGTAATTTTTGCGTAAATTTTATGAATCAGTGACTTCATCATTTCAATAAAATAAAGTTCAAAGAGTATTTATTTGTGGAGTCACATTAAAACTGTTATCTATTCACTAAAATTATTTTTTAAGTTTAATGAATAAATTTTACATCTCACTAAGCCATGATATTTATGAAATTACTAAACCCTAGTTTTCATCATACACTGAAAAAGAAGAGAATTGTTTGAGACCTGGTAATTTAAAGGTATTTAAGAAATATTAGTGATATTTTCTAATATGAGTAGAATATCACTAATCCAAAATTCTTGATTCCAAGCCTTTTGTGAATCTATGAGATATTCAAATTTCAAAAATAAATCTTGTCATCATTGATTATAAACTCAACCTTTGATGAAAATTTAAATAAGCATTAACATTTTGGCAGGGTGAGTATTTTCATTGTTTTCCCTGGTGACACTTTTTGTCAACATTTAACATTTGATTTTAATATTTAAACTGTTGTTATATATTAGAATTTAATAAACTGGATTTATTGAAATTTATTTTTAAAATTGAAAAATTATTCTAAAAAATAATAATTGAATTTTGAAAATATTGAAAAAAATATTTAAAAAATAAAAAAAGTATATAACAATGTTGAGTAGAAAGCTGTCAAGTAAACGACTTTAGAAAATCAATGAAATTTTCTTTGAGTGAAATTTACTTTTAACACACAAATTAATAAATGTTAATAATCTCTGATAAATCTATAAAATTTTGCTTTAAAATTGTGTTATAATTTTTAGAATATCTCAAAAGATCATAACTCATTGTCATGAATAATATTTAGCAATTGGTGTCACAAGGTGTTGTCATCTTACCAGCAATGATTATTTTTAATGTTATGCAAGAATTAGTTCCATTCTAGTTTTTAAATAGAACATATACAAATAAAATAAAAGTATAATCATGTATACTTTTGTTTTTTTAATAATTATTATACAATTACAGTGAATTCGCAAACCATAATGGAGCTAAATATGCAATTTCAATTATATGCTATCCAAAGTAAGATATAAATAAAAACAAACAAAAATATAAAAAAATCAACAACAAAAAAATCATTGTAATTGCAAATTTTAATATTTGGCAGCCATTTTTCTTCTCTGAGGAGATGAATCTATTGTCTTACATGAGATAAAAGTTATTAAAAAAAATATTGTCCAGACTATATTTTGCTAATTTCTTTATTTTAAAGATAAAAATGCAGCATGAGTTGGTCTTTTTTCTTATTCTTGTTGTTTCACTAGATGCATGAATGAACACATACTCTGTAAAATTACATAAATATCCTCTCCATTTATTATCAATAATTATATTATTATTTTAAAATTTTGTTTATACTATAATTTTGATTTATACATACATAATATACATATAAAAATGCATGTGTTTTATTTATGTGTGTTTTGAAAAGTACTATACACTTGCAATTCAATAAACAATATGCATTCTATTGTGATTATCATTTATCAACAAAAGGATGAGCTTTTATCCATTATTTCCTTTGAGTGAAAAAAAAGCTTGAAACAAAATATAGCACTGTTCACAGCTCCATCTATAAAAAATATCAATGTTTTCAATTTTTATAAATGAAATGAAATCAATATTCATTAATACATGATTTTGCAGTTCTTAAAAAATTAATAAAGTATCTTAACAGATAACTGTGCCAGTGTAATTGTAAGTGAACATAAAATGGTGATTTCTCTGCTTAAAGACCTTCATCTCAATTAATAGGAAAATTAATTTTACTATCTATAGTTGCATATATTGAAATACTTTTTGTATACTATATAAATTTACAATGTTTATCTTTACATCAGCAAAAAATTATTATATAGCAATGCTTAAAACAATAAATCAAAACAATACTTTGCAATTTTGTCCAGACAATAAAAGTTTGAATTAAAGAAGTTTGGATTAATGATAATCTATCTCTATTGAACTTTTTAACACTGATACCAAAATATGTATCTGTTTAGGCCTGCATTTTTTAAAGAAATATCTTATAAGCAGAATATTAGATAGTTTTTGACAAGTTATAAAAACAGGTTACAAAAGTATGTGATGAAATTATGACAAAGTCTAAAAGATTAAATCATTTAATACATTTCTGCACTAAAATTTAATAAATTGTGTTTTTATACATAATTCAAATTTGTTTTATTATAATTATTTTTAAAGTTGTCTACAAATCTTATAGTCAACAATTTTAAAAAGTATTATCAACTTATCTTTTTGCATTGATAAGATTATAATAGATTAAAGAAATCTGCCTTTCTTATCACTGTTAGAATGCTTATTTTATTAAAATTAATCAATAATGAGGAGGAGGAGTATTGATATTAGTTAGCTCTGAAGAAGATTGCTGGTTAATCGAAATTGCAAGGTTGATTAATTTTAATAAAATAACCATTGTAACAGTAATTAAGAAAGATGGGGTTGTTTAATTTTTTAATCAGCAATTTAAATAAGATATTGCTATTTGGAATTTTTAATGAACATTTCAAATTATTGTCAGAAAGAATTAACTGAATTTTTTTGAAGAATAACTTGATTTTTGTTCAATGTTTTGACTGGGTAGATTTTAATATGGTTAACTCACAAAGATGTGCCTACCATTTGGCACTTATTGATTACTAAATTGTACACTAGGTAGCAAAAATATAGTGAGAAAATAAAAATTGCTGCTGATTAGCATGATGTAAATTGGAATCATGTGATATCTTATTGATTACGTACCAATTCTATCTAAGAAATAAAGGTGACTGTAGTTATTAAAAAAACAAGGTTACCATAATATATAGATAGTGAACTGTTTTCAGATCCATGTAATTAGATAGACAAAGCAACTCGGATTAAAAACATTAAGATGATTTTTAATTTGAGATAATAGCTTAATAGAAACCAAATAAGTAAAATATGGCTGCTAGAAGAAAGATGCATTAAATCCAAAAGACATAAGTGCATTGCTCCCATATCTAAAAGTTCCTAAATGATAAAAGCCATAAACTAGAAATTAATCTGTGGATATTGTATAAGATCATGCTGTTCATAAATGTGACCATCTCACATCTATTGAGTGAAAAAAAAAATTAAAAATGGTTCCTCACACAGATATGCCTAAGAAAAATAAAATGTTATTTATGATTTGAGAATATCAATTCAAAATTTAAGAATTTTAATAACTGCAATACCATTATGCTGATTAGCATGTAATTGTAGATGTCACTGAAAATGTGTTGAGATTTTACTGAATGTCTTCAATGCTTTCCCCAAGTATAAAGTTGTATTAGTATTGGCCATAATTAATTTAAATAATCATCTATCTGAAGACCATATGAATCTAACACAGAAATGCTGTTGTATATTAACATTTGCTGCATATGCAGATGTCTAGACAATATGGTACTTTTATCAAGTGATAAGACTTGGTAAATATTGCTGTTGTTTGTTATATTCAGTTTGGCATGTGAATAGAATAAGCTTAAATCCTTTGTCAAATCTTCACAAATGACTATTATTTATAAAATTTATTTTAAAATCTAATATATTAAAATCACTTTACAAGATAATAGTTACTTCATGCCTGTAAAAGAAAATGGAAGATGGGAAGTAAAGAAGATTAAAAACTTCTGAAGAAGATTGCAGGGGCAATATAAACTGTTGTTAGATAGGTGATAAGCATTGTACTAAAAATAAAGAATTGTTATAAAAAATGAGCTAATAGTCAAGCTATTAATTTATTTGTTTTTTAATTGCATTTACTATTCACAATGAGACTAAAATCCTGCATGATTTAGTGCAGTGGTAGTGTGACAACCTTTGAAGCATAAAGTCCTCAGACCCATTTTAATTTAGGTACATCAAACATTCAAACTGCTTACAATCTTCCAAATAATAAAAGCATTGATTATTTATTTATGAGATTAGTAATAACAATAAGCATTCTTTAGAAAAAGACTAAAGAAAGCAATCTCTTCCACAAACAATAAAGGGTATATTTATTTTAATAAATAAATTAAAAATCCATTCATATAATTCAATTAATCATAAATTACTATTACATGGTCAATGTATTAAAATAATTTTAAATACTTTCTACTGATAGGCATTAAGAAATTAATTAAAAACATTTGACTTTGTGAGAACAGTAATCTGTAGAACAATACATTATTCCATGCTTCTGTCTTAGTGTTCAGGCCAGATAGTTGACCTAGAAATAATTGCCTTTTTTATATTAAACAATAGATTAGAAAAATATATTTTTAAAAGTTAAATGCATATACACAGCATTCAATCTGATAATATCTGGTATATGAATATGAAAACTATCATAATATCTACTTACATACTTTAAGTTGTACTATATCATTTCTGTTCTAACTTATGGCTGTAAAATGTGGATTCATCTCTGTTCTAACTTATGGTCATAAAATATGAATGCTGATTTTAAAAATGAAACAAATATTGCCACTGATATAAAAACAAAATAGTATGAATTATGTTAGAAATAATAAGATATTATAGAAAAATAGATGACTAGGTTTCAACCCAAATTGGCATTGGTGTTGAAATTGTTACAGACCAGAGAACTTAAATAAAGCAAGATGATAAATAGCAAGATAAAACAATATTATTAATTTTAGTTTTTTAATTAGATACAAAAGATAAAAAAAAAACATTCATGGAAAAAAATCTTAAGATGAAATGACAAAACCAAAACAGGTTAAAAAGATAAATAATCAAATGGCGAATTGATATGAAGATCATGTGATATTTGAGTACAAGAAATGATAAGCTGAGCTTTGATCAGGAACTTTTAGCTTTTGAATTTATTATCTTATCACTGCACAAAGCATAAAGTTTATTGAATAATGACAGAATGAAAAAATTTTGCAGAGCAGTAAGCTGTCATCCTGTTATAGAATATCTGTAGAGATTTGATTTTTTTTTATCTCCTAAGATATATACAATGTTAATGTAAATAACAATACTAACACACTCTTCTATCCTCTTTACATAATACAAATACAACATTTTATTCCTCCCAACTTCCAAAACTACTTAATAGTATTGAGCATTCAACAGTCTTCCTCCAAGTTGTAACATACACCATACTTGAAATTAAATAATGCCTACCAATATACTAGTAATGATAAATATAGATGATTTGAACACAAACTTTCAAGTATCCTTAAACTATCCTTATTATTTCATACCACTGAAACACATGATCACATGCATGTAGTAATGATAAATAATCACCAATATATGTATTTTGTGCTGAACCAGCACTCATCAGTTGGTCAGGATTATCATCTCCCACACACACACATATATATAATTAGTGCTCAGTTTATAGTAAAGATAGCATATCTTTATACTTTAATGGACAGGCTTCAATCTACTCCATTCTGCAACTTTACAGCCATCCATACCTTTGAAAATATGATGATGGAAAGCCCAAATCCCATGCTGATGCAAATATTATTGCCATGCCCATGTTGGTCTCAAGTTACTTTAATCCCTCATGTATATAAAGAATGTCTGTATTTTAAATCTTTGTAATGATAAAATAAAAAAATCATATAACATTACAAAACTAACCAAACCTATTAACAAATAGAGCTTTTCAAATGAAAGGATACAAACAACATATATATATATACATAATAAAATCTCATGAAGATATCCTTTAATGTTAAAGTAAGTTGTTTTTTGAAGTGAATTAGGGGAAGATTTTTTTGTTTTGTATATATATATGTTGTATATATCCAGTTAAATTTCATTTGAAAAGGTCTATTTGTTAATAGATGAAACCATGATAGTAGAATATTATATGATTTCTATTTTATTTTACAATATATATATATATATGTATCTGATCACACCAAAAGTAATCATATGAAATAAATGGTTTATACATATTATAAACTCACCAAAACACCACATGATTACCATTTCCTATGATTACACAAGCTGTTATTAGCAGTAGCAAACTCTCTGTAAAGTAGTGCCACCAACTGCAAGCCTTATTGCACAAACTCTCTGTAAAGTAGTGCCACCAAGTGCAAGCCTTATTGCATCCATTGATTACTAAGGCTTGCAATGAGTGGCACTGCTGCATGGTGAGTTTGTTACTGATATTATAAACTACAATAATATATATTAGGAAATTCTCTTGTTTAAGTTGTCATCAATCAACTAAGATTTTACATATGCCTAAATAACTATGAAACTATGTATAAAAATTGTATTTAAATGTTGGACTATTTCCAACATCTGAGTATTGAATGTCTTTAGAAACATTTAACTTTATTTAAATATTCCACACAGGTTAGTATATGCACAACGTTTCGAGAGATATTATTCTCCTCTTTTCTTCAGGTGTTTCTAGTCTGACCAGTGACAGTACTAGCCTGGGAATCGAACCTGGATCCTTAGATTCTTGGGTATTGAATTTTAAGATTGCGCTCTAACCAACTGAGCCAATAAATAAAGTTACATTTTTCTAAAGACATTCAATACTCATATTAGATGATGGAAATAGTCTAACATACAAGTACAACTAAACCATTATCATCACAAATCTTCAGGAATATATTAAGTATAAAAATGACTGCATTCTTATCAATGATAATTCCAACCTTTGTGATATTTGTTACTTATTTATTATTAATTCTTAAGATAAATTTCTATATATATATAATTTTTCTTACTGATTAATCGTTTTCGTTTTTGAATTTCGTTATTTCTCTACCTTCCAATCTCTTGTAAGCAAAATATTTTACCCTAGTGTTAGAAAACAATCGTAAAAAAAGACTTGAAATGAATTTTTCTGCTTTATTACGTCAATCAAAATAAAGTAGAATTCATTTTTTAAAAATTGTCACTTTAGGCCCACTTATTTATATTATCTCTCTTTTTTTTAAAATATTGTAATGATCTGTTAATGTAAATCATCAGCTGGTTGATTAATTAAAGTAATTTTAGAGCTTCAGGAATAATTAGAAGGAATTAACTCTCATAGGAACGATTAATATTAGACAGCGGAGCTTCTCCAGCTAGGTTAAAATACACCACACCTTGTTAATTACACCTGCTTTAGTCTAAAATATTGTCACCAAAGACTATTTTATAATATAGCATCATTTGATAAAAAAATTAGATAAGATAATAAAAGACCAACATTTAAAAAGGATGCTTTTTCCTCATTAAACAAATGTTGCTAATGATGTATAATTACAGATTTTACACACTTTCAATTAGATCAGTTCTCTTTAAATATCTGAATAATATATAAGTAGACATACAGCAGCGAATGAATTTTAAAATATGCTATTATTAATGTTAATGTTATATTTAAAAGAAAAAAAAGTTAGACTGGGGATCTTAATTATCTTACATTAATTTTGGTTAAGTGCAATGGTTCAGGATGAGACTCTGGAATGTAAGATCCTAGTATCGATTCCATGTCGCACTTCCGGCCCTCGAACATAATATGAATTCCCAAACAATACAAATAAACGCGTATTCACACTTACTTATACACATATACATATAAGAGCTCACGTTTTTTAAAGTTCCCGTCAAGTTGAAGTGTTTTGTTTTCTGATAGTTGAATTGGTTACAAGTTATCTAACTACCCAGTATTGGTTGGTAAACGGTTATCTAATTATTCTTAATTAGAGAGTAAACAAATCTGGAAAGATTTTAAAACGGTCATTACTTGGTAATTCGCATTTGGAAAGATGGATTAGTTAAAGGCTATAGCACTAATCAATATTCATATTCCATCCCAGACTGGCAATGAACTACACTAATTACTCAATTTTATTATAAAAAGCACTGGAGAAGAAAACTGCTCTTATTTTATTACATATGATGTAACATAAAAGAATTAAGTGATTTAGTATTGGGAACATTCTTAACGCAAAAGAAAAAAAATGCCCGTATGTGAACTGAAGATACTAAAATATGTATTTATGGATCTGGATTCAGATTTATATAACTGTTCAAGCACTTTCTGAATTTAAATTTAATTAAATACATTGTAACATCATTAACGGCAAAGTAGAATGAAATAAATTCATTTTTGATTAGGATTTGGAATATGTATTTACAAGGAAAGCAGTTAGACAATGAGAATTACAAGATCCAACATCTGTGGAGAATTTTAAACAACTATATTTAAATCAGCCTTAAACCATATTTACAAGGCAGAATATTTAAGGATTTATTTCAGTAATCATGTAAACAATGCAATTTTAGAATTAAATAGTTACTAATTAACTCTTCAAATGTCATATGCATTATTAATTCAATGATTCTGAAATCTGTTACATCATGGGTTACTGTGATGGCGCTGCTGTGCTTTGGCTTTAAATCACTCTCTAGTAGTTTTTTTTTTCATGTGACAAAGCATCGGCCGGGAAGCGAACCCGCAAACCCGGGACAACTGCTTGTAAGGCAGCTATGCTGACCACTCGGCGACTAGTTTTCTGGTTTTATGTTTATTTGATGGCTAAAACTGAACTAAAGAAAATATTGATTTATTAATTCAAAAAAGAATCAGTAGATGTCAGTTGTCTATAAAGAAAACTACAAATGAGCCAACAAAGGCTTAGAATGCCACTGATTGGTAGATTCATGAATCTTGGGTGTATAAATCAACTTGTAAACTCTCCAATTGGTTTTATCAATGAACAAAATACTGATTTTTTTCTGTAATTTATTTAAATATTTTTGAAATATATAATACAAGCTTTTAGGTAATACAAAGGGGGTTTGAACTCAGACTTTCACATTACACTCAACCGTCCATGCTATCTCATACTGCTGATACACTTGATAATATACATATTGAAAAGATAAATATTCGCTAATATATGTATTTTGTGCTAAACCAGCAATCATCAGTTGGTCCAGATTATCATTTCCACACATATACACAATCAAAGCTCAGCTTATATTAAGATAGCCAATCTTCATACTTTAATGGACAGGCTTCAAACCACTCCACCCCACAACTCTTTAGCCATTCATTTCATTGAAAATCTGATGATGGAATGCTTGAAGCCCACCTGATTATCCTAATATAAGCTGAGCTTTGATTGCATATATGTGTGGAGATGATAATCTGAACCAACTGACGAGTGCTGGTTTAGCATGAAATACATATATTGGTGATTATTTATCTCTCCAACATGTGTGTGATCAAAGTGTATCAGTGGTATGAGATAGTATGGATAGTTGAGGGTCAGGTGAAAGTCTGAGTTCAAACCCCTTAAATATTTTTGATAAATTTACAAAATATTTGTATAGCAATTACTAAAATAGAAATATATTCATGTTTACACATAAGATTTTTTTGAAATATGTTTCTTTTTAAAATTACAAGTTAAAATGTGAAATAACAATAAAAAAGAAACAACCATCATTATGTTTTGTCAAAGACTGTAGTACAGAATTTTGTGATATTTTAAAATTATAAATGCAATTTTAAATCAGAATTTTATAGCTTTATGATGACTTAATAAAATACAATCCAGTCAATGAAAATTTCTTTAATTTACTTTTTTCAGTAGTGTTCCAATAATTAGCCAATACATATAAAAGTAATTCTTCTTATTATGATAATTACCCAATAAAAAAAAAGTAATTATTCTCATGTATTTCAATTTATTATTATTAGTTCTATTTACTAAGGCAATAAACCTAAAGCATGTGTTGTATTTGGAAAGCTTAAATATAATTTTTTAGGATGCTTTTCATTTTTAAATTTATATTTCTAATAAATCAAGTTTAATTTATTGATTCATAATACTGAATCAAGGTGTTAATAGTAAAATAAAATGTTGAATTATTAATTCAAATTGCCATTAGGGGATAGAAAACTGCCAAAAAGCAAAAGGGTTAAACGAAATTAAAATATTTTATTATTCATTTTCAACTGTGGTCTGAGACATAGATAAAGGAATCAGATTAGATAGTGAGAAATTTAAAAAACAATATCTAAATTTATAGAAAATCTGCTTTAAATCATATTGTATATATGTCAAAATATTTATTGGATAAAGTTGTAAATAATTGAAATTATTATAAATATATAATATTAGAATTTAATAGTACTATTCAGTATGTAGTATTTTGGAGCAAATGAATTGTCTAAAAGCCTCCTATATTCAATAAAACAAAAGAATTCTTTAGTGACATATATGGCAAAATTGAATGATGGAGTGATTACCAGATAGTAACTAAATTCACATCCTCATATTAGTTCAGGCTTTTGCCTTAATTAATGAGGCTTAGGATTTAATTACTTTTAAGCCAGTTTTACCATTGAAAATAAAAGCTTGAGATTCTAAACATTATAATGTTTTGACAAAGTAGTTATATAGATCTGACTTTAGGTCAGCAATTGTATGTTTTAGTATCCCCAGTTTATTAGTAACTACAAGCACCTTTTCACCCTGTCTAGAAATAGTACTAAATCATCTAAGTCTTAATTTTCCACAGTATAGAGCAGCTTTATACTCCAATGCCAGCTATAATAATGTTGTGCAACCAGTGATCTATAGTGTATTTTAATCCCCACCCTGCTTGAGGGCAAAATAAGGTAAATAGACCATTTCTAATGCCATTTATTTATTATAAAAAAGAGAAAAAGTCATGAATAAATAAAATGAAAGTAAAGAACTGAATATAGGCCAGCTATTCATAAATATTCTGGACTTTCTTGGAAAATAATGAAGTTGGACTTTATTGTTGTTGTTTAATTTTGTTGAACACATATTTATTTTTAAGTTTTTCTTTCTTTGATGATAACTAACCCTAAATTTATCTTGCATTTAAGAACATAGAATTCAAATATCTAATACTTCATTTTACTAGCATTATGAATAGACAAATTATATCCAATGATGCTGAGTGCTGTTGTTATAGATAAGAATTCCATTTAGAAATTTATTTTCATATTTTAAAAATATCAAATATAACTTTTAGAATGTTTACCATTTGAAAGCTTACATTGTGACAAATATTATTAAGATTACCAATATATGACATAGAAAAAAGGCTTAATTGTAAAAATAAAAGGTTTAAATATGGAAGAATATGGATGAAAGTCTCAGTAGGATCTATTCAAAATAGAAAGGTAGAGTTTGCAGATAAACAGATTAAGCTACAATAACCAAAACACTGCATTTCAAACTTACTTTGAAAACATGCAATTATTAAGCATTTTGAAGGGCCTTTTGCATACACCCATTTCCATCATCATTGCATTTACACATCATTTTCAATTTTCAAATACCACTTCAAAATGGTCTTACATCCTCAAATGACAGCCATGCTGCCATTTTCTTTGACAGTCTGACTGCCATATGGTGTTTCTAGCACTCATTTGATTAATACTATCCTTTGAAAGAATGTCATACTGCACACTGCCACCATAATTCAATTCAGTAACACATAGATAATGTTTCATAAAACATATATACATTTGGAACTCCCATGTGTAAATATTTTTTGGTAACTACTGTAGTAAATCATTTCCTGAATACATACAAAGGCTGTAGGCAAGAGTGTATCACTTAGTGAAGAACATTTCAGACACAGTAATATGAATAAACTATAACATTATCATGATAGATACTACATGATTGTATTATATAATTTATAAATATAATAAATAACAATTATATTTTTTGCTATTATAGAGCTTTGGCTAACCAAAGCCTAGAGTGTGCTGTATAAGTACATAAAAGTAATGAATCCAATATTTTAATAATGCATGCAATATTTTACTTATACAATTAACTAAATGGTTAATTATTCATAAGGTCATGCAATGTTCATTCATCAAAAGTGGCAATAAGTTTTAGTTGAGGAACCTTTAGCTCTCAAGTCTGACATGCAATCATTATGCTAAACTTTATAAAACAATGTTTTATTTCAAACATAGGGATTGGAAAAGAAAAGGAAAGGGTTAGACCATAAAAAGAAGATAAGCATTGTAGATGTATTACAATAAATGGAAAAATAGCATTTATTAAAAAAACTATAAGAAGAGTAAATAGAATTGAGAATGTTCTTGGTAGTAAAAGAATTGTGAAAAATACATCTGATAAAGACTGCTAAATAAAGCATAATGAAGTAATAAGGGAATTTAAAAATCTCAGAGAAGGAGTAATTATTTAGTTTTGACAAAAAAGTTTGGTGATGGTGATCATGTTTTGGTATGCAAGACCAATATTTTGCAATATAATTAGTGGTGATAATGACTATTAGTCTAAAGATGTCAATTCTTTTATACACATTATATTTTTGCCATGATTATAAAATAACATGAATTTATATAATAATAATTGGTTTATTGCTTCGGAGTTTATAAGAAGTTCAGATAGAGAAGGGGCAAAGCTGGATTGAAAGCCATGGATTTTGAGCTCTAGGGTCTACCACTATTCCACTGCACTAAATCATACAGAGAATAATTGAGTTATTTATTACTCAGAAATTCAAGTTTAAATACCATAAGTGATACAACTGGACTATGATCCATGGATTTTGAACCCCATAATCACCAGTACACCAAACCATTGATAATATGATTGATTTGTCACTTTCAAAAGTATTTTAGGTTCTGGAAGGGACAAAACAAGAGCATGAGCTATGGACCTTGAGCTCCAGAATCTGCTACTTTACCATGGAACCAAACCATGGATGATAAAAGTAAAAATTCAAAATCAAAGTTCTGGAAGAGACAAAATTGGGGCCTGATCCATGGGACATTGAGTTCCAGAATCTACCACTCTACCACTACATGAAACTTATGGATAATAGAAACACCTGATTTTTGACTTTTAATAGTTCAAGTTCTGAAGTGATAAAACTAGGAAATGACCCATGGACCTTGAACTACAGAATCTGCTGCTTTGCCATGGCACATGGGTGATAAGTGAATGATTTATTTCTTGAGAATTCAAAAGTAGTTCAAGTTCTGCAAGTGACAAAATTTAGGGCCTGATTCGTGGAACTTGAGCTCCTGTATCTTCCAGGTAGTTCAAGTTCTGAATGTGATACAACTGTGGCATTACCCATAAACCTTGAGCTCCAGAATTTGCTACTTTATCATGGCACCAAACCATAGATGATAGAAGTGAATGATTTATTTTGTGAGAATTCAAAAGTAGTTCAAGTTCTGGAAGTGGCAGAATTTGGGCCTGATTCATGGAACTGGAGCTCCAGTATCTACCACTCTACTACTGCACCAAACTTGTCAATAATAGAAACATCTGATTTTTGATTTTAAGTAGTCCAAGTTTTAAAAGTGATAAAACTGGGGCATGGCACCAAACCATGGATGATATAAGTGAATGATTTATTTCTTGAGAATTCAATGACAAAAGTAGTTCAAGTTTTGGAAGTGACAGAATTGGGGCCTGACTCATGGACCTTGTCTTCCACTCTACCATGGCACCAAACCATGAATGATATAAGTAAATGATTTGTTGCTTGAGAATTCAAAAATAGTTCCAAATTCTGGAAAGGATAGAACTCATGTACCTTGAGCTTTAGAATATGCCACTCTTCCATGCTACCAGACATGATTGAGTTGTTAGTTAAAATTTTAAAAGAAGTTCTGTCAGTGACAGAACTGGTGCATGACCCATGGATCTTGGAATTTCAGTCTCCCTCTTTACCACTACCAAAAAGCAACATGCATTTATTTTGTATTGAATCAAAAATCTTTTCGATTTTTTTTTATATAAATTTGTTTACACAGTAAGCAAATAAATATCAAACTTTAAACAAACTATATATTTGTAAAATTAAAATCAGTTTGAAAACACAGGACTGAAAAACTCTTTAAAGGGAGTGAATGCTTTATTCTTTTATGATTACTGTATTTTTAATACGCTTTTCAGTTCACTATCATTTTCATTTCAGTTTATTCACTTCTCATCAATGAGAGTTCACATAATTGGATTATTTTTCATGTAAATTATTAGTTCAGTTAAATAAAACAACTTTTCTAGTTTGAATGAAGAAGTCATTCTTATTGTTACTGCTATCCTTGACTTTAGAGGATTCGTTTCTAATTGTTAAGGTAGCGAAGGTATATTTTCAGATTCTTAAATTATTATATATATGAAAAATTGAAAACTGGGAAAAAGAATAACACAGGTAGTTTTTATATAACATTAATTTTTAATCAAGGCAAATTTGAAAAGATCTGTAAAGTTGCATCTCTTTAGTTTGAAAATGAAAAGCAAGATGATTACGTTAGAGAGAAAGTGTGGAGATAGAATTGTAATCTGACTATAATATTGAGAACAGCTAATAAGAAAAATCCATATTTTTTCACATAAAAAAATATAAAAAATTAAACTAATGAAGGACAAATATACGTGTGATATTTCAAGTTCTTTAGTTCCTCTCTTTATATATATATATATGAAATAGACCTAATGCATAGCAAAAAACATAACGTTTCGGAGGGGGATGATTTTATATATATACACACACAGGTAATAATAAAGTCTTTTATCATTGTCACAAATTTCAACCATTATTGATCCACTGCAGGATAAAGGCCTCTCCAAATTTAATTCAGTTTTTTCTAGCCATAGTTTGTCCTCTCTTCATCACACCAATACATTTCTTTACTTCATCTATCCATTTCATACATGGTATCTCAAATTTTATCATCTGCTATATCAAGTTTAAGACTACAACTGTCCATCTATTATCTTCTCTTCTGGCAACATGTCCAGTTCAGCATCATTCTAGTCTCTTAATTATTTCAATTGTTCTCTCACCCAAGTATTTTACTTTTAATCTCTTATTATTAATTCCAATATACCTCTTACCATCATCATCATCATCATCAACCATTATCAATCCACTGCTGGATGAAGGTCTCTCCAAGTTCAATCCATCTTCTCTGATCTTTAGCTTCTCTTCTCCACATCACCTCTGCACACTTTCTTATTTCATCCATACATTTCACATGTGGTCTATTTCTGGGTCTTTTACAATCTCTTGGAATCCAGTTTAAGGTTTCAATTGTCCATCTATTATCATTTCCTAGCAATATGTCCAGACTAACTCCACTTCAGTCTTTTAATTTTTTTCAATGAGGTCAGTAACATCTGTTTGTTCTCTTACTCATATATTGCATTTTTGATCTTTTCTTGCTACTCCCATACTTCATGTGAAGTCTCTGTATTGACTTTCCTTTAAGTGCCCAAGTTTCAGATTCATAAATAAGAACTGATAAAATACATCTATAAAAAAAATATTTGTGTTTGAATATATAGACATATCTCCTTTAAAATTATTTCTAACAAAAGCACTCTATCCAAGTTCGGAATTTTAAGATTATTAGTAATTTATTACAAGGTAATAGTCCTACTTTTAAGGATAACAGAATAAAGGGAACAAGAAATAAAAAACTAAAAGTGTTGATAATAGAAAAAAGTAATATTAACTGTAAAATTTGTAATGAAGGCACTAAAGCTGGGCTTATATCAGTCAATAAGTGTAAACAAGAATATTAAAATAAATAATCACATCAAAGAAAATGCCAAACAGTCTGAGAAAAAAAGATCTATAACTTCTTATTACATAAGACAAACATTTACATAACAATTTGTTTTGTTTCTTTGCTAAGCGTAATAATTAATGAGATTCATTTCTGCATGTCCAAACACATGAAACATCTTTTTTCAGTATTCACTCAATGTGCTATTATTAACAGTTGAATGTATTTGGAATATTTAAATAAAGTTAAATTTTTCTAAAGACATTCAATACACAGACTAGAATACCATCATCACAAACCTTCAGAAAAACAATAATTAGTTCTAAACTCTCATTTTCTTGAATAACCTGCAATGATTGGTATAGTAGAAGAATTCCAAACTGTAGAGTTTAAGGTCTATGAATTGTGACCCAGCTTTCACTCTTCCTGTGTTTGAACTTTTTATGAATTTTCAGACAATAAATCATTTGATTATTTTTATTTCTTATTTAAGTACACATTCATCACTTATGAAATTGATTTGAAAACAATAATCAATACAGGGGTCTTGAATTCAGGCACTCCATGTAATTAATTTAGGCACCAATAATTAAACTTAAGTCAATAAACATCACATAATCAATACGTATAGAGAATTTTGCCTGTTTTAATAATTAAACTTCTTTTAAACTCATGTAAGTCAGAATTTTTTTTTTATAATCTTATAAAATTCCAGTTAAAAACGCTTTACTACTTCCTTAGGAGTTTTACCTGCAAAAAAAATCATACAGTAGTATATATTTCCATTTCTGTGTTATAAAATATTCAAAATGCAATGATAATGTGATTTAGTGTTGTTGTTATTTTGTCCAACGTCTGTATAAATAAAAAGATGATACATTAAATCTTTTTGCACGCAGACTAATAATATTTAACAATAATCTAGAATCAATATTTATGCAAGATAAGAGAAAAATTAAAATATTTATATATCAAAGCTGGATAAAAGCTGTTATTAATAATCAAAGAACTAAGATATTAAAGAAAGACAAGAAATATAATCAGTTATAGTAGGTAAAGATTCTGTTCAAACACTTTGAAAATGATAGTAGTTATTTAGATAAAATTAGAATCACATAATGCTAAAACATATTATTTAAATTATACAATTTATTTAAAAATGTGGATTTATAAGTCACATTTTTAGATTGAAAACAGTGTTTTATTGTAATATTTAGTTTGAAAATACAAGGTGCCCCCAAATATCACCGTATATGGAAAAAAAATTAACAATTTTCATATTTATGAATATATCACTATAGCCATGTTAAATACCATACATGTTCCCATGAACTTTCTCCACTTAAATTTTACTAGTGAGGCCACCTGGAGTGCTAAGAAAAGATTAAAAAAGTGGCATAACAAGAGATATCATGAAATGTGTTCACCCTGAGTTTATGAGAGAAGACTGTGTGTGTCAGTAGAAAGATATGGCCAAAATGTAAAGAATATTTTGTAAATAAAGGTCTATTTAACTTCAATTTCCCTTTTTGCCTTAAATATGGTATTTTTGGGACACCCAATAGTAGTGTATTAAATCTAGTATAAACAAAAAATATTACAGTTTTTATAGCCAGCTTAGGTCTAACAATCTTCCAACTGCCAGTCAAAAAGGAATTGTGTTGAAAATAGTGTATTATATGTGTATATATAGCTTGATCCAATAAAAAAAAAAGCCTGGTTCTGTCACCAAGCTGTCTGAAGCACTATCTCTGAATCCATGAAAATGTTATACAGTGATATACCTTATCTATTTGTGACAAAAATTTTAAGTTATCATGTTTAGTGTTTTCCTAAAGGTTTGTGATGATGGTGTTTTAGTTATATTTTTATACTGGACTATTTCCATCATCTAAGTACTGAATGACTTTAGAAAAAAAATAATTTTATTTCAATATTCCAAATACATTCAACTGTTAGTAATAGCACATCAAACAGGTTAGTATATGCACAATGTTTTGAGAGGTATTATTATCCCCTCTTCTTCAGGTTTTGCTGGCCTGACCAGTGACAGTATTAGCATGGGATTCGAACCTGGACTCTTAGATTCTTGAGTATTAAATTTTAAGGTAATGCTCTAACCAACTGAGCCATCCTTCTTATTCTTCCATCTTCTTCAGGTGTTGCTGGCCTGACCAGTGACAGTATTAGTATGGGATTTGAACCTGAACTCTTTGATTCTTGACTATTGAATTCTAAGGTAATGCTCTAACCAATTGAGCCATCCTGCTTATTCTCCCCTCTTCTTCAGGAAAAAGAGGGGGGAATAATACCTCTCAAAACATTGTGCACATACTAACCTGATATTGCTAACAGTTGGTGCATATACTAACTTGTTTGCTGTGATAATACTAACAGTTGAATGTATTTGGAATATTTAAATAAAAAATTGAATTTTTCCAAAGACATTCAACACCCCTATTAGATAATGGAAACAGTCCAATATAAAAATACAACTACTATCATGTTTGAATCATGAATTACAACATAATTGTTTTCAATGCTCTCCCTGACATCACAACATCTTGCAAAGCACTTGAAGACATTCTTCAATTTTGTGATTTACTGCCATATTCAGTTTAAATCATTTCAAATGTGTCAGTCGCAATTTGATCATGGATTAAGATATGAAACATATTGTCACATTTCATGTTGTAACACATGATCCAGAAATACTAGCACTTAAAAAAATTTTTGTGGTGAATAGCTAAAATGTTATTATTTAATACATGCATTGGTTCAGAGATGGCGCTGCAGGCAGTATACGAAAAGAATCAAGTAAGCAGTCATCTTTTCACTGAGACACACTTAGTACAATTGTTCTCCATACTACATATGTATACAATTCTTTTATAAAGATATAAAAATGGTCATTAAATTAATCATATTCCATTTTAAACTCAGATTATACGATTTTTTAAACAGTTTATGAGATATAACTAGATTAAGTATTGAAGCAATGGATCTGAAGTCCGATCCAGCTTCACAGCCTTCTATAAACTTAGTAAGTATTATAGACCTAAATTAAGTTTATAGTCCAATATCAGCAGGGTTTTGTATTAAAGCTAAAATTAATTATGTTTATTAAATTTGTATTGCATTTAAATATTGTGTTTTAAATAAATTCCATTCTAAGATTAGATTTCTGTTAATAAAAATTGCTTGTAAAACCTATTAGTCAAACATATATATACATCAAGCGGATATATATATATGAGTTAATGCAAAATTCTGCTGAAATAAAATGCTTATTTTAAAAATGCTTATTTTATTAAAAGAAATAATAATATAGTTTTTCTTGTTAAAATATGCGTATGATTTATTTTGAGATAAGCCCACCATTTTCTAAAAGAATGTATGCTTGTAATTAGTTAGCCCATTCAAGGCAAATTAAAGATGGCTTTCTCTTTCTTTTTTAATTAATAAAATTCAAACTTTAAAGAAAGAAATTTAGAAGAAAAAAGTAAAAGTTATTTTTAGAAAATGTTACCTTGAAACAAAGGAGTGTGGGTGGGCTTATCAAGATCTAAGATCATACAAACAATAGAAGGTAGCTTACAAAAAAATTATAAATAGGAGAGTAAACAAAAGACTAGGCATTCAGATTTTCATTTTGGAAATAGCATTCAGATTTCTCTTTGAAGAACTCTTTCAGATTTTGCTTGTTGAGATTTTATTCCAAAAAGTTATGCAACTGTCGTCTTGAAAATCACAGAGAAGTTTGAATATGCTACAAGCTAAAGGTCATATGAATTTGATGGATTCTACTATGCTTGGCTAGGCAAATAGCTTTGCCTATTGCTAGGTTCCTAAATACCATCAAAATTCCATAGTATCCACCCAATATAATCTGAACTCTGTGCCATGTCTGTAGGACTCTTTATAAAAACCATGCCACGTATTTCCACTTTCCTTGTCCGGGCAAATACCTATCAATGGACGGATCAAGCTATGCTTGTTGAGGGAACATGACCAAGAAAAAAAAGGACGGTAATCGTATCTCTCCTCCATTGAACTATTTACTTTCTAGACTTTTGTTCATACCTTTCTTAATTGCGTCACTGAATTATATTATTGAAATGTTGTATTTAATTTTATTTGTTATGTAACCATTTTTTTTATTAGACTAGTCTTAGATATATATTCGTGATCATCTATCTATATATATATTTAACCCTTTTTCCTTCGCTATTCTTCATTACTAACATGTATAAATATTTTGTATTCCATTGCGGTTAAGTTTAAAAGTTAATTTGTCATTTAAAATCTCTTTCCAATTTCATTTATGTTTCTAAATTCAATACGAGTAAGTTTCCTTTGTTTGCCAACTTGATTTCCTCGATAACGCCTCTTTTGTCCGTCATTAGCTCACTACGTATATCTGATTTAGCTATATATGTCTTAAATAATTTTTAAACTGTCTGTTTTTAGTGCAAAGCAATTAGAAAATGCTTTGTGAAAGATTTTTATTATTGCACTTTATCGAAGAGATTCGAGTTGACAATTTTATTAAAATTGGGAAGAAAAAAGACTTAGACCGCAAAAATACTGTATCATTTAATCTGTTTTCATTGTCTAATTAGTTTTCATTAATTTAGGGGAATAGCGGAGGCCATTAAATCATTATTAATATTTTAAAGTCATTAATTAAATATATTGTTTAACTAAAATAGCTTGAGTTTTCTAATTTTATTGTAATGCTTTATTTTACTTTTCAATGATCCAGGCATGCAAAACACATATTTCTTAGTACTTTTGCACATTTAACTATTTAGCTCCATAGGTGTTCCCATCCATGTCTCCCTCTGATGCTAAGCTTTGTGGCCGGATGAGAAAATAATTTATGCGTGTCTCAGATAATGTTATTAGTTCGTAGTTAGCCTCGAGAATAGGCGAATAGGGCAGAGGTCATATTCTTATTTAATATCTCACTATGTCCTCTACTTTCCCTAGTATTCAACTGGTTAAACCAACATACATCATCTACTTCACATAGGTGTTCCCATCCATGTCTCCCTCTGATGCTAAGCTTTGTGGCTGGATGAGAAAATAATTTATGCGTGTCTCAGATAATGTTATTAGTTCGTAGTTAGCCTCGAGAATAGGCGAATAGGGCAGAGGTCATAGTATTCTTGATTTAATATCTCACGTATGGGTGGCCTCGAGGTACTTTCGCCTAGTATTCGAACTGGGTTAAACCAACATACATCATCTGACTGTCACAGTATTAATCTGAATACTTACTATTAAAAATAATTTATTACCAAATTTTTAAAGGTGATCTTTAACTTTTTATAATAAATAAATTAATTTAAAAAATGTATAACAAACAGTATTCAGAAATGAATGACATTTCTGCAATATAATTTTGACTACTTCAACCTGTGAGAGTGGTGTAGTGAAAATTACATTACAGAAATATTATACATTAAGTGGATAATTTCTAGCCTAATGAATGACTAATAAAGACTATTAATATACTTCCATCAAGTGGTTTATAACAAAGTTGTGAGGGCAGTAAGTTTGAAACTTATCAGTTAAACTATAGCAATTGGCTGTCTATAAATACTGAACAAAGATAAAGATATATGTAAGAGATTGTGATCTGGGCCAACTGATGAGTGCTGATTCAGCACAAAATGTGCATCTTGGGGATCATACATTTTTTTAACATATCTTTGGTCATACGTTTATGATTACACCCCTCTACAAGGTGTTAAAAAGAGATAGAAACCAGTCCTAATCATAAGTGGATAATCTCTAGTCTAATGAATGATTAATAAAGATTATTAATATACTTCTAAAGTGGTTTGTGCTAAAGTTATGAGGGAAGTAAGTTTGGCATGTATCAATTAAACTATAGTAATCGACTATCTCTATATACTGAATAATGATAAAAAATATATATGAGATTGTGATCTGGGTCAACTGATGAGTGCTGGTTCAGCATAAAATGTGCACCATGGGGGATCATTCATATTTTTTACATGTCTTTGATTACATGTTTATGATTACAGCCCTCCACAAGAAGTTAAAAGCAAACAGAAACCAATCCTACATAGTGAAAATTACATTACAGAAATATTAATCATTAAATAGATAAGCTCTCTTCTAATTAATGCCTAATAAAAATTCTTAGTATGCAGAAAGGATTTAAATACAAACAAAATTATAAATAATAAAATAAACGTTTTTTTTTTTTTATAGATAGACAACGTCCATATTTCTCCATTCTTTTTATTTCATAAATAACGTTTATTTACATTTTTAGCCAAGTTTGGGTTTACAACGAGACAGTGAAAAATATATTGTCTAAAACCAAAATTTCATTAAAAAAAAAAAAAAAATCTCTAGGGATTAAAGATTAAAAGTGTTTTACCTGTAATAATAAAATTAAAAAAAAATAATGAACAAAGAAAAGATGTGATTTGAGTATTCTGAAAAAAAAAAAAAAATATGGAAGAGGAAACTTTTTGGCAGATGTGTGAAGTCATTATATCTATTACAGCACGCAAAGATAAAGATGAAAAAATTGTATAATTGTTGTCAGATTCGAATCAATTAACAGACCAATAAAAATAAATAAACAAATAGCTTTATTGCTTGAGAGTTCATAAAACGTTTGAGGCCAGAATGATAATCAATATGCAGATCTTACCCTCCAGAATTGGACACTATCAACTACACTAAACCATGCAGGGAAAAACAAAAATGAATATCATAGTCACTGTAAGTCCTATCATCTACTGCATCAACTATGCTAAACCATATAGTGCAACAAACCAGTGAATATCATAAAAAAGTCACTATTATTTACACCAACTATGCTAAACCATATAAGGCAACAAACCAAGGAGCATCATAAAGTTATCACTGTATGTTCTATTACCTACTGCATCAACTATCCTAAATGATACAGGGCAACAAGCCAATAAATATCATAAAGAAGTCACTGTATGTTCTATTACCTACTGCATCAACTACGCTAAACAACACAGGGCAACAAACCAATGAATATCATAAAGAAGTCAATGTATGTTCTATTACCTACTGCATCAACTACACTAAACCATACAGGGCAACAGACCAATGAATGTCATAAAGATGTCACTGTATGTTCTACTACCTACTGCATCAACTATGCTAAATCATATAGGTCAATAAACCAATGAATATCATAAAGAAGTCACTATATGTTTTATTACCTACTGCATCACCTATGCTAAACCACACAGGGCAACAGACCAATGAATATCATAAAAAAAGTCACTGTATGTTCTGTTACCTACTGCGTCAACTATGCTAAACAATACAGGTCAACAAAACAATGAATATCATAATGAAGTCACTGTAGGTTCTATTACCAATAACCAAACTTGTAGTAAATTATGGAAGAACCCTAAATAATGAGAATATTATATTGTTCTTATGAAAAATCTCTATAAGAGACTAAAGTCACTGTTAGATCATGGTTATATACATATTGATTTCATACTACCAAAAAATTAAACAGATGAGTACATTATCATTCTTCTTATTCATCTTATGTATTAAATAAATTAAGCAGTTTCAGATTTAGCATGCTGTGGTATTAATTTTAGTGTATTAAATCCTTGGTTATAAAAATAAAGATGAAGGCTAAATCTGATAAAGTAATACTATAATCAGAACACAATTTTTATTAATACTCAGAAAAATAAAATATAGCAAAAATTGAAATTCAATAAGACAAATTTAAAAAAAAAAAAGTTCTTTTTTGTAAGCTTGCAGTTTCGTTCTTTACGAACATTATTTTCATCAATGAAATTGATAAAGAAAAATGAGATCACATCTGATTGATTCAAATTTAAGTCTTAATAGAGTAAGGAATATTTGAATTTTTACATTTTCCACAGTACATCCTATATTAAGGGGGTAAATAGTAAATATTATTTATCTATAGCATACTATATTTTATACAGAAATTAAGTAGTAGAGCAGATATTGTATAGCTGAGGTGAATTCATGCATGTAAAAATAATGCATGGGCTGTAATAATGAAAGTCTTATAGAATAAAGATAGGTATGAAGTAAAGATTATAAAAAGTAGAAACAAACCATCCTATATGCATAAAATATCATACATATAACCAAAAATGAAAAAAAAAAAAATGGGATTTAATAAAAAGATTAAAGAACTGAATAAAAAAGGATTAGGGCTAACTATGAAGATGAAACATATAAAAAATAAAATATAAAAAAGAGCTGCAGCAATCTTTAATCATAGTAGTTTTAAAAATAAAGATCTGATTGACATTTTATGATGTAAAAATTGAATGCTGAATAAATAAGATATAAAAATAAGACATAGAAAGTATTAATATTATTAAACAGTGATGATGGTGAAGATATTGAAGATTATTTTGTTAGGTAAGAAAACAAACGGGTGGTCAATTAGTTTAGATCTCATCTCTTAATAGAAATACAAATGTCCGGTCAGAAGTTTATTTCCATTTTGGTCATGTTATGAGCTAATGTAATTTATTACCAAAATTGTATAATATTAAAAAATGTTGAAGATAAAAGAAGAGATTGACCAGCAATGAAATAGCTGAGCTATATCATATAATATTGATATCATTTATGTTCTTTATTACTTTTTATAATGCTTTTTTACAACCCACTAGTGACAGTTTTGATTGCCCCAGCAATCCTCTTCAGACCTTACTAGAGTTCTGAAGAAGATTTCTGGGCCAATTGAAACTGTCAATAGAAATTCTGAAGAAGATTGCTGGGTGAATTGATACTGTCAATAGAAGTTCTGAAGAAGATTGCTGGGCCAATTGAAACTGTCAATAGTGTGTTGTAAAAAAGCATTGTAAAAAGTAATAGAGAACATAAATTATATTAATATTATATGAATTTGGCAATGTAATAAGAAAGATAAAGTGAGCTACATTATCATGTGAATAAATGTGCCACTGAAGGTCTGAAAACATAGATAAATGTCAAGTCATATTGGTGAAATGTCATTTGTATGATCTTTGGAAGCAACACTGACTTTTACAGTTTATCTCAATTCATTTCTGACAACCCTACAATATTTTGGCATAATAATGCAGATACTATATAGTTACATAGTTAACCATTTCCATAAAAACAATTCAAGACACTAACAGGTCTTGATCATGAATTATGTCATAAAATGTATGCATATTGTCTAACTTTGTAGATCATCTTTAATGCTCTTCATGCCATTACAAAATCTTGAAAACCAATTAAAAACATTCTTGCAAATCATGGTTTCACTACCATATACAGCTCGAATCATTTTGTACATTTCAATCACAGCTTTTCTCAATGTAAAACAAAATTTAATGTTAGCATTGTTGTTCTACCAGAGGTTAAGGTATAAAACATATCACATTTCATATTGTAATTCATGATTTAGACACCCTAGTATTTTAAATTTTGTGATGCATAGTTAAGCTATGTGCTATATAACACTAGTTGATTCAGTAATATTGCTGCAGGCAGCTTGGAAAGATCATTTGTCATCAATCCTGCACATTCGGACATGCTGATGTTTTAGTGTAAACATCAATTTGGGAATGCTTAAGAAATTTTATTTTATGACCAGCAAGAAGATGCTGTTTATTTGATCATAGACTACAAAAATTACACGTTTAGTGCAACAGAAGCCAGCAGAAATAGAAATAAAATCTGAAATTATCTAAAAATAGACTTTTAGGAATTGATTGTGATTTTAAAAATTAGTTAATTCTACTATAGTGGTGTTTTCATATGTACTTTCCAATAAAACAACTTCAAACATAGACAGCTGAAATCATTTTTGTAATACTAGTAGCAAATTAAGTTAGTTGCTAGGGAGATTATGTGATGTTTGAACATCCAAGTGGCAGGATGAGAACCAGTGAAGTGATCTGAGATTTTTTTTGTCAGTGTCAATCCTGGGTCTTTATCACCAAGTTTGCCCAACTGTACTTGCAGTAAAATGCATATAATAATGAAAATTGGTAATTTTGAAAAAAGGATCATTTTTTAGAACTGACAAAAAAGATCAAAGAACTGTAATTCATACATGTTTGAGTGTTAAATGACAAAATTGGAATCAATTGAAGGAGGTTACACTCCAGAATATGACATTCTTCCACTGAAACAAGCAAAAAGAAAACAGTTTATATATATAATAAAGAGCATGCCAATATATATATATATATATAATCATTAGACACCAATCAACACTTGAGGCAATTTCAATATAGATAATAATCAAGAATCTCAAGCTTGTCAAGGTAATCTCCTTTTAACAATAAAGGTGGAATCACATTTATTTATGGTCCAATATATTTATTTATAAAGACACTAAAAATTGTAACTTGACCATAGAAACATCATATAAATATGTAAATAATGAACCAGGATGGAATAAGCTATTGATAACAACCTGAAATATCTGTCAAAGAAAACTTTTTTAACAAATATGAAGCACAAACTTTCCATCATGATATATGATAAAATATCTTCAAGAATAAAAAGAAATGTTAACTAGAGAGATAGGAAAAGTAGAAGCTGAGTACAGAATAAAATAACTATGTAAAAAATTAAACATTTAAAAAATATTAATGTTAGTTGATACTCAGCGCTTGTCCAGAAATTTTCTTATCTTTCAAGTGGCCATGTTTAGGGGGGGGGGGACGCCAACCAATCCCATGGCAGGATCTCAATTATTTTTAAGAACTGTTATTTGTTTTTTAAATCAAATATTGCTGCTTAAAATATTGTTAAATTTTTTATAGAAAGCATAAGTAAAAATTAGCATCAACATATATAATACTGGAATTATGTTTACAATTTCTAATATATAAATAAATAGGTAGCTTATGCTATGATTCGCGTATTGAGTAGCCTTTATATATTTATATACTGAAAACATTTTCTTTTATTATAGTGTTTGATATTACATGTTATAAATTATAATTTTTAACAGATAAATATAATTCTTTGTAAGAATGTATGTGGATTTAAACTTTGGATTAGTGAGCAACAGAAATAACAACAGATTACTTTTAAACTTAATATCCTAACTAATAAGGGTCAAATTAGAAGTAAAAAAGGGAAGTCTCAATCTATTAGTTTAAAAACAGTCTGTTGTTATTAAAACCTGAAGTTATATAACCTCCTGCAGGTGCTAATTTTAAAAGTGCTAAATAATAATTTTTATAAAGAATTAAATATATCTAGAAAGAAGAGGTAGCGGTGAATTTGATCCATTTGAATTAATTTTTCTAGAGCTTTATTATAATCAGACTTTCTATTAATAGATTCCTCTCTATTCATCGATAGAGTTGTTTTAAATAGCTATGGGCTGTGTTGGGCTAGATGCAAACTCACAAGTGCAAAGCCAGTAGTTTGATTTACTGACCAATTGATGTAATTAACCATCTATTGTACCTTCTTTATCCAGCCTTTTTGATTAGTAGTCAAATAGGTTTGAAATAGACATCCCAGTTTCGGCATGAAGCATTCACATGAGTTAAAAGGATTTCTTATATAAGTCAACACGATTAATACTGTTTTTTAATCCCTTTATTCTATTTTGCTGACACAAAGACTGCGCCATGGTCAGAAATGATCACCTTAGGTTTACTCAACAATGGAAAATGCTGGGGTTTAAGTATTTTTAGGTATGTCAGGTGTTAGTCTGGAGCAAATATAACAGATATTTCCACATCTTAAAATATTTCAACAATACATATTGAGAGCATAATAGAAATTGTCATGTATTTACAAAAATAAACTTTACTTATGAACTAACCCATTAAAAATGGAAATTGTAAACTGAAATTTCGTCATCTACTTTTTTATATGATTTATCTTTAGGCTAAAAGTGGAAGTGCTTTTGGTTTATGAGAATTATAAATTACTCTATCATGTTTTATATGCATGAAAGTTAAAGCATTACATCTTCTTAAATATTTTCACTAATAAATAAATCTCTCTTGTAAAGAGTTATATATAATTAATTAGATTTTTCCTGATTTTATAGATGTAAATTTGAAAGCATAACAGAACATTCTGTATATTTACCTAGAAGAGATGATAATAGGTGGACAATTGAAATCTTAAACTGGATTCCAAGAGATTGTAAAAGACTCAGAAAGAGACCACAGGTGAGATGGAAAGATGAAATAAGACAGTGTGCAGGGGTGATGTGGAGAAGAGAAGCTAAAGATCAGAGAAGATGGATTGAACTTGGAGAGACCTTCATCCTGCAGTGGATTGATAATGGTTGATGATGATGATGACATTTCAGTTACAACATAATTAGGCAAACAACCAATTAAATGGGCAAAATGTATTAAGATTCATGCATTTAACATTGTTTATATATTTTTATTATTTTATAATATTTTTTTTTATAATTGTGTAAAAAGTAAAAATTTAAAAATAATATAATAAATAGTTTTAACAGAAATTTATAAAATATGAATTGGAGTATTGAATTTTCCTTAAAATATTTATGATGAAATAATATATTATATATTATAAAATAGAAAACTTTTAAATTAGATCACTTTTAAATTATATAATACCATCAGATTTATAATAACAATTTTAACTGTAGAAAGTTTGAACATCATTAACCTTAAAACAAAATTAATTAGTCACATTTTATATACACAGGGGGACCCAAAAATAACTGGAATTTTGTAATAAAAAATTGTATATTTATTTTTAGATGTTGCAAACTGAATTGCTTTAAAAAGTAAAATCTTTTTAATGCAATGCACTGATCCATACTAACAAGTCACTTTTCAAGTAGTGTGAAAATACTTGCAGTGTGATATTTTAACCCTTCTGTCACCCCCCTCCCCAGTTCTAAGTCGAGAGATTAAAAAAATTACACAGAGCAAATATGGATGATAGAGGAGCTGGACCATGCTGAATTTATTTAAAAAGTGTTTTACACTCAAGGCATTGAGAGATAACACTGGTGGGTTGTAGTTTGCACCCTTTTCTTTGCACAAATTGGGATGTTTACATTGTACTGCATCACATAAATGTTTCAGAGCTTGCAGATAAAATGCTTGATCATTATGAACTACATCTGAGAGGAAAAATTTGCATAAAAAAAGTCAGCATTAATTGTTTGAACATTTTAGCAATTATAAAAAAAAAAATAGACAAATACGTGAAGTGCACATTATAAAAAAAATAGGTTACATGATGCCACAACTTTGCACAGTGATGTCATTTGGTAGATTGATGCAAAAGGGTCTTTGCAAGAAGTATATAACAGCTGAAGCATATATTACAACAGGAACACAAACCAGAGAATAATTCCTGTTATTTTTGGGTCCCTTCATATATGTAAAATGGATTTTGTTTGCTTTTTACAAACATGGAGCATATTATGGGCAGATAAGAATTATAATCATTTCAATTATTTTACAACTTTATATCTGTAATATCTGAAACTTTTACAGCACAAATTATTTAAACATTTTCAAACTGAAGATACCTACAAATGCTGTATTCAAATAATGTAATGTGATGTGATGCATTGTGACTTCTGTTTTTCTGAGTCAGGAATCTCTCAGCCACTATGCCCAGAGAAACCTGTTAGCCATTACATCTTCTCTTTCCATTCCCCACTCTACATTTTTTCATATTCTTCTCTAACCTGCTCATCCAATTTCCATAACATAATCTTTATCAACTCCATGGTCTTTATATCTAAATCTTCTATTTTTTCCCAAATGCAGCATAAAAAACAAGAACCCACTTTCTGTATAATCATTTTATCTATATTAATTCTTCCACAACTTCATTAATTATACCGTTTCTGCTTGCAGGCATTTACATTCAATTAACAGATGCCTAATATTTTCTATGCCTTCCTTACACAACTTGCAGAATAAATCAACCACATTTTCCCATTTTTATGTGTACATATTTTTTTGTTGCTAAAAATCCTGTTCAAGCCTTAAACAATAAATTTCTTTCCTTGCTATTATCATAAATTAACTCAAACCAATATTTTGTTTACATCTATATATATTTAAACTCTTTTTTACTCTCCATACTGGTTTTTCATCTCTCCAACTTAGTATTCTTTACTAATGCATCTATTCCATTCCTTGCCATTATTACACTCAACAAATCTCCTAACACAATCATCCCAGGCCTTTTGTATAAGTATACTGACATAAATTCTTTATTCAAATCTTCTGCATAACATACTACCTTTCTCACCCATCTTGTTGCCTGCCCTTTACTCATAACCCAATTAAATTTAACTATAATGTACAAAGCCTGGCAGCAGTGACATCTAGTGACCATGCCTGTGAAAATTAATTCAATGCTGGCTTATGGCTTATCTTGTTACGTACAAAGTTAACATATATAATGCATAATGCATGAATAAAATTCAATTCATAATCGAAATTAATAACACCTAAATAAGTTACACTCAAATTCACACTTTTAAAATAGAAACGCTAAATATTCATTTAAATTATCTTATGGAAGATCTAATTTTTTGTTAGTATGTAACATTTGAAGATTTTACAATACAAATTATTATGTAAACATACTCAAAGTGAATATATCTTTAAATATGCTTCTAAATAATGTGCTAGATTTCATAGTTATACCATATATATATAGTTATTTGAACTATACTTATGGACATTTTGAAAAAAAAATTGCTTGAGGGGAGAAAGCTGAATAGTTATTTTATAGATTATTCTAGGAAAGTCAAAGGAAAAATGTGTTGCTAAGTAACAGTAATTAGATATTTTGTTTAATATTTTTAAATAATTATTAATGAATATTGTATATATATAATAAGATAGATAGCAGTAATAAAATAGTTTGGAGAGAATAATTATTAAAACAAAAATTAGACGAAAAAATCTAAAAATATTATAATAAATATCTTTAAAATGGGAAAGAAAATAGTGAGCACATAATAAGTTTCAAATATTTAGGAATTAAAATTAGATATATATGGTTTAGATAATATATGTTATGTGTTCACATACATTTATATATTATAGCTGTGAAGAAGTCTGCTGGATGGCCAAAACTGTCAGAAGGTTTTGTTCAAATCAGGAAGAAATTATTGCATTGTAAAAAGTGTATAAAGGAATGATTATTTAGTGATTTTCTGAAGGTTTGTTATGATGGTATTTTAATTGGATTTATATATTGGTCAATTTCCATCATCTAATATAAGTATTAAATGTCTTTAGAAAAATTTAATTTTATTTAAATATTCCAAATACATTTAGCTGTTAGTAATACCACACAGGTTAGTATATGCACAACATTTTGAGATGCTAGCTTGACCAATGACAGTACTAGCATGGGAATTGAACCTGGACCCTTAGATTCTTGAATACTGAATTTTAAAGTAATGCTCTAACCAACAGTCATCCTTCTAAAGGAAACAGCCATTAGAAATTTCATATACTTATGTATGAGGTTCCTTCTGATTTCTCCACTTTTCTTAAGAGCAAAGTTGATTAGTGGTTTCCATACATTATGTATATTCATACCATGTTGACTTATGGGGTTGTTTACCATTGTATAGATAAGAAAAGATACGAAGAAGAAAATTTAAAGAAGCTGTTTACATGACAACAACCCCATAAGTTAACCTAGTGTGACTATACCTAATATATGGAAACCATTAACCAACTTGGTTTTCAAGTAAAAGTAGAGAAATCAGTAGGTACTTTATAAATAAGTATATAAATTTCAACTGATTGTTGCCTTTGGCAAAGTAGCTCAGTTGGTTAGAACATTAACTTAAAATTTAATATTCAAGAATCTAAGGATCTAGGTTTGATTTCCATGCTGGTATTGTCACTTGGTCATGTCAGAAACACTTGAAGCAAAGGAGAGAGTAATATGTCTCAAAATGTTGTGCATATACTAACCTATGTGCTCTTACTAACAATTGAAGATATTTTGAATATTTAAATAAAGTTAAATTTTACAAAAAACATTCAATACTTATATTAGATGATGGAAATAGTCCAATATATATATATACGAGTAATTATTTATTTATTATCTTATAAATAAAAGTAGCATAAGGAAAAATGCAGACATTTGAACAGTTAAATAAAAAAGTAACTAGAAAACTATATTAATATAAAGAATAAATAAAATATATCTTAAATACATTAACCAAGAAGACTAATTCTAAAGAAAATAAGAACAATAAAAAATGCAATATTATGATACATATGTTTATGAAGATTGTAATAATAATTATTCTTTTTTATTGCATTGCCAAATGTATACCATATAATACTAAATTGTCCATGCACTTTACTACTGTTACACAATGCTTTATTTACCACCCTTTCTTACACTTTACAGTTTTGATTGCCCCAGCAATCTTCTTCAGAAATTTATATCTCCTAATCTCGTGGTTGAGGAGAAGATTGCTGGGGCAATCAAAACTGTAAACTGTAAGAAAGGGTGGTAAATAAAGCATTGTGTAACAGTAGTAAAGTGCTTGGTCAATTAAGTATTATATGGTAAGATTGTAATTTAAAAAAAAATCAAAGTATAAAATAAAATGATTGCACTGAATTAAAGAGAAAAATAAAAGATTAAAATAGTTCCTTTTACAACAAAGTCCATTTATTTTCCACAAAGGATACTTATATATAATAACAATAAAAATAATAAATATAACAGTAATAAACTATTATATACAATCTCTCAATCTACAGAAGTATTTTCAATTAAGTCCTTAGCCCTCCTCAATTACCATTAACAAAAGCAAATGTCATCAATTCAAATCCTATGAAGCCCAAATTTTAATGTTAGCAATGTGTCTATTAATTATATTCATTTTATTTCTATTTATTAAAATTGCCTCCTTAATTTCTCTTTTATTATGGGTTCTCTCTTTCATATATTTCAAATGCTCAAGTGAAATTTTTTAAGGATATATATAAGGATGTGTTTAATGTTTCATTTTGTGTTACAAATAATGTTAATAAAAGAGTGAATAATTCTACAAATGTCATGTTTGTCAAGCAGAAAAGTAATGCTGTGTATCAAATTTTTTGTGGATGATTGTTATCATATATGGTGAATTGAGGTGTAGTATTGAACAAAGATTAAAGGAGCATGAATTTTTTGTTATACAAGCATGTAAAACTAAAAATAATAGTGATTTAATGACATGGCATATAAATATAAATTTAAGTTTGATATTGAAAGTGTTAAGATTTTTCATGAATAGAGAAACCATAATAAAAGAAAAATTAAGGAGGCAATTTTAATAAATAGAAATACAATAAATATAATGAATAGACAAACTGCTAACATTAAAATTCAGGCTTCATGGGATTTGAGTTAATGATGTTTGCTTCCATTATGTTTTTTGAATTTAATGGCAGTTGAGGAGGGTTAAGGAATTAACCAAAAGTACTTCTGTGTATTGGAAGACTATATATAATCCTTAATTATCATTATATTTATTATTATTACAATAGTTTTAAATTGACAGACATTTTAATCATATTATATATATATATATATATATATATATATATATATATATATATATATATATATATATATATATATATATATATATATAAACTTTATTGATAACAAATTATATACAAATATTAACATATTTACAGTAGAATAAATTTATGTTTCATAGGCAAAGTATAATGAAATCACAACTATAATGATACAGATAATATTATAAATTGTTTATATCCAATGAAGTGTGAACCAAATTTGAATTTTGCTACACTCTAATAAAATCATGATGACTAAACTGAAGATGAGTTCAGATATTTATTTTCAGAAGTAAAATATGATGGAGAATGTTAATGGAAATAAATGTTTAAGCTATGAGAGAGCACACTGAGATAGATTGTCGATTGCCAAGTTTTGGTCATGATATTCCCGGGTAAAAATTTGAGAGAATAGATATTAATTCCTTGTAATTTATTTTAAACACATTGTATTTTTTATTGTAAAATAATATGTAGCAGCATGCAGTCCACATGATTCTTAGTGTATGAATAATTACAAATGCATTATAGGGTTGAAAGTATTTTATATATTTTTAAAATAATTGCTTGAGGTTAATTGTATGCTTATGAAATACAAATAGGAGTAGAGATAAGAAGTATGGACAGGTTTGAAAAAGGCATTGGATTTCTTCTGTATAAACACATGTAGGTGCGAGATTTACCTTGATCATAAGAGACATTTTGGTTGGAATTGTACCCTGTACAAAATTGAAAAAAAAAAGTATTGCGATTGAGATGCACAAAAGTTTTGGAACTTGGTTAGAATCTTAGGAATTGGCAGGGTTGTTCATAAATGTCTGGATAGATAAGTCATTATATTTAAATCTTTAACTAATACGTCAAAAAAAGATTTAATGTTATATTGGTCTAATAGATCAACATGATCTGTGGAAAAGAATCATTTGTCATATGCATTTGAAATAAGCAATGGTATTGGAGTGGAGATGGCACTAAGTATTGAATTAATAAGTGTTGCAATATAATTTTTAAGCTCTAACATAGCTTATACAAGATTTATACATATCACACTGAGCCATCTTTGGCCTATAAAAAAGTAAGCTGTCTGATACATTGTGAAGATGAGCCCCAGCTTTTATTATAGACATAAGTTTATCATTGGTTGTGTTAAAAAGCTGCATGCATAGGACATGGTTAGCAAGTAATCCACAAAGAATAACATTCACTATATAAACTTGCACAATGGGACATAACATTTTTGGGCAGAATGTTTTCATTTGTGTATTGAATGTGTTCATGATGGGGATATTTAATCGATGGCTTAAGTGCATTTTAGATAGATTAATTGGGATGCTGCAAAAGACTGAGAAGTTACCCATGAAGCAAAATGGTAATTTACAGCTTGTAAACAATAGCTACAAGGATAACTTGTAATTGTTCCATTGTTATCCTTTCCAAATTTGTACAGTATATCATATAATAGAATGTTTTTTAAGCTTGGTACTAAAAGTTCTACAAAATTTTAAACATACTAAAAGTTGATATTAACTTAAAAATATAAAAACAATTAAAGATTCTAATTTTTTGATAACTAGACTACTATTATATTTCTACAAAAAAAAAGTTATTATAAAAGAAAGTTTATAATTCAGAGCATATTTAATAGTGACTAAAGCTATACATTTTGCTATTTATTTTATTTAAAAAATAAAATAGGGTACAATTAGATTTTATATATTTTTATTCTTATCATTTCAATGAAAGAATGAATGAACCCATATTCAGTAAAATATATATATGAATGCACCTCTTAAATTATTTTTAATAATTATATTATTATTTTTAATTTTTTTTATTTATACTATAATTATAATTTATATATATATATATGCATGTTGAAAAGTCCTGTAAACTTGCAGTTGAATAAACAATACATATTCTATTCTAATCAAAGTTTAGCAACAATCATGAGCTATTTATTAATAATTTTTATTAGTCATTCATTAGACTAGAGATTATCTATTTAATGAATAATATTTCTGTAGTATAATTTCCACTATACCACTCTTACACAAGGTAGGGATCGGTTTCTTATCCACTTTTAACACTTTGTGGAAGGATGTAATATAAACATATAACCAAAAACATGTGAAAAAGATTTTTGACTACCAAGATGTACATTTCATGCATCAGTTGGCCCAGACCACAATCTTTTACCCATAGCTTTATTATTGTTCAATATAAATAGATAGCTAATTACTACACTTTAATTGATAAGTGTCAAACTTAGTGCACTCACAACTTTGACACAAATCACTTAACAGAAATCTATTAATAATTTTTATTAGTCATTCATTAGATTAGAGATTATCCACTAATGAATAATATTTCTGTAGTGATATTTTCACTACAGAAATATTATTTATTAATGGATAATCTCTAGTCTAATGACTTATTAATAAAAATGAACATACTTCTATTAAGTGGTTTATGGCAAAGTTATGAGGGCAGTAAGTTTGACACATCCATTAAACTGTAGTAATTTGCTACCTATATACTGAACAATGATAAAGATATGTGTAAGAGATTGTGGTGCGGGCCAACTGATGAGTTCTGGTTCAGCATGAAATGTGCATCTCCTTTTTTACATGTCTTGGTCATAAGTTTATGATTTCATCCCTCCATGTGTTAAAACTGGATAGAAATCACTCGTTACTATTCATGAGAGTGGTGTAACAAAAATTATACTACAGAAAATTTATTCATGAGCTATTTATGTACATTGGGGCTTAGGGCAAAATATAGTGTATATTGTGGTTCTACTGTACTAACATTAATGTTTGGACTCGGTTGAATTGGCTATTAACTGGATAACAAATATCTACAACCATCTTTTATAAGAACATTCATTTCTCAGTTGATGATTAGTGTGACTCAGTCAAAATATTGGTATGTTAGGACTATGAATCATATGCAAATAAACCTGGATATAAATATACTAAAAAAATATCCTTGCTAAAAAGAATATATATATAATCTATACTAAACTTAATGCAATTAAAAGGACTCAGCAAGGGATTTGAGGGTTCTAATATCAGATTTTCAATGATGTGCATGCTGAAGAGTTGGAGGGTAGAGAAGATTGAAGCTTGTCTGTTAAAGTTTGGAGATTTGCTATCTTAATATAAACTGAGCACTGAGTGTGTATATGTGTGGAGGATGGTGATCTGGACCAACTGATGAGTACTGTTTCAGCATGAAATATGTATATTGGAGATCACTTATCTTTTTCACATGTGTATGGTCATGTGTATCAGTTGTATAAGATGGAGTGTATAGCTGTAGAAAGCTTGAAAGTTTATATATGTAACAGAGGAAAGTAACATAAAGTAGTACTTGCATACATAGATATATCATAAATTAAATGCATATGATATAGATTAGATTAACATGTTAACACATATAAACATAAACAAAATAAAATCCATGGGGGCGGGTTGATTAATAGAAGGTTAAATTATCCTTTTTTTAAATTTCGGTTACAGTATTAAATTTTTTTTATAGATCATCAGAACTTCAGTAAATATTTTATAGTTATTATTTAGTTGTGCTCATGTAAGATTCACTAAATATTAACAAATGAAGGAAAAACTAATTTATGAATTGGATGATAAACTAAGTAACAGGGCTAATCAGATAGATGAGAGAAAGAGACGACTGCCTCTTAAGCTAAACTGGAACTATTTTAAAAATAATTTGTATTGATTACTAGTAGAAAAATATCTAAATAAAAAAATGATGTAGGAATACTTTTTGATGGAAAAAATGCGACTCTCTCTTTTTAATCAAAAAAAGCCATGAAATTTAATTCACTCCCAAAAAATTTCTGAGTATTCCTTTAATTAAATAAATGTCAACAAAAGTATTCAGGGATATGTTACTTTATCTTAACTACGATATGGAGGACTTCTCAGGTGATTATGATTTAAGCAGTTTTTCACTCATGTTTTTCTTTCTAGCTAGTTCGTTAGATATCCATTTACTGACCAATGTTGGATGGTTAGCTGGTTGGCTACTAACCAGTTACTTGTAAGAAAAATCCTAAGCCTATTGAAAAAAAAACTTAATTTGGCTTGAATTTGAATCCCAGGTCGTAAGAATGGCAAGTAGATATATTACCTCTGTACTTCAAGGCCCTTCCAAATAGCTATTACTAGTAGCGTTTTTGATAATTTTTAAAAGCAAAATTTTTAAGCTGGTCTTAAGCGACAAAATGGATCGGCCCGACCATAATAAAGATATTGACAAAAATATGAAATAAAAAATTACTACACAAATAGTAATAAATGGATAAAAATAAGAACGCGCATATATATTATTAAATAACAGAAAGATCAGTTATAACACATAATAAAAAAATTGCGATTTATCTTTAAGAATTTTCTTAATCGTCTGTAATGGTTTGGTTCTGAGCCAATATGTAACCTAATATTCATTTGCTCTCTGTTTATTAGTTAAACCAAATTCTCTTTAATCATACCTTTTTGACAACTTAGCTTTTAAGGAAAAGTGGGATGGACCGAGACATAGAAAACTTCAGAAAAATAGTTTTCACTCACCTGTATCAGCGTCCCATTAGGAGCATTTACTCTTCGGCAATGTTTGCTTGTATTCCGTCAAACTTACATCTAAGTGACTATCAAGGATAAACAGACATTATGTTAATATTCTACATAACTTTGAGAACAAGTCGTAATAGAAACCCAGTTAAGTTGTCTTTAATGCATTACCACTACTAGAAGAGGAACTTGTCTGTAGAGGTTACGGTCTAAGAATAGACAAAGCCACTCCTTTTAATAATAAAAATAGATAAAATTTATTACAAAATCGTACTCTTTAATTGATCTCAGAATACGCAAAGCCCCTCCTTCTTAATAGTAGATAAAATTTATTAATAAAAATTGTATTTTAAGGTGAATTTTTTTTTCTTGATAATTATAAACGGTAATATAAATCTTTCCATAATTTTAAAAAGTTATTATTGTTTTATAATAAGCTAACATCAATTTTCATTAAATTCTGACTGCAAAACGTAAATGTTTAAACCCCAGAAAATTTTATGGGTAAATATAATTAATTAATGTGGCACATACTTTTTATATTTCAAACAATCAAATTTTTGTCATAATTTATCATTTTAAAGCCAATTAAATATCTATTGGTTACGTTTTAAATTAGCTATTGTTTTTCTTAAACTAAGTTATTGTATAAAGGTGTTTTTCTCCACTAATTTGCATACAAATTATCAGAAAGATCAGTTATTGTTTCAATCTATTGTTATTTAAAACCTATTATGATTTCACTTTCTCTCTCTTTCTTTTAAGTAAAAGCGAACTTTTTTATTAAATAAAACTATTTATTAAAATTAAACATATTTATAAAGTTAACTTTTTCTTAGAAACCTAGTGAATCACCTAGGGGGTGCTGCAAACATTATCTTATGATGTCATTTTTCAAATTCTTCTTTTATTGCCGGTAACCCAATACAGGATGAACAAGAGATTACAATTAGAATACATTATTCAAATTAATTTAATTATCTTTAAAACAATAGAACTGTTTCAAATTTCCTTCGTAATTTATATATATAATTTTTTAGATGTTTTCATATTTTAAATAAAATTATTTTATGAATGTTTCTTTCTGTATTAAGTACAAACTTTATCGTTAATAGGAGAGATAAGATCAAAAGTTTCCATAAATCAAATATACTTAAAAGGTTAAGTAATAAAATGCACGGCCCAGTTCGGTTATCACTCTAATTAAAATTCCAACAATTCTAAAAAGTTTTATGTACGATGAGATCATGGAACTTATTGTAATACTCCTGAATATTTTTGGAGAATAATCAATCATTTGAATTTAAAAAGCATTCACCTCTATTCAGTAATATTTCTGTAGTGTAATTTTCACTACACCATTCTCATGCAAGGTATGAAGTAGTTTCTATCTGCTTTTAACACCTTGTGGAGAGATGTTGTCATAAACATAGGACCAAAGAGATGTCAAAAAGATCTATGATGCCAAGATGCACATTTTATGCGGAACCAGTACTTATCAGTTGACCCAGACCACATCTTGGGGATCATAAATCTTTTTCACATATCTTTGGTTATCTGTTTGTGCTTACATTCATTCACAAGGTGTTAAAAGCAGATAGAGATCAATCTCTATCTTGCATGAGAGTGGTGTAGTGAAAATTACACTACAGAAATATTATTCATTATTCAATAATCTCTAGTCTAATGCATGACTAATAGAAATTATTAATATACATCTATTTAGTGTTAAGTGGACAAGCCATGTTTAGCAATTAAATGACTTTAATAATTCTGGATGGTTATAAAAGAGGCAAACAATTTCTTAAAAATTAAAAATATTACATTTTACACACAATTAAAAAAAAGATACTTACGTATTAGTTCTGTGACATAACACATATTAGACCTGTTGTACCTTTTGATAAATGTGTAACATTGCGATTAAGTCAAATAATTCCAAGTAAATCTGACCTCTTATCAAAAGAATTTTCTTTTTTTTCCAAAACCAATTTTTTTTTGCCCAGTTTTTATTTAAGATTTCATTCTGATAACAGTTTGATTTCAATTGCAATGCATTTTTTCTTTCATGTGTTTTTTTATCCAATCTGGTAAGAAAACATTTCCCCCCCCCAAAAAACCTTTTTTTTTTTGCCCAAAACATCGAAAGACTTTGGAGTTCAGTGAAATGGCATAATAAGCAATAGCGATGAACATAACGAATTCATTTGCATAATGAATGAAATAAAAAATAATTGACTGCCAACATGAATTATTAATAAAAGTTTTATATTTTTTATTTTGTAAAAAAAACTTTTTTTTTGTTTTATTTTTTAAAAAAAAAAATAGATTTATGTCTTGCGTTGGTGGTCGAGAGGTCAGCGCGACTGTCTTGCACTTGCAGGCAGTTGCCCGGGTTGCGGGTTCGCGTTCCGGCCGATGCTATGACACTTTAAAAAAAAAAAAAAGATTTATTTATTACTGCTTTTAGACTAAATCTTACTTCAGGCAATATACTTTACAATCATATGGTCATTTTGGAGGGAAAAACTGAATTTTTTTTACTTGATATCTCCATTTTCTACCGGAATATTTGATATACTATAATAAAGTACTACAGACCATTTCTATTTATTCATTGTTATATATTGCGTGGTAAGTAATATATGTGTATATTTTATGTTTTTTTAAATATTTTAGACAATTTTTGTAATTTTGCGATTTTATGGTCAAATTTATATCTTTAGAATTGTTATAAATTTTATATTTTTTCATGTAAATGTCATATTATGATTTTTTAAATAATATTTTAGGCAATTTTTGTAATTTAGAAATTTTATCGTCAAATTCATATCTTTAATATTGTTATAAATGTCTGTTCCACACCGTGTTTTAATTTCTTTGCTGAGAAAGTCACATATATTTTTGTATGGCAAAATAACATTTTGACTTTTTGTATAATGGCATCTCATATTGATTGCTTAAAAATTTGCTGTTTAATATCAATTTTTTGGTCAAATTTTATATGTTTAGTGCTATTATTAATTTATATTCTGCACCGTATTTTATATTTTTCCTATGAAAGTCGTATATATTTCTGTATGGCAAAATAACATTTTCAACATTTTGTATAATGGTGTCTCACCATTAACTGCTGTTAAAAATGTAATTTTAAAGATCAGGGGTGGAGGTGGTAAATTACACTCCAAATTGTTTATATTTTTTGTGTGAAAGTAGTCTTTTATCCATAATGGTGTCTTTAATTTTTTTTTCTTGCTGAATTTCATATCTTTACTATTATTATAAATTGTATAGTTTTTCATGTAAATGTCATATATATTTCTGTTTAATGTCATTTAGTATTGTTATAAATGTACATTCCTCATCATGTTTTAATTCTTTTCCTTTAAAAAGTCATATACCTGTACTTTTAAAATCGGTGATTTGTTTTTTTATTTTACTGAAATTGATATCTTTATTATTGTTATACTTTTTCATATAAATGTCATATATATATTTCTGTTTTTTTTTTGGTAAATTACGCTCCAAATTGTTTATATTTTTTGTATGAAAGTCGTATTATTAGTCCTGTGACATGGAACACATATTGGTCATGCTGTGCCTTTTCACATATATATTCAACCTGCCGATAACTTTGTAAATCCTGGGAAAATATGTACAAAAGATCCGCGTACACATTATTTTCATAAATTTTTGCAAAAATATCATGTACAAGATCCATGTACAGGTTATTTTGGTCAAGTAATCAACAGATTGATATGAATGTGAAAAGGTGCAGCTTGTCTAATATATGCTCCATATCACAGGACTAATATGTAAGTACCAAAAAAAAAAAAACAATATAGGACAAAGATCAAACTTAGAGCATTATAGATTTTCAACATGTTTGCTATGTAATATTTTGGTTTCGGCATTGAATGTAGTATAAGAAATGACATGGAAACAACAATCATATTGATTTGAAACCTGAGTAGCCAAATTTTAAGTTGTGAATAGAACAAATATAATTTTTTTAAAGTAAACTTTAGTATAAAATCATAGAAATCAGATGTGCTAGATAAAGATAATATTGTAAAAGATACTAATCTACATCTTTTATAAATCAATGCTAAAAGAACTGATTTTTTATTATAATCAATGTAATTAACTCCTAGAAACAGGCTATTGTTCTAACCATATCCTGTTAGTGTCTGTTTTGTATTAAATAAGTATGAAATTATCTTTAATAACTGCAAATTGATACAGATTAAATGTGAAGCACCAACTAAAGTGAATGTAAGCATTGTAAAAGTTTATAATATTGATTGGGAAAGGGAGATCAGAGTGACCAAAAGTGAGATGGATAAACTCCATTGTTATTAGTAATAATAATGTCATTGATAAGAAAAAAAGAAAACAAAGAGATGACAAACGAATCTGGAAAAAAATGACATTTATATTACTGTTAGGAACTGACATTGATTCAACAATATCTAATAATAATGGGTACATTAAAAGACTATTATATATATTGTTAATTCTAATATTCTCATGGATAAATGAATTCATAATATTATTTTTGAAAGCTTCCACATAATAAAAATATAATAGCTAAATAGCTAATATTTTTCCTCAGAGTTTCTTCTTTCTCAAATTATAAAAAGCTCTGAGGAAAGTATTTGTTATTGTACTGAAATGTCAGCTATTTAGCTATTATATTTTTATTACTCAAAAACTTCCTGAAATTTTTCCTTGAGAATATTAGAATTAATATATATATAATCATTAAAAACCAGTCAACACTTAGACAATCCCAATATTGATAACAATCGACAATTTCAAACTGTTGTCAAGGCAACCTCTGTTTAACAATAAAGGTGGAATCCCCAATATCAATAACAATCAGCAATTTCAAACTGTTCTCAAGGTAATCTCTGTTTAATAATAAATGTGGAATCTCTTTATTGTTAAATGAAGGTTGCCTTGACAACAATTTTAAATTATTGATTGATATTAGGATTGTCTAAGTGTTGACTGGTTTTAAATGATTACTTATAAACTCATTTAGCCTTGAGTATTATTACACTTAATATTAATATATTCTCAATTGTTAAATTAATGACAGTGGACAAAGATTAGATGAATGTAAAGCAAATTTCTAATCACATTCTTGTAAGAGATAATGTTTAAATCTAAATTTAATTTGTGCATACCACCATAAAACTAAAACATATCTTCTATTAAATACCAACATTATTTTTATTGACATCAATAATTTCATTATTATAAATACGCAAAACATCAGTAGCAACAGTCAGCGGTAAATAAACAGAGTCATTCCACTTCCAAGAAAAAGGGGGGAAATAGTAATAATACTATGGTAGAGATGAGTTTTGTGATGACTGTACAAATCAATCTGTGAACTGCAAATACATCCATATACACCTTACCCATGTTGATTATTGTGTTCTTTTGATGTTTTGTGATACAATATTTTGACTTCTATAGAAAATTTATCATTCTGAAAAATTTTCAACATCATGCCTAATTGCTGCCATTAAATGTATTCTATCTTCTGCCATCTTTGCCAAAGTTGAAATATCTGTCTCAAATCTAGATCCAATATGTCTCAATAATTATTGTACTGAAAGTAGCAAGAACATGATAAAACAGATAGAATAATGACTAGGATTGTTCTTAGTCACACCACTACTAGCCATTAAACAATGTTCAAAAATTAAAGAAAATCATTTTTATTTCAAAACCATTATTGTTTACAGGGTTTCATGATAATTTGATTAGTTCTTTCATTTGTCATAGGTACTCTATTATCATATGGAGATTTCCAAACAAGCTTAGAGTTGTAGAGGGTAAAACTAGAAAGGAAACCACCATACCTTTCACTAAGAAGAAGTTAGCTAGTCAATGAGTTTTCTCATTCAATTCTTCTCTGAAAAGATCCTGGGCAAACTTGTGATGAGATTCTTAAAACTGTTCCATTTTTTTATTCCTGAATTTTTTAATAAATTCATTTTATTATTATTATTATTATTATTATTATTATTATTATTATTATTATTATTATTATTATTATTATTATTATTATTATTATTATTATTATTATTATTATTATTATTATTATTATTATTATTATTATTATTATTATTATTATTATTATTATTATTATTATTATTATTATTATTATTATTATTATTATTATTATTATTATTATTATTATTATTATTATTATTATTATTATTATTATTATTATTATTATTATTATTATTATTATTATTATTATTTAGTATCCATTGATTGATTTCAGAGTTTATGATTAATTATAGTGAAGATGAAACCATATGATGCATAATTTTGTTATTATAAAATTTTATTTACTGAACACTGTTTTCATTCTATCTAAATTTATAAATATCGAAAGAGACAATGTATAGTAACTATTATAATCATATCTCAGTATTGTCATTCAATATGTTATGTATTTAAGCAGTAGTAAAAATTATTTATATGCTATCGAAATTAGTAATAGTAATAACTATATGCTAGACTATTTCCATCATCTAGAATTAATTATTAAATGTTTTTAGGAAAATTCTAACTATTTAAACTTTCAAATGTATCCCTCTGTTAATAATTGCATATAGATTAGTATATAGCAACATATGTTTTAAATATTATTCATCTCCTCTCTTCTGCTGGCTTGAACAGCAGTAGTATTAGCATGAGAATCAAACCTTTGATCTTTAGATTTGTGAATACTCAATTTGAGGTGACATTTTAACCAATGAGATGTCATATTATATTTAGTATTCATGAATTTAAAGTTCTCGGGGTCAATATTCATACTGATTGTGTCATTAGTCAAGCCAGAAATACCTGAAGAAGAGAAACTAATAATACTACTCAGAATGTTATGTTATATAGTAAGTAGCATGTGTGTTACTATTATCAACTGAAAGTTGTAAATATTAATTCTTATTAAGCACAATGTCAGCATGAACCTTATTTAAGTATTATCAATTGAATGTATTTGTAAAGTTTAGAAGATATTTAATAATTAATTTTAGATGATGAAAATAGTCCAACATATAATTACAGGTAAAACACTATAATCATGAACTTTCAGATGAACTATGGATAACAATAAAAACAAATAATATAGAAACAAATTGGTGATTTAAATTACTTCTCTTACAATAAAGTAAGAAGAGAATGCCTTATAAATCCTATTATCTAGGTTACCTCATTCTCTAAGAACATTTTTACATCATCTCTCCATCCATTATTGTTTTTAAATTTACTTTTAATAAACCATTCCATCATTACCAATATGCATTCTTTTATTTTCATATCGCTTTAATAAGAGTTTCCATTAGTTGCAATATTCTTTATAACAGTAGCAAACTCTCCATACAGTAGTGACACCCAGTGCAAACCACAGTAATTAATGGCTACCACAAGGTTTGTGAATAAAATATCTATTTAGTGGCTACTCTTCCAATATCTTTGGACTTGTTTTCAGCTTGCAGCTTTCATCAGTGAGGTGACTTGAATCTGAAAGCATTGCACCTAGATTTTAGGATCTAATGCAACTCTCTGGCATCTACCTTTTTAGCTAACTATAAAGCAAGGGGTGTAAATAAAAGTCATAACAAACTAGTCTGGGGATATTGGAGGAGGCACTAGATAGTTTTATGCACAATCCTTTTGGAATTCATTGATTATTGTGGCTTGTACTGCATAGCACTATTGTATGGAGAGTTTGCTACTGTCATGAACAGCTTGTGTAAGCATAGAAAATATTGGCCACATGATGTTTTGTTGCAATATTCTTTCCAAATTCTCCATTCTCATTATAAAAACCTCCACCAATATATATATTTTATTTCTTTAATTTGTATGTTTCTTCCATTCTCTATATAAATAATGTTTCACTTCCAAAATCCAAGCACAGTTGCCACTTAAGAAAACATAATATAATAGTTAAATATCATCTATATTACTCACTTTTTTATGAAATTTAATTTAGCCATAATCTGTAGAAGAATCATTAGAACATCATATGATCACCATTTCTTATGCTTACACAAGCTATTAAAGTAGTACTGATGTGATGTACTGTGACTTCTCCTTAAATGGAGTCAGGAATCTCTCAGCAACTACACCCAAAGAAACCTATTAGCCACTTTACCTTCCCCTTCCATTCTCCACCCTAAGCTTTTCCATAATCTGCTCCATCCCATTTCCACAACATAATCTTTGTCAACTCTATGGCCTTTATATCTAAATCCCCCTTATCTTTTCCCAAACCCAGCATAAAAACCAATAATCCACTTTCTGTATAATAACTTTGTTCATATTTATTCTTCCATAACTTCATTCAGTTCTTAATTACACAAAGTGTTGATGGATATCATTATCATAACTATACATATAAAATTAAAAATTTGCAATTTTTACAAACATTTTGCTAAAATTGTTTGCATAATAAAAATTTAAAATTTTTATTTTTATGTGTCCTTGTAATTTAAAACTTGGAAAATGAAAACCTAAAAAATTGTATTGTCCCTTGAAAATGCATATGCATGCAAAGTTTCAACTAGATCAGGAATTGGAACATGGATAAAAATTGAGTTATAAGATTTGATGAAACAGATTAGGTAAAAAAAAAAACATGTAATATAAAAAGGAATTGAAAAGATCATGCATTCTGAGATAAGAGAACTTTATAAAAATATTTCTAGTTTCATTCAGTTTTTATCAACACATTTCTCATATCAATTCTTCCATATTATAATTAACTACCAGCAAAGAAAAGTCAATCCAATCTGTCTCATTATATGCACAGACTTTTTCTTATCTGATATGATAGATGTATCAAACACCTGGATTTAAATGTTTATGTTGACAGTTCGATACTTTTTCATTATGTTATTCTTGGTAAGACAGAGACTGATTTTACCCACTTTTAACTTTTAAATAAACTGAAGAAAGCAAAAAACAAAAAAAAAAGGGTAAAAAGTTGATGATTTTAAGAAAGAAACTAACTATAAGAATGTTCTAGAAAGATTTGAGAAATTATGCTGTTTTGATATGCCAGGTTTTGGGAGATAATGAATAATGATAATGAAGTTATCAGTTTTCTATTCACAACTTTGCTTTTACTGTAATATTTTAAATATTTACATTATCATCTTATTCTATATTTCATTACTGGAAGTTAAGATTGACAATATGGAAGGAAATTAATGTTAAAATACTTTTACTATATAATTTAAGTATTTACAGAGGTAAAACTCTTCATACAGTAGTGCCATTCAGTGTAAACCAGAGTAATCAATGGATGAAGGAAAATTAGTGCATAAAATTCCTATCTAGTGCCTACTCATTCAATATTTCTAGACTAGTTCCTAGCTTGTGGCTTTCATCATCTAGTGCCTATTTATCCGATATTCCCAGACTAGTTTCTAGCTTGTGGCTTTCATCAGTGAGGAGTCTTGGATGAAAGCCACAAGCTAGAAACTAGTCTGGGGATATTGGATGAGTAGGGACTAGATAGGGATTTTATGCTCTAACCTTCCTGCATCCATTGATTACTCTGGTTTGCACTGAGTGGCACTACTGTATGCAGAGTTTTGCCTCTGTAAAAACAGATTGTATAAGACTAAAGAATGGTAATCATGTGAATTTAGTAGTATAAATTGATATTTAAAAAAGTGATAATGAAGATAATATAAATTACAATCCTATCAATCTTATATCAGTTTCATACAAAATCTTCAACAAGATAATTACAACTTATCTAAAGTGAACTTCAAATTTCAAACTAATTAAAAAAGTAAACTAAATCCAAAAGTTATTTTAGCACCCTGAAGTCATCTATGCTTTGGAAAAAGTTATAGAAATATCCAATGATACTAAATTGTCATTATGCTATGGATTTGTAGATTTATAAAAAGGCATCCAATTTTATAAACATTTCCATAGTGATTAAAGCTTTGGATTATCAAGATGATCCAGGATTCTAAGCACAACAATAGTGATTAGATGACATACTGATTCAAAGAAGATTAACATTGGAAAGGATCTACATCAGGATGATTCCATATCTCCAAAATATAAAATATGATATCCTGGATCATCTTGATAATCCAAAGCTTTAATCACAATGGACATGTTTATAGGATCAAATGCCATTTTATAAATCTACAAATCCGTAACATAATGGCAATTTACTATCATTGGATCTTTCTATAACATGGATAGCTGAAGAAAACTTGAAAGACTGGGTTCAAATCCCCTATAATTACACCTGAACTCCACAGATATAAAGTTTACCTGTATTTAAATATTAAAAAAAGCATGTTATGAATTAAAATGAATAGCAATGAGATTATAAGTATATAAAAATTACTTAAATCATCTAGATTTTGCAGAAGTTGTGGTTATTTTTGCAAATAATGCTTTAAAGCTATCAAGCATTGGTGGCCTAGTGGTTATAACCACCTTCCAAGAGCTAGCCCTGGTTTGCTTCCCAATCAATGCATTCGACATATGAAAAAAAAAAGATTGTAAGAGTTATCAGATGAAAGTAAAAAAGTAGAACTAAAAATAAATACTAAAAAGACTAAAACAATGTTGAATGGTTGTTCTTAGAAAAAAAATAAACTTTTATAGTCTTGAATTAGAAGATCTTAACAACTACAAATACCCTGGCCTAAATATTAATTCAGATAAAAATGTAATGAATGAAATTTATCATAGAATTAAACTTGGCTGGAATACTTTTTGATAAAAATAATTTTAAAAGGATATGTGGCAAAGTATCTGAAAAGTAAAGATTTTTAATAGATGTATTTTACCAGTTCCTACTTATGGATCTGAGACTTGGACACTTAAAAGAAAAACAATACATAGATTTTATATTAATCATTGAATTATGGAGATATTATACATATTGGGAATAATAAGAAAGAATTGAAAGGAAAATAGTTGGATCATGTAACAAACATGTTTTTAACATTATTTGAAATGGATCTCAGCTGGACATATTGCTAAAAAATATGATAAAAGATAGAGAGTTGGGGATTTAAGTTGGATTTCAAGAAAATGTAAAAGACATAGTAAAAAAATCTTATATTAGATGAATGAATAAAATAAAAAAGAATGTTGGTTTAGTATAGAGAAGAGAAGCTCTGTATCAGACAAACTGGATTAAGCTTGAAGAGGCTTTCTTCCTGTAATGCAGAATTTTCCATTTGCAGGTCCATGAACCTGCATCTGTCCATAATTGTTTTTGCCAGTTTGCAGCATTCGTGCAAAAATAAACCAAATCATGTTAATCAAATTTGTATGTCGATTAATGCAAAATGTACGCCACCTATTTCATTATTTTTAGTGGTTTGTAACTGATATAACAAAAAAATAGAATCTTTTGTGAAATACTTTATTTTGTAAACTTCCGGTCTGCCAAAGAAAAAGATAGGGAAACGCCATTGCAGTGGATTGATAATGTTGAAAATGATGAGGTTGATAGATTAAAAACTTGTCTCACTTGAGATCAAATTTTACTTAAGCACAGACTTATCACTGAGTAAAAGAAATGCAAATATATTTTCATAAACATATTTTGATTAATAAATATTTTTCTAATAGAAAATGTTTTTCAGTGAATCAGTAAATCCATACAAAGATCTATCTTTTACACTCTTCCAACAATTTCTAAACACAAAGATTTTTGAACCAAACTAAACAACTTGCCATTATTCCCTAATACGACTTAAATATTTACTGGAGGAGAATTATAGTAATTGCTTTCTTTTGATATATATTTTTAAATATTTTTGGTGATATTTATGTGAAACTGAAATGTGACTAATACAACACATCACTGAGTATCTGATCTAAGTTTGGATCATGCAAGAAGCATCTCTTTTAGAAAAATGAATGACCCTTTTGTTTTGCAATTACATTAAATCATACAAAAAGACAAATGGCTTTATTACTCAGGAGTTCATAAGAAGTTTGAGCACCAGAAGTCTCAATGCCAAAATAGATTATGGAACCTCCTGATCTATGCCAAACCACAAATTATATATATATATTATAGACATAATGCTACATGAAAAAAACATCTCTGTGCAGTATACACAAATTTTATGAATAGATACATTTGCCAACAGCTTTAAGTGCTGTGAATAATTTACACACTGTCTACATTATGTATTTTAATACTGTAATGGTGATTGACATGGTGAAGAAGGATAATTTAGAGTAAGCAATCATGATGCTAAGGCCACTATTACAGTAATAATATGTCATATGCCTATTATATGTGCATAAATTGTTGAAAATACTTCAAGGCAGCTGATGAAGAAAATTCTTCCTGAAAAGAATGTATGCTAAACAATGATTGGTCAGTTTTTCATGTAGTAAGGCAATTATAACAAAAAAATGTAAAATGCATGATGATTGGAGCTAATATCTCTTCAAATTTATCTAATTCTTATTAGCTACTGAGCATGCCCAGAACTGTTTCTGCTACAGTTTTCAACTTTAAAATACTTATCTAATGAGAAGCATTTTAAAAAGAAGAAAATAATGCTTTCTAAGAGGCAAGCGCTATAGAGAGTTTATTAAAGTCTACAATACAGCATTAAACATTGAAATGACAGAATGAATTGTATCAAAGAGATAATAAACAATGACAAACTAGCAAAGATGATTGTCATAGTATTATATTGCCATGTGTCTCCAATATGACTTCAGGCAAAGAACTTACCATCATCTATCTTATATTCTTTCATACAAATAAAAAGGATGTCAGTATGAACATTACAGACTTTGTTTAAAAAATTGATCTCAAAACAAAACCATTTCAATAACACTTTTATACATATATATTTAAATTAATTAAATTAGATGGGCACTCCCCCCCCCCATTTTTGTCAATAGTCCTTCAAAATGCAGTTTCTTCAAAATGTATTTTGATATTTTCATTAAGTGGTGCTAAGTTTGACATACGTCAGATAAACATTAGTAATTTAATATCTCTCTATATATATTGAACAATGATAAAGATATGGTAAAAGAATGTGGTCTGGGCCAACTGATGAGTGCTGGTACCGCATGAAATGCACATCTTGGGAATCATGGATTTTTTTTATATGTCTTTAGTCATATATGTACAATGACATTTTTCCATAAAGTGTTAAAAGTTGGTAGAAACCAATCCCTACCTTGGGTAAGAGTGGTATAGTGAAAATTATACTACAAAAATATTGTACTTTGATAGTATTTCAGCAGAATGTATCACTGCACCAGAAGCATATAAAACAACACTAACAACATTTTTTCAATCAGTGGAGTGGGTGTGAATGATTTTGAATTTGAGCTATATGGGTTTCCCAATCAATTTAACTTTATTATTTTTATTTTTGCTTAGAAATTCAATATTTTGAGTGTAGAAAAATTCAAGCTTCTTCTGATCTTCAGTTTAGAAAATAACTCTCTAAAAATATTTGGAACATTCTGGAAATGGTGCCGATTGCTTAAAAATTTGAAAAAAACATTGATGGTGTATATTATTATATAAAGGTATGAGATTGATATTTTTTTGTGATTGTGTACATTTAACATAAAAAGATGTGTAATAATGTCATGTTTTTAAATTTAGTATATTCTACAACAGAAAAATATACTTTATATAGTGTATTTGTCAGTTGCCTATGAGGTCATGTGACATTCAGGCATCAAAATGACAGATCACAAACAATTGCACTTACTTTTTGTTCTTAATACCAATGGCCCATCAGTAGTCATTTTTACTATTGTGATAACTAATTCTTATGACTTTATTCCAAATCCTTTCTTTTTCCTGCTTCTGATTACTTTTTCATGGCAAATAAAGACTGCAATGCATGTAATAAAGCTGTTAAATACTCTGTATCAAGTCAAGCATTGGTGGTCGAGAGATCAGCGACAGCTGATTTACGTGTTGTTGTCCCAGGATAGTGGGTTCGCTTCCTGGCTGATGTTATGACACATGAAAAAAAAAATACTCTGTATCAATATAAACTATTTCATTTATAGACTGTTCAGAAAAAAAAAATGTAAATAAGTAAGCAAAGAATAAAAAACATTAAAATTTATAAATTTTAGAAATATTTATCACAAATGATTTTTCAAAATGGTGTATTGCCTCAGGCAATACATGTGATTAATTCAGAGTATTCATCATATTCTTCTTGCCTTTGACTGATAGGTCAATTTTATAATTCTAGAGTAAAAGACTGATTGATAATATAAAAGTTGTGATCAATAATAAGGGTTCTCTTTTTTCGTGGATGTATTAACGCAATTGATTTATCTTACAAGAGTACTGTAAATCTATCTATTACCAGCTTCAAGTTTTATATCTGCATGTGCAGTGTTGAGTTTATACTAATCCATAATTCTTCACAAACTGAAATTAACCATTAACGTCATCTGTGAATATGGCAAAATATTTATCAGAGTCTATTAGAAGCAGAATCAAACATCATTAGAAAAGGCCTTATCAGAGCTTTTTTCTTCCAAAAGTTTGATATAGTAAAGTATTTCATTTGATAAAATGTTTTCTACACATAATTTTAAATAATCCATACTTTTATAGCAAGTAATAGAATAAAGGTTATTGATTTGTAATAAAAGAAAAAAAGTATGTTCAAAAATGAGGTTGTATGTTCAAAAGGAATGAATCATTTATTGAAGAAATTATAATGAAAAAAGAAAAGTATATTATTTGCACACCTAAAATGGCTAAAGTTATAATTATGTTAAAAAATAATTTTTTGGTAAAGCAATGAATTTATGGATGGAAGATATGAGCCAGCAAAACATATCAGGAAGATATTATATTGCATTATAAAATCCATAATTAAGAGTGTGATCACTTAATATTTATTTTTTTTTAAAAATTGAGATACACGAGTACATTTTTAAATTATTTTTTATGAGAATATGAATGCATGAAAACACACATGCTCTCTTTTTTATTATTAATATTATTATTAATTAAAATTTGGTTCATACTAAATTTTAATTTATATATGCATACCCTACACATAAAAACCATCTGTATTATATGTACTATAACAAAGATTTTCATATTATATGGTGAAAATAAAATATTTTTGGGTCATACTATGTATTCTTCATTAGCTGGAAGGAATATTTCTCTATGCAAAAAACCTATCTAAATGACTTCCCAATGTAAGCACATAGTTTTCACATCATATTGATACCCATTAGAAGCACATGTAGGGCTTATCTTCTCAACCTACAATACAGTAAGCAATACATATTGTATTATAATCAAAGTTTATAAATAAAATGTAAACTCATTTATTATATATGATGACATCATAGAGGCTTGGAACCAAATGTGGTGGATTTGGTAGCTACTGTACATATACACATGCACTATACTGTTACTGTTCATGTTTATTATGAAGTATATATACAAAAAGATAATTTATAATATTAATATCATCTATGTTTTTCATTACTTTTATAATGCTTTTTTACAACCTAATATGACAGTTTTGATTGTCCCAGAAATCTTCTTCAGAACTTCTACTTATAGTGTTAATATCATATATGTTCTTTATTACATTTAGAATGCTTTTTATAACCTAATATACCAGTTTTGATTGCCTCAGCAATCTTCTTCAGAACTTCTACTTATAATGGTAATATCATCTATGTTCTTTACTACTTTTACAATGCTTTTTATAACCTAATATACCAGTTTTGATTGCCTCAGCAATCTTCTTCAGAACTTCTATTTATATATTTGAAGATATAAGTAAGAGTTTTGAAAAAAAAAACTGACCCTGTCATATTAGGTTGTAAAAAAGGCATTATAAAAGTAATAAAGAACATAGATGATATTTAATATTATATGGATTTGGCAATGCAATAGAAAAAATAAAGAGATAGTTTATATATAAAATCAAGTATTAAGAGATCAGTAAATCTTGCAATTTTTAAAATAATCAGGGAATTGTGATATTTGTCTGAAGGTTTGGGCATATTATTAGATGTGATATGTTGGACCATTTCCATCATCTGTTAGTGAATGTTGAATGTATAGAAAATTTTAAACTTTATTTAAACTTTCCAAATACAAACAACTTGTTATAATAACACATAAATATACAATACTATACATTCAACATTTAATTATAGATGATGAAAATAGTCCAACATATTACATCTAATTATGATAATTGTTTCAAATGGGGGGGGGTCATGTAACTAGCTTTTTTAATTGAATGATGATTATCTATATGAGAGGTGTAAGGCTTCACATAGTGCAAAGCTCTTCCCAAAGTATCCAGTTCAGTTATTTAAGATACAGGAAAATATTGTAAAAGATCTATTATGATTTTTGTAAATTTTCAAATGAATTAATTTTATATTAATATTATATTCTTTTGTGAGTCAAGAACATGTATTTAATTCTGTTAATATGATTATAGATTTGTAAATAGTCACTTATTAATGTGCCAATGTTTATCTGTGACATTATGGAGTATCTAAGTATACTATCATTTTCAATTCTTTTTCAGTCTCTTATGATTATCCATAAAGCTATTTTCTATATTTATTTGACAGTAGAAAGTGGAATTTAATTAAATATTGCTTTATTACACCAAAAAAATCTGAAGATATCAATATTCTACAGAGAAAGTAGAGCCAATAAGGAGATTGATCGGTAGACTCTCTGATCTCTGGTTTCCAGACAACCTGTAAATTCCTCTTTTACTATTGTTACAAAGAACAAAAAAATGATATTTTTTATAGTTTATTTAATAATTTATAAATATTTTTACAAAATATTTATATATGAATATTTTCATATGAATTTTTTTGAAACATATTTTATTTTTAAAAATACAAGTTGCAACAAAAAGGAAATTACAATCATTAAGCTCTGTCAAACTATGGCACAGAACATTTTGTATATTTTAATTATAAATGCAATTTTAAATATTAGAACAGAATTTCATAGCTTTATAATGACCTAACAATAATTCATTTAGCTTTGAGAAATGAAGTTCACCAACCAAGATTTCATAAATTTATTTATCTTACTGGCATTGCAGTAATTGTCTAATAAGAAAACAGTTATTGCTAATTACATATTTCATCTAATTTTTTTCTATATTTGTAAGGTTCAAATATGATTTTTTAGGATGTTTAGCATTTGCAAACTTATATTTTTAATAAATTAATTACAATTTATTAATTTGTGTAATAAAATGAAATGTTTAATTGTAATTCAAATTTCCACATGATGCAAATAAGATTGACATGTGGAAGGCATTAGCCTTTATTAACTACCCTTAAGTATGTTTTTATGGTAATCCCCCATAATTGTGTGCATGTTTTGTCAACACAGGACAATTAATCTCCACTATAAAGGAACATGGCTTGGCATACATAGTGAAAACAAAATCACCAATTTTTTTAATGCATCAGCTGATATTGAAATAATAAAAGAAATGAGTTTGAACCACTATCTACTTAATTTGAATCTTATTGGTGTAATAATAATTTATATTATTGAAAAAGCATCACTGGGCTGATTATAACTTGGTTTAGACTAGGTATTGTATATATATATCCTATAATTTTTTTTTAATTTTAAATTTACTCAAACCCCTTCTCCTTTTTATAACTTTTTAAAGAATTATATTAAAATTTTTAAACGAAACCCGAAAAATATTTTATATATATATTATGGTTAGTTGCTTGGATTGTATTATGACATTTAACAAACAAATTAATCACAACAATTTTATTTATTGATAAAATTGTGATTTTTTTTTTTTTTGGTTATTGCTTTTTTTAGTTGGAATTAGTCCAAACCTAGTTGACTGTGGCAACAAATTTCCATGGATAGTTTTTAAAAAATCCATCTTAACTCTAGAAAAAGTTGCTATACAGCATATGTTCAGTTTTACTGTCTAAATTCAATGCTTACATAATTATCTTTAACTCAAATATAAGAATCCATTCTGTGTTGATTTTTTTAGGTCTGCAGTAAAAATTTTGGAATATGAATATTAGAATTGATGCAGTTGTTATTAAAATGTGATAGAAGGAGAAAAAATAATCATGTCTAAAGAAATTATTGAGTATCAAGGAATAAAAAGTAGATGAGTGTATTTTGGCATGTTAGATTTTGGATTGTTTAATTTGGCTGACAAGATTTCTGACCAAATATTCTGAACATAGAAATTTTAAGCCAATAAACATCACACGACCACTATTTCTTATGATTTCTTATAACTGTTATTAAAACAGGCAAAACTCTCCATACAGTATTGCCACTCAGTGCAATCTGGAGTAATCAATGGATGCCAGAAGACTTATGCATTCAGTGGCAATACTATAAGGAAAGTTTTGCCTTTTTTTACCAAAAGTTATAAGCAAGCATAAGAAATGGTGATCATGTGATGTTTATTGGCTTAAAACCAATCCTGCCTAGTAGAATTGTGGTGACTATGGTTACTAAAGAACCAAAATCACCAAAATGTATAGGTACTGAACTGAGTTCAGACCTATATGACTATATAAGGTAATGATCTTGGATTGAAAATATTATTGCATTTTTAATTTAAGACTCATAGTTTAGCAGTTAAGTAGAGATAAAAGGAAGCTGCTGGACAGTTGCATTAGATCCTAAGATCTAGGTGCAGTGCTCTCAGATCCAAGGATCCTCACCGATGAAGGCCACAAGCCAGAAACTAGTCTGGGAATATTGGATGAGTAGGCACTAGATGGGAAATTTTATGCACAAGCCTTCTGGCATCCATTGACTACTCTAGCTTGCACTGAGTGGCAATACTGTATGGAGAGTTTTGCCTGTTTTAACATAGAAATTTCTAACTGCTTATAGAGAAACTATTTTATATAACATTACACAAATCATATACATTACCGCTTTTTTGATCTTCATTCCTATTGTAATTATTATTTGATTTTTGCATAAGTAAATTTGAATAGAGCTTATGGTATATAAAAATATTCTATAGCTTTATATTAATGATAGGTTTGTACAAATTTCACAATAATAGAAAATAAAGACTGAATAAGCATTATTAAGTAAAATCTGCTGTTAAAAAAATTGGGTGTTTTTATTACTCATATGCATGTAACAGCAAATCCATATGTTATTACTATTATATGCAGTGGACCAATGTTTATTCTACTGTTATTTTATTAACATACTTATGTTTTATTATTTATTCATATCTTATTAATTATTTTATTAATACAATTAATTAAGCATTTATAAATAAAAAATTTAATAATTAAAAAAACTGTGGATAGAAGTTTGTTTTAACAGTTTTATGTGCAATCCAACTTTTGCAATATATGAGGTGTGACAATTTAATTTCCAGAATTCACCTTAATAAAATATACATATGGAAGTGTACAGCTACTATTGCCTTCAAAGTTACCCTATGCAACTATATACTGATTAAAATGATGTACCCATTTCTAGAAGCACACCTAAAACTCACTTTTAGAAATTTTGTTGAGCAGTTGTTTTGGACATCAGTTATAGTAGAAAATCTTCATCCTTTCAGAACAGTTTTTAATTTTGAAAATAACCAAAAATCACAAGGAGCTAAATCAGGTGAATAGACAGAATTGTCCAGTTGTGTAAATGATTTTTTGGCCAAAAAGTCACAGAGTGTCCTATGACTTGGCTTACGGTCATGATGAATGATCCATTTGTTAGGCCCCAATTAAAATTTTTTTCTTTGAACAGAATCTTGTAAGTTCTAAAGTAATTTTAAATGACATTGTTGGTTGGTTGTTCATCTCTCCTCAATAAATTATTTGTAGTGCCATTGTGGGAATTAAATTGTCAGACCTTGTACATATAAACTTTTATTTTTATAATATATTAAAGCATGACCTTTTTATAAAAAAACTTTTACAATAAAAAAAATATTTTTATATTTTTTTTTTTAAAAAAAGCATACATTATTTGAACTATTGTAGAAAGTTTCAAATAATATTCAAAATAATGAATATCCTGTAATTAAAAACTTTATAATTAATAAAGTTATCTGTTTCTATAATGTTAAAGTATATTATTATTCAAATAAAAAAAAATGTCTTGAACTAATAGACAAAAGGTTTTATCTTTTTTTTTCTTTTAAATATAGGACAAAGATGTAAAATTATTTAGTAGATAAAATTAAGTTTCTAATAATATATATTTTTCTTTAAAAAAGATATATTTAATCTTTTCTCTATATTTTCCAATTAATTTTGTATGTGACTTTAAATCGCTCTTAAACTGCTAATTTTTATGTTGTTTTGCTGATTTTATGGTTATTTTATTTTAAAAATCATACTGAATAAAGTTGTCATCTTTAGAATTATTTTACAACTAATAAATCAATAACATTTAAATTTAAAGTTATAACAATGAGATAAAGGCTGCCTTCCAAGATGCTGATTGGTTGTTTCTCATTCTCTACACAAGAAAGCGCTTGTCAATGATTTTGCCAATTCTAAATACTTTGTTTTGATTTTCAAATTGAAAACATTTTATAATCTTTTTTTACATTTTTTTCCCCACAAAATGTGTAAAAATATAATTATTTTAGAATAATTCAATTTTTTAGTAGAAATTATTTGCTTTCATATAAAAGAAAATTGAGAAAGAAATCATTGGTGTATGATTACATATTGTAGTTGGTTGAGAAAAGTACATTTTATGGTGTCTCCTATAGATTACTTTCATCAATTATAAATATAATTTTATTTTTTTAAAAAACTCATTTACTTTAATAATGTGACAATTTATTAATTTGTTTTATAGAAACTAAACTGAAACAATATATTTTTTCTGCTGAATCTGTAATTGATCAATAAAAAATTTAAAACTTTAATTCACTCAGCCAATAAGAATATTTCTAGTTAATGGATTATTTGCATAGTTTTTAAAATATATGTATTGGATAATATTGTACATGCTAGAAAAATAATAGTATTTATAGTTATAGTTTCTATTTTGTGTCATAAAACTGTAGCATAATAAAAAGTATGTACAGTATTTCATTAAATTTCCACTTTAACTTTTTGTATACATACATTATAATAAATAATTAAATGGATTTATTGCTCAGGAATTCATAAAAAGTTTGAATGCCAAAAGTGTCAGAGTCTAGAAATCTATCTGAGAATCTTTTGCTCCAGAGTTTAACCTTCTATCACTGCAATAACCCATTTTAGTGCAATATATAATTGTCAAGTGTTAGTTGATTAAATGAATACATAATAAACAATAACTTTGTAAAGTTGGAAAAATCACAGGAAAATATATAAATATTGAGAGCAGAACTGATGCTTAAAAAAGGCACTCAGCATAAGAGTTGAAAAGGATGCATCAACCAATGTTAAGCAAGGCTGTTCTAACAATAAGCGATTAAAGATAACTATTTTTGTAATTAATCTTTAGAAACATAAACAAACTGATTTTTAGTTGTACAATATTATGGAGTACTATGATGAAGTTGCAGAGTTTTGTTTAAATCATTCTTTCAGTTATTATTTTTTCAATTTTTATGTTCATTTGATGGTAAAAACAGGAACTAAAGTAAATATTGATTTAGTAGTTCAAAAAATATCTGAAGATGTCAGTAGTACTCGGAGGAAAATTGCAAATGAATTGACAAAAGTCTAGAATGTTGCTGATTGATAGATTTTTGATCTTGGGCATATAAAAAAACTTATGAATTCTTCAATTGTTGTTAGTAATGAAAAAAATCTATATATTTCATAGTTTATTTAAATATTTATGATTATTTTTACAAAGAAATATTTTTATGTTAAAAATTTGAAGTAACGATTTAAAAATGTTACACCCATTTGCCTTGTCAAATATATTAGCACAGAACTTTTTGCAATATGTCAATAATTATACATAAACTTTAAATTTTAGAACAGAATTTCATAACTTTGTGATGGCACAATAAAAATTCATTCTCATTTAAAAAATGAAATTCAATTAATGAAGATTTTAATTTATTTTTTTATCAGCTTTGAAGTAATTGTTTGATAAAAACTATTCTTTACACATGCATTACAAAAGTTATATTCACACACCTGTCAATAAGTGTTTTAAAAGAATAAGTAGTTCACTTATGTTTTTTTAAATAAACCAACCTTTACTGACTGTGCCTAAATTGGGGCTTGAACTTATTAGACACCTGATTTTTAAATGGCAAGGTATAGAGAAGAAAAAGTTTCTCATTTTTAATTACCCATGATATTACAAATAATTTGAATATATGTAAAATTTATTAATGTAGAGATTATATATATGTAATACTATGAATCACATGTGCCTATAAAATCAATAGGTGAGTGCATGCCAATTTTATTATGCATATGTAAAGAATACTATCCTTTCACAGTATTAAACTCACATATATAATCCATATACTAATAAATATTACAATAATTCTTTAATAATTATTTTAAACAAAAATAATACCCATATACACTTTGATTTTATTTGTATATGTCTTATTTTTAAAAACAGAAATTAATACATTTGACCATAATGTTAAGAAAAAAAATTATTTCATAACATGTGTAACTTATCACAAATCCTCATTATGTGGTAAAATTAATACTATGTTAGAATCTTTTGAGATATCCTAAAAATTATAAAGCAATTTTAAGATTTTATAGCAGAATTTTAAAAATAAATTTAAAATAAAAAAGATTTTAATGATTTTCTGAAGCCTACTTTTCTTCAGATTGTTGAATGACATTTTGTGTTCTTATTACAAGTCATTTTTTCAATATCTGCAAAGTTCAAATATGATTTTATTAGAATTTTTCATTTGTAAAATTAAATCAAAATGAATTCTAATTTTTTGAGCTTTAGTACAAAATAAAGATTTTATATAGAAATGAAAAGTCAAACCCTTACAAAAAGTCCCATCAGTTTAATGATAAAAAATGTCAGTATTTGAGTTAAAATTATTATCACCAACAGTGAAAAAATGGATACTAACAGTCTAAAAAGTAAACCACAAGGTAATGTAAATAAAATAATCAATGTTGATTATTTGTTTAAGATACATCATAGATGATGATCAATACTTGAAAGGTGATTTAGTTTGTAGACAAATTCTATGGCTGAAGAATTTACAAACTATATTTTACAATGAGTCAATCACTAAAATTTAATAAATTAAAATAATCTAATATCAATACTGCTTTATAAACAGAAAAATATTAAAAATTTTAAATATAACCTTAATGCATTTTGAAGTTGAACATTCTTGACAAAGGTAGCCATATTTATTTGCTTTTATTAACCTTACTCTGTTTTTTGTCCACCTATGAAATCTTATAAATCAACTTTCACTCACTCCTCAGTTGTCAATCTAGGTGAAACTTTAATGAATAATATTTCTGTAGTTTTATTTTTACTACACCACTGTCAAGCAAAATAGGGAGTGGTTTATATGTGCTTTTAACACCTTGTGGAGAAGTGTAATCATAAACATGACTAAAAACATGTGACGTATGATCCCCAAAGATGCACATTTCATGCTGAACTAGCACTCATCAGTTGTCTCAGATCACAATCTTTTAAACACATCTTTAGCATTGTTCAGTATATATAAATAGCAAAGTTTTATTGATGTGTCAAACTGTCTTTATCATTATTCAGCATATATAAATAGCCAATGCTGAACAATGATAAAGATATGTGTAAGAGATTGTGATCTGGGCCAATTGATAATGACGTTTCAGCATGAAAATTGCATCTTGGTGATTATACATATTTTTTATGTGTTTGATCATATGATTATACTCCTCAACTCAGTGTTAAAAGTGGATAAAAACCAGTCTTAACCTTGCTTGAGACTGATGTAATGAAAATTACATTACAGAGATATTCATTAAGTGACTAATCTCTATTCTAATGAATGACTAATACAATTATTAGTTGAATCTTTGTATGTATGTGTATTCCCAATGCTAATATATAATACATTTTTTTAAGAGTTGCAAACAATTTTAGCAAAAAAAATTAATGAAAATTTTAAATGTTTAATTTTTTAAGAAATTGTCATCTAATGATATTAAATTGTATATAAACTTTCTTTATTCCTAATTTCTTGAATTATATATAACTAACTTGAATAAATTTAAAAAAAATAATTAAATGAAATTATGAAGAAGGAAATCAGCCTCCAATCATGCACTGTTTCTTTCTTCATGGTTACAATTATTTCCACACTTAATAATAATAGATTTACATTTATTCATAATGAATATACATTTAATTGTAGGTGATTAAAATGCTGTTTCTCTCCTATGATAGAATATCTAACTTTGTACAATATAATTATCAATTTGAACATCAAGTACACAACAGATTCAAGTCCCGAGATAATCGCAATCAGTAGTAGTTAGCTTATTTAATAATTTATGTTTTAAACATAAATAAATTGCCATAAGTTTTTAAACTATTATTTATGAATGAATGCACAGATATTTTAATATACATTTATAAACAGCGCATGTTTGGAGGATGATTTCCATCTTCACAATTACAATTATTTCAGTGCTTAACAAAAATTGATTCACATTTATACATTTAATATATGATTAATTGCAGGTGATTAAAAATGTGATTCCATCTCTCTCTTGCAATAGAACATCCATATTTGTACAATATAATTGTCAGTTTGAACAACAGGCATATAACAGACTTTAATCCTGAGATAAGTATGATCAATAGTGATTGGCTTATATAAGAATACGCTTTAAGCATAAGTAAATTCACTTATGCTTTTAAACTATTATTGGTGGGTAAGTGCATGGGGTTTTTAATATAATTTATAAACAGCACATGACTGGAGGTTGATTTTCTTCTTCATGATTACAATTATTTCAATGCTTAACAATAATATATTTATATTGATACATAATTAATATATGATTAATTGCAGTTAGTTAAAAATGAGATTCTGTCTCTCTCCTGCAATAGAACATCTACACTTGTACAATATAATTGTCAATTTGAACATCAACATATAATAGACTTAAGTCCTGAGATAAATATGATCAGAAGTGATCGACTTATATAAGAATACGCTTTAAGCATTATTCTTTTAAGCTATTACCTGTGGGTAAGTGCATGGAGATTTTAATATACATTTATAAACAGTGCATGACTGCAGGTTGATTTTCTTTTTCATGATCATAATTATTTCAGTGCTTAATAATAATAAATAAATGTTTTATTTATTAAATGTATCAAAAAGTAAAAAAAAAAATGCATTAGAAATGCAAAAAAAAATATTTTTTTTCAGTTTTCACAACTAAAAGTATAGGTTGACCATATGTAGAAATTGTCAAGACATATTCCCAAATAATCTTTTAAATAAACTTGCAACCAACACCCACTTTGAATAGTTTGCCATGGTTACAAGAAAGTAGGCATGGTTCTTTGGGAATCTGACTTGTAAATTTCTAAACATGTGAAAGCTGCTGAAAATTTATTTTTTAGTTTATATTGCATTTATGTGAATAAAAGAATTTCTTTAAAAATGTATCTACATTTATATTATCTTGACAATAGTTATTACAATTTTAATTGAGAATATAATAGTTGCCTTTGACAAGATTTTTCTGCATTAAAAATACATTATGGTTAAATTTAATATTTTCAATATTTTCTTTGTATGTGAAGCAATATTAGCATTACTTTTAATTTACTATAATAACAACCAAATGGTTATTTACTTGTAGTGGGTTTGTTGAGGGCTTGAACTTTGATCCAACAACTTTTAATTTTCACATCCACCTTTTCACTATTGTGCTAAACCATATCAGATCAAAAAATAATCAAACAATTGGTTAATTGGTAGCTGACTTCATGTTAGAGTAATAAAAATAACTCCTTTAAATTTGATCCAGGAACCTATAGCTACATAATCTGTCACGTTTGCTGTCTTTTAAAACATTTTTTTTTGGAGACTTGATATTATATGTTTGATAATTGCAATTATTATAAACGTTCTACATTTTTCAATATATTTTTTAAAGTTATGTGACTCTGCTTTCAAGATAAACATGTTCTTTTTGCACATATTCCTGGAGACAATTGACTCACTTGATTCTCTGTAATTACACCTTGGATCTTTTTTACTCTTAGGTGCATGCATATGACTGTAAATTAAACCATTGAATGCTGCATAAATTATGAGCTGTTTGGTAAAGAAGTAATTGAATGATTAATTGCTTAGGTGATCACATAACGTTTGAACCACAGAAAGGACAGTTTAAGCTTTGATCCAGGAATTTTTAGCTCCCAAACTCGTTATTTTAATACTGGGCTAACCTGTTAATGACATCTGTTGGATAATTACCAAAGATAAAAACGAATTTTGTAAAGTACAAAGAAGTTATGAAAATAAGAAACACACTCACACAGATTGCCCTTGTTAAACAAAGCAAAAATTCTTTGAATCGTTCATTTATTTTTATTAAGTATCCCACATGTACATACATACACGCAATACCTCACACATTTTCACAAGTACAGCTTTTTTTTCCCTTTCCATAGTAGCAAACAATAAGATTGTATTTTGTTCCAACAGAATGATTTATGTAATGCTACTAAAAGCCTCTTTAACTTTATTATTTTTTCTTTCTTCTGGGATGTTTTATATGGTTTCCTTTAGTTGTCATTCTGCTTGTTTTTAGTTACTTTCTTTTCTTCCCCCCTCTCATGAGTAGTTCCTAAACTTCCTTAGCTTATAGAAACTTGATTTATTCTTCAAGCTGTTTCTAGTCTCCACCCATTTGTCTCTTGTTGTCTTCTTAGTAGGTTGTCTTATTCTCTGACTCCTCCTTAAAAATAGTTGCTTTTCTTAATTTAATCCTACCTTTATATTTTTTTGATCCTATACAAAAATTTCAGTTTTTTTTCTCCGTTCAATTATTTTTATTATTCTAGTATGTAATCTTTGTCATCTTTTCTTTGTCAGATTTCTAAAATGCATATTAATTTAACAATAATATATATAGTGAATTATTATTTTTCTTTGGCTATTCGATTTATACATTTGGTAACCAATTCTGTTTTGGTCTCTTAATATTCTTTTGTTGCATTTTTTTTTTGCAAACTATTTAATAATTAAATATTTATTTGTCTGCTTTACGATAATTATTACTGTAGTATAAATCTATATATATATAGATTTAGAGTCGTACTCTTATTTTTGAAATGCTCCATCCATCTACTAAATTTAAATTGTGTGCTGGTCATTTGTAATGAATCACCAATTGAATTAATATACGTTACGGATATAGTGTGAGTGCGTGTTTATACATTTCTAAGAATAGGCATATTGGAAAGTTGATGAAAATGAAATCATATATTTATGAGCGTTAAGCTCACAGTTTCTACATATATATCATAGTATACGTGTTTCTTTTATTTTTAAGTAGAGCAAGGATGTTTTAAATTTTTATGTTAAAAAGGTAAAATAAAAAACCGGAATAGAAAGAGTCTTTATAGTTAAATTAATGCGGTAGATTTAATAAATAATTCTTTAAAAATTTTATATTTTTATGTAAATTACTATTGAACAATTCAGACTAATTGCTTTTTAATATTTAAAAATATCTTATAAAATAACAATTTTACTGGTGTGTCACTAAATTTTTCTTTTTTTATTATTTGTAGTTCTTTGATAAGGAGAGCTGTTTAACAAAGTCTTTAAAATTGACATTGCACGGCAATCAACAGATGTATGTTTCCTATCAGATGTATGTGAACAATGCCCGGCCGAGATTGTCCCCTTTGCTTTCACAAAGAGGACCATCCAACTACCTTCTTCATATGAATTTAAAAAAAAGATGGAAAAGTTCCCTCCCCATCAGACTTGTTATATCCATTGGAGTTGAACACAATTCTAACAAACAATAAAAAGTGATTTGAAATGAGAGGGCAGATGATAAATGAGAAATTTTGCAACTGATGGACCAAAAGAAAAGGGTGCAGCCGTGGAGCACCAACCTCAAAAATGAGAACCGAAAAAGATACTCTCCAGCCTGACTTCTTTGAAGAGGCTTTTACTAGTCAAGTTATTCAAAACAAAAACAAATTAAAAAACACCTTTGAAAGCTCTCTTAAAAAAAAAAAAAAAGAAAGAAAATACTCTCTCTTTTTCAAAATATGAAAAAAAGTTCTACATTCAAATTTATATAAAAATTTAAATAAATTTTCACTTTTAAAAGAAAATGCATTGGAAAATTGACATATTTATTACTATTTTTTCTTCAAAAAATTTCGAACTCTTTGGCGCTCCATAATTTCAAATTTTTCTGTTTACTATTATTATTTAAAAGATAATAGAAAGAGAAAACACGCGCACACACATAGGTCATATTCAGTGGCTAATAACATTATTTTAATTATTAGAGAGAGAAAAAAAAGTTGTTCACGGATAAATCTCCGGGAAAAACCATTTTTAGATCAACTTACTTCACATTATTCTTAAAATTAACTGTCTACAGAGAGGTATGTTCTTTGCCGGAAGGCACGGGAAAATAACTAGTCAATAAAATTCTATGACCAAACAACAACAACTATATCGCTGCTTATTTCAGCTTTTAAGATAATTTATTTTAGCATATTCATTACAATTTTGGGATCCATAATATTAAGTCATTATCACCATCTATTTGATTTTGAACATCTTTTAACGTTGTTCGTCCGTTTTCCAAAATCCGCTTTTTATCATTCTTAACAATCAAAGAGGCTAAAAATAACAAATGTAATAGACTTCAAATCAGTTACGTAATAGCAAAAAAAATAATGGGAAAATGAGAAAATGTAAACATTTGAATAAAATCAATTAATAATTGCACAAAATAAGAAAATAACGATCACTATACGTAAATAATGTCTAGGAGGGAGGTAATCTGATACTATTAATTACTTCTCTGTACATCAGCATCAAGTTTTAACCTTATATATATATACACAGAAAGATAAGAGCATTGTATTTATCTGGGGTTTGAATCTAGTTGAATAAATTTGGATGTTTTTCTACATGTCAAGCAATCTTGGAATTTTTCTTTTAGGTATTTGCAACTATTCTTAATTTAAAAATAAATTATTCATTATATATATAAAGAGAATTTGAAAACAATCATATAAATAATAAATAAAATAAAAAATAAATTGCCAGGTTCCATTTTGGAACCAATGTTGTTGTTTTTTTCTGGATTATAATGTAAGCTAAAATCTTTGTTTTATTTTTATTTTTTCTCATATTATGAGTGTTTTTTAATAGGTATATCTTTAGTGGCTAAGATAAAAATTGAAACTTGTGAAGAGTATTTTGGATCTATATGCTCTGCAATAATAATCGCCATACCATTAATCAAACAATAACCTCTCTGATACAAACACACACACACACACTAATAAATGTACATGTAATTTTAGACTTTTAAAATACTAGATAATTAGTTGTTATTAAAGTACTTATTTGAAAAGGATGGTACTAAGTTGAGAGAGCAGATAGTACCTGTAAATCAAAGTGCAATAATTTGTCAAGCATTGATGGCCTAGTGGTTAGCATAGCTGTTTTTCAAGCAGCTAGCCTGGGGTCGCTTCCTGGTCAACACATTTGACATAGGAAAAAAAAAAAAATTTTGATATTGATCAATGCTGGAGATGATAAAGTCCACATGCAAGAAATTGTATCCTAGGCCATTTGAAAAGGGAATGTTCAGTATAAAATGTTTTTTGGGTGTCACTTGCTTTTTCAGGTGTCTTTATTCATATGGTTTAAAAATGTATGGCAGAATGGAAGTTTTAAGTATATATATATGAAAAATAGTATTCATAAAAAATGAGAGATAGATTGGATAATTGTTCTTTGTTCTTATGTCTAATTAAAAACAGATATATTAATCTTTGACTGAGTTCAAAGTTTAAATTTGGGCTATGATTGATAAGATAATCTCTAGGCTAATAAATGATTAGTAATGACCATTAACATATTTATCTGAAGTGGTTGATATCAAAGTTGTGAGTGGAGAAAGTTTGACATTTGTAAATCAAAGTATATTGATACATGCTAAACAATTGTTGAAAATGTATGTGAGGGCCAACTGATAAGTTGTTGGTTCAGCATGAAATCCATCTTGAGAATCATTTGTCTTTTTTAGGTGTTTTTATTCATATGCATAACTTAGAATGTATTTATTGACATAAACATATTACGACAATATACTTAAAAAAGTTTACTCTTGTTAAAATATTACAAATAAATAAGCCTGTTGTTTAATTGTGTATGTATACTGACCTGTCTAATAAAATTTATATTAACACACCATATATACTTTAACCTAGCTTTGAACAATCTATGACCAGCCAATCATGAAAATTAAATTACCAACTTAAATTACTATGACCGTTTTATTTCATCAGTCATCTTAGTAACTAAATTTATGGTAGCCAATCATAATGAAATATATATTTTTGTTGTGTTCTGTGCTCAGAATAATTATTAACAGAATGAATAATGACTCTCAATTGGCACTGCTATAATTAATTAAAATGTAATAGTAAAGCCACTCACAATCTAATTACACACATGTAACTAAAGAAAACCTCAAGTATACTTCTGATGCTGTTACAAATGTGGTTATCTACTTTGCAGTGCCCACAGTATAAACACTGTCATTAAATGACTACTAAATAATAATCAGGTATTGGTTACATTTGCTGATCAAACATCATTGTTAATTATGTTACTAACTTTAATTTTTGGTTAGACTTTAGTATATTGAACTTAAATTAAAACAGGCAAAACTCTCCATACAGTATTGCCACTCAGTATAAGCCAAAGTAATCTGTAGATGCCAGAAGGCTTATACATAAAATCCCCATCTAGTGCCTACTCATCCAATATCCCCAGACTAGTTTCTGACTTATGGCCTTTGTCAGTGAGGAGCCTTGGATCTGAGAGTACTGCACCTAGATCTTAGGATCTAATACAACTCTCCAGCAGCCACCTTTTATCTCTATTTTAAATTGAAAATACAATAATATTTTCAACCCAAGCTCATTATCTTATATAGTCATATAGGTCTGAACTGAGTTCAGTGCCTATACATTTTGGTGTAGTGGTGGCTATGGTTATTAAAGAATCAAAGACACCAAAATGTATAGGTACTGAACTGAGTTTAGACCTATATGATTATATAAGCTAATGAGCTTAGATTGAAAATATTATTGTGTTTTCATTCTCATAGTTTTATAGTTATGTAGAGATAAAAGATAGTTGCTGGAGGGTTGTGTTCCTCACTGATGAAGGCCATAAGACAGCAACTAGTCTGGAGATATTGGATGAGTAGGCACTAGATGGGGATTTTATGCACAAGCCTTCTGTTATCCATTGATTACTCTGGTTTGCAGTGAGTGGCAATACTGTATGGAGAGTTTTGCCTGTTTTAATAATACTTACAAGTAAGCATAAGAAATGGTTATCATGTGATGTATATTGAACTTGTGTAGGATTGTAAATCTATGATTAATAAAGATTGATTACTTTGATTATAATGCTCTTACATATTATTGAAAAGCAACTTAAGTATAGAAATAGACTATAATATTAATCCAAACACCACTAACTCAAAAACTTATTGAGACATTTTAATTACTCTTGCATAAATATTTCATCCTGATATAAATATAAGAAAATTCTATATTTTACAGTGTTATATTATTATTAATAAAATAAATGTATACAGTTTACAAAAAAAAATCTCAATATATATAAACTATAGATAGAAAAATTAATGTTCATTGGAATTTACAATGAAGTTTGGATTTAGCAAAAAAAGTTTGTTATCGACATCTGAAAAATTCACAAGTTAAAAACAAGAAATCTGGAAACAGAGAATTTCAGATTAATGGCAAACTATTAAAATTTTTGTTGTTCAGATACTAACTTTGGCATTCTGTAAATACCTTTATAAATAACATAATTGTTGATTCTTTAGAATTAAAAAAGGGTTGTGCTCAGTAATTATAGTGAATGACCTTTAGCTCCATACACAGTCAAGTTATACTGCACAAAAAACATTATATCTTGAAATTGTCTCAATAAAAGAAGAAAACTGGGTTGATAATGTAAAGATAATTAGTTGTTTGTTTCAATTTTATTTAGATTGATTACTATATTAAGTATATATCTATAACAACATTGTGGACAAATAATGATTTATGTTGAATATTTGACTATTGTATATATTTGATTTTAAATATTCAAGATAATGTTAAAGATATATAATTTTTAACAAATATCGAAAGTTAAATTAAATGTTAAACTTATGATTAAGTATCACCATTAAGAGCTATTTGTAAATAATAGAGAAGTAAAGAAAGAAAAACTCTTAAGATTATACAAACCAATCCATGAAACATAAATAGAACAATATCTAAAATCTGTTTATTTATTTTGCATCAAACATTTCTTTCAAAAAGACTGTATTCCACCATCTTTATATACTCTTAATAACATAAACAGCATCTGATTTTGCAAAAAAAATCACACTTAACTTCAGAATAAAATATGTTTTTAAGAAGTCTTATCAATTCAAAGGGCCAATCAAATGAAGCTGATTACAATTATGGATTCAATCATATCATTATCCCCAGCAAGCTAATGAATATATTAAATTTATAATTTTATAATCATATGTTTTAAAAAATATTGTAGACAATTATTAAAAGAAATGTTCCCATTGTTTTTATGTTACAAGAATAAAGAGTCTAAGTTTCACATCCTTATAATAAAGTTGTTACAATAATAATAAACAGCCAGTCAGAAATGAGCTTGAACCATTTCAACTCTACTGCCCCCTCCACCAAATGAAAGAAGGAGTGGGGGGGAGGCAGAAAAACTCATCTAGAAATGAGTTTTGCAATGACTATACAAATCAATCTATGAACAGGAATATATCCACTTATAGGTCATACTAGTCCATTTTTTTCTGTTTACATGATATTTTACAATATTGATTTTAATTTATGCAGCAGAAACCTTTTCTTTCTGAAACATTTCAATACTATTTCCAATTGTAGCTCTCCAATGTATTCTATATCTAATTGTAGTTCTCCAATGAATTCTATTTTCTACAATATCTTAACCAATGGAAACAATTAACATTAAACTTACACTTTTTTAAAATGTCTTTAAAATAATCCTTATAACATAGACAGGGTTTACATCTTCTATGAAAGCTATGCTCAAATTCACCATAAAACACTTTTTAGGAAATCTTCCATTGTTCATTCAATTTACATGTCCAATACAATGAAGATGTGATTTTTACAATAACAATCTATAGCAACTAATTAAGTTACAACTCTTCAACAAGGCGGTTCCAAAATAGTTCAGCCAAAAAAGTTTTTGTAGAAGAAATTAAAAACCAGTAACACAAAATATCAAATAAATAGGATAATGGACCAGCATGTTCTGTATGTGGACATACTTGTATTTCAAAAGTGGTTTGTATAGTAATTCCAAAATTCATTTATAATGTATTATTTTATTTTTGTCTCTTTTGGCTATCCTTATTTTCAATTGGCTGATGTTCTGATTTTAATTATAATAAACTATCTTTTAACTTTCGTGCATATTGCCAGATTTGTTCCCTCTGGTGGGACTTTTTGTAAGCTTTAAATTTTTGATTTTAGTGTTAATTTGTTATTCTTATATCAGAATTCAATAAATTTAACAGTAATATATATCTGCAAATGAAAGAATGTTACAAATATATGTGAACTTTGTAAATATTGAAAAAATGAGATCGTAATAACAACAATAGAGATAGCAAGAAAAATCAGTTTTATAAAATGGACAAAATTCTTTTTAATTGCAATTTGTTTTGAAAATGTGAATGAAAATATACTAATCTCTGATAAAACCATCAAATTCTACTTTAAAATATTAAAATTGTTTTCTAATTTTACAAATATCTTAAATTATTTTAAGACAGTGATGACAATGATGTATTTGCTGTTATTTTCATAAAGTGAGTTGATCAGAATGTTTTGATTTTCTTTGTTAACATTGTTCTAGAAGTTATTATCTTATGTTTTTTAAAATAAAGTATATACTTATAGAAAACATTGTAATAATATACACTTTTGATTTTTAATAATTATTACACAAATATTGCATAAAAATAATCAAGAACCTTGATAAACTTTTAAAAAAAAAATCGTTTCTTAGTAAGATCAAAAATGTTTTGAAATAACTGCACAAAAAATGTGAACACTAATTACAAAGGAAGACATCAATCAAAGAGAAGAAAAAAGTGCTTAAAATGTTTTACATTGCTGCTTTTTGATTTTACTGCCCTCTTGTGATTTTTTTTAATTAAAAATATCAATTTTTTAAAACAAAGCAAAATTACAAATTAAAAATATATATATATCAATAGATGGTGCTACAAACAAAATTTAATTATTATATCACATCACATCACATTATATGTTTTACTTTAAATTTCTCTGACCAATGCCTTTGTTCTGATGACTAACATCGTTACCTTATTAAATGTGGCAGGATAACAATGGAGTTGATGTCTTACTTCATTATCCAAGTCCACTTTGTTTTAATCTAAAAAGATTTTCAGATATTTATATTGATCCATAGTCACAAAGTGATAACTAATCAAGTCAAAAATAGCTGACAATTTTTTCCCCTCTGGCTGCCACATCTGAGTATTTTGAACACAACTTATTAAACAAAACATTCTTTGAATTTTAAAAAGATCTAGAAAGAAAAAAGAATAAAGTTATTACTTTTACTTAATCCAAATTAAAAAAAAAAACACCATTGTAATTTTTATCTGAAGTTGCCTATAAACTATTACAGAGATTGCTGTAATAAAAATAAAAAACAAATTCCTATTTTAAGCTAGTTTTCATTTCAAACATCTTTGATTTTTCACCACCAGTCAAAAACAACAACAACAACAATTGAATGGTTTTATTGATCAGAAGTTCATATGAAACTTGAGTTTCAAAAATATCAACATTGAATCTGAGGAGACTTAATACTGCTTCAATTTGTAACATCGTGTAGCAGATATTTAACATGATCAAAATTCCATAAACAAACGATCATTTTTACCCGTTGCCATAAACCTTATCAATTAACCAAATACATGTCTTAACTAAATTAATAAAAGCAATATTTAAAATATATTTCTTCATATTTTTTTTATAACAACCAACAACAAAATATTTATAGTGTTTCACAATTCTCTGAAATCTTACGGAGTATCTAGTAAACACTTATCAATAACAAAAGGTCCCATGTAATCACCAATTCATATGTTTGCACAGGCTGTTAATAACCATATCAAACTCGCATATAGTAATCCCATAAAGTGCAAGACTTAGTGATCAATGAATGCAAGATGTTTGTGCATAAAATCTCTACCTAGGGTCTACCCATTACATTAGTTTTTAGTTTGTGGCTTTCATCAGTGAAGAGCTTTGGGTTTGAGAGTGCAACTTAGATTTTAGGATCTAATGCAACCCTTCAGAAGTCACTTTTTATTTATTTATTTAACTATAAAGCTAGGAGACAATGAAAGATATGGCTGTCATAAAAAACATATAAATGAAAATATATATTTACAATAATAACTGTATATGTTTGATTACCCTTCTTGTATATGGACAGTTTTTTGGGAATTTAATACTTGTGGATTTATTGCTGTCAATAATTTTTTATAGATTATATGACTTATTTTTTATTTTATTATCTTTGTATAAAAAATATTTAGTTTCATCTGTGTATTTTTATCGTGACCACATGTTTCATTTTCTTTGTATGTAGATATATTTTTGGGAATTAAATTTTTTATGAACTTATTGTCATCAAGTCATTTTTATGATTTGCATAGATTGGTTTTTATATTATTGCACTTGTTAAATTCTTATTTATATTCAAACCATGGATTGATTTGGTAATTTAAATCTCTATGGAATTGTATTTTGCTAAATTTTAAGATAATGCGGAATGTTTGTATTGATCACATTTATTGAATGTATTTGTTTGATTTCTAAATTTATTTATTTTTAGATTTGTTCTAAATATATTAAATAATTTGTATTGTATATACTATTTTCATGTTTTTTTTGAAAATATGAAATTTACCAATATGTTTCTTTTACATCACTGGTAATATAGATAGATGATGGTTATTCTGCAAAAAAAAAAAAAAATTATTATTTTGAATTCGATGTTATTTTGTCATGTTTTGTAAAAATGGGATTGTAAAGAGCTCTGATGATGACAGCAGGACAGTCAAAACTGTTAGTTTTGATATAAATAAAGAGTATTGATAAAGTGTTTAAAAAAGTTGTAAATGGTATATGTTTTCTCATTCCAAATTTTCTTTGCCTTTTTAAAGATTTCTACATCTTTTGTTATATACAACTTTTCAAAAGATTTGAAAATCTCTCTATATATATTTTAATATTGTCTGTTATATATAAATCTAAATTGAAGGTTTTTTTTCCTAACGATCCTTTAGACATTATTGCCATTATTTTTAAGTTATCAATAATTTTTATTAATGAAAAATATTGTTTTAAAATTTTGTACAATATCCAGAACTACTTCAAACAATTATACATATTTTACAGTTGCAAAGATTCATTTTACTCAGTTGCGATAATATATTGGACTATTTCCACCATCTATCATTAAATCATATCTAATATACTATTGCCTCAAACCTTCAGGCAAAAATTTTTACTCAGGTTATTTGCTCTGTATTCTAATTACCCTGCATGGTTTGATGCAGTTGGTGGAGTGTCCGATCTAGGATCAAGACATCTCAGGATCGATTCTGGCCTTTACAGATATGGTACTCAAACTTTTTATGAACAGCCAAGCAATAAAGCTATGTCTTTTTTTATATAATGAATGAATTGAGATTCATTTTTAAATTTCCAGTATCATTTATTTAATTTATGAATATAGTTTATCCTGTCAAACAATAATTAAGCATTAACAAACACACACATTGTTACTACACACATACACAAGTGCATACATATTTATAATGTAATCAAGTTTGTATTACAGCAGATAAGAATTCTTTATTATTATCATTATCAGAACCTACTCATGAACAAGTATGGCCATTACAAAGTATGTAAAAAAAGACAAAATAAACAAAATAATAATAATAACACAATACTAAAGACGAGTTTTACAATGACTATACAAAACAATTTGTGAAACCTAAATACATACACATATAGTATATGTGGGTCCACCATTCCATTTATTTGATATTTTGCAATGCTGTTTTTCAACTTCTTCTATAGAAAAGTTTTGTTTCCAAAATATTTCAGCACAATTGTAGTTTTGCAATATATGCTATTTTACATCCTGATGGAAACAATTAGCATGTACTCTTTTAGAATATTTTTAATTCCTTGAGCTGCAGTAGGCTACAAAGTCTCTAATTTTGAAGCATATTTTATCATTGCTATAGCTTCAGTTTTTCTTCACTATTTTGCAATTATCTGTAACATTAGTTTATCATATATATTTTTTCTGTGTAGAAATCAGAATTAAAATTATTAGTTAAAAAAACCCAAAGATGTCAGTATTACACAGAATGTCCACAAATATCATTAATGGGTAGAATCTCAGCAGGTATAACTTCACTCAGATCTATGTTATTTTGGGCATTATGATGGTGCTATGAGCAGTATATCTAATCTACATTGTTTTAAGCCTATCTATAACCTTATAGTACAGTGTGTAGCTTTTTGTTTCATGGAGCTACAATTTTAACATATTAGTTGAAAAAAATCTGAATATGTCAGCACTATATAAAACTTTTGCATGATTGATAGGTACCCTATTAACTGCCATAAGGAAAGTGGTTTAGAAATCAATAGAAATAAAAATTTCTGATTGGCCAAATGTTTTATCCTAAGGGCAAATAACTGAATAAAGTAGATTTTTAAAGAAAAATTATAATTTTGAATAATTTGTTTACAAATTAAAGATTATAATGCAATATTTTTATAAAAGACATTTTAAAAACAAAAACTATGTCCCTAATAACAGATTGTCTTTGAAAATTTATTTTTAAAAAGATAACTTTTAAAAAGTTCATTACAGCAAGTGGAAAAGCAGTTTCTACTGGGTAAAATAAAATTGCCATTGTCACAATGGTAAAGAAAATATTTCTTAGTTTTATTGACAATAAATAATTTCCTAATGTTTAATTTTTTTTTCTTTCATTAATGATAACTAACTTTAAATTTGTTTTCTTTTAATAATATAAAATTCAAACATCTAATATTTCTTTTGACTAACTTTTTGAATATATATATTACATTCAAAGTTACTGAGTTTCATTGTTGTAGAGACGAACTTTGTTTAGATTTATTTTTGTATTTTTAAAATGTCAAATATTAACTTTTAAAACACATATCACTTGAAAGCTTATATTTGTAATAAATAATGTTAAGATTATCACTATATTACATAGAAAAAGTGTTTAATTGTAAAAATAAATTATTCAAATATGAAGGAATATTAATGAAACACTCACTAGGTCCCATTACAAATAGATAGATGAGGATTGCAACTGAATAGGTTAAATTTGAAGATGAAAACAAGCTAATAATGCCCTGTGTCATTGTATCAAAATACAAAAAACTGACACCAGGCATTTCAGAGCCGGTTTTATTCTTTTAGTGTTCCAAAAGACAAATTATAATTTTAATTAAATGAAAATGCTAATAGCTCTAAACAAAATGTTCCCATAAATACCACAAGAGAAAGCATTTAAAGTCTTTATTTAGAATTATTCCTATCTCCAAACCAGTTTTGAGCTATTGACTCTCATCAGTGAGGTGCTAGGATATTCAGACACTAGATCTAAAATACCAACTCAAGCCCAACATTTATCTAATACTTAACTATTAAGTAAAAAATCTGAAATTTTTAGACACCTATATGTCTTTGAATCCAGCTATCTAACTTAAATAGCTATATGGGTCTGAATAATTTTCAGCTACATCATATATTAATAGCCTTAGAAATATAACATCACCTAAAACTCAAAAGAAAAACTATAATAGTAATAAAAGCAAGTCATACATCATGTGACTTAACTTGATAAACTTGTATTACAAATCTAATATAATAAAAATGCTAATAGCTCTAAGCAAGCTTGTGAAAAGTATTTCTATTGGCTAATAAGAATTGCTTTCATAAACATTGGTGAAGCGATATTTTATGAAATTTTAATAGTAAGTTTAATTTTGAAATTTAAAATATAGTTTTATTTTTTACAATGTGTCAACTAAAATTTGTTGCTATTTTAAAAATTAAATTAAAATAAGATATTTCATTCAATATTTTTTTATAAATAGACAATACTGTGATTCAATATGAAAAGACAAATATGACCAAAATGCTCACTAGAGTCTTTAAAATAATAATGGGGAGAGTTGGACTTTAAATGAGTCAAGACAATGTTTATAATACAAGCAGGATCTGCCTCTTCTTGCAAACCATCCTCAAGTATACCATAGAAAACCTTTTTAATTTGTTCATATGTCCAATCCAATGAGGTGATGTTATAATAGTGAAGAGACTATCATACAAAGTAAGTATTAGATACATCTTTTTTACATATATTTATATACTCCCAGGCATGTAAAAAAGATATTTATATATACTGAACAATGATAAAGATATGTGTAAGAGATTGTAATTTGGGCCATCAGATGAGTGTTGGTTCAACATGAAATGTGCATCTTGAGGGACATACATCATTTTCACATGTTATTGGTCATATGTTTATAATTACACCCTTCCACAAGATGTTAAAAGTGGATAGACACCAGCCTGTATTTTGTGTGAGAGGGCTGTAGTGAAAATTACACTACATGAATATTATTCATTAAGTGGATAATTTCTAGTCTAATGAATAACTCATAAAAGTTATTAATTTATTTCCATCAAGTGATTCATGTCAAAGTTATAAAAGCAATAAGTTTGACACATCAACTAAATTGTAGTAATTGGATATATAATATATGTATACTGAACAATGATAAATATATGTTTAAGAAATTGTGATCTGGGCCAAGCATAAAATTGGCACCTTGGGGCTCATACATTTCTTTCATGTCTTTGGTCATATGTTTACCATTATATCCCTCCACAAGGTGTTAAAAACATTCCCTACCTTATGTGAGAGTGGTGTAATGAAAATTGCACTACAAAAATATTATTCATTAAGCAAATAATCTCTAGTCTAATGAATAACTAATAAAAGTTATTAATTATTTCCATTAAGTCCTTTGAGTTAATGTTGTGAAGGCAGTAGGTTTGACACTTATGTTAAGCTGCAGTAATTGGCAATTATATTTATCAAAACAATTTAACAAAAACAACAGCTTAAATTTTGATAATTTTTATATATATTCTGTATTAAGCTATTAAACTTAGTAGCAAATGTTTTATTTATTATCAACATAAACTCAAATTTTTCTCTTGTCTTTTCTGTCTCCTCTATCTGACAAGTAATTTTCATAATATGTGTTTCGGAAGATATATACTTATATAAACTAGACATGCAAATAATTCCTGATGCATATCAAAAGTGAAAAAATTATAAAAAGTGACATCAAAGTCCAAAATATCTCTCATTTCTTGTGTGCATTATTAATACACAAACATCTTTTGTAGTGCATTGTAGTACTTATTTTTATTAATTAAAAATATTTTTATATACTACACCATAATCAATGATGATCATACATCTGAAAGAAAAACCATCTAAAATTCAACTTACATAAAATGTCATGAAAAAGATTACCTATCATAATAAATGATTGACTGGAGATATTTTAAATTTAGCTTATTCTATTTTTTTTTGTCTATCTCAATTTTTATCTGTTTCCCAATGACTGATCTACTTGAAACTTTTCACACCCATGTATTCCCAGTGCCAATAAATTGTTTCAGAGTTTGCAATCAATTTTAGCAAAAAATATAATTTTAAATTTTGAATGGGGTTTCAGTATTCCCAAATGTCATCTAGCAGTAATATACTGTATCTAAACTTTGCTCATCATAATTTCCAGAACTATATAAAACTAAAAAGTAAAAAATAATATATATAAAGTAAATGCTTTTATTTACATAAATACAATGAAAAATAAAAAAAAGATGCACTTAAAAGTAAAAAATATTTATTTTTTCAGCTTTTAGAAATAAAAGTATGAGGTGATCATATTTAGAAATGTGTAAACAAATGAACATAAATAATTAATGTTTTAATTATTATGCATACCACATTGTTAATAAATATTAACTTTAATTAGAATTTTAAAAATATTTATTTATGTATTTTTATAAAATTGCATAAAAAACTAAATTAAAGATGACTGACGGGGAAAAATAATAACTGCTAAATATAAAAATAAAATAAAAGTACAAATACAGTTTTTTTTTGTTTTTATGTGATTCCATCTTTTGATAAAAAATAAAACTAAAATTTACAAATTTTTTAAAATAAGTAGATAAATTACAAATCAAGTGAAAGTGTTATGAGAGGCAAATGCTATCAGAATATCATTTCCTAAAGAAATATAATTTTAAAAATGTCTTATTTTAATGGGAATCTAGAACTAAAAATTAATATCCATATCACTATAGTAAAAATTATTTGAATGACTTTCTTCAAATCTATAATCTCCTAATCCAAAGTATTCCACTTGTAATAATCAATAAAAATACAATAAAATGTATTAATTATTCTACTATTTGATGTGTAAACCCATAAAAAAATATGACACATGTAATTCAGGTTTAAGATTGAATAATTACATAAATAATGTTAGTAATTAAAATATAAATAAATAAATAATCATATAAGCAGTTTTTCTGAGAATCATATGTGCTGAAGCAATATAGTGATTGGTCAATCATTAAATTTAATTCACAAAAACCTTATTTATTACTTTACTTATATGATAATTTTAAGAATTTTTTAATCAGCCATTTTTACTGGCACATTGAACTGTACTGGGCAGTGAGATTAATCTATAGTATAATTTAAATACAGTTAAAGGAAAAAAAGAGTTAATATAATTATATGCATTTAAAAGAATGTATGAGATAAAATATCTGAATTATGAACATTCATATGAAAGTTACATTATCATCATTTTCCATCATTATCGATCCACTGCAGGATGAAGGTCTCTCCAAGTTCAATTCATCTTCCCTGATCTCTAGCCTCTCTTCTCCATATAACCTCAACATTCTTTCTTATTTCATACATCCATCTCACATGCGGTCTATTTCTAGGTCTTTTACATTCTCTTCCAATCCAGTTTAAGATTTCAACTGTTGGGGATCTATTATCATCTTTTCTAGAAATATGTCCAGCCCAACTCCATTTCAGTAATAATTATATGTTTCATAATAGTTACATTATAAAATAGATTAAGTTATGAGAATTAGAATAATTTTATAATTATCAAAAATGTTAAATGGGGTTATATCATGCTTGACTTAAAAATAATAAGTAAATTATTAATGATTATCAGAAGTGATAAAAAAAAAGCAAAAGTCAAATAAAATTCTAAGGAATATTAAAATATTTATTATTCCTTAAATATAGTAGTGTAAAACTATAACAATTGTACTTGAAAAATAACTCATACGAGATTCATTACATGTAGTGGAACATTCAAACAGATGTCTACGTTAGAAATTCAGATGACTGGTATATGTAAACAGAATTATTAACATTGTTATATTTTCTCTTTTGCTTTTAGGCCATTAATTTTATTCAGGATGCATGATGAGGAGGCTAAATTTTAAAATGCAGGCTTAAGAAATTTTATTAAAGTGGAGAATTTTTATCTTATGGCTAACCCCCTTAAATACTGTTTCTTGGGTTGTGTCACATGAAAGTATCTAGTAATGCATACGTATATACCAAGCTTCATTATAACTGGTTGATGTGAATGTGTAAGCTTTATATTGAAAGTCTCATTTTTTCATTTACAGTTTATTCTGAAAGATGCATTTAAACTATGTGCTATTTGCCCTTAATAGAATCAAATTATTTTAAATTAACAAATGCTACAATAATATAAAATAGGTGTTCTCGACTCTTGTAGGGTGTGTATTTTGCTAAAATTCGATTGCCAGATTTGTTGGCAATACTAAAAAACAAAACATCAATTCTTTACATATTTTATTTGCAGCCAATTTACCAGAGTAAATTCTAAAGTTTGAATATTGTTATATTTTTACAAGATTGTGTTTTACAGTTTTAAACACTTTGTGTAAAATAGAAACAAATCTAAGACCCATTTTAATTCCATTATACTAACAAATAATTTAATGTATAATAATGTAATTTTAAAGATGCATTAAGAGGTGCTTTGGGCTTTTAGCCTAACTGATGATGATTAGTTATTAATAAAACATGTATTCTAAGGAAACTTGGACCATTTATTTTATGTTACTATAGCGATTACTAACATACAACATATACTTCAGTCGTTTATGAATACTCTAATACACCTAAAAAAAATTAATATCCATAGGAAAAGTAGTCTTCAAATAACGCATTGCAAAATAAAGAACTCTAAGAATTTACCACAGAGAAGCAAGAAAAGAAAAAGCATTATTCTCTAGGCTTGCTAATTGTCAAGAAGTAAGAATTTGAATGGATTTTCATTTTTGTTTTACCTTCTATCTTAGATATGATCAATGATTGGCTAAATCAATATTGATCAGGCTAGCAGAATTAAAAAATTATTTTTGGCACATGAAAAAATGAATGTTTTCCTTGCCTGGATTCAAAGGCAGGTAATGGAAATGGAAAATGATTGTGCTATATCATGAGAAGTCTATAATATAAAATAAATATACATATGAGAAAGAAAAGTGTTAAAGAGAATACAAAGACATTTGTTGCAATTATTATGATTAAAATCACAATGTATAAAAGTACCTATTTTTTAGAGTAATTATAATTTAAATTTGGTATGGGTTTAGAACAGTATTTGCTTATGCTATCTATATGATTTAAAATTATTTATAATGCTGTAGTTGCATTTTACGAAAGATAAGTCACATTATAATAATTAGTGTAACAAATCAGAATGTAAATAAACAATTACAAAATTTCTTCTACTCACTTTATACAACGTAATACTTTATTATGCCACACTTTCAAAATGGCTGATAGTTTTGATTGTTCAATAGTTTTTCCCAGAATTTCTCTCAATATTTAAAAATAAGTAAAAAAAAAAAGAATTAATTATAGTTTTAAACTACGACTGAGCATATGCTATGATTTGAGGAAATAAAAGAACATCAATTTTTAAAAATTTTCTACTACCAATAAATTTTAATTTTACACAAATCTAATTTATCCAAACCACTTTGAACACTTTTTAGCAAAAATCTTTCATTGTACATTTATAACATACACCCATGTTTCAACTGTTCTGCAGTCTTCTTCAGAGCCAGTTTACAAAAGATTAAAGTAAACTGGCTCTGAAGAAGACTGCAGGACAGTTGAAACATAAAGTATATGTTTATATATGTAAAATAAAAGGTATTTGCTAAAAAGTGTTCAAAGTGGTTTGGATAAATTGGATTTATATAAGACATTATGGCAAAAATAAAGGAAAGGGTGATTTTGGTAATATTTCTGAAAAAATGTAATCTTTATTTAATCGCTTATTAGTTTGTTTGTTTTTTACTTTAATTAATTAATTTATTTGTGATTTAATTTTACATAAAAGGTGAGTCATGTGTGAATAAATATTATATTAAATACAAGTTAATGTATCAATGCTTTATAAAGTATATTAATATGATTAGATCACCATTAGGTTTTTTATAAAATAGTGCTTGCAGCCCTGATTGCATGTATAAATAAGTGGATAAAAGTAATTAAGATTAATAATAAAATAAAAGCCAGTATTTGGTGCAACAAGTGTGGAATCAGAATTAAATGATATTTTTATCACTATTTATGTATAACCTTGAGTTATTCCTTCTTCACAAAATGCCAATAAGCAGTTATTTGATTATGAAAAGAAATGCTACAGCCTATACTTCAAGAGATACGTTATTAAAGATTTTATGTAGAAACAGAATTGGCCATAACAAATCCAAAAACATCCCCTATAAAAACTAAAGGTCCAAGAACAAATAACTGCTCTATTTTTGCAGTATTTTTCTGATGAAATTAAAAGATATTACATTTATACAGGCAGTACATGAAAAAGGAAGCCATTTTTATTTGTATATATGTGTATTAAACAGTTTACTGAAAGGAAAGCCTTCTTCAACAGTCATTTATAGAAAAACCATAAAGAAGAAAATTATGAGGCCTGTTGAGTGGCAAATGGTGAGACTATGAACATTTCTCTATTCTTATTTTACCTTCTAGCTAATAAGTAGATACTTATTTACCAACAAGTACTCATTGGTCAGCTGCTTTAGCTATGATATGTTTACTTTAAAAAAAAATCTCGAACTTTGATTAAAAATGTTACCTCACCTGGACTTGAATCAAGCTTATGAAACATATCAGGAAGCTGGATTAAGCCTTTGTAGTATATATAATTTTTAATGGATGCAATTGATGAAATATTTTTTAAATATGTGGAAATTTCTGTTATATTTTTGCCAATATTGACGAGTAAACTGTTAATGCTTTTGTGCATTCAAAAGGGATGTCTCTAGTTATTATATAGAGATAAAACATTACAGTATATATATATATATAATAAGTGTAATAATACTCAATGATAAATGGATTTTTAATGAATTTATATATATATATAAGTATAAGAAAACAAATGTTTTCTATTTTTCTATTGCATAATAGTCTCTTCTACCAGAAAGCTGAATGTCATAATTTAACAATTTTTAACAGATGAAATGTCCACATAATTAAAAATATTTCACCAACTACATCCATTAAAAATTATTAAATTATAATATTCAAATTTTATCTGGAAGAGTCTATTATGCAATAGGAAATAGGAAAAGTTGTGAGACTTTGGTTCCTTGTATATGTATATATTTACTAGAGACAGCATTTAAAAGAGAATTCCCTTTGAATACAGAAAGGGTTACCATTTACTATTTTCATTGTTTACTATCTTGTTAACATATGACTGTGGGTTTTTTAAAATAAAAATATAATGGAAATTTTCATATATTTAAATATATATGAAAGTATTCCAATGCAGCTGAAAATTCAAATTTGAATTTTTAGCTAATAATTTGCATTGGGATATTTTCTTATATATATTTGTTTGGGAGATAGCAAAGTTTAAAATGATTAATGCTGTAGTCTTTATTTGTATATATAAGTTAAACATGCCAATTTACTGCCAATTTAAAATTATTGCTAATTTAAGTTCACACTCTTTATATGAATAGACCTAAATTTCAATATATAACATCATTGAAACATATGATTGAAGAGAATATCCTTTTGAATTGGCTGTTTGAAGCTTAGACTTTATATTTATTCATAGAGAGCACTGCTGAAAAAAACAAAATTTGGGAGGGTGAGTTGAACATTTTAAAATAGATATATGGTAAATACTATGTATTATTTAAAAGGATTACCATTTATTTAAAAATTGTTATAGTTGAGAAATCCAAAAAAAAAAAAAGATATAGCAGCTTTTAAGTAAGCCTCATAAGACAAAGACTTATTTTATATGAGTATTCTAATAGCTCTTAACAAGTTTTTCTGAATATCCATATCCTCAGACTGGTTACTAGCTCTGGATATCATCAGTGAGGCACTGAAAATTCAAGTATTAAATTTAAAAATACCTGGTCAATCCCCAGCATTTATCTAACAATTACCTATTAAATAGAAAATCTGAAATTTTCAGACATCCATATGTCTTCAAATCCAGATATCAAACTTAAATAGCCATATGGGACTAAACTAAGTTCAGATACAACATATATTAATAGCTTTAGGAATATAAAATTGCCAAAACCTCAAAAGCAAAATACTGGGCTTAACCTGGTATTTTTAAATCTAATACCTGAATGTCCTAGTGTCTTACTGATGACAGCCAGAGCTAGAAACTGATCTGAGGATAGGGATATTTAGAAAATCTTTTTAAGAGGCTATTAGCATACTTATTATATAACATTTGTAGTACAAGTTTTTAAATTAAGTCGCATCATATATATGACTTGATTTCCTTGCAATGACAAAGACTTATAAACAGATTTCAATCCTTTGTGTTCACACTGATTTGTAAATTCAATTAAAAAACATGGATTGCTAGAATTGAAAAACAAGCAATTAATAAGAGTTGAAAAGAATGATTATCATAAAAATAATACATAATCTGAAAAACCAAACAGATGATAGGTGAGTCTGAACAATGCCATTTATATGATAGGAGTCATTATCAACTCATTAATGTTTAGATTAAAATAAAAATTTTAAGCATATACTTACTATAATTTATAATTAATATTGAAACATTTTTAAAAAATGTATGTTTATTAATATTTAAAAATGTTTTTACTGTTCTGTGCTCGTATGTCATTGCAAATTTTGAATTGTCTTTAACAGGTATTATATTTATTATTTTTTCTTTTGTTTATTTTGAGAGCTTATTCTTATGAATACATAATAAAAGAAAATTAAAGAAATCTTGTGCAAACTGAAATTGAAACTCAATCTATTAATTTATTTCATTTTGCGAAGACAATTAAATTAAAATCAAATTAAAATGTCTACTGATAAAGACTAAAATAGATTTGATACTTGAGAAATTGATCTTTTTTTAAATACTTTTATTTAACTTACACATTAGGTTTGTTTGTTTGTCTATTTGACTAAAATATTGTAAACAATTTTTAATATACATCTATCAAAGAGATTTTGTTCAAATTTTGCACACATGTCAGGTATCAATGGTGATGCCATATTCCAGATGTATCCAGTCATTTGTCCATGCTAACAGAAATAATCAGCAAGCTGAATTTCAAACTACATTGATATTTGTTCAGTAAGTTTTCAGTGATATACAATAGATAGTGATATAGATTCTTTTATATGCTTACATTAAATATCAAGACTGATTTATTGAAACGCATTTATAATTAATTAAAATAAGAATTTAAAAAAAGTTAGACTGAAATCTTAATTTCTCTTGATTAATGAACTAACATTTGATTTTTTTAAAAATAAACACAATACTCCTGTAAATGATTTTTAATGCATGCTAATTTCATTTCAAATATTAGAAATATGCAAATATTATTTACATTCTCAGTTTTTAAATTTGAATATGAATAATATTTCTATAGTGTAATTTTTATTACAGCACTCTCATGCAAAATTCTGCATGCTTTTAACACTTTATGGAAGAGTGTAATCATAAACATATGACCAAAACCATGTAAAAAAGATCTACAATTTCCAAGATGCCCCTTTCATGCTGAGCCAGCACTCATTAGTTGTCCCAGATCATAATCTGTTACATATATCTTTACCATTGTTCAATTTAAATAGAGATCCAATTACTACAATTTAATTGATAAGTGTTAAACTTACTGCCATCACAACTTTGATGCAAACCACTTGGTGGAATATATTAATAATTTTATTAGTCATTTATTAAACTAAAGATGATCCACTTAATGAATAATATTTCTGTAGTATAATTTTCACTACACCACTCTCAAGCAAGGTAGAAATTCACTTTTAACACATTGTGGAATAGTGTAATCATAAACATATTGGAAAAAGATATATGATCCAAAAATGAACATTTCAGACTCAATCAGCACTCATCAGTTGATCCAGATTACATTCTCTTACACACATCTATATCATCATTAAGTATATATAGATAAGGAATTACTGCAGTTTAACTGATAAGGGTCAAACTTACTGCCCTCACAACTTTGACACAAACCACTTGATGGAAACATTAATAATTTTTATTAGTCATTCATTAAACTAAGATTATCAACTTAATGAATAATATTTCTGTAGTCTAATTTTTACTGTGCCATTCTCACACAAGATAGGAACTGGTATTAAAAGCAGATAGTAAAAGTCAGTTGCATAATTTCCAATTACTAAAATGTAAAAAATAATATATGTAAAACTATTTGATAAAAAATGTTTTTATATAATTTAATCTATAAAAAAAAAAAAAACTTTAGCTGTAATTTTGATTATTATATATAACTTGAAATAAAAGATTAGACATACATAAATTAATTTAATCACTATTTTTAAGATTAGTGATTGAATTAATTAATTTATAAATAAGTAACACTTTTAATTCAAGTTACATATAACAACCAAACTGTGCTTGAAGAAAAAAAAATTTTTTTGGATATTGATGCATTTCTAATTAAATTAAATAACACCATTTTTTTATATAAAATATTTTTAAAATATATTATTTCTTTAATTATATCAAATTTTTTTCACATGCTTAAAAATAATAAAAACAATTTGAACTGCTTATTTTTCTTTTCACCTGCATACATTACTTGCTTTTAGTTTTATTGCTCAAAGTATAATCAAATTAATGATGTTATTAATTAGAAATAAAGTTTTTTAAAATCAAAAACGCTTGATAAAATACAGGCATAGTGTTATTAATCTGACCACTGCTAATCCAAAAACTTCTTTTAACCAGACAAGATTACAAAGTATTGTTTTGATCAATTGTTTCAACTACTGCTATATAAAACTTTTTTGCTGTAATATTCTCTGTATTTTGTTATATTCCTATTAATAAAATAAAGTTATACAGTTTACAAAAAAGCATTTTAATGTATATAAAACAATATGTAACAAAGTTAATATTTATTTTAATTTTCAGCAGTGTTCAGTTTATAATTGGAAGAAAAGGCTTTGCAACTGAAATCCAAAAAAAAATCATTCCTGTCCCCAAAAACCAGGGATTTTAGCTTAATGATGGCCTATTCATTCTTGAAAACAAAAAAAATTGTGATCGATGATGAATATTTGAATGTCAAAACCTGTTTATATTAACATATGTCAAAATAAAAATAAAAGGGGATGGGGAAGGATTTAAATATGCAATTGTTAGAATAAACTACTTATTATATTAACTTATAAAAATAATATGGCACTATTGCTTGGGAGGTCATATGCAATTTGAACATTGAAAATAACAGAACTGGGTGTAATATGTGGACTTGAACATCAGAGCATTCTCTTAGTACACTGTTATATAGGGCGTTTATAAAAATACTGGAATAAAGTTCAATATTATTGAAACAAAGTTTTAAAGTGTCTTTTGCGATGTTATATAATATGGATAGCATTCTTTGTCTTTAAATAGTAACATGCTTTTCCATTTACACTGTATATCATTTGCTAAACTCCTGTGCACATTTATAATAATTATAACAAATAATTTAATTATGGAATATCATAAATATAGAATGATTTCTTTGTCGTCACAAGATGTTGCATTGGGTTTGCTTTTTGAACCCTTTTTAGATACCCATTTTATCAATTCAAATTGTCTTATAAAATACCTTTCATAATATATAACTTCATTTTATATCAATGTAAAAAGCTGAATTTTTTAAAAAAGGGATATACTTCAACCGTTTTTTGATTACCAAGATTACTAGTCTATATATAATGTCTTTCTAAAGTAAAACTGAGCACATAAGTACATTAACATTTATACTTTATATATATATATATAGGAAGAAGTAAATTGTAAGGTTTTACTTACCTTTAGTTTTACTATCCAACAATTCATTTATTGCACCTGACGGTAACATATCCACCTATCATGCCTATCCTCTGAGGTTTGAATTGAATAGCACTTGGTATATTTTCAATCAAGTTTTGAATTTCTTTTCTTCAAGTAGATGGCTCTCAATTAACCTAGTTAGCCAATTGCTAGTCAGTATTAATTTTTAATTAAAAAGATGCACATACAGACACGCATGCATCTTTAATGATTATTCGAATCACAAGCCTGTTGAATTAAATCTAATTTTTTTCGGCAGTGTAATAGGAAATCCCACCATCTTCAACTACAGTTTGTCGTTCCGCTTACCCCTAATTTGAAGAACATCAAAATATAGTGAATATTACATTAACTCATGATTAGGAGTTCGATTTCGGAGGACAGTTTTTTTTTTTTTCAAGTATTTAATTTCTATGCAAGAATGTCAGACTTTTTCTGATATCTGGTCAGTTGGATAGCACGCACCATAAAAATAAATAAATTATAATTTAACTTTGATAGAGAAGGGAGGGGGTTCAGACAATTACAGATGCTAAACTATGAGTTATTTTTAAATTTAACTCTTTAATTATAATAGACCTACGTGGTACAAATATGAGTTTAATATTATGATGTGCATATATATATATATGTGTGTCATTTGGAGTGCTCCACGGCTTCTTTTATTGTGCAACAATAGTCATTCAAACCTACAATTTATTCTTGTATTTTTTTTTTAAAAGAAAACATATATAATAATTGAAGAATTAGAGCCATATGTGATATCGCCTATATTTTTATTTAATGTTTATTAAAGTACTGCACGTTTCACCCCTAGCCTTCTAATGTCATTAGCCGTCTTCTCTTTCAGCCAATACTATTTCTTTTTTGTCAAAAGGATCAGTTTTCTTTGTTGCAAAAAGATGCTGCATTAAATAATAAACTTTCTGATTGGCTATGATAATTATATGAAAAGAAGTTAATTATGATGGGAGAAGAGGATTCAGAGGATGAAAAATGAACATTTTATGACTTTTATTATAACAGTACTCTTTCAACAAACTGGAGGGAAATAGTTCCCTCGGGCTTCACTTGTTCTGGATGGTCTCCATTCAATGGTTTGTGTGCTAGCTTTGAGTGCAAATCCTTCTCCACCCAACACTTTCATTCAGAGCTGCTGTATAAAGAACTTCAAGCTTATGTTTTCTTTCCTAAATGGCGAGGAGTAATATATCATCCTCCTGTTCCTTGCACATCACTTGGATAAAAAAAAAAACGTCCAATAAGGTTAAAAAAGCTTTGGAAAGAACTTAGATCTAGTTCTGCCAATGTTACAGTCACATGATCGCTGCGAGCATCCTTTTGTCTGATTATGACATCAAAACGAAAACAATCTCCTCCTTTGATCCCACCTCTTATCACTGATTGGTTGATAAATGACAGTCTTTACCAATTACTTCTCTGGAGTGTCAGATAATTTGACTGACAAATCGGATTTTTTATTTTTATTTTACAAATTTGAGAAAATCAAAAGAAACTCATTTTGAAATCGCTAGTTTTTATCTAATAAGATTTTAAAGAATTGATTTTAGATTTTTATATTTCTAAAACTATGGAAAATTTATATTATGTTTTAAATTGAAACAAAGCTCTAGTTTGTGTTTTCTTTTATCAACTGAACAAGTTCAAAGGTCAACCAATGGTTTCGGGGAGGGGGGGGGCTCTTAAAAAAATTTTCGTCAATTAATTTAATATTTTTTTCCATCCCTCTTTTTTCTGTTTTTCTGTCTTTATATACATAATTTAAATTTTAGATTTATATAGGCACATTATGTTTATATAAAGGTGATAAATGAAAAGGATTAAAAAGAAGTATAAAGGAAAAAATGAGGACCTAAAGAAAGAAGTAAAGATAACTATGAATGTTAACAGATTTAGATACTACAAATTTTATTTTGATACTGATATATTCAGAAGAATTGTTTTAATTTTTTTAAACGGTTTATTTATGTAACTCCTATTTGCAACGTAACATATACTTGAGAATTTCAGCCTTACGAATTTTGGATCGAAATCGTAGTTTCTAATAAAGCACTATAATATAAGCTGCCCCCCCCCCCCACATTAATCTTCGTTTTCAACTGGTATCAGTTTATAGTAAGATTAAGGAATTTCCACAATATATTTCCGTCAAATCACCCTCACATTTTTTATATCTAACCAATTCTCATGACATGTCTAGGGATCTAACTTAAAGCTAAATTTGCCTATCCATTGCTAATATTATACCGACTTTTAATTCTATTTCAGCATCTAATTTTCTCAGTGATGTCACTGATATGACTTTATTCTCCTTCACTTTTGATTTGCATTTTAATTCTAACATAAATCTCTTCAAACTTTGCTATGTGGCCTACAGATTTGTATTGATCTTCAGTTAAAGAGCTCAAGTCTCATTATAGTTATATATATATATATTATCATTTTGGTTTTATAATACATACTTCATAGTTTAAGAAAAAAAAACCCAAACTATGTTCATTTAGAAAATCATTTCTCAATATCTATTAATACTGATTATTTGAGAACCCCCTTCTCCCCATGGATGAATAGTTGACTTAAATATATATTTTAATATGCTTATAAAATTAAAATCAATAGCGAAGGGATCAATTTTGTAAATTTTCAGTTAGAACGCAACAGAATATTAAGCTCAAATTTTCCCAAGAAAGTGATTTGCTACAATTATGTAATTAGACATCTAAATCTGTTCCAACTTAAAGATTTTGCTATTGGTATTCAAAACATTCATTAAATAATTTTTTTTTCCCTATAAAATAAAAGTTAATAAAATATTATCAAACTACTGATATTTCACATGATTTAAAATTGTATGTTGAAGATACAGTAATTAAAAAAAAAAGCAAGTGTTAATTAAATATATTTTTATTTTAAGTAGCAAAAGAGTTTTTTAAATAAATGTTTCTCCATTTTTTTTTTTTTATAAACTATAAAATTATTTTAAGTTCCCCATAGTTTTGAAAAATAATGATTGCATTTTCTCAACATTCCTAAATAAATTTCTTTCAGGCTTCTTTTATACTAAGCTGATACAGATCACTCTAGTCAAAGCTTAATATTAACCAATAGGATAAACTGATACACGTCACTCCAGTCAAAACTTAATATTAACCAATAGGATAAGCTGCTACACATCACTTTAGTCAAAATGTAATATTAACCAATAGGATAAGCTGATACACATCACTCGTCAAAACTTAACATTAACCAATAGTATACCAGCAATCTGTTGTCAAGACAACATTATATTTATTATTTGAGTGCAATCTTGATAAAAAGTTGCTGATATTTTATTAGTTAATTTTAAGCATTGGCTGGGGTGATGTGATTTACATATGATAACCAATTAGCTACTGTGCACTTATAGTTTATGATATTTAAGCTGTAACAGTACTAAAAAGTCATGCAGGTATTATATTTGCATGGATGTTGGCAGTGATTCATATCAGATGATGAAAAAGTTACTTCTAAAATGTGTGCAAACTTCTGACTGATTTGTTCATTTTTCCATGTAATATGGCACTAATAAAAACGCATTATACATAATGATTGAGCTGATATTTCTTCAAATTTATTTGGGTATTGTTACACTTATGCAAAACTGCAGTGAAATTTTTGGCTGTGCAAGGCAAAGTAAAAGCCCCCTTCTCTTTATTTCATTATGTAAGCAATAGCTAAATAGCCTCACAATCCAACATAACAAATGTTTGAATAACATGCCTGCTGATACAAAACATCATGGCGATGGTGATTTATTTCAAATCAAATGAATGCACATCAATATATTGTCACAATATGATGCTCCTCTTTGCCTCTGCTTTTTTACTTCTCTTCCATCAATTGGCTCTGCAGGCATCTGTCTACTTATTTACTCTATTATTACAGCTCTGACTTTACTTATTGGTATGAATTATCAATCACTACCCTTGAATGTCATTCAGGAAGTTGAATCTGATTTGGAGCCTTTCAGCCTTAGTTTCATAAGTTCAATTATTAGCATTTCTTTTCCAGGTAATATTTTATTGCTCTATTTCCTTTTCCCTGTACTATTCCTTAAAAGTAGTACTTTTTTTTAAATCTTGGTATCAGTAAATAATATAAAAATTTAACAACTCTTCTTTTAATTGTATTGAAAAGCAACTTCCTGATTTCTCCCTTTTCCATGAATTCTAAATTTTCTTTTTTTTTTTAGTAGATTGATATTCTTTCAGAATTCTTCTAAATGGTGACATTTTGAAAGACTATAATATTAATTTTGGACAACTATCAATATTTCATACTTATAGCACAATAAAGACTACATGGAGCATTTTAAAAGCCTTATTTTAGAGTGCAGACAATTTTTTTCCAAATATTTTTGAAAACAGATCTTAACTATTTTGGAATTTTTTTATTTCTTTATGTATTTTCCCATCTTTTATTACTATGCATTACACATGTATGTATTTAAGCACCATTTCTAGAATGATATTTCTGTTTCTTATATTGTTAGTGACTTCATACTTATCTCACATTATTAAATAGTCCACTATTTAGAAATCATGTGATATTTGGCACCAGAAGACAGAGATTCAATCCAAGAATTTTCAGCATGTGAATTCATCCTTCTAATACTGCTTTGAGCTACTTAGAAAAAACAATTAAACGACAGTGCTCTCTTTTTTTAGCTTCAAAAGTCACATTGCAAATATCATCATCATCATTACTTAGCTGCCAAAGTATTCTAAATATCAATCTGACAATTTTTTCCAATGAATTAAATCACCAAATATTAAGATTTGATACTGAACTCTACAACTGAGTTCTGATTAATTCTCTCATTCTCATATTCATTGAGAATTGTTGGGTGTTTCCCCCAGAAAAAGTGTGTTTATTCTACTGCTTTAAATTACTGTTTTATTAGTGTAGAATTTTTTTAATAACATAAATTCTGGGGGATTACTTTTGATAATTTTTTAATTGAAAAAAAAACCCCCACAATCCCAAGGTTAGCAAATATCAATAGTCTTTAGTCTATTGTTCTCAAAGGAAATATTTTTCTTAAGAATATTGTTCTTCTTGATCATTCTTTATGTGAAATTCATTGTGTATCATCACCACTTGCAAAAATTGACATAGTCTTAGATTCTTAAAATATTTTAATAATTATAAAGTAAATATCAGATTTTAAAGCAGAATTTGATAAATTTATCACAAATCTACATTTGTTGATTTACATTTTTAAAAAATTTGTAATAAGAAAAACATTTTTTCATTTTCTGAAAGATTGTTCACACTAGCATTATTGATGATGATTACACCTTTTCTTATTTATAAATCACTTTCTAAATATTTATAAAGTTCAAAAATGATTTTTTAGAATATTATTTATTTATAAAATTAAAAAGAAATCAAGTTTAATTTTATGTACAAAAGTGAAAGATTGAGTATTTTCAAAAACTCTTACCAGGTGTAACAATAGTAAATGTTACCATTCAAAAGAGTTAAATACCTTTCTTTGATAAAATACAATGATTCACCTTTAAGCAGTAACTCTTCTGTAACACAATTCCATAATTAAAGCAAGCACTAATTTTCCAAAATTTAATTACATGTATATGGCCTTCAGTTTGAATAATATTTTTGGTTAAATTCAGTTCTTTTTTAATAAAATTTAAAATTTATTTTTAATATAACTAAAAGATAATAATATAGGTGCTATTGCACCTAAACACAAAGCTATTTTATGCTTTGAAAAGAAAAGTGAAGGAGGCCTGCTACATAGCGATGGATTGCAACGTCATCAACCGCAAGGACACATGCTTCACGATTTCAAGAAAATGGAGCAATTAATCTTAAACTTTGCATAATTTGCATATCATTAATTCACTTGGAGCTTTGATAATGAGAGCACGTCTCTAGTTTAATTTTTATTTTGTTTTAAGCATAAAATAGCTTTGCGTTTAGGTGCAATAGCGCCTATATTATTATTTTTATAAGTAGATTTTTCTCACAAAGTTTTTGAATTATTTTTGAATTATAACTAAAAGAATGAAAAAATTGTAAAAGTCAGAAATTTATTTAAGAAAATAAAACACAAGATTTACTTTTTGTTTTAATAAGAATAGCATTTTTTTTTTTTTTTTACCCATCAATATAAGTTCAAATCCTTCTAAAAGTATTATATAATTATAAATACTTAAATGATCAAATTTCAGTGTTAAAATTTGTCATTAATGTTGCCTTCTATATATAAAATTAAAAATAATCACCTTAAAACAAAATTGAAATAGACAATTCACTATAAATAAATAAAAATATTTAATACATCAATCCAGCTTTTATTCCTAAATGGAACCTTTTCAAAATGTTTTTATACTATCACATGACCAATTACCCTACAACAATTCTATTGTTTATTTATAATGAGCTGTCTATTTCAATTTTGTTTTAAATTGATTATTTTTAATTTTATAATTATAAATATATATATGGTTAATTTTTTTAATTGATTAATTCCTGCATTGACTAATTCCATATAATAATTAAATGAATATACATTTAATAATGCAGTATCTTATTCTTGCCTTGACAAATCTTCTTAAAGATTCCTTGTGACTAGCAGTTTTGTTCAGAGCTATAATATATAAATATATATGATCATATAATAAATATTATCTAAACTACATGCAAAATATATAAATATATAAGGTGTATTCGTGAAGGTTTGTCATGATGGTGTTTTAGTTGTATTTATATGTTGGACTATTTTCATCATCTAATATGAGTATTGAATGTCTTTTTAAAAAAATTTATCTTTATTTAAATATTCCAAATACATTTAACTGTTAGTAATAGCACACAAGTTAGTAGATGCACAACATTTCGAGAGGTATTATTCTTCCCTCTCCTTCAGGTGTTGTTGGCCTGACCAGTAACAGTACTAGCATGGGAATCGAACCTGGACCCTTAGATTCTTAGAATATTGAATTTTAAGATAACATTCTAACCAACAGAGGAATCCTGTCAAAGGCAACAGTCATTAAAAATTTCATATACTTATCCATGAGGTTCCTTCTGATTTCTTCACTTTTTCTAAGAATAAAATTGATTAGTGGTTTCCATACATTATGTATAATCACACTAGGTTGACTTATAAAATTATTTGACATTGTCATGTGAGCAGGCTCAATTGGTTTGAGTATTATCTTAAAATTCAATACTCAAAGAATCTAAGTGTTCAGGTTCTATTCCCATAGTACTGTCACCGGTCAGGCCAACAACATCTGAAGAAGAAGGAGAATAATACCTCTCAAAACATGCATCTACTAACTTGTATGCTATTACTAACAGTTGAATGTATTTGGAATATTTAAATAAAGTTACATTTTTCTAAAGACATTTAATACTCAATTTAGATGATGGAAATAGTCCAACATATAAGTACAAATATAAGGTGTATTTATATTAATGAATAGGCATCAATTTTGCAAAATTGGTTATTTAGTTATATACAGTTCTGATAATATGTGTTCACATATATTTACATATTACTGTTCTGAAGAAGACTGCTGATTTGTTGAAACTATAAGGTTTTTCAAAAATAAAATGCGGCATTGTAAAGACTATAAAAAAGGGAGTTTTTATATATTTATTAAATCAAGACAATTTTTAAATAATCAAAAAAAAAAACAAAATCATGTCTACAATTGTTTCTATTTGACAAATAAAATGTAATTAAGTACTGCTATTTTGAGTAAACTGAGTTTTCACTTAACCTTTGAGCTCTTGCCATCTACTAATAGAAACAAAATTTAAAAATATATAATCTTTACTAATTATTTGGAACTAAGACTGAAATAGAAGTATTAACCTAAAGACTATTCAAATGGCAACTGAGGCATCTTATTTACCATGCAGTTAAGGGCTAATACTATTCTGGTTAATTGTGATTTGCCATGAAGCAATTGAGTAATCAATGAACACTATATGGCAGGAATGGCCAAACTTTTAAACAGTGAGGGTGACTTTTTTGGTGAAAGTGTAACTGAGGGTGACTGTTTTCCTTCAGGGTTTCGAACCGGAAACCAGAAAAAAAAAAAACATTACTTTTGCCAGAATGGAAAAAAAAAAATGGTTCGAAGTTCTGGTTTTTTAAAAATGTACTTACAAATTGGTGTTTTTTTTTTATAATGGCTTTTTAAATACTCACAAATATTGGTGATATTTTTAGAAAATACTTACAAACTGATGATTTTTTTTTCAAAGATACGAACCTGTTAGAAGACATTTTATTATAACTATTAACTTTAAAGTGATTATTACAAAATAGAAATATAATTTCTATATTTTGCACCATCTGTCAGCCATTTTTGGTTGCATTTCACTATTTATGCTTATTTTATCATAAATTCATAGCCTTATTGGTATTTAAAATTTTAATTCCAAAAGAGTCTACTATTGAAAGTATTTTTTCAAAAAATCAATTTCTTATTGCGGTCTATTATATATTATCTTACCTTTTTTCCTTTATAAGGTGCTGCAAAGCACTGACTTTAAACTTCAGCTATTGTTCTCCAGGTATTTCTAATTGTCAAAGTCAGAAATCAAACCAAAAGGTTTTATCTTTCATAATAGATTTTGAACATAAATAAATATATTTCTTGTAATTTTTTACACCGATAATTGAGTTTTTACATTAATTTATCTATACATATATAGAAGAGCACTAAACAATACTGAAAATAAATCTATATTCCTTGAATACCAAAGAACCATGGGCAATATATTTTAATCCACTTCAGCAAAGGCACTGTGCACAGAGCATAATGATACTAAATGAAAAATACAGGAAGTGTGCTTTATTGCAAATGATGACAACACAATACATTGGAAGTGATCGTGCTTCTCAAATCATGACTATATAAAAATAGTGAATAAATTTGCATAAATTACTACCCAGTTTTTTGGTTTAAAATCTCAATGTAAGGCAATACTGTCAAGATAGGCTATGAATATAGAGACTAAAATTCCCCAAAAGCACCCAGCATAATAATTCTTATAATATTGAGCTTCACTTGTTTGCATAAAGCACAATTTATAACTTACTGTAAAGTAGAAACACGGATTTTATTTTTATATATAAACTTGGTTTTGAAAATTTTTAAATTTTACAAAAAAAAAAAATCAAGGGAAAGTATATAGTACTTGACCACTGCTATTTGCATATCAATGACATTCAGTGATAACTAGAAAAATGCAACTATTTTTCATAAATATTTATAGATTTAATGATTACTTTTTATACTATATTGACTAATAATGGGGCTAGATTTAGATTTTTATTTAAAATATTTAATTTTAGGAGTAGAAAAGACAACAGAAGTGAATAATCAATGATTGTAATTTCTAAGACACAAGAAATTACCGACATTTTAATGTAATGATTGGTTGAAATATATAGTATATATTTTATTGCAGGTTATTTTGCATACGGTTTTCTTAAATTTTTCTTCAGTTATTAACATTATTTTAAAATTTTCACTACATTTAACCAATTTGAATGTAAAATAATTCAATTTTTAGAAGCTAAATTAAAACAATTCTGATTATTATACATTCTGAAAGAAAATGGGTTAGATTTGTATTTAATGAATCAAATCACTAAAATTTTTACTCAATCTGGCCAATAAGAAAATTCATCAGACAAAAGGTTTTAAATTACTTCAGCTCCCTCTAGTATTACAATTTGTCCATGTCGCTTTATAAAATACTTAATACATTACAATTTTAAATTATCTATAAATAATTATTTTCTAGAATTGGTCCTGAATTTTAAAAAAAATGTTTTAGAATTGTATTAAAATAAATTAGATGCAAATTTTACAAAAAATAATAATTATGCAGTCGGCTTCCAAAGACTGATTGACTGCAATTGACATCTTGGCCATCCATGCTATATAGCATGCAATTATACTACAAAATCAGTTTCTGGATAATTGGCGTTTTATGGGTAAAAGTCACTGGATTTTAATACCTCTTCTCAGTGTCCAAAAACTTACAAAGGCTAGGTAAATATGAATGGACATTGTTAATAATAGACATATGGAGTAATTAAAAAAAGAAAATGCTGTGTGTATGAATTACATATAGGACAATTTTAAAATTAGTACTAAGATTTGAAACTGATATATATAGTCAGTAATATAAATTCTCTAATTACATAACCAAATATGTCAGTACATATAATGATGTAAAAACAATAGTGATTGGAATAAGGACTATCAATAACAATCAATAATCTCAACATTTTGTCAAGGCAATCCACTTTAGATGGTGTCTTTTATTGGTATGTTAAACATTAATTTGCTTTGTAATATATATATATAAAGAAACAAATTAATGTTTAATATATCAAGCAAGCACACTATCTAGACATTTATTTTTAATTTACGATCAGATAAGAAAATGAATCCAATTTTTGTCTTAATAAGTTAAAAATTAATTTGTTCTTCAATTTGTTTCCTTTGATATATATATATATATATATATGTGTGTGTGTGTGTATGTCAAATAATACAGTTATTTATTTTTATATTTATTAAGATGGAGTGGCTTACTATTTATCATATACCTGACTTTAGGATTTTTCAGTCCATATTAATCCACCACTTTACCTCAAGCAACTGATACACATGACCACATGCATACAAAAAAGATAGATGATCCCCAATATACATATTTTATGCAGAACCAGCACTCATCAGTTGGGTCAGATCATAATCTCCAACACATATATACAATTAGTGCTCAGTTTATATTAATGTACAATTTCTTAAACTTTAATGGATGGGCTTCAATCTTCTCAATCTTACAATTATTCAACCATCCAGTTTATTGAAAAATCAGTGATGGAATGCTCAAAGTCCTTATTGGATTTGATATTGTAGTCATACCCATGTCAATCTAGCCTCTCATTTTATCTGCTTTTGAGTTTTCCATCATTGGTTTTTCAATGAAATGGAAGGTTGAATAACTGAAAAGGTGAGAAGATTGAAGCCTGTCCATTAAAGTTTAAGGCATTGCTATCTTAATATAAACCAAGCACTGATTGTATATATATAAGATGAGTGCTGGTTCTGCATATATATATATATATATATATATATATATATATGGGAGGTTATGATTGTATTAGCTGATGAGTGCTGGTTCTGCATAAAATACATAAGATCATTTATCTTTTTTACATGCATGTGATCATGTGTATCAGTTGCTTGAGATAGAGTGAAGGATGAATATAGACTGAAAACTCCTAAGTTCAAAACCCTCTACTTACATGTATAAGAAGTGAATTTAGAGAACATTCAATATAACAAAGTATATATACATACTTAAAAGCAAAACAAAAGTTACAAATTTTATAATAATACCCTGACTCTGAAGATAACTGGGTTAAATAAACATAAAAACCAATACCTATAAAACCTGTTTTGCCAATGGTTACTTATGGCTCAGATATTTGTGCTCTTGCTCTTCTATTAAAATATAAACTTCAAATCCCACAGCCAGATTTAAAGTATTGTATTTAGAATTAACAAAGAGAAATTGAAAGTTAAATACATAAATAAAAGAACATCATCGATATCATTAAAAAAAAAAAACAGTAAGCTGAAAGGGAGTTGTGGTGAATACATAGCTAGAAAATAAAATAAATACATAGCTACATTAAATTGGATCTCAAAAGATTGTAAAAGATATAGAAACAAACCAGATGTGAAATGGGTGGATGACATGCAAAAAGGTTTTCTGGACCAATGTTTTAAAGAGAAATTATTAATGAGAGGAAGTAGATTAAACATAGAGAGATCTATATCCTATGACGGCTGGATAATGGTTCAAAATAAGAATCCATAAAAAATTTCTACTCTTTTTTAATTTGTAGCTTTATTCATTTTTTATTTATTTACAAGTTTGTCATTAATTTGAACTACTATCAATTTTTAATTAATACCAATCCTCTATAGGATACAAGTCTCTCCAGAATAATCCAAATATTCCAATTCAAAGCTTCTCTTTTCCACATCACTTCAACAAACTTTTTAGCCCTAAATTAACGAAAGGATAAAAAATATTTGAGACAATGAATAAACTTACAGAATAATGGCAATGAATGTGGGCTTTATTTGATAGATAGAATAATATTAAAAAGCTTAAATTCACAACATATAACATGATTTAAAATCATTCGTTTATATCCCCAAAATGTATATTTCATGGTCTTCACATAAAGTTTTTCTCAATTTTTCTTAAAAAGTACAAAAATGGGTAACCTTTATAATGAACTTCAGCAAGATGATCAAAAATGACATTCACAGCTATTGATAAAACGAATGACCCCCATCCCCCAATCACCAGTTCAATATACAACAATTGTATCATTTTCTAATTCTAAACACAAGAATTAGTTTGCTTGGGAGATTATTTGACATTAAAACGTCTATAAATGCTAGAATAAACTTCAATCAGACATTATCTTCCAGATGGAAGATTTGTTAAAATTTATTTGTAGGCCAAGTTTCGTTGTATTTCTGTTTAAGATGTTCATGAGATGGGGAAAGTATTTAATGATGGGAAGCATGACCATGATGTCATCTATATATGCAAATACATTGAAATTTTTATTGAGAGAGGGAAGGAATATTCCTGGGAGGTTTGTAAACTTCAATCAATAGACAGCTATTTCTTAAGTGTGCTAGTCAAATAGTTAGTTACTTTGAAGGTCATGTCATGTTTGAACACATTGAATCCATCCATTGCACAAAACAACACAAGAAAATTAGGTGATTGTAAATCCAGAAAAGTACCTTTGAAGCTTATTTGATCACAATATTTGCTATAGTTAGCAAAACATAATTTCTTTAAAGTTCAAGATTTATTTTGTTGTTACCTTGGCCTTTCCATCTGCTTCTTCTCTGGGCTGTATAGGGTCCTAAAAGTATTTTTTATGTCGTCTCTTGTTTATATAAACAATTTTTTCATTAAGACATAAGCATAGTCTGAATTTCCCCAAGCACATGATCTAAGATAACTATTGAGGTCTTCTCTAAGTTTTAAGTGAGTGCCGACTTTCCTTAATTGTTAATTAATTTTTTTTGCAAAAAGATATCAACTAGATAGACGGTTTTATTTTATTTTTGGAAATCATATTATGCATAGAATTCATAAAAATAATATTTCTTTTTAAAGTAAGTATCCATAAATTTGAAATAAACTCTCTCTCTATATATATATGCATATAAACATGTCGGTGTACCGAAAATGGGGGCATACTTTTATCACTCAAATGAATAGGTGGGTATTTATAATCTTTAAAAGAATCGCGACACACATGCATACGTATATAAGCAGTTTCGTAAAAAAAAAAAAAAAAAAATTTTTTTTTTCGTAAACTTGATTTTTCCTCATCAGATTTGCTATAGTTTTCAATTTTGGATTCCATAATTGCAAAAACAAAGTAAAATCTCCCAGGGTGTTTAGCTGATCCAAATGGGTTATGCTCTATTTCCCAAATGTACTGTCACTGTTGGATATTCAGTGCCATCACAAGGGCTCCTCAATAACACATCTCCACGATCATCTCTCACTTCTTTATTATTTGAATAAATTAGATTATTTTAATGAAGTCACAGATTGATCTAGTATGTCCATCCAATAAAATAACATTCAACATTAGGCAAATCTATTTAAATTTTATTCTTTTAATTAATAAAAAGTTGAATAAAATGTCACATCATTAAATATATAATTCTTTTTATTAAAATGACTTATTACTTTTAGTGAAAGAAGAGAAAGTGATTTTTTTTTTTAAAAAAAAAAGAGAAAGAAAAATGCTTTTATCATTTGTGATATAAGTATGTGCATATATATGTGTGCTTATTGTCCATTTAACCTAGATGTGTCAAAAATTCCTCTCCCACCTCCTCCAAAAAATAAAAAGCCTAGAAGATGAGACATGAGATTAAGTTGTGTTTCTACTGAAAGTCGAATTCAAACTTTTTTTAAACTGATAGTGTGCCTGAGGTATTAGAAATGTATTTGTCATACTGGGTAGGTATACTGACTTTTAATAACACTCTGAAACCTCAAATCTGGGTAAAAAAGATTATTTTAAAAATGTATTATAATAGAAAATTCTAAAAAAAATTTGTATGTTTGTTTATGACAGTTTTGTATAAAATTAATAAAAAAACAACAACTACACAACATTAAATAAATAAAAAAAATTGGTACTTGCGAGTTTTCAGGACTACCAAGATGGCAGTCTGCATTTTTGATAGAATTTGATGAATATAGGTTTGGAGGAACCAAGATGGCAGCCATATTTTTGATTTACAAAATTAATGTTAAATTTAAAAAAAAGAAATAAGTTCTACAAATTACATTAAATTAAATATAAATTCTGGTAAATGCAATTGATATTCTTTATTTCAATTTTTAAAAAATATACTTTCTGAAAAAAATGAGCGGAAAGCCTGCAATCTCCTGAAGATGTGTTTGTTACGTTTTCAAAAAAAAATAAGTGAAGGGTCTACAATCTTCCTAAGATGTGTTAGTTACATCTACAAAAAATGAACCAAATATATATATATATAAATACAATATTTACAATCTATACAGACAGCATGTAATCCCTACTGGCTTCCAAAATTGTTGCAAAGAAATCTTGCTGTTGCAGTTGACATTACAAAAATTCTGCTAAATAGGAAACCAGGTGTTGTTGCTAAGTTCTCCAGTGTTTTTTGTTTCACCTTATGGAAATAGTCCATTGCATCCTGTTCTGTGAGATGAAAATCTCAAATTTTGATCATTATCACAATTTACAGAAAAAAACTGTGGCCACAAAGAAACACTGAACTGGAAGATATACAATATTAAGATTCTCTCACCACTTCCACATTGTAATATATATCTATATAATTGAAATAAATATTCTTAATGAAATTTATTGGAATTTATTACTTTTTTTGAAATTTTACATTAATTTTTTTTTTCAATTTATCAACTAAGATCTTTGGGAGATCATAGGTCTTCGGAACATTTGTAGTGATTTTAAAAGCCATTAGGGATTGCATACCGATGATATAAATAAACTATAAATATTGTATTTGTATTATTACTTTTTGGTTCATTTTTTATAAATGTAACTAAAGCATCTTTGGGAGATTATAAACATGAATAAACTGCAATATTGTATTTATATTATTATTTTTTTGGTTCATTTTTTTGTAAATGTAACTAACACATCTTCAGGAGAGTGTAGGTCCTTCACTTGTATTTGTAAATGTAACTAATCCATCTTCAGAAATTTAAATAAAAAAATTGAAATAAAGATTGTCAATTAAATTAATTGAAATTTATTTATTTATTTGTTAATTTAATACAAATTTGAGAGATTGTAGGCCCTCTGCCATTTTATAAACATTTTTGGGGAAAATAAAAAACAATTGAAATAAATATTGTTAATGAAATTTATCAAAATTTATTCCTTTTTTTTAAAAATTTAACACTACTTTTGTAAACATTTTTAGGGATAGTAAAAAAAAAAGATTAAAATAAAGATTGTTAATGAAATTTATCAAAAATAAGAACTGCCATCTTGGTAAGCCCTTGAAACTGTATATTTATCAATCTGGACTGTCATCTTGGTAGATCTGAAAACTCACAAGTACAAAAAAATTAGAAATTTGTAACTTTTGTTTATGGCCACTTTGGTAGGTGATATCATAAAGCATTTCAGTCATTTTTTAATCTCATACTTGTCGAGTATTTTTTTTAACTTCTATTTATTACTGATTATCTTTTTTATAAGTGCATTCTTTTTTTTTAATTTATTTTTTATTGATAATGTATATAATTCTTCAAAAAATTGTGTATAAATTCATGATAAAAATGTCTATTATAATTGAACTTTTCTTAGTGACTTAGTATGGTCACATCTCAAACTGTAGGTTTTTTTGTTATCAAAATAGTAATGGGAAACTCCCAAATTTACTTGTGTAATCTTCACTTTATTTTAAGTTATAATTTTGGTCAATAGATGAAATATTTTTGTATAGTAAAAAAATTGCATGTACATTGCAGCAAAAACAAACAGAAGAAAAGACAGAAATTTCAGTAGAGGTGGTATAAGTGAATCTAAAATACAAAATAAACTAAAAAGATATATCTTTTTAAATTTTAAATGTTAAATATATATATTATTTAATAAATAATTAATGTGTGTATTTATATATCATTTGAGATGGAAACTATGTGAACATAGAATTATTTTATTTAGATATTTTTTTATTAGTCAGATGTAATAATATTTACTTCTTTTTTTTATCTATAACATCTTAAAAAATATTTTTTATTATTTCTATATATGTAATAAACCAGTGTTGTGGTGTTAATCAAATGTATTATCATAATATTAACCACTGAAAAAAGTTTATAGATATCATCATCATCAACCATTATCACTCCACTGCAGGATGAAGGTCTCTCCAAGTTCAATCCATCTTCTCTGATCTTTAGCTTTTTTTCTCCACACCACCCCTGCACCCATGTGGTCTCTTTCTGGGTATTAACAATCTCTTGGAATCCAGTTTAAGATTTCAATTGTCTATCTATTATCATTTCTTCTAGTAATATGTCCAGACCAACTCCACTTCAGACTTTTAATTTTTTTAATGAGGTCAGTAATACCTGTTTGTTCTCTTACCCATATATTGTGTTTTCGATCTCTTCTTGTTACTTTAATATATGCATCTCTCCATACTTCTTCAAGTGGTCAACATTTAAACAATACTAATGTCAATAACAATTAACAAACACATACAAACACATTATTTATTGAATCACCATACATGTTGGAAAAAAAATATTTTTATAACATAAAATGATTGAAAAAAAAAATATATTGGTAGGGTTATGTATCCACTTGAAGGCTAGAAAATCAAATATCAAGGATATGACAAGAATACTGCATTTATTACTAATGAGATTTTTGATTGGTTATTAAAATATTACTTTATTTTTTTCAAAAATATGTTGCTTCATGATTTGCAATCTTCTAAAATAACAATTTTTGCAGTTCTAAAATAAAATGAACTATATAAGGAGATTATAAATCAATTTACTATGAAGATATTAGCATAGAGAATAGGTACTTTAAATTCTAATGTAGCTGATGAAATAATTTTGCTGTTGCTACATGTGTACTGTGGAAATCCACACAGATTAATAACTCTCACTATATGCCATATTTAAAATTTAGTGCTATTTAAAGTAGCATATTTCATTTTTATTATATATATAAATTACATCTCATCATTCTACTGGTTAATTTTAAGTATTGGCTGGGATAATACGATTTACATATGAAAACCAATTAGTTATGTGCAGTTATGATTTAATCCATGCATATACAAGATTTTTTTTTCTGTTATAATAAAACAGCCTTATCTTGTAGTAGCATTTATCATTAAAAAAAAAAGCTTGTTTAGAGCTCATTAGCATGCTCTTAATTTTACATATTTGTAAGTGCAAGCTATATATAAGTCATGTCACATCTGACTTTTTATTATTACTATTATTTAAGAATTTATGTAAATTTTACTAAAATCTTATGGACTGTTACATCTAAAGAGTAAAATGGTTTCAACCAAATGGAATGGCATTTTTTCTACATCTTATAAATTTTTTTCACTGCCAAGAATGTAAACTTTCACTCAAAATTTTACAACACTAGCACTGAGTCACAAACTGTGGGCTATGATATTAATATGTATAGTATAAAATTGATCAAATGACTAGTCACTTAGATGGTCATGAGCCATTTTAGTATTGGAACTGACAAATTGAGTCTCAATTCCAAAAACCATTAGCTCTTAAATTTATCACTCTACTGCCAGGTTAAATCACACAGTAGTAACTTATAGAGAAGAAATTAATTTTATGTATGTAATTATACTGTCCTATTTAATTAAGCACTTAAAAAATAAATAACTAATAGTAAATAAACATGAGAAAACTGATAGGCTATATAGTTTATTGTTTGACCCATGGTGGACAATCCTCTCCCCTCACAAATGGAAAAAACTTAGCATGCAATGCAATGAGTTATTTTTTTAAAAATGTAATCCAATTCGCATATCAACCATACTTGAATCCAGAATAAAATAAGATGGAAAAAAAGTATGTGTTAAATTTAAATAGGATTTATTTACAACATGAATTACATTAATTAAATTTGAATTTAATTCAGAAATAGACAGTGAAAGTCAAAAACATTTGATGATATTGTAACTGAGCTTTCAAAGAATAGATATATCACAACATATATGCCTACAATATGATGTTAGCAATCATATGGAGATAACATTAAGAATGTACTGCTAATAATTTACAAAATACCAAAATATCATTAAAGAATAGTGAATTTTCACATTTCTACAAGATGTTAAAAGTGGATGAAAACCAATTCTTACTTTGTGAAGTAATGAAAAAATATTAAACTGTTGATATGATCATGGAGATTGAGGTATTTGATCCCTCTAAGTCATCTAACATGCAAAGGCTGTTCATGAAATGAATGCATAATGAGAGATGGTAGTCTGATTTCTATATTGGTGCATGTCTGTTATAATGGTGAAATTGAGACAACAGGTGTACTGATAATAATTTGAAAAAGTTATTAACATTAATTTTAAACAGTAGCAACTCATTTTTAAGTAGTGCCACCCAAAGGCAAGCTTTAGTAATCAAAGGATATAAGAAAGTTTATGCATAAAATTCCTATCTACGACTTACTCATCCAATATTCCCAGACTAGTTTCTATCTTGTGGCTTTCATCAGTGAAGAGCATTGGATCTGAGAGCACTGCATCTTAGGATCTAATGCAACCCCCCCCCCCAGAAGCCACATTTTAGCTATCTAGTTAACTATAAAGCTAAGAGCTGAGGATGAAAACACAATAATGTTTTCAATCCAAGCTCATTTACTTGTAATTATATAGATGTGAACCCAGTTCAGAACCTATATATTTTTGATGTTTTTGGTTTTTTTTAAAAAAGCATAGTCATCCACAGCCTATGGGTCAGATTGGTATAAAATCACTAAAACAACACATGATCCCAATTTCCTATGCTTACACAAGCTGTTAGAACAAAACCTAACTTTTCACTCAGTCATGCCACACAGTGCAAACCTTAATAATTGATGGATGCAATAAGTTTGTGCATAAAATCCCTATCTAGGGCATACTCATACAATATCTACCCGGATTAGTTTCTAGTTTATGACTTCCATCAGTGATGACCTTGAATCTAAAAGCACTGCACTTAGATCTTAGGATTTATTGCAACTCTCTATTACTGTAAGGAGAGTTTGTTTTACTGTTCTAACAGCTTGTGTAAGCATAGGAAATGGCAATCATGTAATGTTTTAATGGTTTTAATATTAATTTTAATCAATTATCTTCAAACCAAAGGGGGTGTCTGTGATCAGTTAATGTATTTTGTTATAATGAATCTTATTAACTTTTATGCCAGATATTTTCTTCTCCATAAACTGGATTGTTTTATTTTATAGATATAATAAATATCTCCATACTTCCCCATTCTTTTCAAATTCATATAAATAAAGATACAATAAAAGACAAATGACTCCCAAGATGCATTTCGTGCTGAACCAGCATTCATCAGTTGGCCCAGGTCACTATCTCTCATATATATCTTTATTATATGCAAAGTATTTATCTAGAGTAAATTGCTACTTTTTCATTTACCATTGTTAAACTTCCTCCACTCACAACTTTGACGCCATCCATTTCTGATAAATACACTAATGATTATTACTAATCATTTTCGAAACTAGATACTATTTATAAAATCATTTGTACACATCTATGTAAGAAATTTTTACCTAATTATTGGTATTAAATTATAGAAGGCCCATGTAAAAATTAAGATTGGCCGTTGTCTTTATGCCATAATTATGCACATAAAAGATTGACTACTTCTGACACAACCCTTACATTTCTATCTAGCTTTAACCTGTTTCATTTTAGTATGAACAAAAAACCAACCGAGCAAATCATTCTGGAAGAGTAATATTTCAGGAAATATCAAACTGCTATTAAAAACTTGTTTACATTATTTAAATAAAAAATACGGCATGCCCGGTCGTTTTAGACATATTAAAGTGCTGCATAGTTGATAAAGCATCTGACATCTGGGAATGTAGGTTAGAGGCTGGGTTCATGCCAAATATACCTTGAATCCTTTCTATATAAAAACAGTTTTAACCTTCCCATTCATATACATGCATACTTAGATTCGTTTCAGCATTGCAATGGTTTAGATTAAAGTGGTTCAATTTCAGTTATCCGTAATATTCATTAGAACAGGTAAAACTCTCTATATGTATTGCCACTCAGTGCAAGCCAGAATAATCAATGGATGCCAGAAATAGTGGTGATCAGGTGATGCTTATTAGCTTAATATTCATTAGCTAACATTGTATTCATTTGACAATAAAAACTGAAACTAAAATGTATACTGATTTGTAGTTACTATTTGATTCAACAAGTCTGCCTAAGACACACACATTAACGTGCAGACACAGATATTAAGTGAATGAGCACTGGTGTGGCGGTTTATTAATACATTTATAAAATATAAGACACACGGCAATGAAAAATGTGAATAATTTTATACGTGTGCGTGTTTAATTAAAAAAAAACTGATTTATTAATCTTTAATCGAGGTTTAAAGTTTATGTCTGGGCTAGGGACAATCTCCAGCTTAATAAAAGGTTAGTGTTAATCATTACTGCATTTATCTAGAGTGAGCGGTATCAGTGTTGTGGGTGAAGTTAAGTTTGACACTTGTAAATCAAAATGTAAGAATTTACTGTTGATAAATACTATGCATATGATAGTGATATAGATGATAGATAGTCTTGGACCGACTGATGAGTGGTGATTTAGTACGAAATGCATTTTGGAGGATCATTTGTGTTTTTTATTGTATCTTTATTCATACGATTTGAAATGAATGTGTGGGGTGTGTGGAGGTTAATTAATACATTTAAAAATGTAGAAATTGAATGTATATTTTTTCATTTACCCTCCCCCCTTTTAAACCATATTGTAAAAAAAAAAAAAAAATTATATGAGGGAGTGGGGAAGGAATGAAATTGTATTTGAAAAAATATATCAAGACATTGATAATATTTGATGTGATTTTTCCTGAAGCATGTAATTCTATTACGCTAAAGATGGTATAGCATGCATATTGCCGTAATCATTTCCTTAAATTCATTGATAACTTCGACAGAAACCTTTATTAAAAAACTTAATACACTTTGACATATTGAAGAGATAACAATCTCTGAAATCTATCAAAAGTCACAGATAATAATTCTTGTCGTAACAATATGTTAAAAACAATTCTAAAATGCACACGCTTCACTAAATAGATATTATTAAGCTGCTTATATATATATACACATATTTTCAGCCGTTTTTCATTTATTTGCTTATCCACAAATAATCAAAGAATTTGGCATCTATTATATTTACTGCTCTCTATTATAGCCCTTGTCTGAAATCTCTAATCAATTTTTCGTATAGTTTGTAGAGCTTTTTTGGAATCATTCTATCCGTCTAATTAGAGCAAGTTATCTCGTCAGATGGCTAATTTCTATTTTAGACAATGACATAAGCTACTTATCAAATTATTAGCTTTTTTAAAATGCCAATTTATACTTTTTCTGATTGAATATTGATAATATATAGCAAATGAAAACTAATTCTATTAAGAAGAGAATTCAAGAAGAGAGTCTCATGAATAAATCTACAAAGATAGTATAAGATTATTTGTTACACTCTTCTCCAAATATGAACTGCTACCATTAAAAAGTAGTAACAGATACATCATGTATTAGTGGAAAATCATAAGAATCAGGTGGGCTCAGCAGAGCTGTTCAAGAAAAGAAACCAATTGTAAATATATTACATGATTTGGTTTTGGGTTAGAATGGAGATTGGCCCAAAAAACCAGATAGCAGCAACCTTTGTCTTGATAACAAAGAGATATGTCAACCAATATATTAATTAGAAGGACTGCAGCTTTGGTTTCAAATGCCAGCAAAATTTTCTCTTAAAGAAGACAAGTAATGATGGGTATTGGTGCAAGATTTTAACCATGATGAGAAACAATAGATCAGATAATGGAAATAAACATTATATTAATAAGGTTAGAAAATTTCAGCATCTTGCCTGTTTTTTTGGATTCCATACATCATGACAAGCGTTGAATAGCAAAGCTGATTATGAGATACCTTCACACTTGGTATAGTTGTTATCCTCTTTATATAGTAGACTAAAGGCCACAATGTGAGCAGAACAGACAAATTCAGATTGCTTTCAAGTGGATAAAATGATGAGGCAGGGCTGTTTGCTGACACCATACTTACTTAAGGTTGTAACAGAAGTGGAAATAAAAGTGGCTTTGGTTGAGTTTTAGGGGGGTTCTGTATTAGAGTAAAATAGATATATAATGTGTTATATGCTTATGATATAGTTTTAATGGCAAATCAGAATAAAAGAAATAAGAATTTGGTAGATCAATCGGCAAACAGGAAAAGGGTATGTAATAAGACTAAATATAAATGAAACAAGAGTAATGTGATTGGATGGAAGAATAATGCAGATAACAGTGAAGGGGGGTCTACCTGGAACAAAGTACGAGTTTGTCTATCTAAACTTCACACTAAATCAAGATGAAAGATGCCATATGGAAATAAATATATGACTACTGTTAGCATCAAATACACTTACAAATCTGATTCTCATATGGAAAAGAAAAGATATAAGTATGTGAACAAAGTGAAGATTATTGAAGATATTGATTGGGCCCATTGCAATGTATGAACATGGAGTATGGTCAGTGTTTAAATAAGAGAGAGTGCAGATAAATGTTTTTAAATGAAGTGTTATAAAAAGAAGCTTGAAATACCTTATAAAGGAAAGAGAAGTAATAATGAGTTTTAGTGAAGGCAGATGCCTAAAGCAATTTTTGGAAATAGTAAAGAAAGATACTTATTTTGGACATACAGTGAGACAGGTGAACACTTTGGAAAAGAATGCCATAATTGGAATTGGAATAAAAAGATGATAGTCAAGATGGTCATGAATGAGCAATATCACATAATGATCGAAGTAAACAATATTGGAAATAAGCAAATCAGTGGAGAGCAGATTGGTCTGGAAATAATTCAGCCACACTGTCCATTGTTGTTGAAATGCTAGACCAGGCAGATAATGAACAGTATATCAACATTTTATTCTGAAAAGTAGATAACAAAATGATAAATAATTTATATCACTTGAAATGCAAGTTTGATCTTTTGATTGGTTAGACTCCAAAGTTCACTGTGGGTAGAGTTACAATTATCACTGTACACATTTTATATTGAACAGATAGAAGATTTGTAGATCTATAATTCCTAATATTTTCTTCATTATCTTTCTTAAATATCAATATTACTGTAGTTCCTACTTATGAATCTAAAATATTGACAATTAACAGAAGAACAACATAAAAACTTCAGATCACTCAACAAAATATAAAGAGATATAAGTAATAGTAACAAGAAGAGGTTCAAAATAATATATATATATAGATCAGAGAACAAATAGGTATCAAGGACATAATCAAAAAATTAAGACTAACATTGTGCTGGGGTTGACATATTGCTAGAAAAGATAATAACTTAAAATAAACTTTATATATAGATTATAAGCTTTTTAAGCACAAAGACTTAATATTAGTATGTATGTGTGTATCTTTTTGAATTAGCTGTTTTGAAATGCCAGCTTCAATACATTTATTCACAGAGAGTGTAATAGCTGAACATTTTTTAATGTTAGAAATAAATGATTTGATCTTTATTTCAAATAATAGTGTAAAATACCCAGAAAGAGTTCACATGTAAGATGGATGGATGAAATAAGAAAGAGTGCAGGGGTGGTGTGGAGAAGAGAAGCTAAAGATCGGAGATGGACTGAACTTGGAGAGACTTTCATCTTGCAGTGGATTGATAATGGTTGATGATGACGATGTATAAATTAATTTGTAGGGCTAACATATTCAAATAAAATTTTATCTCTATCAAACTATGTATAAATGAAAGATAAATTGTAAATTAATTTTAGCAAAAACGTTTCTGCTTTCTCAAAATTAAACGAATGAAGGAAATAAAATGAATAAATAAGTAAAAAATAGAAATTATTAAAAAATATTCTAAAACTCTACTTTAAATTGACTTCATCATAGTAATAAAAAAATATAAATTTTAAATTCACATAGGTGGCATTGCAATCACAAATACCATATAAAAATGGCTACTGCTCTGTGTGTAGGCAAGCACGCTTGAAATTTATGAATTTAACATCCCTTAAGGATTATATCTTTTGCATATCATCATCAATTTTTTTCTCAAAAAAAAAAAAAGATTGTAATTTTTATTATTTTTAAAAGAAAGTGTACATTTTAAAAATTAAATTGTAGCAAAGTTATGTATAAACTGATTAAAAATTCCTGTGCTCAATATAAATGTTTATGTGATAAAAACAAATCAAATATTTTAAAAGTAATATTTTTCAAAAATATATTTTACTATATGATAATATTATATATAGTTTATTAATTAATGAATTTACATATGGGTTAACAGTTATTAATGAATTCCTTACTTCTATGTCCTGCTCTATACTTCCAAAATAGCAATATCGAACTATGAATAGTTTAAATGATAGATTAGATGAGAAACATATTAGATCTTTTAATCAATCCGTTGATTTTTATCCCAGTTTTAATATCCATTTGTTCATATAAATCTTTTCCCCATTTAACAAATTACTTATATCCTTATCCCAATTTTAATATCCATTTGTTCATATAAATCTTTTCCCTATTTAACAAATTACTTATATCCTTCTACATCTTTAGACAAATATCTCTGCCATCTTTCATGATCAGTTTAATTCTTCCCATTAATTACTAATAATAGTTTCCCCCACATATGAATTTAATGTTTATATTTCTTATCTTTCCACATTTCTCTAATAACAGCTTTATAATTATTTATATTATTTGCAAAAAAATGTCATTTTATGTCACCCCATCACCTCGCTTCAAAAAAAAAGCCTCCATATTGTATACTATTCTGGTTTTTAATATGTTCTCCATGCCCATCCATAATTTTTTTGTCCTAACTTCCAATTCCTAAAAAACAAAATAAATTAATATGATATCAAAAATACCCCTGTTTCAACCTAATTCAATGTTTAATTTCTTTGAATCTGTAGCCTCCAATTGAAAATTTTAAAACAATTCTTATAGAGATCTTTAATAATAAATAACCAATCATTTTATCATCTGAAAGTTCATAAGAAATTTAATCATTGGAAGTTATGGGCTTTGAATTCTAGAGTTTGTCACTCTAGCGCTGCACAAAATCATTGAGGCAAGATTTTTAGTCATTTGTCACAATTCCAAATTTACTATCCCGTTTTAAAGATTCTTCAGCAATCTAGCCATATCCATTATAAATTTAAATTTTCAGCTAGCGATAGGCATTGGGTCTACTTTTATGTAATAATTGTTACATATACTTACAGATGCTGTAAGTATTTATTTATTTCTCTTGCAAGATTTTTCAGAGGACAAACAATGAATAAATTATCATCTATCTTTCTGAATAGAATTCATTCTGAATATAAAAGCTGAGACTAGTGTCCTCTAGTGCTCTTATAAATAAACCAAAACTATATGACGAATGACAGTGATGAAATCAATACTACAGAAATAGGCAAAACTCTCTATACATATTGCCACGCAATGCAAGCCAGAGTTACCAATGGATGCCAGAAGGCTTGTGCATAAAATTCCCATCTAGTGCCTATTCATCCAATATCCCCAGACTAGTTTCAGGCTTGTGGCCTTTGTCAGTGAGGAGCCTTATGCCCAAGCCTGGGCATCCATTGATTACTCTGGCTTGCACTGAGTGGCAATATGTATAGAGAGTTTTGCCTGTTTTAATAACAGTTAAGAGGAAACATAAGAAACGGTGATCATGTGATGTTTATTTACTACAAAAACAATGAATGCAGAAAGACTCGGATATTCTACTGCAATATGGAAAAGATAGGGATTCATCACATTACATTTTTCGGATCATTATGATATGAAACTAATATTTAGTAGAGGAATAATTTCCTTGAAAAGATGCTTATTTTGAAGATAAAACTATTCTAATGCTATAGTCTAAGAAGTTCATTATCCTGTAGATTGTTATTAAAATGCAAAATATTGATTTTTTCCCTTCACTTAATTTAAATTTGCATATGTTTGTTCATCTGCATAAAGAAGTGGTTTTTTTTTTCTTTATAGTCTTTGTATGCTTTTGGTGAAGTTCACTATAATCATACTTAAATTAATTGTTATTGCTGCTTCATTTATTTATACTTACATTACTGTACAAACAAAGCAGCATCAATAATTGATTTAAAAGAGCGATGATTATGATAAACTTCACCGAAAACACTAACATTAGGTTATAAAGATGAAACGAAAAATTTCATTACATAGATAAACAAACATATGCAAAATTTTAACTAAAACATAAATGCAACTATTATTATGTCTTATAGTTAATCAAATAATTTTTACCTTATCATTAATAGAAGAACATATATGGTTAACAATCATATAAGCTGAGCTTTGATTATATATATGTGTGGAGATGATAATTTGGACCAACTGATGAGTGCTGGTTTAGCATGAAAAATGGATATTGGTGATTATTTATCATTTCAACATGTGTGTGATCAAGTGTATCAGTGGAATGAGATAGCATGAATGGTTGAGAGTCATGTGAAAGTCTGACTTTAAACCCCCTATATATTACATATAGAAGTGCAAGTATGAAAAAGCTTGTACTGTAGGAAAAAAATCATATTTTAAATGCAATTTTAGAAAATAATTGGGGGGGGGGGGCTCAAGAGTTAGTTTGTTGATTGATGAAATATTTGTTTTTGTTTTCATTACTTACTTTAGGTTATAACTTCTGTTCTATTTTACAGTATATATAAAAATATAGTTTATAGAATCATAATGGATGAAATTAAACAGAATTAATCTTGTATGGAGTGTTTTTTATAGATTACTTCATATTATACACAATGAAGCACTAAGATATGTATATTGGGATTAACATAAACAATTGTAAGTAATTATAAGTGTGAAAAGACAAACAGGAAATAATTAAGAATCTGAAATGAAGGTGGCTATGACAATAGGTGACTAATTAAAGTTTGAAACTATTCCAAGAGATTGTAAATGATCTAGAAAGATACCACATGTAAGATAGGTGAATGAAATAAGCGTTTGCTGGAGTGATGTAAAGAAGAGATATTACAGATCATAGAAACTGGAATAAGCTTGAAGAGGTCTTTATCTTGCAATGGATAAACAATAGTTGAGATGATGATGATGAAATTTATCATCATCTTGCAAGAATTCTCATTAAAGTGTTTTCAAAAACAATTTTACCATTATATTTAAATTTAATTATAATTATTTTGGCTTTACAGTTAGCTTGAATTTATTATTATTGAATTTTGGTTTGCAAAAAATACTATAATCAAAATTTGGGTCTATGATATATTAAATACTATCATATTTATAGATAGAACAGTTTGCTGAAATAAGGATTCTTCTTTCAACATATAAACTGCTTTAATTAGTGATGTTGATAAAGTTGTCCAATATTATAACTTCATATATATCATCACATGATCACCAGAACCTATGCTTACACAAGCGATTAAAACAGTAGTAAACTCTCCATATAGCAGTGCCATCCAGCGTAAGCCAGAATAATCACTAGCTTCTAAAAGGTTTGTGCATAAAAGCTTAAGATCTAGGTGTAATGTTCTCAGATCCAAAGCTGCTTCTTGACGAAAGTCACAAGCTAGAAAATAGCCTGGAGATATTGGATGAGTAGACACTAGATAAAGATTTTATGCACAAACCTTCTAGTATCCATTAATTACTATGGCTTGCACTGGGTGGCACTACTATATGGAGAGTTTGCTACTGTTGTCCTTTATTTATACTGATTGACAGTTTTAATTGTATAGCAGAATTGCACTTTCTAATATCATCAAAAAGAATTTAAGCATGTGCAACATATAAATATGAATATAGAGGTTAGTAAAATGATTCTGGCTACTTCTTACATCATAATTTAGTTTTAAACATCAGCATATATTAAAGTATATGATAAACTTAAATTATCAAGGGTGACTTGAGTTACATGGTAATGGAATGTTATATATTGTCTTAATAGTTTACTGGTATTTTCCATTCTTTTAATACATTTTATTTAATATCTTAATATTAAGAGCATATTATAACTTTAACAAGGCTTGAAAAAAATTGAGCAATGATAGAGAGATATTCGCCCAAACTAAAAGTTTCTGGATCAAAATTCAACCTGTCATTCCTGGTGTTAGAAAGGCACACCACCTCCTGAACAATTGATTGTTTTACCGTTAAAATGCATGATAACATAAGTTTCTGGAATAAATTGCACTAAGAAAATCGCGATTGACTAGACTGGTTTGGATCGTGGCTGCTAGGGTAGGTGATTTTTATACAAAGAAAATCGCGATATTATCACTATTAGTAATCATTATAATATTATACTGCTTAGATTTAACAATTTTATTTCAAAGAGAGAACATAAAAATATATTAAACACGGAAGTTGAAAATAATCAGGATGCGATGCTTAAAAAATGAAAGTTCAAAATAGATACAAAACCTAAAACTATTTTCGATTTTGAATCTTTTTTATATATTACAATAATTTAGAAATCAGTAATGTAGATAAAATTTCTTTTTTTTAATTTTAAAATTGTATTTATAAAAAAGAAAGTGTTTGTTCTTATTTTTTCCCCAAGATTACATAATTTCTTAAGAAGTTGAGCCCAATGACCTATTGCTTTATGGACAGTTTCTCTGACTGTTAAATCATCTAGCCAATTCTAATTTTCTTTCAATTTCCTTCTCTTTGAAGTCAAAAAGAACTTCCATTTATTTAATGCACTTCCATTAATGAAACTTGGACATGCATCTTACATGTCATTTTTCTTTCCTTACGACTTTCTTAAAAGAGCAAATAATTTTTTTTTTTTAAAAAAAAAAATCCTACATACTCTTAAAAAGATTGTGGTATAGTTAAAGAATTTCATTTATATATATTACATCTGCATTTTTTGTAATGTAAAAAAGCTTTACTATTTTATAATAAAAGTTTAGAGTCAAAATTATTAAAATTTATAATAAGAGATGTTTAAAATCAAAAGGGTCAATGATTAAGCATTTTAAACTTACTTTCGGTTTCTTATTACTTTATTTTCCTGATTTCTGATCATGCGTTTAGCCGTCATCACATTTACATAAACAAAGCATGCAATGTTTATAATATTAATTATGCAATAAAGTATGAATAAAGAGTAGATAGTTATATATAAGGGATTCGAACTCAGACTTTCACATGACCCTCAGCTCTCCACGCCATCTCATATTGCTGACCCACCTGATCACACACATATTGAAAAGATAAATAATCACCAATAAACGTATTTCATGTTAAACCAGCAATCATCAGTTGGTCCAGATTACTATCTCCACCCATATATACAATCAGTGCTCAGCTTTATATTAAGATAGCCAATCTTCATACTTTAATGGACAGGCTTTAAACCGCTCCAACCCACAACTCTTCAGCCATCCATTTCATTGAAAATCTGATGATGGAACGTTCAAAGCCCACGATGATTGCTGATTTAACATAAAATACGTATATCAGTGATTATTTATCTTTTCAACATGTGTATGATCAGATGGGTCAGCAATATGAGATGGTATGGAGAGCTGAGGGTCGTGTGAAAGTCTGAGTTCGAATCCCTTATATATTACATTATATATATATATATGCAGGTGTGTAAGCCTGTACAGTGTATTAATTTATAAATTACTTATAATGATTTGTTTCAGGGTACTAATAAAGGTACAAGTAATATCAGCTGTGATATTCCTTTTCCTATAAGTTCATCATAATCATCATTTTCAATTATTATTGATCCATTGCACGATGGTCTCCTTAAGTTCAATCCGTCTTCTACAATCTCTAGCCTCTTTTTTCTACATTACATTAATTCACTTTCTTATTTCATCCATATATCTCACATGTGATCACTTTCTAGGTCTTTTACAATCTCTTGAAAACCAGTTTAAGATTTCAATTATTCATCTAGTATTATCTCTTTTAGAAATATGTTCATCCCAACTCTACTTCAGTCACTTAATTCTTTCAATAATAACTCCTGCTTATTCTCTCACCCATATATTGTTTTCAATTTCTTCTTGTTACTCCTAACATGTATCTCTCCATATTTCATTGAATGGTCTGAATATATATATATATTAATGTAAAAATGTACTAAAACTGAGTTTAAATATAAAATTTATTAAACTAAATATACTTTCAATGCTTTTGCATCATATTTGTGGTTAGTCTACTTGTTACAATAAATCTTTCTAAATTTTATATTTAAACTCTATTTTAGTATTTTTTATATTAATATTTAGAATGGCAGAGTATCAATATATATATAACTTTAACTTTTTGGTTTAAATCCATATAGGAACTTGGGTTTGGAGTAAAAGGGGACCCCTTTTACTTAAAAAAAAACTCTAACAAAAAATCTATTATAGGTTAAAAAGAAAATTTGTTTAGCCTCAGGATTGTCAATTAGTAGTAATTGATGGGAACATCAAAAGTTAAAGGTTATCTCTGTATACATGGATATTATCTTATTTTTATATTCTTTATTACTTTAAGTTATATATATATACACATTAAATGTTAAAGATCTATATCAACCCAGTCCCTATCTATGAAAGAATTGCATAATATAAAATTTTTGAATTGTCACAGAGGCATAAAAATACAGGTGTTTGATAATTGTAGATCAATTTAAGAATGAAGATTGTCTGTGAAATGCATGTGTACTTAAAAGAATGGTCTAGGTTTCTGTGCTGAGGATAGTTGTAATATGGTGTAGTTGAAATGAAAAATGCACTGATAAAAAATAAACTATGATAGATAGAGGTCTGAGTTTTTGAAATGTTGGATGATTGTGATATGAGGGATACACCATTAAAAGAAAAAAACTATTGAACAAAAAATATGAGTTTCTGCATCAATAGATAGATGACTGTGATGTGGTAGAATTAAGATGAATAGATGCACTAATAAGTAACAAACACCTATGAGAGAGGGAGATCAGAGTTTCTACACTTGCAGATGGATGGAGTTGAGATTAAGGATGCATTGATAAAAAACAAAAGCTATGAGAAGATCTGACTTTCAATGGTATATGGGCATGATATAATTGAGGAATGTAGTGAGAAGAAACAAAAAACTATGTAAGAAGGATGGTCTGAGTTTCTGCCCTAATAGATGTTTGTGATATAGTTGAGTTGAAATGAAAGATGCAGGGATTAAAAACAAAAAAAACTGAAGAAAGCTCTTTTGATGATGATAGATAGCTATGATATGGTAGAGATGAATTGGGGATGCACTGGTAAAAACAAAAACTATGAGAAAAAAAGATCTGAATTTCTGTATTGGTAGATGTATATGATATAGTAGAGTTGAAGTGAGAGATGCATTGATAAAAACAAAACAAAATAAAGTTGATCATGAATATATGTTTCTATTTCTGTATGATTAAAGAAGCATATACCATCAATTACATCTAGGGAAAACATGCTTACATATTATTCAGCAGTTATTGAAATAGGAAATAATGAAAAATCTTCAGATCTTATTTCATTGATAAAGACTTAAGTAAGTATGTTCATCAGGAACACTATCATCCTTAATACTATCTTAACAATATGCGAAGAAGATATAAAGTCCTACATACAATTAAACTTAAAGATATTTTTTAAATATACTGAAGCAGCCTTAAACACAAATATCACAGGTCTAATAAACAAAATAGAAATAATTATTCCATTTTCCCTATAAGTATAAACTCACCACAATTACTTTATCACAGATATAAAAGACACTGTTTAATAATTAATATGCAATTATAAAAATGTTTCTTCTATGGGTACAAATATAAGTAATGTTAAATATATAGCCTTAAAGTATTCAAATAGTTTTATTATTCAGGCATTCATAAGAAATGGACTGTGAAAATTCCAGAACTGGAATCAATTTGAGTACCTCTTTGTTCCAGATTTCAATATTGTATCATTGAATTATTATATTATATAGGGCAAAAATAATCAAATGGCTATATTGCTGAGGAAAGTTCAGGAACTGAGTGTCAAAATGTGGAATTAATCTGGAGGATGTTATGAACAGAGTCTAACCCTTTACCATTACATTCAACCTTGCAGGTCTGTAAAGTTTTATTATATTTTCAGTGCAGAGCAGCTTTTTCAAAAGCAAATGTTATATTGCTAAACACACAATAAGAAATTCATACTAATTGTTTTACATTTCATAAAGTACTCATCTGAAGATTATTTTGCATTCATTATCATGATTTATTATTTCAGAAATATTACCACATTCACCACTTCCTTTATTTTGCTATAATACCTTATATAAATGCAATTAGCCATATACTTTGAACACTTTTGAGCAAAAATCTTCTATTGTGCATATATGCATACACAATCTTACATTTCAACTGTCCTGAAGTCTTCCTCAGAGCCACTTTTACTTCAATTTTTAAAAATTGAAGTAAAAATGGCTCTGAAGAAAACTGCAGGGTAGTTGAAACATAAGATTGTATATGCATATATGTATGATAAAAGGTTTTTGCTAAAAGGTATCAAAGTATAGTGGATAATTGCATTTTATGATTTATTATTAATGAACTATGCTTTTTTTTACTCTCCATTTTCTATCATTATGCTTCTAATGACCACTTTTACTATTTAGGGTGAAACACATGTCCACATATGCTTTCATATTTTAAAAATACAAATGATAATGAAGGGTCATTATAGGTTTATTATAAAGATGTATATCTTGTTTATATTAATGTTTATTCTCATACCAACTTAGAAACCATAGAAGAAACTTCATCTCTGAAACCAATTGTTTGAACAACCCATGGATATTCTTTAAGATCAAATTTATTCTCCTTATTATTAATTAATTTATTTACTATGGCTAGTAAACAAAGACTTACATTATAGTATTTTTACATTGTCCTTCTTTATTTCAACTGAAATTATATATTAACATTTTTTTATAGAGCTGCATACCCACCCAAATTTTGATTCCAGTTCAAAAATGTTTAAAAATTTGGCATATTTATAAATAGTTATATTTATTTATTTAATGTAAATAACATTCAGGTTATTATTTTTTTTCTTATTTGTAATTGGTTTGCTTAAATGTTTTGAACATTAGCTAAGTAATGGTTTATTCTGTGTGTTAATTTTGTTAACTGTAGATGAGCATGCTTTCAGCTAATGAAGCCATATTCATACCAGCTAAACTTGCACTCAACTTCAGTTAACAAATTAACATATAGATTAAACCTTTACTTCACTAACATTCAAAATATTTAAGGAAATGAATTAGTGTAAATAAATATACTCTAATTAAAAATATGTAGAATTTAAAACACTTTTGTACTGGAACTGAAATTTGTGCAGATTTTTCCTGGCACTTGAAATTCTTACAAACTCTTGAATAATAAAGCCACTTGAATATACAGTGCTTAGTTAAAATATTTTTTCATTATATGGTTGAAAACACAGGCTTTTTACATACTTTCTGCGCATTAAAATTTGCACATTTACACATATACTTTTTATTTAAAACCACTACAAAGTATTTGCAAAAAATTTCCAATGACTTAAGTCTTGAAGTAGTCAATTCCAACACAGTCAAAATACAATACTGGCCTAGTTATTAATTAACCAGCTTGATTGCATACATATACCCACATATCCAGTGAACAAATGTACAATATACAACACTAATGCACAACTCAAAACTTCTTTTGATAATAGAGCTATCAAAATATAAAAGGATGGAATAAAGTCCTAATAGTATATGTGGTATCAATATATTAAACTTATACTAAAACAAAAATTTCCTTTCACTTCTCCTTCTTATTTGCATTGCTGAATTATATCAAATTCAAGATACCATATACACCTTAATTTACATTCTACAATGCACTTTAACATATGACTTATTTTAACATGATTTTGATTAAAGGAGTAGGAGTGGTGAGGTTTATAAAAGCTCTGATGATGACTGCTGGACAGTTGAAACTGTAGGCAAGAGGAGATAAAATAAATAATATGTTAAACTGCATTGTAGAATGTAAATTAAGGTGTATATGGTATACTGTATTATATTATTCTAAAACAGTAGGGAAGTTTAAATACAAATGGCTTTCAAATCCATACATTTAGTAAAGACCCCTCAACATCCTTTTTAAGCATAATTTTTGGGGAAGAAATTTAAAAGCATATAAATATATTTTGTTATTGGCTTTAATTAGAAATATTAAAGTGTGTGAAGAGGAAATAAATAAAAAATTACCATTAACAATGTTTAATGATTATAATTCACTCTCCTGAGCTAGTTAACCATGCTAACAATAATAGGCATATATCTGTATATAACAATCTATTATATATAAAGTAAAATTAAAGTACAAAATGAGTACTATTGAATTAATGATAGAGGATTTAAATTCCCAGGTGTGACTCTTTCTTTTTAATTTAATAAATATAAATTATAATCTTAATCAATGATTATGAAGTGACATTTTGGTATTTTATATTAAACGTAATAATTCAATACTAATTTAGTGTGCTTTCCACTTTTTGATTTCTAAGAAAAACCTCATATCTATCACTGACACAACCAAGAGCTAAACAGAGTGTATAACATGGAATGTCATTGATAGGGTTCCCAGTATTTTGACCATTAGTTCTGGTTGAAAATAAAAAGCAAAAATCACATGACCAAAAGTTCATATTACTGCTGCAATCAAATAAACAAACAAATCATTTAGAATTATGCTCAATCAAAAAAAAAAATCGAATAACCCCAGAAAATCTAGATATTAAATATATTAAAATTTAAAAAATAAGCAGGTTGAAAATAAAAAACAAAAAATTACTTTTAAAATTTACATAAGAATGGAAGTTGAAAGAAAAACTGCATAAGCTAAAACAAGAAATGTGCTTAAGCTAAAATAATCTAATATTATAATTAACCCATAAACCACATAAATATACATAAAAATATTCAAATTTATTGTGTGTAAATAATGCATTTTACTATATTAAAATATGGTGAGATATATTGCAGTTTGTTTTACAGACGTGTCTGATCCTATCCATTTTAGTCAATTACTTTTTTCATTGATGTCTTATGATACCTGTTTGTTCTTTTACCCATGTATTTTGCTTTCTTTTTATATTTATTTAAATATATATCCATATTTCACTACATAATTTGTTGTGTTGCTTTTTTACTACCTGTCCAAGACCTATAGTTATAAATAACTTAGGATTATTTTTTTATATAATTCATGTTTCCCTAATCATTCTATCAAAGTTTAATTGAATTATCAATTTTGTTTACTATTTTTCAATAATATGAATAATATAATTAAAATATTTATATTGTTAACTTTTAATCAAGCTCTGAAGTATTTTTTTAATAACAACAACCACATACACTCTTTACAAAATGTAAATGACTTAAATCATTTCTACATTTATTTATTTTTTTGTAGCTTTCCGTTTTAATTCACAAATTTCTTTTACTAAAACTATGTAAAAAGTTTTGAAAAGATGGAGTTACTGTTTTTATACATCCCCCCTCCCCCAAAAAGACATATGGCTTTATTGCCCTGGAGTTCATAGCAAGTGTTGAGCACCAGAGTGCAAATGCCAAAATCGATCCTGGAACTTCATGATGCAAATCATATACCCTATAAACTGTACCAAACCAACCAGGGTAAAAAATATTAATGACTTTATTGCTCAGGAGTTCATAAGAAATGTAAATCCCAGAACTGCAAGCACCAGAAATAATTCTGGGACCTCCCAATCCCAAATCAGACACTCTACCAACTATGCCAAACTCAATTCTGGGACCTCCTGATTTCAAGTCAAATGCTCTATCAACTGTGTTAAACTCACTTCTGGGATCCCCTAATTTTAAGATGAGTACTCTACTAATTGTGTCAAACTCAATCCTGGAATCTCCTAATTTCAAATCAAATGCTCTACCAACTGCACCAAACTCAATCCTGGGACCTTTTGATTTCGAGTCAAATGGTCTACCAACTGTGTCAAACTAAATTCTAGGATCTCCCAATTTTAAAATAAATGCTCTACCAATTGTGTCAAACTAGATCATGGGTTCTGCTGATCCCAAATCATAAGTTCTACTAACTGATCCCAAGTTGAATACTCTGCTAATTGTGCCAAACTGCACAGGGTAAAAAGCTAATGGCATTATTGCTTATGAGTTCATAAAAAGTTTGAACACCAGAACAAGTGCCAGAATGATCCCAAGTCAGATGCTCTACCAACAGCACCAGAACTGTGAGTGCCAGAATTGGTCCTGGGATCTCCCAGTCCCAAATCAGATGTGCCTCTTTTTAATTAATCATTCCAATCCCAACTTTGCATGATCATTTATAAAATTATGATTCCTCTCTTTATTTTTATTTTCCCAAGAACTATGCTTATATGTATAATCAATATGTCTTCATCATTTAGCATATATAATGCTAGATGATCAGTAAGATTGGATCATATTGTTTTGGCGTTTCCAATTTCAAGCCTACTTTCAATCTTTACACATACTTTCATGGTTGATTAATAATTACCACAGATGCTAGATTGTTAATTATCTTATTATATGCTTCACATTATTCAAGAACTGTAATAAAAAAATTTCTAAAATTCAGTAAAACACACACACACGTTTTTCTTTTTCTGATTTTCTGCAATGAGATCCACTAATAAATCCAAATGAAATAAAAATAGGTTGGGAGGGGGGGGGGAGGAACACTAAATAGAAAAGAGAAAAACTTTTAAACAGAGAATAATAAAATTAAAATAGTTATTGTCAGACATTTTTGAGTTAATGAACAATATATCAATAAATATATACATAGTGTATTCTAGAGAAAAAGTGACTAATGATTGATTCTCTTTTCTAACTGCTTGCAACACCATCTATGAATCAGCATGTAATATATAGTTACATAATTTAGTTTTTACTAAAAAATAATATTAAAGTATTAGTGTTTTACATTACAAACAATGACCTGATTTGTATCTTAATTCATAATGGAAACATAGTGTTAATATTGAGTTTTATCTTAATTTGAAGAAATGTTTAAAATGATTCATACTATATATGGCATAGAAACCCTGAGTCCTAAGAATGCTTCCAAGTGGTTTGCAATATTTCATAATGGGGAAGGCACTAAAAATGATCTACAAAGGGATGAACTACACTACCACATTTCATGTTGTAACATGTTATTTAGACACATTAGCACTTTAAATTTTTTGTGGAAAATAGCTAAATTATGTTATTACATAATCCATGGATTTATTTAAACATGGCACCACAGGAAGTCCAGGGAGAACTAATCACCTTTCCATTGATACACAATGCATATATATGAAAACAGATTTAGAAACAATTTTTAAACTTGAGAAGTTAAAGACAAGTAAAACGTTTTTGTTTTACTTACTAAAGACAAAAGACAAAACAACCTTAAATAATTTACTACAAAACATAAGTCTGTAACTCTTCTCAAAAGGAAACTAAAAGGCAAAACAATCATTAAACCATTATCGAATTGTAATTGGCAAAGGGTTGACTATTATAAAGAATATGTGCCTGTTTATTAAACAATAATTAAATGTTTATCTAAGTTGGTATTAACTAATATAAATTATAGAGGTTGACAAGCAAGGGCTTTGAACATGGCATCAAAAGATTTTCAATGATATGAATGGCTGAAGAGTTAGAGAATGGAGAATATTGAAGCTTATGCATTAAAGTGTGCCATCTTAATATAAATGAAGCACTGGTTGTATATATGTGTGGGAGATGTTGCTGGTTCAGCATGAAATACATATATTGGAGATCATTTAACTTTTTCACATGTGTGTGGTCATATGTATCAATTGTGTAAGATGGAGTGGATGACAAAAGGCAGCTTGAAAGTTTGAGTTCAAACCTCTATAATTATATCTAGCTTAAAAATATATATAATATTTGTATTTAAATATTAACTAATATTGGAATGACACCTTAATTTTTTTTTGCCAATCTTCATCTTTCTAAATATATATATATACTGAATTCCATCTGGATTTGATTATAAGGTTGTTGGAAGCAGTAAAAAATGTGCTAAATTAAAACCCCCTATATACTCATAGTGAAATGGGAAGATAAACAGATATAAAAGCGAGAAAACAATTAATACAAACACTTACCTTTTTCTTATATTTTTAAAATTACATTAAATATGTACAACATATATAAAAGTAAATAAATTAGGACTGAAAATTATTTAACAAAATATTCCCATTAGCCATTTTGTTTATTATGTTAACCTGTCTGATCTTACTCTTATGGCTGCATTTAAACAGTCAAATTCTAGACAATTTATTTTTTGTTTAATACGATAGTCCTAGCTCTAAGATCACTTTTCTGTTAATAACTAAGAATGTGACTTTTGACCACATCACAATCTCTTCAGGTGATAATTCTGCACAACTATGAAATGAAGGTATTTTTATTATCTAAACATATATTAAATTACTATTCAATAAATCACCATTTACATTAAGTTAAAAAAACTATATGTATATAGTATACACACATGTGACATATATGGTTAATTTTCATTATCAAAGGCAAGTATAATATATAAATAAAAAATGGCATTTATCCATGTTTTCCAATCCATAACATATCATATATATATATAACATAAAAAAGGTGACTGGTTGTCTCCAAAAAATTTTCAATTTCATCTTTAAATAAATACACATGTGTTACTTAGCAACAGTTTAGCTATTACCACAACAATTTTAAAGTGTTACCATGTCTCGATCATGAGGTGCAACATGGAATGTTTTGGGATGTTAGCTACTAATACATTTAAAAGAATTCAAATGGTATATGGCATCTGAGCACCGTATCATGCAATATAATTCGTGTTGATTCAAAGATGGAACTGCAAACAACTTGGATAGAGAATGAATCACTTTTTCATTTTTATAAATTGGAACAATCTTTGTTATTTTCAGAGTTGTGAGAAAGCTACCATTTCTTATAGAACAATTAAACAAATGACAAAGTAAATGTAATAAATAATAACATTTTTATATGTAAAAGGAGGAATATTATCAGGACCTAAACTAAAGTTCAATCTAAATTTTGTAATGAAAATTAGGATATCGGATTCAGAAAAGGGATTCTGCAAAAGAATTATTGGAAATACTAGATGAAGTATGAAATGGAGAGGAATTAATGATCACCAGAAAAATGTTGAACAAAATCATCTATCATCAAAGTGGTGTTAGTAATATGTTAAAATTTCCTTTTGGTTAGACCAAAATCTTTGATTAGGGATAAAATTTTGGGGAAATTATTAAAAATATTTGAATTGTATAAATTTTTCTGCCTTGTAAATAAATGCATTTGGATAATTTTCTAAACTTAATGAAGATCATAAAAAAATGATATTTTTATTTTGAGATATATTAGCTATGAATCAAGAAGGAAAATATTGTTTGACATAATTTTTGTTGAAATATAAGAGTCTAATAAATTATTAAATGTACATAAAAAATTTGAAGCCAAATTAATATCAAAAGAGTTGCAGAGAGGATTCCAATCAAATTTGGAGAGCTTCAAATGTAGACACACACAATCAATTTTTTTATAGTCATTCTAGTAAATTGAAAGGAAATAGGCCTGGAGGAATAAATTTTAACATGAAATTCAATTGGGGGATGAAGGCTCAATAAAAAAATAATAAAGAAAATGTAAGATTATCATTAACTGTCAAAAGATTACTAAGAATGTAGTCTAGTACTTGATGCTTACAATTAATAGTAGAATTATATATTGTTTGAGATTTAATAAATAAAATTGAAGAATATGTTGCCAGCATATAATCCAGGAATATTAAAATCACCAGTAATAATGAAGTATGAGTCATAAAATAAAAAGATCCTAGAAGAAACATAATAGCTTGTGTAATTCAGATAGAGAAATATTAGGTTTTATGTAAATATTACCTAAATAAATGTTGCGACCATAATAATAATAATAATATAGGCCATTAGAGGGCGCTTATTACAGATTCTTGACTCCGTTTAAGGAGCAGCTACAGTACATCACATCACTTTGTTGGATAATTTTTATGATTTACAATATAAATATTGAGCAGAAATTATTGATTGAATTATTCAAAATGTTTTTTAATACTTCCAAGTAAGAAGTTCAAATATTAAGCTAATAAAATTTTCCATCTTAAGCTGAAGTGAACTGATAGAAAATGGCTGCATCTACTGAAACCTCAAGTTGCAAAGGTTTAACTTACACAAATGTGATAAAATCTACAGTTATAAAGAGAAATCTTGATAGAGATGTTGATCCAAACAAAAGAATTACTACATCAAAAACCAATAACACAAATAAAGAGAAAGCAGAATCAAGATTCCCTAGATCAACTTTGAATGATTTCTTTAAAACTTGACACATTAGCTGAACAGATGAAACAATACAATTTCAGAGAAATTTAATTCTACAATTCTGAATGAAATGTTTGCTACATTCAAATGCTTTTTTACAGAAAGATCAACTATTATTTAAGTGCAATAAATAGTTACTTTTTATATATATATGTTTTATACTACATGATCAATTGGACTTAATTTATTTGGTAGATCAATTGACTTTATAAATAACAATATCTATATATTTTTATTCTTAATGTTCTCCCCTTCTGTGTAGCAATAGTAATTTTGAATTTTTTTGTCATTGAAATTTTTTTCATTAGAAAAAAACGAGATTGAAAATATTACAGAATTATGTAACAGATTTATATAGGGGGTTTGAACTCAGACTTTCACACAACCCTCAACCATCCATGCTATCTCATACCATGGATACACTTGCTCATACACATGTCAAAAAGATAAATAATCACCAATATACATATTTCATGCTAAACCAGCACTTGTCAGTTGGTTCAGATTATCATATTCACACATGTATACAATCAAAAATCAGTTTATATTAAGATAGCCAATCTTCATACTTTAATGAACAGGCTTTAAAGCACTCCACTTCACAACTCTTCAACCATCCACTTCATTAAAAATCTGATGATGGAATGCTCAAAGCCCACCTAAGTGCCAACATTCTCATCCTACCCATGTTGACCACAAGTTACTCTGACCCCTCATGTACAGGACACAATTCATTTATGTACATATATGAGGGATGGACAGACCTTAAAGCACTACACTTTGAAATATAAATTTTTCTACAGTACAGGCTTTTTCATACCTGCACTTCTATATGTAATATATAAGGGGTTTGAACTCAGACTTTCACATGACTCTCAACCATCCATGCTATCTCATACCACTCATACCCTTGATCACACACATGTCGAAAATATAAATAATCACCAATATACATATTTCATGCTAAATCAGCACTCATCAGTTTGTCCAGATTAGTGGTATGAGATAACATGGATGGTTGAGGGTCACATGAAAGTCTGAGTTCAAATCCCTTATAAATGCAGGTATAAAAAAGCCTGTACTGTAGAAAAATTCATAATAGATTTGTGTAACTGGCAATTAATTTATTGATGTAAGATTTGTATGAATCAAAGATATCTATGTGTAACAATTTGTATATTACAAATTGTGTTTAGTCAAATGTATCTGTATATTGCCAATTGTATGTAGCCAAATGTATTTCTTTGTAATCATTTGTATATAACAAATTATATATAACCTTATTGATGTTAACTCATAATGTAACCTATTGATTGCTAAATAAATTCCTTTGAAAAGTAATAATAATAATTATGATGGTGATGATAGTAGCAGTAGTAGTAGTAGTAGTAGTAGTAGTAGTAGTAGTAGTAGTAGTAGTAGTAGTAGTAGTAGTAGTAGTAGTAGTAGTAGTAGTAGTAGTAGTAGTAGTAGTAGTAGTAGTAGTAGTAGTAATATAATGGTTTATCATTTGAAGTGTAGTAGTAGTATTAGTAGTAGCAGTAACAGAGCAGCAGCAGCAGGAGTAGCAGTACTATTATTCCTACTACTACTAGTAGTAGGAGTAATAGAATGGTTTATCACTTGAAGTGGAAGTGATACTTGAGCTACAATCATGAACTTTGAATGATGAAATATGCCATTTATAATCAAATGGTTTATTGCTTTGGAGTGCATAAGAAGTTTAATCATTGAAAATGATCAATTCAGAGTCATGACCCACAAACCATGAATTCTAGACCCTCCCACTCAACCACTGCACCAAACCATGCAGTCAATAATTTTAGCCAAATGTATTTTGAAAGTGAGGATTTGCCTAATTTTAATAAACTAAATATGTTGATTTGAATATAAAATAAAAGTCACAATTTAAAATGAAAAATGAAACACAGTAGCAATGTGTGGTTAAGTAATATTCACCAAAATTATATTAAAAGCCCCATGCAGTTAACCATATTGATGTAGAGATAAATTCAAGATCTAAAGAGTTTTATGCTGAAACTTAAACCGTCCCTTTCAGTACACAAACATTATACGACTTCTTCAACAATTAACCATTTATTAATTACTTTTTATTGTTTTAAGAGATGATTTATTGGGGCAAATATCACACAAATAAACAGGGCCAGCAGAAGATGGTAAGCAAGGTATGAGGGCACCAAGACAAAAGGGGCGCAGAAATGGTGCAGAATTAAAATTACATTTTGTTGTTATGAATATTAATTAATTTATAAATATTAATTAATGCAACTTGATTCATTATTTGTACAAATAAGGAAATCTAAACATATAAAAATAAACAATCATTTCTTGAAATGTAATTTTCCAGTCTTATGCTGGATTTATGTGATCCATATTTCATATTAAATTGCTATGTGATGTGAAAATGGAGCAGTCCATTTTATTATTACTATCCATACCTTTATATATATACTTGTGGTGAGCTAGTATCTCTAAAATAATAATAATAAACATAACTTCAAAATTTTTATTGGTTTATTATAAAAATAATATTATCTTAAATTTATCATATGAAGCAAAATTTTTTAAAAAATTCCCAAATACCCCCCCCCCCCATATTTGTATAGCATTTGAAATTCTTGTAATAATTTGGGAAAATTTTCAGTTTTCTATTTAGTTTTGAAAACAATACAAAGATAACTTTAAAAAGAAAGAAAAAGAGGCAACACACTAAAAATATATATATAATATTGTATTCATGTGAATAAATTAGTTAAAATAGGATCAGTAAAGCGCTATTTATATTATTAGTGTACACATAATGGTAAAACTATTTTACAATAATGATATAAACTTTTAATGCAATAATTAAATGTGAAAGGGCGTGTGTATTTAAATATAAAGAAATACTATTTTAAAATATTTGGGTAAAGTTATTTTAAATTTGAAATAAAATCTCAATTATTGTGAGAACGTTAAATAAAATACTTAATTATTTTAATATCTGTAATATAAATATTTGTTGTAACATTGAGATTTGTATATTTAATTTTATTAAAGTATAATATTTTATTTAAATGTTTTAAAATGTTAAGTGCATACTTCTCAACTGTCCTAATAAATAAACAAAACATCTGAAAAATATTCATCTTGGTAAAATGCATTTAAGAAAATGAAATTTAAAAATGTTGTTGAAATGGAAATTATAAGCTATTTTGCTAATGCTAATACATCAAAAGTCATTCGCTGCTATAGTTTAAAACAAATATTTAAAAAAATTGGTACACACTTGCATTAAAATATTTGTTTTAATCCAGTCTTAAAAATTGATGGAAATAATCTTTATAAACAATTTTCTTAGAAATGCTAGCGAATTTCACTTCTCAGGAAATTACTAATTATCCACTCTACACCTATACCAATGAAGTAAAACAGCTTATTGTGATTTTCTTAAAGTTTACCGCATAATGGATTGATTCAAAGGAAAATTTTATCATCATTTACTGTTCTATCAGATCTAATTTATCTTCATCCTCTGCGATTTTTTAATCAAAGTGCCAAAGGTTTTCATCATTTTTTTAAAAAAAATTCTAAAAGATTTCACCAAGATAAAAATATAATATCACATGACCACCACTTCTTATGTTTGTGTATAAATGTTGTTAAACAGGCAAAACTCACTATACATATTGCCACATACAGCAAGCTAAAGTAATCAATGGATGCCAGAAGGCTTGTGCATAAAATCCCCATCTAATGCCTACTCATCCAATATCCCAAGACTAGTTTCTGGCTTGTGGCCTTTGTCAGTGAGGAGCCTTGGATATTAGAGCACTGCACCTAAATCTTAGAGATCCTAAAATCTAGGTGCAGTGCTCTCAGATCCAAGGCTCCTCACTGACGAAGGCCACAAGCCAGAAACTAGTCTGGGAATATTGGATCTAGGTGCAGTGCTCTCAGATCCAAGGCTCCTCACTGATGAAGGCCATAAGCCAAAAACTAGTCTGGGGATATTGGATAAGTAGGCACTAGATGGGGATTTTATGCACAAGTCTTCTGGCATCCATTGATTACTCTAGCTTGCTGTGTGTGGGAATATGTATAGTGAGTTTTGCCTGTTTTAAGATAAAAATATATGAAACTCTTAAAGATTTTAAGTGAAATTTAGGTTTATAAAGGATATTTGTTTTTACTTATTATTATATATAGTTGCTTTGTTGAAATAAAGACAAGTGAAAAAAAAAAGTTCTATAGGTAATGTAATTTAAATTATTATTATAATTTCAATATTATAACTTAGAACATGTGTAATTTAATTTGACAAGAGATTATTAATTAATTATTATTTATCCATAATTCAAATATAATAGTTTATATGTTTTATTAGTCTAAAAAAATTTCTATGCTGTTACTATTAGAGGCCATAAAGTATCTAAAAAATAAGTGTAAATGATTACATAGTCTGAAATATTTTATAAGAATTACCCCTTTTGTTTATCAATATAAATACTTAAAGAATGTATGAAGATTTATATAATTAATTACTTTTGTGGCAATAAGACTTATATAAATAATAATATTGTTTAGTAGAGGAAGCTTCTAGCAACATGCGGCATAGTCATTAATTAATAAACGTTAGCTTTGTTAAGCATCTTATGCAATAAAAATATTTTAAAATGAATTATTTTTATTCAAAAATGCACTTGATATTCTAACTTATATTCATGAAAATGATTTGACCGTTTCATATCCAAATTTAACCATATCATTAAGAACTAACTTCCTACAAGTGTAACTACTCGAGAGTGATCATTTTCGAAATTATAAAAAGATTGACTGGTAAATTTGTCAGTGTTAGCTAAGAATTGACATTGTATCAGAATTTAGTTCTGTAAAAGTTCGGAAAATAAATTTATAATAATGTAATAGTAATTTTTTTCATTGTTATCATTAATAAAACATTAAAACGTATGTAAAGTCACATAGAATTTGTTTTATTTTTTTTTTTTGGGGGGGGGGCACTAGTTATTGGTTTGCAAAGGGCGCTGACGACTCTTTCTCCGGCCTTGCAAATGAGTATTTAATGAGTAATAGTTGTTTTATAAAGACACATAAAAGTTGATCTCCAGGATAGCAGATTATAACCCTATCACTTCAAAAGGTCAGCTTAAAATTTTTTCTCTTTTTTTTTTAAATTTACCCCCATTTAAAATTAAACCAGTTAGTTACTCGCATTATTGGACTTACAGCTCAGGGCAATATGTTCTAGAAAAATGTGAAAGTAACAACAATTGTTTGCATTGATGATAATAGTAAAATACCATACCTGTATTGATAAATTATATAGTATAATATGGGTCATCTTTTGGGCAAGATATTTAGTATCTCAAGCAGATAAAAATCACTGACGACGGAAATAAGGATTCCTGGATTGATTTACCAACTGGAGAAAATGATTTTAATAAAACAGGCCACTTGAAATAGTTGTCCTCCTAGCAACTGACCATGAGACAACAAATAAAATTGCATTTATTATGTGAGCAAGTCAAACTGTTATCGGGCAGAGATTTGACATACCATTATTTTTAATCTGTTTCTTAAATTAATTATTGTAAATGGCTTAAAATTTTAATCAGATGGTCAGATTAATAAAAAGCAAACTCTTTTAGTTACAGCAATAGTAAAAAAAAAAGCATAGAAAAGATTAAATTAATAACGATGTGTGTGATAAGACGTGATCACATTTGTAATTTAATTCTATTTTAAAATTCAAATGGGAGATGAAACACTTTGAAGATCAATAGCGAGCCAGTAAAGAGCCGTGTGTTGTCACATATCTGCACAGCCTCTAGCTAACTTATGACCCATAATGGCCTGATAATTGGGGCTTATTAGCCATAGAAATTATCTGTCGATCTAATAGTCAAGTGGAGGAGTCTAGGATCAGTCTCATCTTTGTAGAAGCACTCATGCAAAAAGAAGATCGCAACCTCCACAAGCAAGGTTGGATAAAGTAACCAAATATGTCATTTGCAATTTTTTGTGCCTATGAAGGTTATCAAAAGGACTTTGTTTCCTTCCTTTTCACTCAAATCCTAAAAAAAAAAAATCTCAGAAGATGACAATACATTATGAGTTCGAAAATGACATCATTTATTTTTGAAATGTTGTGTCGGTTCGTTTGATGTTCTAAGAGTTCTAGCCAAACCTTTCTTAATCGGCAAAAGGCAGCTTACCTCTACACTCCAGCCATTAGCTTTGATTCAACTCCACTTTCACTTTTAAATACTTTTTTTCCTTCAATTTTATCTTTTAAATGTTAAAGCTCCCCCCCCCTCTCAAAAGAACTTTTAACAATAAAAAAAAATTCTTTTTAATCTGATAACGAAGTAATTATTTTTTCTTTCTTTCTGTTAATTAGATAACTATTTATTAAGTACTAATATAGACCAATGTTTATTCTATAAGTGAATTGGATTATCTTATAAATATTAATATCATTTACACCTTCACTAGCTGAATAATGTTAACTTCATTTATATACTTACATATATATATATATGATCTATGATTTCTAAAAGAAAGAAAATTTCATAGATTTATAAGAGATGATTAGAATTGGACAAAATTATGCAGCATCAGAGCAAAATAATATTGCATTTTCATGATAGTAACCGAATGACGAGTGCTGAAAATGGTAGAACCGGATTCGATCCCATGATCTTACATTCCATAATTTGAAACTCTACCACCATATTAATACACACAGAGCATTAAAGACAAAAAAAAAATTCATTAAAATTTATAATATAGTTTAAGAAGATAGTAGAACAATTTGTGACAAAGCAATGCGCCATAATATGGAAGTCCACCACTGCTAACATTACAAGATTTATCAGACAAAAGCAAGAAAATACGACTAAAGGTAAATAATAAAAAGATTAAAGTGAATGTTCAATGAACTTTTTCAGGAAGAAGAAAATTAAAATTGCTAATTATAAACAAAAAGAAGTTAGCAATCATAAATATTGTGGTCATGTTATTAATGGAATGGAAACATAATGGATAAAATTAATCACATTTCATAGGAGTGCTTCTGGTAGAAATATTTTAATATTAAAAATAAACAATATTTGAAAAGGAAAGGATGTAATAAATGTATTCAATCACTTATTATTTATGGTTATGAACCTACGACCCTTAACATAAAAGTGATATAGAAATTTTAGAATTTTGGACAAAGTGTGAAGAGATATATTTAGAAATGACAAGAAGGGGCCAAAATGAAACAGATAACATTAGCATTATTAAAAAAATTAAGAGAGTGAAGGAAAGCTGAGTTGAAGATACTGCTAGGAAAGATAATAGACAGGCAGTTGAAGTATTACATTGGATCCCAAAAGATCTTGAAAGAGATGATATGGGAAATGGATAGATAAAATAAGGAAATGTGTTGGTATAACGTGGGGGGGGAGCTATGGATTAATAAAATTGGAGTAAATTTGATAACCTAGAATAGATTGACACTGGTTAAAAATAATCATAATACTATGGTGGCTAGTTATCTACTTACATTCAGACAAAAAATTATATATATATGTGCTAATAATGATAGAGCAACTATTGCTTCCATTCTGAATTAGGATTTAAATTCCATTTAAGGTTGGGATTGTTTGATCTATCCAAGTTATGAACATCTTCATGAATAGACTTCTATCTATTTTTAGCTGAAGGATAAAAGTCTTAATATAATATGAATTTGTCAAATATGTATTTTAATGCATTGATCATAAATGATATTCTATATGGTTTAGTGCAGTAGTAGAGTGGTAGAATATGGGGTATATATTTCTAGGATCAATTTCAGTTCTGATATGTCTGATGCTGGAACTTCTTGTAAGCTCCTAAACTATAAAACCATTTGATTATTATTTATTTACCATAGCCAAAAACAGAATTATAATATCTACTACTTTTGCCAGGTATGTCAGACATCATAGATGCTTTACTCCAGTTTATCTTTGTCATTTTACCTAAAGCTGGAATGTATAATTTCATCTACTTCTTCTTTTAGCATCATAACAAAATCATCATTAAATCTCATCATCTGTGCATATTTGTAAAAAGTATTATCAACATGATTAATTTCAATTTATTGCTACTAATTTCTATGCTATTAATACTTTCTTTTGTAAATAGCTTTAAATAATTAATTAAGATTTCAAAAACCTTTACCAAAACTAAAATATTTTTGGATATGATTGTATTTATTGTCATTCTATCATAAGTGTCTCTAATCCAGAAATAAATAATTATATTTTTTCACACCAGCAAAATACTTTGATTTTATCAAAAAGTTTGATTAGATATCATCAACATATCCAAATGTCATTTTTTAAAAGTATCTTTAGCTTTTTTTAGCATCATCATTGACTTAATAGCATAATTAAATTAATTTTGATTATAATAATTTGTTTTTTTTGTTGTTGTTCAATGTTTATTACATAGTCAATCAGACATTGCCAGCTTTAGAGTTGGAAATTTGCATATTTAAAAGTTATCTGTATGATACTGCCCTCTTCAGATTTTTTCTAAACTATTTGTACATCCAATTTCAATGCAAAAAATGTGAACTGGCAATCTAATGTTATAAAGAACTATAAAATAGTTTAAAAAATCTTTATATAATTAATAAAAGAGGAAATGATAATATTTAATAATAATATGCAATATTTTAGCATCTTTATATGCTGATTTTCAGTGGATTTTTTCAGAAGAAAATAAAAATTAATAATCACAAATTTAAAAAAGTTAACAAGTTGAAAATAATCATAGAATTAAACTTGAGTGCTTTGGTAGTACTAAACTATTGTTAAAAGAAATATATCTATATTTGAAAAGGAAAGCTTTTAATAGTTGTGTTTTACCAGTTTTTACTTATGGATCTGAGACTTTGACACTTAGCAGAAAAGCTGAGACCATGCCATTCAACAAAGTAATGAAAGATGTAAGTATAGGAGAAGCAAGATGAGGTTAAAAATTAAATACATTGATGAGAGAACAAACAGATATCACTGACATCAATGAAAAAATAAGATTAAAATGGAGATGGGCTGAACATATTGCTAGAAGTGATGATAATAGATGGACAATTGAAGTTTTAAACTGGAACCCCAAAATTTGAAAAAACTTAGAAAAAATTGTGATATGGAGAAGATCAGATCATAAGCTGTAGATCAGAGAAACTAGATTAAACTTAGAGATATGTTCATCCTGAAGTTGAACAATAATGTTTGATAATGATAACGATGATATGAGATTGTGTTTGGTCACAGTAAATGCATTCAATTAAAATAACACATGTTAAAGACAACCGTGATTACAAGGTCTTTATATAAGATGATTAAGCAGGCTTCAGACTAATGTGAATGTCTTTATGTCAATGTTAATTATCAATCTTTGAGTTTTTTCTAAAATAATGTATATGCAATGATCAGTTTATATAAATTCCAAAAATTAAACAAAATTTAAAACAACTTCTTAAAATTATGTATGCATGCATGATATTTTATCAGATGATAAGTTGGCAATAAAAGAAAAGGCGTATGGCTTTATTGCTCAGGAATTCATAAGAAATTTAAGGACCAGAACTGTGAGCACAAGAATTGATTCTGGGAACTCCTGATCTCAAGTCAGATGCTCTACCAACTGTATCAAACAATGCAGTGCAACAGAGTGGTATGACCAAATGATAATATCTCATCTTTAAAGATAATTTCCATGCTCATAACACCACTTTTTCTAGCATGTCAATTTAAGAAATAATTAAAAAATAATCAAATTTATTCCTTGGAAGTTTGTAAGAAGCATAGGTAGTGGAAGGTTTTCAACTGAGCCAAGATCCATGAACTTTGAGGTCTATACCCGGCCATTCTACAGTCACTTTAAATCACATAAGCATGAAACCACATAGGCAAGAAATACATTATATAATATAATTAAACACGTTATCCTTATTAATCTTATTTTTAAAATGTAACTTATATTTATTTACTTAGCTGTTTTTCAATAGTCTTCTATTTATCCTATCATTATTCAGCAGTAATCTACACTCCTTTCCTCTAGAGACAGCCAGGGACTCCAGTTTTCACTGTTACAGGCTCCCTGTTTTATTCACCAAAGTTATAGTCCAATTTTGGATTCATAAAAAAAAAGTTTGCCAAAATGTAAGTGAATACCTATTTTATTGTATTTTCATCATTATAAGAAATTTTAGAACAGCTTTCACTCAAGAATAATTGAGAGTATCTATCATTCCATTTATGTACATGGCTGCCATTAGAAATAGGCAAAAGTTAGGTTAAATAATTCTAGAAATCATTAGAACAACATAAAACCTTTAAAAAATTTTTAAATCAAAACAAATAATTCTAAAAAGAATGGAGACACTAGAAATCCATTTTTTTTGTTAGAATAAACAGAGAAATCATTTGGACATCAAAGCTCGCAGAAAATGTGGAAAATAAAATGTTAACAAAGATGGTTTTAAGAATATTGAAAGTGTGAAACAAGTTTTTATGACTGCAAACCAGTCAGGGAAGACAGAACATGGCATAGGAATTATTATAGATATAAAAATTATTCATATAACTAAGGAAAAAAGAAATCCCAATGTTAACATGGCATAGGAATTATTATAGATATAAAAATTATTCATATAACTAAGGAAAAAAGAAATCCCAATGTTAAATTGTTCATAGAAAAAAAGTTACGATATCGTGGTGACGAACCAGAAGTTGCCGAATGCGGTTAAACAGTGCAGATTGGAAAATTATTTTAAATTTTAATTCAATCTCAATTTTAGAATTGAACATTATAGATTATATCTTAAGCTATCTCCCTACACAAAAATCAGATTTCTCTGATGATAAGAACTGAAGTTATTAGCCCACTTCTGGTGGACTGGGGGCTTCAAAAAATAAAAAATATTTTTTTTTTTCAAATCACCACAGAATTACAACAAAGTGATTCATGAGCAAAAAAGTAATGATTTAAAGACAAATTAGTACAAATGATGTGTTAGACCTAAACAGAGACATTGAAGCTGCAAATTATTCATCATCAATCAAGCAATAATTATTGACAACATTCCCAAGTTTAACAACAAACTTTCAGATTATACAACTGAATCCTTGATTACAAAGCAAGACCTCAAATTCAATCAAAGGAAGCAAATTCATATAGTATAACAAATAAGAATCACTGTGAACCCTGAAGGAACTTTATGGTTGATGGGTTGAACAGATATTGTAAACATTTGCAGACACTGGAGGTTGATAATGATTAAAAGCGACCTCAGTGTACAAGATAATATGGACAAATGATTTGTTCTCATGGTGTGCATGTAAATCTGGCTTGATTTCAAGACTACAATGAATCAAAGATTGTATTGGTGGGTGTGAGTTTGCACTCCCCCTTTTTTCCTCGGGTGTGGTGATGATGGTCATAAAAGGCTTTTTTCATTAGTGGAGGGTGGTCAGCGATCATTGTCTAGCCCTGGAATACCAGCTAGGCAGATGAAAGTCACTACATTCATTTGGACATCACTCTGAGGGGATACTACATCCCTGATGGATTATTTGTTAGCTCAGTGTTGATTTGCGCTCACTATATAAGGCAGTTCAGTTGGTCTACTTTGGGCCACTGTCAATTTTTGTAACATGGATGGAGTTTTGTTATAATATTTTGTGGTCATGGCTCTGAACTCCTCACTTTTCTCTTAGGGGACTGCAGATGGTCACTAGGGGTCTGGTCTATGGTGCTGGCTGTTGATAATTGTTGCCATTATCTGAAAACCTGCTGGGAGGGTATCTGGTCAAAGTTTCTGTGTTGTTTTCCTTTCTAATGGGCTGCTGCATCTCCTTGATAGGTTGGTTTTGGGTGGTGTAAATCTGTGCTCATTATTCGTTATGTTTTCCTGAGTTGGCTTTCCAATTTTGCGCAGGTAGACCAAATTTGGTCCCTGTGCATTTGGACTGTTAAATTGGGAGACAGAGATATACAGAATGGTCTTTGCATAGCTCAGCTGTGGGTTGAGGGTTTGTTGTCCTGTGGACTTGGGCCTTGGACCTCATTGCCTGTTGTGGTGGTTGGCGCAATGCAGGACATATCCACCTATTCAGCTGAAGATTGAGTCTTTATATCAGGGCCCTGGGGATGGGATAATTGGGCTATGGGTAATTTCTCAGCAGTTGGGCTATGTAGACCCATGAGCAGATACACATTGGGCAAGATTATAGTAACCCTTTTGTGGATGTAATTGTTGTCTGGAGTGTGTCCTTATGTAAACAAGATTAATAATTGTTTTGTGTTTTTGTACATTGAATGCTTCGTAATCACATCAGGTAATTAGACTGGGAAGACTTCTATGTAATCTTTAACAATAAAGATTGCTTTGAAAGATATATATTTTTATTGTCAAAAATATAAATTTAAAAGTTTTTTTTCTTTTCATTATTTTGTTTGAAATTTAAAAATAAACTTTTTTTTTAATTTTATATTTTTTCATTAACATTTCTCTTCGTAATATGATAGAGTATTCTCTGATCTAGGAACCATTGTTTTAAATCATAGAAGATGCATTTAATCTTTTATATTTTAATGAAACCAAAAACATTGCAATGTGTATGCATGCATATTGTTTTCTTTTTTCTGGTCATTTGTTCTTAATATAAAAATAATGTTAGCAGAAAACATTTAAGTGTTTTCATTTGAAAATCCATCCCAAAACTTTTTGTTGATGTGAAAGCATTTTTATCTCTGAGAGAAACTATATAAGATTTTTAATTTGTGCTCTGAAATATCATTTTTATCTCATAATTAAATTAGAAGGGGATGGTTTACACTAATATGTAGAAAAATATTAGTGAGGGACAACTAGAGCACTACGTATATATTGGATATCTTTGGATGGAATTATTAAAGATACTTTATTTTGTGCTCCATATAAAAATCCTTGTTTTTTTAAAAACATCACTTATATAAAGTTATAATTTTGTGAAGTTTTTATCAAACAACTTATAATTTTCTTTAATAAAGTACTTTTGAAAACAACACATAGAGCTTACTTTAAATATCTCTAAATGTGAATATTTGTTTTAAAATGAACATTACAGTAATTTTCATTTATCTTTAAAATGCAGATATTCACCTTTAGAATTTATAAGTTAATAATCTTTTTATTATATTTTAATAGGATTCCTCAGGTGTCCTATTTTGTAGAGACCAATTATTATTACTTTTTGTCAATTTAGCATTCCACTAAAACGAAGGAATGACAACTTAATCCTAGCTATTGATTGTTTCACATCATTTTTGAAGCAGATTTTTTTTTTTTTTTTTACTAATTATAGATAAATGAAGTATTAGCCTTTGAACTGCTTTAATCTTGTGAATAATCTCATAATTCAAAATATAAACGATGTTCTGATTGGATCCTCATCATTTGCAAGATCACCGGTGTGGATCTAATTTAATTAATTATTTTTAGAATGGAGATCTTGCTAAATAAAAGCATTTTGGTTTATTTTTTTAAATATCTTATAATCTACTAGTAATGATTCATTTCTGCCCCAACTTAAGTTCGAATCCCAGGTTAAAAAATTATTTTCAATCAGATTTAGAATTTTTCTTTTTGATAATTAGACCATAGCCAAGTCAGATAACAATCCATTGTTGGTCAGTAAATGGGTACCTAACTATTTTTAACTAGAGGGTAAAATAAGGATGGAAACATATAGCCCCACTCCTGGCAAGCTTGATGAATAGTATCTTCTTTACTATTCTTTATTGGGAACTGTTAGAAAGATTTTGCACTATGATGGGCTGTTTAAAACTGTTTTATCTTTTATTTGTTTGACAACAAGTCAAATGTGCCCCCCCCTTCCCCCACCACAGATGCTAGTTGTCTTTACAATAACACTTTTTGCAAAGAATGTTCTATTAAAGCTATTTCCACAAATAAAAATGATAAAGATCTAAATATTTAAATTCATTTTCTATTTTGAGAAGTTGCAAAAAATATTTTATTTTAATTTATAAGATATTCAACAAACTAACAAACTCAAGTAAATTTTTAAGCCATAGATTTAATTTACTTTCTGTCCTACATATATATAAACGAAAATGAATTATTTTTTAACCTGCATTGCAGATAGACAAGAATACTGTTATATATTAAATTTAATATAAATGTCATTCAGAAAGCCCATCATTCCAAAATATTATATTTATATATCATTAAAAAACCGTCAACACTAAACAATCCTAATATCAATAATAATCAACAATTTCAAACTGTTGCCAAGGCAATCTTCTTTTAACAATAAAGATGGAATTATGTTTATTATTTAAGTAATACATGGTTGGAATGCAATTTGAAAGACACTTGTAATTTAAAAGTCATAATTGACTATTCTTTAGTCTGATTTCAGAACAGGTTGTATTTACCTGTTTAGTGAGGTTTATTTAAACTTATTTGTATCTCTATAGTCAAGTTTCAATCTTTAGTGTCTATATAAACATATTAGACCATAGAATAAAGGTGAATTTCCATCTTTATTCATTAAAGGAGGTAAATATAATTTGCTTTGAACACAAATTAACAAATAGTCAAATATAACTTTCAAACTGCATTCCAACTATGTATTACTTAGATAATAAAGTTAATAATATTCAAAGATTTATAAATGTAAATACTTGAAAGTACTCAACATTTAAAAATTATCAATATTGAAAGCAATCAACAATTTCAATCTGTTGTCAACGCAACCTCCTTGAATAGTGGAAATAATCCAATACACAATTATCCATAAAATGCCATCATTAAAAGAAACAAGTTAATAAATTATATATCATCATCATCATCAACCATTATCAATCCACTGCAGGATGAAGGTCTCTCCAAGTTTAATTCATCTTCTCTGATCTTTAGCTTCTCTTCTCCACAACACCCCTGCACATTTTCTTATTTCATCCATCCATCTCACATGTGGTCTCTTTTTGGGTCTTTTACAATCTCTTGGAATCCAGTTTAAAATTTCAATTGTCCATCTATTATCATCTCTTCTAGTAATATGTCCAGCCCAACTCCATTTCAATCTTTTAATTTTTTCAATAAGGTCAGTAACACCTGTTTGTTGTCTTACCCATATATTGCGTTTTCGATCTCTTCTTGTTACTCCCAACATACATCTCTCCATACTCCTTTGAGTGGTCTGAAGTCTCTGTATTGCTCTTCTATTAAGTGTCCAAGTCTCAGATCCATAAGTAAGAACTGGTAAAACACATTTGTTAAAAACCTTCCTTTTTAAACACATAGGCATATTTCCTTTTAGTATCAAGTTTTTTTTACCAAAAGAACTCCAACCAAGTTTAATTCTATGATTAATTTCCTCCATTATGTTTCCATCTGTATTAATAATCTGACCAAGGTATTTGTAACTGTTAACTTCTTCTAATTCTTCATAATCAATCTTTATTTTCATATTTTGAGCAAATCGATTAAACATTACTTTGGTCTTTTTAACATTTATCTTTAGTCCTACTTTTCTACTTCCATCTGCTAACTCCTGCAACATTTCCTGCAGCTCTGAGGCATTATTTGCAAAAACAACTATATCATCTGCGAAATCTAAATGACTTAAATACTCTCCATTTACTTTCACTCCTTTAGTTTCCCATTTTAATCCACAAAATACTTCTTGCAGCACTGCTATAAAGAGTTTTGGAGATATGGAGTCATCTTGTCTTACACCTTTCTCAATGTTGATTTTTCCAGTATCATTATGTAATCTAATTGTTGCTGTTGCATTTTTATAAATATTCTTTAAAATATGACAATATCCTGGATCTATACCTTGATGATCCAATGCTTTAATCACTGAAGAAATGTGTATAGAATCGAATGCCTTTTCATAATCTACAAATCCAAAACATAATGACAACTCATATTCGTTTGTCCTTTCTATGACTTCTCTCAATACCTGGATATGACCTATTGTACTAAAATCACTTTTAAATCCAGCTTGTTCTCTTGGTTGGTGGAAATCCAAAGTTCTCTGTAGACGAGTTGTAATTATCTTGGTAAAAATTTTATATAAAACTGATAAAAGGCTGATAGGTCTGTAATTTCTAATATCTTCTTTATCACCTTTTTTAAATATTAATATTATTACTGCATTCTTCCAATCTTCCGGTACATCTTTATCATTTAGACATTTGGTATATAACTTTGCTAAAATTGTTTCTATTTCTTCACCTGCTTCTTTTAATATATCAATTATAATTCCATCATTTCCTGGAGCCGTTCCTTTCTTCATACACTTAATTGCATGTCTCACTTCTTCATTTAAAATTCTGGGCAATTCGGAAGATGTAATAGATATAGGAGGTACTTGTTCTTTATTATTATATAATTCTTGATAAAAATCTTCTACCAATTTCATGATGTCATCTCTCTTTTTAGTAATAATTCCATCTTTTTTTCTTATTGCAGATATGAATTTCCTACCAATACCAAAATGTTGTTTAACATTTTTGAGACTTTTATTTTCTTCTACAGCTTTCCTTGCTATTTCACAGTTATACTTTCTTATATCATTTTCAACTCTTTTCCGTACCATTTTACAAAATTCGAGATATTCAATTCTTTTTAATACATCATTTTTGTATATCTTCATATTCCTTCTTTTCTTCATAAATTCTCTAGTCTCAGTAGAAATTTTATTAGTCAATTGCTGCTTTTTTCTACCAGCTATGTTTGTTGCAGTTTTTAAAAGTGCATTAGTTATTTTCATATTAATTTCATTCAAATCTGAATCATGTTCAAAATCTCCTAATACTTGAAACCTATTTGTAAGTTCTAATTTAAATTCATTAGAATGTTTCTGAAGATTAGGAATATCAACTGTAAATATTGTTTTTCTTAATAATTTTTGTCTCTCTAGTTTTACATTAACACGTAACTTACACCTTACTAATCGATGATCACTTCCTGTGTTAAATTTATTAAAAACATTACAATCTTGAAATATGTATTTTCTGTTAGTCAAAATATAATCCAATTCTGCTGTACCTTCATTTGGATGCTTCCATGTCCATTTCCTTTTAACATTTTTCTCAAAAAATGAATTCATAATATAAAGTTTTTCTTTTCTGCAAACTCCACAAGTCTATGTCCTCTCTCATTTCTATTACCATAACCAAAATTACCTACAGCAATTTCATCTTTCATTCGTCTACCAATTCTAGCATTAAAGTTTCCCATAACAATTTTAAAATGTTGTTTACTCTGATCAAAAGCCTTTTGTATATCCATATAAAAATCTTCTACTACTTCATCACTATGAGAACTTGTTGGGGCATAAACCTGAATTATCTGCATTTGGTATCTGCTATTAAGTTGTATAACTAATCTTGCCACTCTGTCCGATACACCATCAATCTCCACAATATTGTTCTTCCATTTTTTATTTATAATGAATCCAACTCCACTTGTATTTCCAATATGTGTGCCTTTATAATAGAGTATATGTCCACTTTTTAAATCAATTGTTTCTTCTCCTTTTCTTCTAACTTCACAAAGTCCATTAATGTCCCATTTAATATAAGACAGTTCTTCTTCTAATTCTTGCAATCTTCCTTCACTTGAAAGTGATCTGCAGTTGTAAGTACCTAAATAAAAAGTCGTCATCAAATGGCAGCCTGGGTCCGCAATCAGGGGATTCTTAGCACCCTCCGCCTTCGGTCACCAACTGCTGCCTTGGTTGGTGACTTTACAACCTCCTGGGAATAAGGGCCATGCTTTATTTTTGTCTGTCATAATTGTATATATGTATTGGAAAAATATATCATTTACACAAACATTCATTCTGCCTTATCAGGCACTGAGAAGAAAGACCATGGTGTTTCTTGATCTTAAACTCAGAGGTAAAAAGCCAATAAACTCACCACACTGGCTAATGCGTGTTGGTGAGCAGCCCATCCATGTTTGTATACTATATGAATAATCACATAGTAATAACAGCTGCAATGACAAGATCATATGGAGTGGACATTAGGAATTTGCCCTGCTCGGTTCCTTTAAGGCCTCCAAGAGGAATCAAAGGGTCTCCTTTCAGTTAATAGCAAACTCCTTTCTGCAGAAAATAATTGTTTAAATAATCACCTGGTATTGTTTATGCAATAATGGTCATCATCATCAAGCTACTGGTAAAGCAATTCACATTTACAAATCCACATGTCAGAAATCAATGGAAAAAGGATGAGACCACAGTGATACAATTAATAATTAAAAGTATGCAGCACTAAACAAAGCATGATAAAAGTTAACTAGCAAAATAATAATAGCCAATATATGAATTTGATATTTAATAATTACACAAATTTTTATATTACATAAAATAAATTAGAAAATTAATGGCCATTTACTAAACCCACACATGTATCTTCCTAACACTATTCTTGAAAAATTAAGTTAAACAGTTAAAATCAATTAATTTTTATTTAAATGGCATGGCAGTGAATACAATAATACTTTGAAATACATGTCAATTCAAATGTACTCATAACTATTAATTTAAATTCACTAAGACATCACATAATCACCATTTTCTGCAGTGTTCTCTGATTCAAGGCTTCTCACTGATGAAAGCCACAAGCTAGAAACCAGTCTGGGGATATTGGATGAATAGGCATTGGAAAGGGATCTTTCATTACTAAAGCTTGCACTGGGTGGTATTACTGTATGGAGAGATTGCTAACTACTAATTTATAAATTTATATCTCTTAATAAATATTGCCAACATTGTCTATAAATTATTTAACAGAATATAAATTGCTAATTGTGAACGTAGACAAACTTAAAGTGCTATTCTGCATTTTAAAGACTTGTGTAGAGTAAAATTTAAAATCTAGAAATTTTTATTTTTGTTTCAGTCATGGTATTATTCTTTCCCTTCCTAAGTATTTTTTTCTGCTTAAATGAAATTTTATCATCATAGCTAAATATGAAAATGCTTTGAGATCGGTATAAAGTATGCTTAGAAGAAATCAATTATACGTAGTCATCAAATAATTCATTTTAACATAAATATGTCTGTGTAGAAATAAATATTGGTAAATATTTTTCATTTTCTGATAGGGTTTCTGCTCTGTAAAATTGTTATAATGGGAGTTGATAAAAATATTTGTTTGAAAAGAAATTCCTTGGTCACATTATGTAGTAATATTAAAATGGTTTTGAATGCCTTTGAGACAACTTATCTATTCATAAACTAACATTCAAGTTAGTATGAACACTTTAAATGACACATTTGCATTGATCCAAAAGATTTGTTGTTTGTTTTTGTAGAAATTCAATATTTATGAGTCTTGACCAATAGATGGCAAACTAAGTTAAGTACCTACATGTTATTATTCTATAAAACTGGATTCTGTTTATACTGTAACTATTATATTACCATTATTCCTTCAACTGACCCTCTTCTCTTTTATAAATTCTTAGTCTATTTTTTAACCTATTATGTCTAAGGAATTTCAATAAGCAAATGATAACATAATTTGTACTAATGGCATAATTATTCTAATTTTCAATGAATACTCTACAAAACCAAATTGTCTCTTTTATTTACAATTTAATTAGTTTATACCCAAATTTAAAAAAAAAATGCTAACAATTAAAAAAAATGTAATTAAATTGAAAAACAAAAACAATTTTAAATTTTCTTCTAATATATACAATAATGATATAAATTTTGTTATTTATACCCCCCCCCCCTTATCATGATTATCCCACCTAATGTAAGCTTTGGTAACTAATAGATGCCAGATGACAGGTATTAATAAGTCCTTATCAAATTCTATTCTATCCAATCTTTCCAGACTGGTTTTTATCTTATGCCTTACATTAATGGAGAGTTTGGATCTAGGAACATAGCATCTGAATCTTTAAGGTCTAATGCACATTTTTTCTAGTGACCAATTAACTCCTCTGTTTGATACCAAGATATTAACCTAAATTGAAGGATTTATAAATATTTTCAATCTAAGTCAAATCAGTTCAGTATCTATATATTATGGTGTGTTTAGTTTTTTTTTAAAAACTGTGGACAACAAATACTGGAAACAAGATAGAAGTGATTGCAGTTATTAAAAAACTAAGGGCATCAGATACTGAATGCGTTTTCACTCTGCATGACTTTGCACACAAATTGGATGAGATTGAACACATTTATATGTTTTTCAATTTGGGTTGATAATTTGATAATAAATAGAGAAGTTAATGATATCTGCTAGAAGATACATTGGAGCCTAAAGCTTCAGATGCAATGTTTTAAGATCTAAAATTCCTCATTGATAAAAGGGATGAGAGAAAGTTGTCTTGGGATACTGAATAGGATAGCACTGGATAGGGATTTATTAAAAATTATTGTCTGACATCTATTAGTTATTAAAGCTTACAGTATGTGGCATATGTGATGAAATGAAAAAAGTCCATGTTGAAACAGCAATGTGTAAGCTAGAGTCATGTGATAAATGTCATGTGTTATTTCATATCTAGTTTAAACATATTTTTTTATTTAAATCTTTTACATTTTTATAAGTTAAAGTTTTTTCCAGATAACATAACTCTATGTATTATTTTTATCATAATGGTGTATAACTTAATCTACCATATTTCTTTTCTTCAAAAATGAAAAATATTTATGTACGTATCATTTTTTACCACAATATTATTTTTTATGGTTACTCTCTTGTATTTTCCTGAAGTTTTGTGATGATGATGTTTTAGTTGTATTTATATATTGGAATACTTCCGTCATCTAGTATGAGTATTGGATGTCTTTAAAAAACATTAACTTTATTTAAATATTCCAAATACATTCAACTGTTAGTAATAGCACACAGGTTACTATATGCACAATGTTTTGAGTTATTAGAGGGGAGACTAATACCACTCAAAACATTGTGCACATACTAACCTGCGTACTATATTACTCTATTAGAATATTTTAATAAAATAAAATTTTTCTAAAGACTTTCAATACTCATATTAGATGAATAGTCCAAAGTCTCTCTTGTACTTTCTGAGACCTATATAACAATGACTTAATCATAAGTGTCTGCTTTCTAACTATGACCAACAAAGTCACACTACAGATGGAGTCACAATCCAAAAACAAAATCACCTGTCAAATACGTGAGGGTTTATGAATAGATATAACTGGTATATTTTTTTATTTCAAACCATTCAAAGTTTTATATGATCTCCATGATCTGTGTAGATATAAACAATTTGTAATGTCTCAAAATTGACATTAAGGTTAGCCAAATCTTTCTGTCTAAAAACATCTGTCCAGGAATTAAATATTTGATACATAATTATATGAATTTTAAAATAAATCTTTCCAATGATCATGAATTAAACATTTGTGAAATAAATTCATTTTAACAACATTAACATAATAAAATGAATTGATATTTGGTATTTTATTTTGCAACACACATTTTTTATGTTAGACAAAAATGTGCTTTAATTATTAATCTGATTGAAAATATAGGGGATTTGAACTCAGAATTTCAAAAAACCTTCAACTATCCACACTATCTCATACTACTGACACACATGACCACACACATGTATAAAAGATAAATAATCACCAATATACATACTTTGTGCTGCATGAAATATGTATAATGGTGTTATTTATCTTTTCTACATGAGTGTGATCAGGTGTATTAGTAGTATGAAATAGTGTGTATAGTTGAAGGTTGCTTGAAAGTCTGAGTTCAAATCCCCTATATTTACAATTAAGCTCTAGGTGTAAGAATGCCTGTATTTCAAATCTTAATCTGATTGAGTTGTTTTTTTAAATCTTGACAGGTAAAATAATAGATCAATGAGACATAAAAAGCTACCACTGGATAAAGTGTATCTGTTTATTAGTTATTGAAAATAAACTTTTAACATAAAATCAGTCATTTTTTGTTTTTAAAAAATACTATGTAGAAAAGGTTGCTGATTTTTACATCAAATCCATCAATTGCTTTTCCAGACTTTAGAAAAGGGCAAAATCAGAACTAAATATATTAATTTTAAAAAAAGATTTTTCTATTACAAATAGATCATGAAAATGTCCCTTGACTTTACGAGTGGCTGAACCAAATTATTTCATCTTTTGGCCAATTTGACCCCCTAGTGAATTTTTTCATAAGTATTATATGTTAAAATGCATGTAAAATGGTATATTTTATTATAATAATTTTTTTTCACAAAATTCTGCACTAAAAGATGAGAAATTCAAAATTCCCACTTTTATAATAGACATAAGCCCTGCTCTGACATGTTCAGCCATAGTCTGTAAAATGTTGTGCATTTTATGACATTGTAGTTTCCAATGATGCAAAAAGCTGTTTATTTGTAAATTTATTACAGTTTTAGATATTTTTTTAAAAATAATTTGCACTATATTTATTAGATATCAAGAAATATAAATTATTAATAACTTATTTTGATTTGAAATACTTTATTTTTAAAAATAAAACAGTATATTAGCAGCTAACATAAATATGGACTGAAGCAAATTAAAAGATTAGCTTTGACATAAACAATCTACACCTGGGTCTCGTTTTACGTGATAGATAGGTTCCTCAGAAAACATGTGCAAACGAAATTGCACAAAAATAGATGTAACTTACATTGAAAAAGGGGGGATGCGGTCTATGATTTTTCAAAATTCACATAAATGCAAAGCACCAACGTAAAATTACTTTAAAATTCGCGCAAAAAAAAAAAAAAAAATAAGGAAATAAAATATGACTAATAAAAAATTTCAAATTTGAAAAAAATTGATACAAGACAAACTTTTTTTAACTACAATATTTAATTTTATTCAAAATAATATATTTTTATGCATAATTTACAGTAGAGTAATTTACATTTTTTTATACACATTTTAATTATTATGATTTTCTGGTGACAATGTAATTAGTAATTAATCTTTGAGACGATGATTTTATTAATTGTTTACGAAGCTCGTGATATCCAGACATACAACCATTTAGCTCTCATTGGAATTTAAGAGCACGTTAATGATTAATGTCATTAATAAGAAAATAATAATTGATTACGTTCTTTTTTAAAAAGCAAAAACAGGATTGATTTAAAATGCAAAATTAACACGCACAATGTTTGAACAAATTTACATTATAATCTTGTAAAATTTAATATATGTATACATAAAATATGGAAAATCATGATTTTAATTTTATTATTGCATAAAATCTTACTATTATAAAGCACTGAAAATATTGAAATTACTAAGATGAAAGTCGAATTCCAATAATGTGCTATTGCTTTTAATATAACGTAAGTGCGCAAAATTTATTATTTAAAGTAATAGCGCATTATCGTAAATCGACTTCCGGTGAAACACGAATAGCATAACTTCAAAATCATGTTAAATAAGGCCACGTAGAAAGAGACCCAGGTGTACTTTATATTTACAAGTAAGAAAATATAGCAATTTTGCAATAAATAGTCAAAAAATTTAAACTTTTAAAGCATAATTTGTTAGATATAAGAGAAATAAATAATTATTCATTTTAATGTTTAAAAATAATAAGAATTAAAAAATATTTCGTTGATTTTATAAACTGAAAGTAATCTTTCTAGAAATAATGACATGTAAAGTCTTTGTTTTGATTGTGATTTCATTTTTTTAATATTTACAGAAACAAAATGTAAACATTTAAAATTTATTTCAGTAGTAAACAAAAATATCTATCAAATGAAGTCAAACTTATTATTTTCTGAAAATAATCATTTTATCATATATTTTATGTTGATGTGTGAGACAAAAAAAATGTAGAAAATGCTGAAATGTGAGAGGCGTTTGCTGCATTTTGGAACAGTTAAGTTATTAATTGGTAGTTTTAACTTTCTCTGTATAAGAACACTTGTGGTAGGTTTTAGGCATGTTTATGCTTTTTTTTATTTAAAAGTGACAAAAATAAATTTTTCATAGTTTATTTACATATTGCAATTATTTTCCAAAAGTATTGGTTTAATATTAATTTTTTTAGAAGAATAATATGATTAGATTCAGATTTTATTAAAAGATGTTTAGGTTTAGAAGAAGACAAACCAAGAAAAATTAATAACGGATGGCCTCAACTTGTAATTGACTGATAAGTAACACTTTCATTTATTACTGTGGCCAATTAATTTTTGTCATTTTTCTAAAATTATAAATAAAATTTTAACTTTTAAATAGAATTTTATTAGCTTTAAGTAAACTGAATAAAGATTCATTCAGACTTTAAAAATAAATTAAATTAAGTCTACTTTTGTTTAACTTAATATTTTTACAAATGACTGCATAACCAGTCTAGTAAGAAAAATCTTATTCTAATGGCATTTTACATTAATTTTATTTTTTCTCTATTTGTAAAATTTAAATAATATTTTTTTAGCATAATTTTTATTTGTAAACATAATTTAAAATTTTTGGAAAATATAATAAAGATAAATTTGGTCAAATAAAAAGATGGGAATTTAATCAATCCTACCATCAGGAGATTCTCAAAAAAAAAAAAAAAAAAAAACTACCAAAAAACCATGCTAAATTATAATTGTGTGTTTTTTCTCTCTGATCTAAGAATTTAGCAAAGTGATATTTAAAGCACAAATTTATAAAATTTAAGTTTCATTTGTTATTAAAAATAAACTTTAGTTTTAGAATCATATTTCTTTGATATTTTTTTATTATGTAGTCCTTTAGAAAATTTGTATAGATTAAGAAATGGCTTAATTTCTTTATAAAAATCATATAGACAAAGTATCCAATAATTTTTTTTTTTTAGTTTTAGTTACAAAATATAGATTTGACTTTAAAAGTCCCATCATATTATATCTTTTATTTGCTATTAAAAACAAACTTTTAATACAGATTTGCAATTTTATTGTTTTTGAACTACGTAGACAGTTGGAGAATTAGTATATTGCATGACTGAATTTTTTTTAAAATAACTACTAAAAACTAATGATTTGTTGTGAGAAATTACTACACTTTTTGTTTCATTTCAAATTTAAATTAGTGGACCAAAATTTCAATATGGAATTCAAACACTTGAAGTGCAAACTGAAATCAATCCAAGGACTTGAAATCCCAGACACTGATTCTCTACCATTGCACCAAGCCACATAGAGCTACAAATGTATTATCATATAGCATTTGGATAGCATCATTGCTTAACAATTTAATTTTTTCACTACTAGTGATGAGGTGAATTCTATTAGTATAATAAGAAATATTCTCATTTCAAAAGTGTAATACTATTTCTTAAGAAATGCCATTAATATGATCAATAGGACTTGACATAAATTTAACAGCAGTTATCAATATGGATTCAATTAGAGAGGATTTGAACCCAGACTTTCAGTTTCCCTTCAGTTATTCCCTCCATCTCATATAATCGATAGAAATGACCACATACATGTGAAAAAGATAAATGATCTCCAATATATGTATTTTGTGCTGAACCAGCATTCATCTGTTGGACTGGATCATCAGCTCCCCCCCACACACACATATAATAAGTCCTCAGTTTATATTAAGATAGCAAATCTTCAAACTTTAATAGACACTCTTCAATCTTCACCAATCTCCAACTCTTCAGCCATCCATATCATTGAAAATCTGGTTGTAGTGCGTTCAAAGCCCTTGTTTGTCAATTTTGTTATCATATCCATGTTGACCCTAAATCATTCTGACCTCTCACATGTAGGTCCTTAAGACCACTTAAATACACAGCACAGATATGTGCAAAATAGAGGCTGAATCTGTAATATTTAAATATAAGTATAGAATATTTTTACATGTGGCTAATTTATAGCTCTGACATCTATCTGTCTTTTAGATCTTTTAACTAGCATATAATTATCTGATTACTATTGTATTACAATAATTCCGTTTTAAATACACAGAAATACGCCAGAAATTGAATTAAATCCCTTTTGCTCACTCTACACACTAAGCCATAAACTTCTTCGTTACATATGCATATGTATGCAGAAATTACTTCAAGATACGGTTAAAAACAATGATTAAAATTTACTGATAGATGATTAAACCAATTAGACATATATACAAAGTATAAGATTCCATCTTACGAAAGCAATATATAATATAAACACAGACACAGGTATAGCATTCTATTTACCAATCAAGCAATTATTTCAGCACCTAAATGTTTTGTGCATGTGTAAAATCTCGCGAAATTTTTTAGAAATTTTTTTTTTTTTTTAATGGGTCGACCGAGTAATGCATTGTCTATCCCATAATTTAACTATCACATTGTAAATTTGTTTTCGACAGCCTTCTTGAAAGACATAAATCAGAGTAATTTACAATGTGAAAACACAGTTTCTTTCTTTTTTTAAATGGGACATCCCAATCTTTCATGATTCTTTTTTAGACAGGTAGTTTACCATATGCGTAAGACTTACATTAATGAATGGAATGGTAGCAAAGTGGTGATGAGTCGGAGAGAGAACTGCCTGACAGAGCTGTGTCAGCTGCAGCTGTGTCTCATCTTCCAGTCGGCCACTTGCTGGATGCAGCCAGGATAGAGGACTCTTTATAATGAACAAATGTCAGGACCAGGCTAGGCTAATCAATCATAGCTTTTTTTTTTTTTTAAAAAAGGCACAACTGACATGCATAAATTAGATTACAGTATGGCGTTGAATGAAACAGAAGAATAGAATTATCATTAACACCAAAGATTTATATGAACACTATTCTATAATAGGGATTACAATAATTTACCCTCTGAAAGTTAGTTTATGTTAAATTATTATATAAACTATCATAAGGTACATGTCTATTTTTATATTATACCCCAAAACACATGGACACACACACACATCTATTCTCATTATTATGTAAAAACAAGTCTTTTATAAGTTTTACTTAAATGCGCAAGTCTGTCTGGTTTTATGTACGGTGTGCTAAAGAATGCTGAAATATAGATGAAATTCTCTTCAGATAGGTAGTGTAAAATAAAAGTGTAGGATAGGTAAAAAACGATCATCTTCATCATCACATATCATAAAACAAGCATCCGTAAAAATAAGATGTTTTTTCATTAATCTCTACTTTGGTCTATTCCTTGCAAACTTCCTGAAAAAGAAAAATTCACACCACTCCATTTTTTAATTTTATATGCAGTACATTCGAGCAAAAAGGGTTCTAGTGATTGGTTCTTTCTCCAACCACTTGCAGTGGCTTCTCAGAATTAATATGTGTGTATGTAGTGATATAGTTGAGCTATTCTCTAAAATTTTAAGATGCTATTATGCCTTGATTATGAGTTATAAAATATGATAGTATGTTATATATCTAAACCCATGATAGAAGAATACACCAACATTTAAAATTTTGTTTTAAATAGGACAAAATTTCTACTGAAACATTTTAAATGGTGTAACAGTGAAAATGCAAGTTGAAAAACTGTTTCCAAGTAATTTGCAATATTTTGTGGTGGTAGGACAAACATTGAAAATGATGCACAAAGTTAATACATAGTAAATTCTCCATACAGTAGTGCCAGCCAGTGCAAGCTTTAGTAATCAATGTATGCAACAAGGTTTGTGCATAAAATCACTATCTAGTGCCTATTCTTGTAGTATCCATGTGATGTAAAAGTTGTGAAACACCCTAAAATGTTTTGCAGTGAATAGCAAAGCATATTACTCCATAACACACAGCTTTGATTAGAGGTGCTATAAACATCTTGGAAGAAGGACTAGTCACCTTTTCACTGGATCACACTATATGTTCATATTCTGTGGGATCTCCCTATTTTATTGACAATGTGTGTAATACCAAAAACTAAAAGTTTTAATGTATGATTATATACAATCAACATATTTAGCTAAAAAGTTGTAACTAACTTTTTTCACTAAAATGTTCACCCTTTTTTTGCTATGATTCTTTATTGGAAACATTTGGCATCTATCAGAATTTTCAACAATTTTCTGTAGCACATTAAATATATAAAATAGAAAACAAGCAAGAAGCAATCATAATCTAGATATTTAAGAATTTGAAAATTAACATTTAAAAGTAACTGACAGTTTGTGAAAGTGGGTATATTAAAAAATTTGAATTCCAAAACAAATTTTAGATCAGTTTTTTCCATGGAATACAGCTATTATAATGCTGCAATCTACATATAATACATAAGCTAAACACATTAGATAAAGCTTTATGGTGTAATCATTAATAAACTTCAACATATGCTATCACCTGGGTTTGAATCCATGCTTGGTGAAACTTTTTTGCAATGTATAGTTAAATACAATTGTAAAATAATAATTCACATACCTATTCCTAGATGGCACTCAATATGAGACCTCATGAATAAAACTATGTGACTACTAAACATTGGATATTATCCTTTGATAAAATATCATATCATATTTTGACACAGCTATTCTGTAAAAGTCATTACATAATTTTAAGTTATAGTATTATATTGATGAAATCCAAAGAAATTTAGTGCAATTTTGTTTTGAACAGATTCATTTTAATGGTAATGATTCTATATTTTTATTTCCTTTTTCGACTATAGATGGCAGGAGTAATTAAAAAATTAAAAAAAGCATTAGTTCTAAAAACTTTATGTGATAAATTGACTTCTTTATGAGTTAATTTTAAAGAGGTCATCATGGGTTAATTTAATCATCTAATATGTAAACAAACTACAAAAAATGTTTCATTTTAAAAATCTAACAAAAGAATGAATACACTAAAAGTTCTTGCAAGCACTCTTTTGTAGGGAGAACTAACAACTACTAATCAGCAAAATTGCAGTCTGTATTTTGACATAATTCTTTCTAATGTGTTGAAATTTATTAACAAATAATAAATCAATATTATTTTTATTTCCAGGATTTGTCATTCAATAATGCAAAATCAGCAAGCTAAAGATAATTGCAGATGAGCAAATGAAAGCCAATGAACCATCAATGCCAACAGGAATGATACAATACCACATTCAGTGTTGAGAATAATTAAGGAAGCCTTATATATTAAAAAAGACACACTTAAAATAAAAAAGAGTGAAAGAGGGAGGCATTTTAATTTATATAATATTTAGATTAGATTAACTGAATAGACAAAAATAGTAAAAACTAAAAAGAAAATGTATAAAAAACTTAGAAAGAATAGAAAAGTAAATTCTATATGTAGAATTTAAAAAAAAAAAACATTAAACAAAAAATAATAGAAGATTGGAAGTTAGAAATAGAGTTAGCATTTAACATTTTTAGTTAATTAAAGAGTGTTAGATAAAACTAAAGTAAAATCTGTTTCCCAAATTAAAATTAGAGTTTATATTTGTTAGAAGAAAAAAATCTCAATTTTTGTGATTAATTTACTATAGCAACCTATAACAACAATTAATTTTCAACATATGCTGATTAGATATAATATCAGGCTACTTCCAATTTTCATATCTTTAAATAATACATTTGTAATAATATATGTAAATACGCCTCTGAAATATTGGGTACAAAAATTATTTAGGAAATAATTGTATACAATTTAACCTGCTCAGGGTCCAACATCAGCCTTATTATTTGAAAAGACTGTAGTGAGAATTTCCTCCATGTATGAATATTTTATTTTTACAATTAAATATTTTTTAATATATATTATATATTGATAATTTTTACATTATTTATTACAAATGTAGACTTTCAAATGATAAACATTCTAAAAGTTAATATTTGAATTTCGTAAAATAAGAAAATAAAATAATAAAACAAAGTTTGTAACCATGACAATGATGTTTTTGTGTTTTATCTATCCAAAAAGTTACTAGAACAAAATATTAGATATTAGAATTTCATTTTTGAAATTTAAAAGAAATTTAGTGTTAGTTATCATTAAAAAAATACAAGTTAGAAATAAACATTAAATTTATTGTTATTAAAATAAATTTAAAAAATTTTTTTTTTACTGATAATGACAAAAGGCCATATATCTTAACTAGCAGAAATTGTTTTCACTTTGTCATAATAAACTTTTTATGAACTATTTTCTTAAAAATAATTTTTTCCAAGTAAAATTTAATTATACTCATATATATTTTTATTTCAAAATAAGTATTTTACAAAAATATTGCACAAATAACTTTAATACTGAAAGTTTATAATTTTTCTTTTCAAAGAGAAAAAAATTGAAAAATTTACCTAAGGTTAAATACTTCACCAATCACAAACTGTCATTTCTATTGAGATCAAAAGAGGGCAGGTTTAATGTCTTTCATATGCAAATTAGATATTGCAATTTTGTAGAGGTCCATATAAAGGCTACCATCTTCAGATTTTTCTTCTAGTAATAATTTTAAATTAACTGTAGTAAAATAAACCTATGCATGCTGTGGTTACAGATAGGTTCAAAATATTGAGAAAAAGATGTAGTGATTTCAGTGCCCTCTTAAATCTCAAAACAGAAGTATTATACAGTGCTGCTGCAATTATATGGAATGTGTTAATAATAGAAAGGTCTCTGAAAGTCTGTTGGCTGATTGAAATTGTTATTTTTTAAAATGTAGAATAACAAAATAATTTAATTTGCATCATGTGAAATACATTAAAGCAAAAGATAAGTTTTCTAAAATATTATTTTAATAAATAACTAATCCAATTCTTTAAAAAATTGTAGCATATAATATTTTTGGATCTAGAGACACCAGAATCAATTCTGAACTCCCAAGCAATAAAATCACATGCCTTTTTGTTTTACAATTTTACAAAAATCTGCTCAAAATATTTCCTTCGTGCCTTTGATAACACAAATGGAATCTTATAAATCTCTTTATACCTTGCCAGTTTTCATTTCTATAAATGCTTTTCCAACAATGCCTTTCATTATTTCTAAACTTATTTTATCCTTATTTGCATGATTTTATTTTTCAGTTAATCTATATAAAATATTTAATTTAGGATAGATCAATGAAATATTCTTTCTATCTTGTCAGTGTAGATACTGCCTCTGTGATAATCAATGGGCTCTAGAGATCAAAGTTCATCACTCTTCTGAACTCCTGAGCAATAAACCATTCATATATATACTTTCTCAAATAGTATTTTATCATTTCTAAATTCAGTTACTCTTTTATTTATGTGATGGCTTATCTCATTCAATTTTTTTATTTTTAAAAAATTAAATAAAAAAAAACTTTCTGTAGTTCATCTACTTTCTTACATTCCTCTTTTGCATACTCACTTCTAATTTCATCTCCTTTATATTTCATGTCATTATTAGTTCTATTTTTTTTTAATAATCTTTTACAGAATCTACATTTACCCCATTTCTATTTTTTATCTTATTGCTAATTCAAATGTCTTTTGCATTTTTTTTTACTAATTTTATAATAAATTATTTTTATTACAGCTTCTTTTAAATGTTTTACTTCAGATTTTAGTGAAATTACTTTATCAATTGGACTAGCAATGTCTCACCTGTTTGCCTTTCAAAAGTTAACTCAGTTCTACCACTATTGAGTTATGATCTACTAATACTGTTTGTAAATCTGTTTTACATTAAAACACTTGAAACTTTTGTGATTTTTAAAGTACATTTTCATTATTATAATATTAATATTATTATCATCAAAAATGGAAAAAAAAAAAATCTGTTTTGCTGATTTTTTCATATATTTAAATAATCACCCAATATAATATAAAATAAAGTTAATTTATATAACAGTAATACATTATATATATATATGTGTGTGTGTGTGTGTTGAATAACAGTAATACATTATATATATATATGTGTGTGTGTGTGTGTTGAATAAAATATTTCCATGGATTGTCATTATAATGAATAATAAAAATAAAATTATATCTCACATGATCACATTTCCTATACTAGCACATTAATTGTTGATAAACAGAGCAAAACTCTCCATACAGTATTGCCACCTGTGCTATGCCAGAAGGCTTGTGCATAAAATCCCTATCTAATGCCTACTCATTCAATATCCCCAGACTAGTTTCTGGCTTGTGGCCTTCGTCAGTGAGGAGCTTTGGATCTGAGAGCACTGCATCTAGATCTTAGGATATAATGCAACCCTCTAACAACCACCTTTTATCTCTACTTAACTACAAAACCATGAGAATGAAATTGGAAAACACAAAAAATATTTTCAATCTAAGCTCAATAGCTTATATAGTCATATGGGTCTGAACTCAGCTCAGCACCCATACATTTTTGTGTTTTCAATTTCATTCTCATGGTTTTGTAGTAGTTAAGTAGAGATAAAAGGTGGTTGCTAGAGGGTTGCATTAGATCCTAAGATCTAGTGCAGTGCTCTCAGATCCAAAGCTCCTCACTGATGAAGGCCACAAGCCAGAAACTAGTCTGGGGATATTGAATGAGTAGGCATTAGATAGGGATTTTATGCACAAGCCTTCCACCATCCATTGATTACTCTGTTTAACACAGGTGGCAATACTGTATGGAGAGTTTTGCTCTGTTTATCAAAAATTATGTCTATGTAAACAGAGATAACTTTTAGCTTTTAATGCTGTCAAGAAACTGCCAATTACTACTAACTGAAAATTCCTAAGGCTAAACAAATTTTCTCATTAAGCTATATTAGCTGTTTTGTGGAATTTTTTGATAAAGTAAAATTGCTGTTATATAAAGTTATTTTATTTTATATTAAATTATGTGATTATTTTAATATTAATATAAATAAATAATACTAATGCATTTTTCTACATACTTTATATAGTGCAAACCCAATATTTTATTATACTATATTCTCAAACATTGCTGTTTTTCGATTGTCTAACAACTTTCTTCCAAATTTCTTCCACTATTTAAAAATAATAATAACAATAACAAAAAACTACAAAACCATTTATTTTTTTATAAAACTCATTTTTACCCAATAATTCAAACAATTTTATTATTTTCCCCTGTTCTACACAACTTGATCACCTCTTGTTAGTATATAACTATGATTCTTTTTGATGACTTTTTTTTTTTATCTCAGTATATGTAATTTTAATTTATCATCATTATGATTTCTCTGTTGGTGTATTTATCTGAACAACAATCAAATCTTTTGAAAACATTTCAACTGTATCATCATCAAAGTTTCATATTATCAAGCATTATTTATGAATTTTTCCATTGCTATCAGATCTTACCGATACTTATACCATTATGTTTAACCTCTGGGATATTAAACTTTTATGTCATTTTAACTTTTGGCTCCATTTCAATTTATTTATCTCACAGGGTTCGATAATATTCAACCTTTCCTCTTTCATGGGAATAAGTTTATAATTTTGGTATTTTATATAATTATTCTTACAATGATTTTTATTTCAAATAATCATGACTAAATTATTAGAGAAATCAATATTTCCACTTAGGCGAATTTCATCAGCTTCCCTTTGTCAAAATCATTACCATTTCTAGATTTCTTTTTTATATTCTAGTGGTAGATGTGGAATATTATATTAGCATTGCATAAATTATGCAGTAAAAATGTCATGATGTAGCAATTAAGGCATTTGTTTGCTAGACTATGAAATGGAGTTACAAATCTGACCAGAATTAAATGTTTTTTTTTAAAAAATGGTTGAAGACTACATAAAAGTCTAGAATTTTTTCATAGCCATTACAAAACTAATTCAACTATTTTTTAAGTATTGATCTGTAAATGGTTCTCTAATTATTTTTAACTGAAGGGTAAAGCTATCAGAACAAAATGGTTGAACAAATAAAATTGAATACATTGCCCCACCCCCTCCATTCACAACAGTAAAAAATATGACTTGGATCATAATGTATTTATTTGCATATGAATTTTTAATAAGACAGTATTTTATAAAGTGATATGTAGATATTCCATCCAAAAATAAAATCATTTACGGCTTCATTAAATTCTTAAATTCAGTCATTACATCATTATTTATATGGTTTATAATTAATACTTGACATAACTATAAATTTATTTTAATTGCATATTAAATAATTTCAGCAATTGTAGCTGGTTTCGAGTTTAATAATGAGACTTCAATAATATAAATTGCTTTACATAACATATGGAGTAATATGTATATTACTTTTCTCATCACACAATTCAAAATTTATAGTAATTAAATAGGTAGACTGTTAATAATTTTTGTTAGTCATTCATTAGACTAGAGTTATTCACTCAATTCCATAATGTATAATTTTCACTATACCACTCTCAAATAAAGTGGAGATTGATTTATATCTTTTTTTAACATTAGAGAGATGTAATTATGAACATATGACCAAAGACATGTGAAAAAAAAAGTGTGATCCCCATGATGCATTTCAAGTTCCAGCACTCATTATTTGGCCCAGATCACAATCATATCTTTATCCTTGTTTAATATAAATAGATAGCCAATTATTATAGTTAAATTGGTGTCAAACTTAGTGCATTCACAACTTTGACACAAATCACTTAATAGAAGTATATTAATAATTTTTATTAGTAATTCATTAGACTAGAGATTGTCCACTTAATGAATAATATATATTTTCACATGTCTTTGGTTATATGTTTACAATTACATCGTTCCACAAAATGTTAAAAGTGGAAAAAAACAAGTCCCTACTTTGTATGAGTTATATAGTGAAAATTACACTATAGAAATATTATTTATTAAGTGGATAATCTCTAATCCAATGAATGACTAACAAAAATTATTAATATACTTCCATTAAATGATAAATATCAAAGTTGTAAGGGTAGTAAGTTTGACACTTGCCAATTCAACTGTAATAATTGGCTACCTATTTATACTAAACAATGATAAAGATATCTGTGTGAAATTGTAATCAGGGCCAACTGATGAGTGTTGGTTCAACCAAAATGTGCATCTTGGGCATCATACATTTTTTCACATGTCTTTGGTCATATGTTTATGATTATCCCCCCCCTCACCACCACCACCACAAAGTATTAAAGGTGGATAAAAAACACTCTCTATCTTGTGTGGGAGTGGTGTAGCGAAAATTACACTATAGAAATATTATTCATTGGAAGACTAATGGGCTTGTTTATTTTCAATGAATAAACTTTTACTCTTCATACATTACTTGCATATTTAAATTAATTCATTAGAATATTAGCTTTACAAACAAAAAATAATTCTAAATTTAATATGTTAACTTTACAAATAAATTAAAAAAAAACAGTTATAAACCAAAACAATAAGTAGAACAAAGGATTTTGTTTTAGTCCACATGGTAAAACAGACATTTTTCAAATAAATACAACTTAATAATCAACCAAATTAAAATTAATGTTGCATGTTTGAATAAAGAATATAATTAAAATAATTTTTGAAATTTAAAAATTCAATTTATAATTTAAAAAAAAAATGCATTTATAATCTCAAAAAAAATATTTCCACTATAACTTCCTGTTTAGTGCTAGAACTTTTGCAAAAAATTTCATTACAGACAGAATATAAATGTTACATATTCATCAAAAACAAATAATTTAATTTTACAGAAATAAAATAAACATATTAGTTAAGCATAGTTAGCTGAGAGATCATCACAGCAGCCTTGCAAGCAAGTAGTTGGTTGTAGACGTTTGTGGGTTCACTTCCTGGCCGATGCTATGACATATGGAAAAAAAATAAACATATTATATTGCAAACAGATGATTTTCAATTTCCACATTCAAAATAAAAAGCACAGTTGTGCAAGAAGAAGAATTACTTTGAATCTAATGAAAAGCTTTCTTTTTTTAGTTGAAATTCTACACATCTTCCCTTAAATTTAAAATAAATTTTTTTAAACTTATTTCTGAATGCTAGCAACATCTAGTTATTTTTACTAAGATAATTATAACAAATATATATTTTACTTCCAATTTTTGCCATCAAATAAATAGAAAACTGTTAAAAACACTGTCGAATATTAATATTCCATAATAAACATTGCATTAAAATTTAGAGTAAAAATGGGAGATGAAGTGGTAATGTTCAATTTAGGTGTGAAGCTATCCAATTTATGGGACTATACATTGACAGCCTCATGTACTAATAATATTATTGCATTATTATAAATAAAACAAGGTTTATTATGTGTATTTTTATATAACAATAATAAAATGAGTATTTTCAATGTTAGGGAAATGCTAACTAGGTTCCCCTTATTGATCCTCATCTCATTCTATAAAATACTGCACAAATATATAGTTACAAATTTATGTTTATTGATTAGACATCAACTCTGATATATTACACCATACATTATATAAGTTAATAGAAAAAAACATATATATATATATATATTACTTTTATAAATCTCCACATATACACTTTAATTCAAATTTTTTAATATAATTCCTTTAATTTTTTAAGTTTCAAATGTCCTGTAGTCTTCATCAGAACTTTTGCATAACCTTCCTCTTTGAAGAAGGTTATGCAAAATTGAGGAAGGTTATGCAAAATCTTTGATGAAGACTACAGGATGTTTGAAACTGTTAGAAAATTAAAGAAATTATATAAAAAATTGCATTAGAGTATATATATGTGATTTATAAAAGTAATATATATGAATATATGAATGAATGCAAAAAAAGTAAAGGAGAAGTTATAAAAATATATATGAATATATGAAGGAATGCAAAAAATGTAAAGGAGAAGATATAAGAATAGTACTTCTCAATAGAAAAGACTTATTCAGCCTCAGAACAATCAATTAGTAATTGATTTCCTGGCAATATCAAAAGATAAAAATTATCTCAGTTTACATGGATATAATCTCTTTATTCCTTTGCTCATTAAATTAAAAATCTGTGAAAATATCTAATTCAACATATAAATATATATATATAGATAGAGAAAGTGAGAGAGATGAAGAGTGAAAATTATTAAATATGAACATTTAATTATTTTGCCTTGAAAATATTAAGTTGTCATTTGTAATAAGACTTCATTTTATACCAGTATAAGTAAAATTTTATTCCCACAGTTTGTGTTATCTAAATTTATCCCCCCATGTAAGCTCTTAAATGACTATAGTTATAATTAGACTTTTTTGATTGATATTTAGACATACGAGTTTTTGTGAAATTTTCATGCTATTTGTACTGCAGCTGTAGAGAACATTACAATTAACAGTTTGACATAATATTTAATACCATACCTTTTTAATATTATATATTTATTTGCAAAGGCTTTGCAAAGCATCTACAAGGTTATTAAAAATGAATACTTAGTGATTTAGCTTTGGGAGTTTATAATGTTGAGAAACGTGTATTATGACATTTTAAGGCATTTTTTGCATCAATATGAGTAAATTTACATTCCAACAATTAGCATTATATAATCTTGTTTTCGATTTAAGTTGTGGTTGGCAATTAGATGTACGATTTTCTGTGAGATTGTAACATTGCATGTGCAGTGGTTAGAGAGACCTTATGTATATATACTTTTTAACAATACATTTATGTATATATACTTTTTAATTCCTTAAACCTGACCATGTACAAAAAACCCAACTAATTTATATTTTTTAAATATAATAGATAAAATAGTTGCAAAATAACACATGACAATATGAAAGTTTTTTCAATGGAACCTCTCAAAGAAAAAGTGAACGATAAAACATTAACTAAAAGATTTGTTAACTGCTAATTTTTGTTAACTATGAGTCAATTAGCTACAGTAAAAATATTAAGTCTCATTAGAACCTATCTGACTCTGATTCAAACTCAAGCTATAAAAATAACAGGCAGACACGCTACCACTACAAAATTTCAATATATATATTCTTGTATTTCACTTTCTTTATATATGATTATTTTTATTATTATTAGAGAATAAGATGTATGCATAACTAAAAAAAAAAAAACTTTTAAAAATAATTCAAATACAAATTTGCACATGAAAGGATTCATTTTATTATCATCAAGATTTTTCTTAATCAAACACAAGTTTTAGTTTATTTATAAGAAGAATTCCGAGAGTAAATTCAGTGTCTTTTCTAAGATGCCAGATTGAAATATTCCGTTCGTGTATTAAAAAGAAAGAAAGAAAGACTGGCATTCTTTTTGTTTAAAATTTAGCATAATTGTTTAAAATTTAAAAATTCTTTAGAATTTTGTTTTTAATCGGCTTCATCAGAAAGGTAAAAGCACTGAAGCCATACATGACTTCTATTATCCATGAACAATTCTTTACTTAACACAGAAAAACATATTACTTGAAGCAGTATAGTTTGATTAATTAGATTTCATTAATTTTTTTAAAATTATAGTTCAATCGTATAAATGTAGTGCACAGATTACAATCCCAATTTAAGCATAAATAAATAAATAATAATAATAAAAACAAGTATATAATAAAAAATAATGAGAAATATCCAAAGCATTTTAGTATAAATCTTTATTAAATATTAGTTGATTAAAAAAAAAACATCGAATGATTGGCTGCTTAAGGAATCATATGATGTTTGAGCACCAATTCCAAATAAAAACTAATGAAAACTATCCAAAGTATTTTATATATATCCTACTAAATATTAGCTGATATAAATAACTTTAATGACTAGTTGCTATGTGATGCTTGAACACCAAGTATACAATAAAAAATAATGAAAAATACCCAAAGCATTTTACCTAATAAAAAAATCAAATGATTAAGTGCTTAAGGGGCCATGTGATATTTGAGTACAAAGGTTTGTTTAATTTCTAAACCCTCACTTCCTGACTCCAACACTAATTCTGAGTTAAATTCAGGGATGACCTTCTAAGATGTCAGTTGTAATGAAACACTACCTGTTCATGATTTGATTTGCATTGATAGGTTTGTTAAATGCCAGATAATAAGTATAAAACTATAAATAAAATGCATTATTTTTAAATAACATGCAAAAAACTTTATTATTAGAACCAAATAGAAAAATCCTGGATAATCATTATGTTTTCAGGATTAGTAAACATCTAAAGCTTAAAGAGTAGGTGTTTTCCATTTTATTTTTGGCCCTTTATTAATGCACAGTGTTATTTATTCACAGCTTGAAAAAGAGTGGTTTATCTCACATATACATAAAACTATGCTAATTTCATGTTAATATGCAATATATAAGTGAAAATTGATAACTCAGAAAGTCATATAATGCTTAAGAGAGCTTTGATTTAAATCTTTTATCTCTCCATTTCTGCTATTCTCTACTGTCTTAAATAATATGAAGCATTGTGGTATATTAACTTATATCCTTAAAAATATTGGATTATATATTAACTATATATCCTTAAAAATATTATATATATTATAATAGTCAGAGCCCTCTCTATTCTTGACTGTCTTACCAGGATGCCAGTAGGCTATTTGATCCTAGAAAAGTTTATAAAGGAGGCAGACATGTACGGGTGAGGTTCAATTTTTATTTAACTAATATCCTTGTTACACTATAAATTATAACTCATATATAGAAATTTATAATGTCATACATAGCTTTATCCTCAATTGCTACAGGCAGTATGTCATATCACATAAAATTTTATATACCTTAATTTCCTAGAATTTTATAGATTGAACAGTTGTGGCATCTCAATACCTTTGTAAATGTCAATCTGTATTTTTTAAAAGAAATAATTAGTATCCAAGTTTTTATGCATAGTGTAAGTATTTATATCTCTTAATTTGTGCTGTTTATTTTCTCCATTTTTGGGATTTTATGGTTATATTTTTCTTTTTTTTTATTCAAATACTATATTGTTTGTAAGTAATGCTAATAACAAAAGAAGCAGATTTATTTCATTATAATAACTGATAATATTCTTAAAAGAAAACTTTCATCTGATTCCAGTTACAGAAGGTATTGGTTTGTGCAGAAGGAAATTAACCTCTGACCATGCATTGTTTCATAACTCACTCACCCATCAATGAGTTTTAAAAGCATATGTAAATCACTTAAGCTTAGAGCATATTTATGTATACACCAATCCTTATTGACCATGATTATATCAGGGCTTGAATCTATTGCATGCCTGATATTGTAATCAACAATTGAATTGTACAAATTTAGTTTGCCCATCACAGGAGAAAGACATAATCTCATTTTTAATCATTTGCATTTAGATATATAGATACTTAAGTAGTTGGCCTTCCGGAAAGCTTGCTATTTTATGCTATTTTATTTTAAATTATCCATTTTCAGGTGCTTCCAACACATGGTATAAACAATATGGCTGACTCTAGATTATTGTATTCAATATTTGTTTTTTTTTAATTAAAATAGTAAAGAAATATAAAAATCCAAAGGGTTATAATTAAAAAATTTTTAAATGTAAATTCACTACACCAGCTGTAAACAAATCTCAATGCACTTTCATTCAGGTTTTGGAGTCTTCTAACCATGTTTGCACACAACCTGATCATTGCATCTCCATTTGTACATAATGTGTAATATCAGCTCCTTAATCCATACTTTTCAAGTGGACACTGTCTTGAAATTTTGAAAATATTCCACTACATCTTGTTCTGTTGATAAAAGATTCCAAATTTTAATCATATTTCCACAAATGAAAAGGCAAAAAAGAAATGTTAAGAAAAATCACCATGTATTAATGAATGTCACCAAAAAAATAATATTAATTTTAATCACATGATATATATTTGCCTTGTGTTAACATTTGGATGTTATGTTGTGAATAGAATTTATTAAAAAATGTATTCAAATTTTTTAAAATTAACATTCAATTTAGAATATATTTGTTAATATTTTTTAATATTAGCAAGCTATACATGTTTGAAAAAATAATTTTGAGAAAAAAAATGTAAATGAATATTTCAATCCTAAAAATTATTTACAATTTTGTTTCTCAAACATGTATAGCTTGTTAATTTTAAAAAATATTAACAAATGTATTCTAAATTGAATATTAATTTTAAAAAAATGGAATAATTTTTTTAATAAATTCCATTCACAACATAAAGTCCAAATGTTAACACAAGGTGAACAAATAACATGTAGCTAAAATTAATGTGTTTTTTTTTTGTTGATATTCATTAACATGTGGTGATTTTTTTACATTTGTTTTATGCCTTATCATTTTTGAAAATAGAATTAGAATGTGATCTTTCATTGAAAAAACAAGATGCAGTGAAATATTTTCAAAATTGCAGGATAATGCCCACCTGAAAAATATATGATAATGGACTGATATTATACTTTATGTGCAATTGAAAATGCAATGCTGATGTCATGTGTGAACATGTTCTAAACACTTATCTGTTTGGAAAGGAATATGGTCAGAAAGCTCCAAAACATTGTTTGTGAGTGCACTGAGATTAGTTTACAGCTGGAGTACTGAATTTACATAAAAAAATTTTTTAATTACAACCATTTGGATTTTTATGTTTCTCTATCATTTTAATAAATAAAAAAATGTAAATATTGAATACAATAACTTAGAAGCAGCCTTATTGTTTATACTAAGTGTTGGAAGCCCATGAAAATGGATAATTTAAAATAAAATGGTGGCAAACTTTTCAACAGGCAAATTACATAAGTACCAGTGTACATTAATTATAAATAAAGGTAAATCTATTATTATTAAGCACTGGAAATCTGTAATTGTGCAGAATTAAATTAACCTCTGATTACGTGCTGTTTATAATTGTTCGTGGAAATTTATAACAGATATGAAGCAATGCATGATCGGAATTTAATTTCCTTCTGCAATAATTACAGATTTTCAGCACTTATTAATAATGGTATTGGTTGCATTCTAAATGTAAGCAATTTATTTCTCTATTTGTTTTGCAATTTTATAGTTATATTTTTTACTTTTTGTAAACAATACTTATAATTAAAAAAAATTAAATTTGTAATCTTAATTATATCACAAGCTTACACTTTTATCAGGAGTAGTAACAGATGTTGGTTAAAGCATTTATATTATAAAACCATATTGAAGCCATTGCAGGCTAAGGCAAAAACAAAAACTTTTATTAAGGCTATTTATAAACAGGCAAAACTCTCCATACAGTAGCATCACTCTTGCAAGCCAGAGTAATCAATGGATGCCAGAAGGTTTGTGCATAAAATCCCTATCTAGTGCACACTCATCCAATATCATGCTCTCATTACCAAGGATACTCTTCCAATATCATGCTCTCAGATCAAAGGCTCCTCACTGATGAAAGCCACAAGCTAGAAACTAGACTGGGGATATTGGATGAGTAGGCACTAGATAGAGATTTTATGCACAAACCTTCTGGAATCCATTGATTACTCCAGTTTGCACTGAGTGGCACTACTATATGGATAGTTTTGCCTGTTTTAATAACAGTTATGAGAAAGCATAAGAAATGGTGATCATGTGATACTATTTATAACAGTGAGCACAAATTTTATTATTTTGTAATTTGCTGATGATTTACATAATAGCTAATAGTTATGTAAAATGAAAAGATAATAACCTTTGATTAGACTAATGACGAATTAAAATGACTCTTCATCAGTCCCTCAGAAATAAAGAGTAATGCAGAAGGCTTTAATCACAGAAATTTTTAACGCTGAGAGGTGAATATTAGAATATGTTCCAATCCTTGTATTTTGAGTCTATCTGGATACTCATATATTGACTAATAATAGGTGTTAACCTGGGCTGGTTATTAACAGATACCTGAAAGAAGAATATTCTAAACTTGATAAAAACTTTAAATTTTGTCTAGGTTCAAACCAAATCACTGACATAATGCACAGGTTACACATCCTATTGCTTTGCAAGACTCTTTATATCAGTTATACTTACAATAAATCATTCTGGACAACAGAAAAACAACACACGAGACAGAACATACAATATGTTAGAAGTAACAAGAAAAGATCAAATATAATATATATCACCACAGATTAAATAATAAACATATATTTACTTGTGTCACTGAAAAAAATAAGAGATAAAAATGGAACTGGGCTAGACATATTGCAACAGAAAATGTTAATAAATGACCAGTTTGAGTTTTAAAGTGAGATGCAAGAGATCATAAAAGACCTAGAAGGAGACCACATGTGAAATGAATAAAAGACATAGAAAGAGATCACATGTAAGATGAATGGATGAATAAAAAAGTTTGCTAGGATGGTTGTGAAGAAGAGAGACTAGGAATGAGAGAAACTGGATTATATTTGGTGAGACTTCATCTGTAGTGGATTTATAATGCTTGCAAATGATGAGTATTGAAGCATATCAGAAATTTAATAAATTATACTGACTATTTAAAGATGATGTATTTTATACAAAATATATTTGCATTTCCTTTAATTGTAATGATTCATTACAAATGTTATTGGATGGCATAAATTCTAAGATTTGTAACTTTAATGGCATTAATTTGCATAGTAGTTTCTTCTTCAATTATATATATATAAAAACCTCCAACTGTGGGCTCGATGAGGAATAGATACTTTTTACCATATTATTTAGTGTGTGTGTGTATATATATATATCAATGTTTTGAATGTTTGAAAAAGAAAAGATTATTCAGCATTAAAATCTTTACACCTTGTTGAGCATGCATTCAACAGCTAAGGTCGAAATTTCAGCATTATTTAGCTATATTTTTTATGTACCAAAGTTTATTTTGGCATAAAAATTTTAACATAAAATTGCATTACTGAAGCATAATTCAGAAATACAAACTATTTTTAACAAATAATTTATTGAAAAATCTCCAACACAACTTCTATCAAAGCTTCAATTGCAATTATTTAATAAAACTATTAGGAACAAAAGTACATTTTGCATTAATAGAAATAGATGGGAAAGTTGTGTTAATTGCAATAACATAGGTTGTCAATTACTTGAAATAATATCTACCTGAACATGATAGATATTTTTTGCATCAAACAACTTTATAGATAAATAAAATATTTACATAAATAATTGATTACTTTTTATTATCTTGGATTGCTTAAATACTTAAATAGATTTGTACAAAATGATTAAATATCACATGATTACCATTTCTTATGCTTGCTCATAACTGTTATTAAAAACTCCATACAGTAGTGCCACTCAGTGCTAGCCAGTGTAATAAATGGATGCCAGAAGATCTAGGTGAAGTGCACTCAGATCCAAAGTTCCTCACTGATGAAAGCCACATGATAGAAACTAGTCTGAGGATATTAGATGAGTAGGCATTAGATAGGATTTTATGCACAAGCCTTCTGACATCCATTGATTACTCTGGTTTGCACTGAGTGGCACTACTATATGGAGAGTTTTTTCTGTTTTAATATATTTGTACAATTGAATATTTGATTATAACATCAGTCACACAATAGACTCAAGCCTTGCTTTAATCATGGGCTGTAAGAGTTGGTGCATATAGAATGTATGCTCTAAACTTAAGTGACTCACTTAAGTTTTTTAAATTTTACTAGTGAAAGAGTGTGCGGAGATTTATAATATTTAAGAAATTGCACATTATCAAAGACTGACTTCTGTTTGAATAAAGTTAAAATCATTATAAAGTTGAATAATAAAAAGCTTTAACCAAAGGCTAAATCTGCTTTTCGTAGAAAAAAATATTATTATTTTTTAGCATATAGGTATATTCACGTCTTATTTGTTTTTGGAGATTTTATAATTATGCACCATGTTATTACCATAAGAGCACCATTAATTTTAATTTACCATGGATTATGAAATCTCTAGTACTATTTTTGCATTTTATATTTTAGAAGCACATCATAAGCATAATGTATTATTACTTGAAGTGGTTTAAATTTGGTGGAAAATACAAACATCTATAAATAGCTTATTAAAAATGCATTAGGAATGCAGTATATCTAATGCTTCTAGTTAATCTATAGTATTATCAAAATTTGAATGGAACTTGTAATAAGCATATATGAACAAATTCAAATTTGACATTGTTTTTTTGATCTGTGCACAGCACAAAGACTTATGTAGGCATGCTAGAAGCAACTCAGAATATAAGTCTGCTTTTTGGGACTACAAAAAACAATTTGGTCATAAATTTGACCTACAGATAAAGCACAGTGACAGAAAAGGAAAAATCAAAGAGGAATGACTTATTATCAGCCATAGAAACTTAATAAACAAAAGTGAAAACAACATACAATCATCTAACAAAATGGAATATTTAAATGAGTTAATTTAAATAAAAATGCATGCATAATTACAATATAAATAAAACAGCAACAATAATTAATTTAAGAGAACTGTGATTATAGTAAACTTCACCAAAATTGCACTTAGTGGTAGTTATAAAGAAAAAATTACCTTGATATGCAAACTAACAAACTGCAAAAACAAAAAGGAAAAATCAATATTATATATGGATAAATGTAAATGAAACATTATTAAAAAAGATGTATAAGAAAGTTGGACTGAAAATCAGGAATCGGAACAAAGAAGTTAATGAGGGCGTTACATGATCAAAGCAGAATCTGAGAATCTTGATTAAAGGTGTAGATAAATAAAGAGGAATTAAAGAAAATGAAAAGAATAAAAGTGCTTACTCAGAAAGTAAAAAAAATATAGAATAATTATAATTTTATACTAATAGAATTAAAGGTATGTAAAAATTAATATACTAAAATTTCTAATTAGGGTAATAACTGTTGAGGTTTTATAGTATCTTGGAGAGAATTAGAAAAGATGGTGATTTTAAAATTTATGAAGAACAGACAGATACAGTGAAAAAGGTTACAAATGAGTGTTTATTCAGAACCATAAGCATTAATAAAAAAAATGAAGATAAAATCATTTTAAAAGCATAAAAGGAAGAAGAAATACATGTAAAAATTACAAAAAGGTTCTCAAGAAGCAAATGGAAACAGAGGAGATAAAAGTTAGAGGAGATAGCTGTTGAAGAAAAAAAATAGCAGAAATAAAATTTAAGTCAAAAATGAAAGTTAATAAAAAAAATTAATAGAGTGAAAAGGGAGGTTGGGAAATATTTGAGAGGTATGTAAAGAAGAGAAATAAGACAGAAATAATGTTATAGAATATTGTTAAATATTAAAAGAAGAAAATCTGAGAATAGGAGAGAATTTGGATAATTATTTAATTAGGAGAAAAATAAGAAGATATTACAAAGAGTAAAAAAGATATTAGAAATATAAAGCCTATTAGTTTTTTTTATCTATTGCATACAGAATTTTACCAAGATAACTGCAACCATTTACAACAAACTTTGGATTTTAACCAACCCAAAAAAAATCTCGATTTGAAAAGTGATTTTAGCACAGTAGATTACATCCAAGTATTGAGAAGTTATAGAATAAATATATGAGGTGCCATTGTGCTTTGGATTTATAGATTATGAAAACGTATTTGATTTGATAAGTATTTCTTTAGTAAGTATGGCATTGGATCATCAAACCATAGATCCAGAATATCATATTCTGAAGAATATTAATCAAAATGCAATAACAATGATTATATTACATGATGTTACAAAAAAGATTAGCAGAGAAAAGGGTACATGGTGGGGATATTTCATAGCTTTAGAATTTTTTTTTGCAGTTTTGCAAAAAGGACTTTGTGGATAAATTGGAAAGAAAGGGAATAAAAGTGAATGAAGATTATCTAACCATCTGGATTTTGAAGATGATATGGTTTGTCTTTGCTAATAATACTTCTGAGTTTCAAGAAATATTGTTAAAGCTATCAGATAAAAACAAGAAAGCAGGACTAAAGATAAATGCTAAAACAATTAAAGTAATGTAGAATGGATTTTCTCAGAAGAAAATAAATATTGATTATTGTGAAATTAGAAAAAGTCAACAATTACAAATCCCTTGGAGAGATTATTAATACAGATGAAAACATATTAAAAAAAATTCATCATTGAATTAAACATAGATGGAGTGCTTTTGATGGAAATAATTTAATATGAAAAGAAAACATCCTAATGCATTTGGAAAGGATTTTTAATACATATCTTTTACTAGTTCTTATCTATGGATCTGAAATTTGGATATTTAACAAAAAAGCAATTCAAGAACTTCAGACTACTCAACAAAGTATAAAAAGATGTATGTTTAACAAGAGATTGAAAACTAAATACAAGAATGAGAGACAAGAGATTGAAAACTAAATACAAGAATGAGAGAACAAACAAGAATGACTGACAACATTGAAAAAATTAAGAAACTAAAATGGAGTTGTGTTGGACATATTACTAGAAACATATTTTGTGTTTATATATGAATATAATAAAATACTTGTATAAATATGATCAAATATTTTATTCAGCATATATTTGGTATAACATTTGGTTACTGTGCAACTATTGAAGAAAAAGACTTCATTTACTATATCAAGCCAAAATATTAGGCATGTCAGGTATATGGTATAGCAAACATTATTGTATATATTTGTAAATATATTGTATATAAGCTGAATAAAATATTTAATTGTATTTATATGAGTCTATGTCTATTATATTCACATAAAAACACAACAGATTTGGCACAGGGTTGAACCTGTGAGGGGATTCTGACGTAATTTGTTGTTATTTAACTTTACTTCCTAATGGACTTTCTATTTATGATCAAATCACCATCCATAATGAGAAAATCAGATTTACTGAGCATTATTATCTATTGGAGATATCTTATCTATTCATATATCTATTAGTCTGTAGTGATGAATTCCCCAATCCTATCAAGATAAGATAGAATCTGGACTACTCCATTAGGTGAAGATAAGGTGAACTATAATGATAGTAATACATGGACAGTTGAAGACTTTAACTGGATCCCAAAAGATTGTGAAAGACCCAGAAAGAGATCACAATTGATTTATGAATGAAATAAAAGGGTTTTCTAGTGTGTCATGTAAAAGAAAAGCTAGAAATGGAGAAACAAGATAAGATGGAATCTAAACTAGTCTATTAGTTGAAGGTAAGGTGAATCAAAACAAGATGATAATACATGGACAGTTGAAGACTTTAACTGAGTCCCAAGAGATTGTGAAAGACCCATAAAGAGATCACAAGTGAGATTGATGAATGAAATAAGGAAGTCTGCTAGTGTGTTGTGGAGAAGAAAGGGTAGAAATGGTGAAACTGCATTAAAATTAGTTGGAGAGGTTTTATCATGCAGTGAATTAATAATAGTTGAAAAATGAGTTGTACTTATGAGAAGATAAATAGAGTAACAGATATGAAATTAAAATGAGTAATAAATGGACTTAAAGAAGAAAAAGCAAAAAAAAATTAAATAAATGATATGAGAGTTAAAAAATGGAAATACATATGGGAAAACATGCAAAGTTTAGTTTTACATTTTTTTTACTAAAATTACAATTGATAAAATAATCAGACAAATGGAAGAATGGAAGAATTAGATTATGATATAAAGAAAACTAAAAAGATGCTAATTGGTTATATACAAGTAACAATAACTTTTATAGTTTACAAAATATTAATGGTAAATCCTAATGATTGGGATTATGATTTGGATAGAAGTGAAATTGAAATATTGGAAGATTTAAAATGAATTTCTTCTTCTTATTGTTTCCCAATTGAATAAAATGTTGCATAAAGAAAACAAAGTATAACTTATTGCTTTTCATGGATATGATGGCAATTCAAGGAGAAATGGGATGGTCAAATTTTTATATGAGAGATGCAAAAAGCAAAATGAAAATGTTTAGTAGATTGCAATTTATGGATAGGAAGAGAATATCCAAAATAGTATTTAATTGGATTATGAGTAAAGGACAACCAAAACAATGAGTGAGACAAGTAGTATGGTATGCAGAAGATTTGAATAAAGATTTTATGTCAATATACTTGTACAAAAAGTGGGATTGTGTTAGGAAGATTATTGAGTGTTATAGTGGAAAAGAGTGGGATAGAAAAATAGATGCATTAATAAAAATAGGGAGTTGGAAAGATGGATAATTTTTTTATATATATAAATATTTTTATAGTTATTATTATATTTTTTTTATAAACAGCTACTTCATCCAGAAATCAAGGTGGGTCATAAATTTTGTAATTTTCTTTTACATCATGAATCTTTGTGTATATAAAATGGTATATAACAAGTTGTTTTTGAAAATGGGCAACAGAAGAATAGTTATAATATGAATAAAGTATAATAACACTTCTATACTGTATGGCAATACTGTATGGAGAGTTTTGCTTTGTTTACTTCTATACACTTTATACATTGAAAATTCAATATATTATTATTTCTAATTTTAAAAATAATGAATTTTGACTGTTCAATAGTATTCCTCAGAGTTGTCATATATACAATAACTTATAAAAAATTAAACATACAAAACAAAATTTTTTACACATTTAAAGATATTTATTGAAACATGAAAATAAATATTTATAGATAATTTATTAATATTTTTTTTCTGTTTAATTTTTCTCTTGACAAAGAAGTGCTTCTGATTATCATCATGCATTGTAGTGTGTTGTGTGTGGGTGTGTAAGCCAATCTTATTGTCTTTTACCAATCATGGGAATACTGCATTAAGAAAGTGAGTTTCTATCAATTATGAAAAACATGAATAAGAGGTGCAGAAAAATAACGGAAGTTGACTTTCTTAGAAAAAATCGATGGTTGAATAAGAAGGTATATGTTAAGTTTCTGTCTAAAGGCATAGTGAAATGTCTAAGCAATAATTGTAGCATAAACAAGCAATAACCTTTGATTATCCCTGATGATAATTTGCCCATATTTGTCATCTTGTCACAATTTATTCTAGTACTTTCATTTTAAGACTAAATAATAAACTGTAATACTTAAACCATTACTGCAAATAGCTTGGTCAGATTATTAATATTGATGAAACATTATGGATAAAATTAACTATGGAATTAAATTTGTATGAACCACATTTATAAAAATATATATAAAAAGGAAATATGCCTAGATGTTTGAAAATGAAGTTTTTAAATAGATATGTTTACCCATTCTTAGATATGGGACTGAGATTTGGACACATTACAATGCAAAGATTTTAGACCACTCAATGAAATATGGAGAGATATATGTTTGGAAAACATGAAAACATTAAAAATGAAATACATGGGTAAGAGAACAAACAGGTATCCCTGTTGTTATCTTGAAAGAATTAAGAGATTGAAATGGAACTGGGATAGACATATTACTAAAAGACAATAAAATAAGTAGACAGTTGAAGTCTTAAATCGAATTCCAGGAGATTGTAAAAGACCTAGAAGGAAACCACATGTGAGATGAAATAAGAAAATTTGCTAGTGTGATGTGGAAAAGCAATTGAAAAAAATTACATTAAATTTAGGTGGAGCTTCATCATTGAAAATAATGATGAAAGACCTTATACCATTAGACTGTTTATATCTTGCATCTTAATGATATAAATGGATTAGAAAAGTTTATAAGTCATTTCTAATATAAAGATACACAATAAGTTATTTTCAAACAACAAATAATAGCATAGTACAGCAAATAATGAGATAGTATTATCTTTTACATACAAAATTCTATTATTCAGCACCTTTTCAAATATAGACCTTAATATTCTTCATGCATAATAAATGACAATTATTTGAATGTATTATTACTTTTTATTCTGAAAAAAGTGTTATTATTACTAATTGCATTATTAGTCCTTAATATAATTAGAAAGTCTTAACATACACGTGTACTATTTTAAATATTAGTTCGACTAATGCATTACCCCCCCCCCCCAATTTTTAAAAATGGCTAATAGAATAGACATAAACACGCACGCACACACTTAATAAAATTATAAAGCCTTGACATATACGTAGAGTATTTTAAATATTAATTCTACTAATGCATCATTTAATTTAATTTTTATTTTTAAAAACAGCTAATAAAAGTAGTAGACACAAGTACGCACATACACACACACAGAGAATAACGTTGTGATATAAACTTGCATTTGTGCTATTCTTTATCAAGTCGGAATATAAATCTAGTAATAGTTTTTAAAGTGAAACAGGAATCAAAGTAATTCGTAGTCTTCCACTTTTTATTATTAGCATTGGTTGAGCTTAGGTTAGAATGATTAAGACTAATTAATGACGGCCACTTAACAAACAAATAAACACCACTTGTTAACTTAACCAACCTATGTTTAACATAAAGAAAAAATATTCTAATTATATTCAAACGTATGCTTGCAAATATGCAATAAATAAATTACCTTCATTACTATCTTTCAGTGATAAAAAAATGAAAATAACCTATTTATTTTATTTGATATTCTGTTTTTTACCTACTTTTTAAAAGATGTTCGTTCTTTGTTCACTTTTTACATTAAGAAAATGTAGGTTTAATTGCAATATATAAATTGATTTAGAATCGTGAATGTCAGTTTTTTTTCCATTGGTTCGAGAGTGAATAATTGTTTAGTCGAATCTTTTCTTTAAGATTTCTGTTTCTTGTTTGCAGTTATGTCATGGTGAGAATTGGTTCTTGTACTTTCTTTATGTCATATGACATGTCAGCTGATAAAATACTTTTGGGTGTTTTCTCTCTTCTTCAAATACCTTTCATTCACCTCATACCAAGTGTAATTCATTTTCTGTGTTTTATGCGCAGGAGACAGCTTAAACCAATGTGGCTTCTTCACTAATGGATAAATGTGAAAGCTTCCTTAGCTTCCTTACGTTTGTGCATTACTAAGCAAAACTATCAATGTCTCCTCACTTCGTGTTCATTGCATAAAGATTATTCAAATTAAAGCAAGAAAAACTAAATGAAAAAACTTTTCATCATGCATTAGATTGCTTGTCATTGCTTCTTCTAGCGTCTATTGATTTTTAAAATAAAAGAGGTAGATTTTTCACTCAACAGCGCATCTCTGATTGGCTTTGTGAAGCCATCTTCTGGCAGATGATGTTTTTATTCTACGCTGTTTCAAATACAGTACTTAGTTTCTTTTTAAAGGTTTTATATAAACAATGTAGCTTTCTGTTGGTAGCAATATGGAAACAAAGACAGCTCTGTAAGAGTTCAAATTTATACTCTTTTGTTATTATAAATTCTGTTTTTAATTTTTTGAAAGAGAAAAAAATATTTAACTGGCTGCTTTAAAAATAAAAATAATAATAAAGTATTTTAAAAATATAAAATTTTAATAATTTAAGTGATATATAAAGAGACATTTAATAAAAACTAAAAAAATAAATTTTATTTCTACAAACAACAACATTAGTTTCAATTTATTGTTATCATTATTTTATTAACCCTGCGCGGTTTGTCATAGTTGGGAAAGCGTTCGACTTGAGATGTGGAGGTCCCAGGATCGCAGTTCTGAGCATTCGAACTTCATATGAACTCCCGAGCAATAATACCATTAGTATTTTTTTTATTTTATTACACTAATATTGCTCTATATAAAGAGCAACTATGAAAGATTTAATATATGGGTATTTTGAGCTCAGACTTTCACACGACCCTCAACTCTCCACACTATCTCATACCACTAATACACTTGACCCCATATATGTCTAAAAGATAAATAATCACCAATAATCGTATTTTGCGCTAAACCAGCATTCGTCAGTTGGTCCAGATTATCATCTCTACACATATATACAATAAGTGCTCAGATTTATATTAAGAGATCCAATCTTCATACTTTAATGGACAGGCTTCAATCCACTCCACCCTCCAACTCTTCGGCAGTCCATCCTATTGAAAATCTGATGATGGGATGCTCAAAGCCCACACTGACGCAGACAGACATTCTCTTAGATATTAAAAAGATTTGTGATTTCCCAGCATGGTTTGGAGCAGCGATAAAATGGCAGACTCTGCGGCTCAAGGTTCATGGACCACAGCCCAGTGCTATTTCAGTGTTCAAACTTCATACAAACTTCAAACAATAAGTCATTTGATTAGTTATTTAGATGATTTCTTAGTAATACAAACACTAATGAAAGAAACAATGTTGTGAGATTTTACAGATTTTTTTATATGACTTGCATATTCTAACAAGCAGACACACATGTGATAGAGCAGTTTTATCCCTAGTTTTTGAGTATAGCTCTATGATAGATGAAGCAGTGATATTTTAGCAATAGTAGGTCAGGTTGAGCAAAATAAATATCTTAACATAGACATTTAAAAACAGAGATACTGATGTAAATTGGAGTGAAATGGAGAGGCTGTGGTAGATTTGTGTAAGCCGCACCACTTGCAAGTTTTATCTAATGGTTTAAAAAGTGAGTGTTCAGCAATTCTACAATTCAGTATTTTTCCAAATTATTTATAGATTTAAAATAAAATAAGATTCACATATAAAAATACAGATAGATGAAAGCAGGTCCACACCTAAACAATACTAATATCAATAACAATCAACAATCTCAATCTGTTGTCATGGCAAACCTCCTTATTAACAATAAAGATGGATATCCACCTTTATCCATGAACTAATAAGTTTACATAGACACTAAAGATTACAACTTGACTAAAGAGAATAAGATTATTAATTCAAAGAAGTTTAAATAAACCTCATCAAACAGGCAAATATAACTTATTTTAAAAAAATATATGTAAGAAAAATTAAATACACATAATTCTTTTTTATATATGACTTACTATAAAAAGCATTAACCAAATGACTCTCATTTTCATTGAAAATCATTGTTGTTTTCCTTACCAAAAGCCTGGTAGTTCTACAAGTTTAGACCACTGTTTTACTGTTATCATAACTTGTATTGTATTAGCAGAGAATCTTTTTTATAACATAGAATATGCTATTCTTTTAATTGAAAAAAAAAACGCCTAAAGAGGTTAGTATCTTATGGACAATTAGAAAATATAATTGTATTTACTCTATTGTTCTAAAGAAAATATTTCTTTTGAGTGTTCCTTCCTTCTATCTTGTTTTCACTCAAAGTTTTTGGAATAAAAAATGTAATTTTTTTGTTTGTTTATTAAGTATTTCTCATTACTTTTATGCCATAAACAAAGAGAATGCATGTATTCGATTTAATTTTATTCATTTATATTTTATTTTTATAAATAGAAGCAAATAAACTTAACTATAATGAAAATCACAATATAGGCTTGACCACACTTTATGTGACACTCATTGCATAATGTCATGTCTGTCAAAATTGACAAGGTATTAATTTTTTTCAAATATTTTAATAATTATAAAACAACTATCAGATTTTAATTTTTGTAGCTAACTCAATTTTTCTATTTTGAATTATCTCTAGTGAGAATCTATATACACATTCCCCATATCTGAACATTTTATTTTTATAATTAAATCTTTTTTTCTATATAATATATTGTTAATCTTGACATTATTTATTGCAAATATAGTTTTCAAGAAATATGAATTTCACACATTAATATTTGCTATTTTACAAATATGAAAATATATATCTTGATATCATTGGATGTAATTTATCTATTCAAAAAGTTAATAGAATGAAATATTAGATATTTGATATTATGGCAAACATAAAGAAAAGTGTGATTTTGGTAATATTTGAATTTTGTTTATTAAAAGAAGGATATGTTTAGGAAGCTATCTTTAAAGTAAAAAAAATAAATAAAATTAAAGATATTATTTTATTTGTATTTACATATTGGACTATTTCCCTCATCTAATATAAGTATATTGAATATCTTTAGAAACATTTAACTTTATTTAAATATTCTAATTAATAATCACTTTGTGTGCATGTTTGTAAGGAGTAGTATATATGCGGTATATATTTAACACAAATAAAATCATCAGTTAAACAAATGAATTACAATAAATAAATAAATGACCATTGAGTTTATTTAGTTGAGTACTTTCAAAGGAATACCTTCAATATTCTAAATACATTCAACTATTAGTAAGTATATGCACATCATTTAGAAAAGTGTTATTCTCCTTTTTTCTTCAGGTCTTGATGACCTGACTAATGACAGTACTAGCATAGAAATTGAACCTGAACTTTTACATTCTTGAAATATTGAGTTTTAACATAATGCTCTAACCAACTGAGCCTTTGGAAAGATGACTTGGTTAGTGAGAGCATTGCCTTAAAATTCAGTATTCAAACATCTAAGGATCCAGCAAAACCTGAAAAAGAGGAAATAATAATACCTCTGGAAATGTGCAGTTTAACAGTTGCATTTGAAATATTTAAATAAAGTTACATTTTTTTAAAAAAAAATTCAATACTTAATATTAGATGATGGAAATAATCCAACATATAAATACAAATAAAATACCATCATCACAAACCTTCAGGAAAACAATATTCTTAAATAATATTTTTACTATTTTGACAAAGGCAATTTTATTTTACCCAATAAAAACTGCATCCTCTTGTTGTAATGAACTTTTTAAGAGTTATATTATTATAAATAAACTATTTTCAAGAGTAATCTCCTATTAGTGACATAGCTTTTGTTTAAAAATAAGTCTTTTATAAAAATATTTGCATCATAACTTTTAATTCGTAAACAAATTATAAAAAAAAAAACAATTTTTCTTTAGAAATCCAAGTTACTCAGCTATTTGTTATTGGGCTAAACACTCAGCCAATCAGAATTTTTTCATTTCTATTGATTTCTAGACCACTTTCTTTATGGTGGTATCATGCCAATAGAATACTGTCAATCATACAGTAGGTTTATATAATGCTGACATTTTCAGATTGTTTTCAGCTAATACATTAAAATTGTGACTGCATGAAAAAAGAAGTTTCATACTGTAATGTAAGGTTAAAGACATGCTTAAAAGAATGTGGAGAAAATATAACAATTGCAGCAGCATCATATTGCCAAATCCACAAAATTTGCACTAGGTTACCACTGCTCAGGCAAATTTTATTAAAGCAGAATTTGATAGAGTTAGCACAAATCCACATTCTCTGAGTGTTTACGCTGACATCATTAGTAATATTTACAACTATTGCTTTTATTTATAATCCAGTTTTTATATATTTATAAAATTCAAATATGATTTTTTAGAATATATATTTATTTTTAATTTATTGAGTTTTAGTGTAAAATAAATATTTTATACAAAAATGAAAGTTAAGCATTTTCAAAAACTTCCACCAGGTGTAACAATAAAAAAGGTCAGAATTCAAAATAACTAATTATATTACTGAAAAGAACAAATTTAGAGAAGCTGGTTCAGATCTTGAGCAAATAACTTTTAGCAGATATCTAATAATAATGATATCATATACATTTATAACAAGTTGATACTCTTTTTTAAGTTAGATTTAAGATATCTTTATATATATATATATATTACAACTATTGGTGAACAATTTATGTTAAAATAAGTATTTTAGAATATTTTGTTTAACTTACTTAGAAGTGAAAAAAATTGATATAAGTCCTTACCTTAGAAATAATTGAATGCAGGAGCTTTATTGTAAGTTATAATATATCTATTGTAGAGTGGTAATTATATTTTATTGAGTGCACAGGAAGTATATGAAAATACTTAAACAGGCTTTAACCTGTAATGAATGTGCCTTAAAATTTCTAATAGTCAAGCAACATTATTTTGCCAATAGAAGGACCTCACAAACAATGACACAAGATAATGGCTTTTATAAAGACAAGCAACTGTCTTATCTTTAACTTAAATTTCTACTTATATAGGCCAATTTGAAGCATCCTGATTTGGGAGTGTGAAGTTGTTCATCTTTTCACTGTTTAAGTCCACTATTTTCTTTACTAATTAATCTTCATGAAATCTTGTGATTTACAGAAAATTAATGGTGTGACTTTAATACTGGAAAATCTATAAACTATTGTAGAGTTGTAATTATATTTTATTAAGTGCACAGGAAGTATATGTAAATACTTAAACAGGCTTTAACCTGTAAAGAATATACCTTAAAATTTTTAATAGTCAAGCAATATTATTTTGCCAATAAAGGGATCTCACAAATCATGATACAAGATAGTGACTTTTATAAAGACAAGAGCAGCTGTCTTATTTTTAACCTAAATTTCTACTTATATAGACCAATCTGAACAAAAACTTCATGCTCCCAAATCAGGATGCTTCAGATTGGCCTATAAAAGTGGAAATTTAGGTTAAAGATAAGATAATCACTCTTGTCTTTATAAAAGTCACTATCTTGTGTCATGGTTTGTGTGGTGCATCTATTGGCAAAATTATATTGCTTGACTATCAGAAATTTTAAGGTGCATTCGTTACAGGTTAAAGGCTGTTTAAGTATTTAAATATATCCATTAAGAATGATTTTTTATTTTTTTTTAAAAAAATATTAAAATAGCAGTATTTTTTGGTACTTAAGTATTAATCTGGTAGTGATGAAAGCCATCAGTATAAACAAATGTATATATAAAAATCGAATTAAAAACATTTATAATCTTCTAAAAACTTTAAATTAAATATAGCTTAATGTAAATGTAAACAAAGGGAGGTAAATCACTCTTCTCCAGGCTATGACTTAAAAGCACTCTAAATGTTGAACAAAAAAAGTAAAAATAGAATGAATCCACATATTATTATGGATAATAAGCATGCATACCTTTGGCAACAGTGGTAATTCAGAGTGAAATTAATTTATCTGTCAAATGGAATATGGGATTTAAGATTATAAAACTCATAATTAATTATAGAAGACTGGAGACAGCATCTCACTTTTAATACCTTGTTGTAATAATTAAACAAGATTTAATATGTAAACTTTAAATTAAACATAACTCAAAATATAGGTGAATAAAGGGAGTAAATAACCCTTCCCCAAGCTATGACTTAAAAGCACTCTAAATGTTGAACACAGAAAATGATTTTTTTAAAAGTGAATATTAGATAATATTCCAATCAGAAGAAAGATGTTAGTCAAAATATTGATTTTGCTGTTAATTTTACAATTTAAAGTATGCTGTAATGTCAGGAGAGATGACTAATTGGTCATCTGATGAAAGTAAGATGATCACATTCTGGTATGTAGTTTTATTGTGAATATTTTGAAAAAAATTAAGGCAATATCTTCGCTATGGCGCATTCTGTCATTTAACATTAAATATTGAATGTCTTTAGAAAAAAAATTAAACTTTATTTAAACTTTCCAATTACATTCAACTGTCAATTAATATCACACAGGTTAGCATATGACATAATATTTAGAATAGTATTATTATCTAGTGCAGTGGCTCTCAACCTTTCTAATGCCATGACCCTTTAATACAGTTTCTTATATTGTGGTAACCACCAACCTTTAATTTTGCTACTGTTATGAATCGAAAATATGTGTTTTCCAATGGTCTAGGTGATGCCTGTGAAAGAGTTGTTCGACCCTCAAAAGGGTCGCAACCTACAGGTTGAGAATCATTGCTCTAGTGACCTGACCAATGACAGTACTTGTATTAGAATTGAACCTGAACCTTTCATGAATATTGGATTTTAAGGTAATGCTCTAACCAAATGCCTTTTGCAGAATAGCTCAATTGGTTAGAGCGTTACCTTAAAATTCAATATTCAAGAATCTAAAGGTCAAGGTTTGATTCCCATCTTAGTACTGTTATGGATTAGGCTAGCAACACCTGAAGAAGAGAGGAAAATGTTATTAAAAACATGGAATGTATACTAATGTGTGTGTGTGTGTGTGCTGAATGTAATTGCAAAGTTTAATTAAATAATAGTTGTTGTTTTTTAAAAAATATTCAATATTAAGTGCTAGGTGAATAGAAATAGTTGAACATATAATTATTAATATTTTCGCCAGTTTTTTAAAAAATATACAATAATCCATATGTCTACATTTAACAATACAGCCAGCTTGGTGGAGTTAAAATCAAAAGGCTGTAAATTCTAACTGAATCCCTGAAGAAATTTTGAATATAAGGTATGAAACAAATTGTTACATTTTATTCATATCACAATTCATGAACACGTGCATCTTAAATTTTTTATTTATTAATAACTACATTATTTTGCTATATAATAGATGGGTTGATTCAGAGATGGCGCTGTAGACAGCTTGGATGGAGAATCAGCGTTCTTTTCATTGGACAAAGTGTGTATATACTTCCGTAATCCACAGATAACACACCACTATATAAGAATCATATATATATAACTTACAAGTATATTTCTTATAAAATTGTAATCTTTGGTATGCATTTAAAAGTAAAATAAAGAGCATCAATGACTAATAAAATTCAGATGACGAAACTTTATAAACTAATTTAAATCTGTGATTTTAATGATTATTAAGATCACCACAAATATTGATGATTTGACATCAACGCTAATGATCAGAATCACTTTATGATTAGAGAGAAGAGGAGAATAGTTTTCAAACTGATGTGGAAATTATGAAAATATTATTTGTTATGATGTGAGTCAATATAATTGCAAAGTTAAATTTCCAATAAAATCTCTTATCTCCTATTTGAAAAATTTAAATGCGGAAAGCAATTATGGAGTATCTATCTTTTTAATTATTTCAAAATGAATTATTTAAATGCAAATTTTTTTATTTTTCATATTAACATTTTCAATATATTTGAGGCCATGACCTGTCTCTTTAATAAAAAACTAAAGTCTATTTAAAAAAGATCGCGGGTGACATTTGTTGTATTAGCATGAAGATTCCATTACATACCCGTATGCATTAAGTCTTCTAACTGAAGGCAAATTGAAATGATTTGAAAATAAGGTATACGACCAAATTGTAATACCTGATCATTTTTAATGGTCACCTCTTTATACGTACATACATAACTACCTACATACACACATACTTAATTGAGAACTAAGATTTTTAAAAAGGTTGGCTATTTGCACGAGAATCCTCCTGTTTACCTACATAATAATTTCATATATACTTTTGTAGATGATGTGTTTGTTTTGAAAATGATGCTACAGAGCTTTAATAAATGATTAACAGAAGATAATAAAGAACATTAATTACGAATTAGCAAAAGTTCACAGTTTCAAATACCTTAAGTCAAATTATTACTATTGATTATAACATAAATGGATTATATTAACAGTAGAATTAAACTTGGACTGAATGCTTCTTACATAAACAACTTAATATTAAAAGTAAATATATCTATGTGTTTAAAGAGAAAGGGGGTTTTAATATGTATTTTACCAGTCTTGCTAATGGATCTAAGATTTAACAGAGAAGCAATACTATTCAACAAAGTATGGAGACATGTATGTTAAGAATAAAAAAAAATGCTATTATAATTTCATTCACCTAATTGATTATTAATAGGAAAGTGTTTTCATTTGAGTATTTGATCAGCTTTAATCAATGACTCAATAAATATATTAAGACTGCTTTAATAATGATTAATGGTAACCGATTTGTTTACTGTAAAGTGTCTATGATATATTTCATATAATTTTCAGTCTTAGGTATTCTATGAAAACCTGTGGTTAAATAATGTTTATGAAGATTATCCTTATCTTGGATTGGCTGACCTTATGATCTATCGGTAAAGCGTATGACCTTCTATATATGGATCAAAATGACTAATCTCTCACTCGAAATTTTAATGTTAAATTAATACACACAGGAACGTTGGAAGTGCTCTTCAATTGTAAGATAGAGCTTTACAAATTAAATGACTAAATATGTGTTTAATCATTATCTACATGTTCGTAAAATTAAGCAAACTTATTATATGTGTTTAAATTGACTAACATTTGTTATATATGTGATATATATGATCAGATTAATGTAAATGGACTATAACTATGATTTGCTGGATTGGGAAATTATATGTTATCAATTTCTGGTGATACTTAATATCTTAATGTAAGTGTTATGAAACTAATTGGTTATTCTATGTCTACAAGTGTATCTTTTGATTTTGTTAACTGGTCCCCATTGAGATTGATATGTAAAGGTCCTTTTTTTGTAAATGATTCTTATGGATTGTGAATAAACCTTCCTTTTGAAATATAGATAGATGAGAGAATTAATGAGAATCATTGACATCATAGAAAAAATTAACATATTGCTAGAAGAGATGATTATAGATAAACAATCAAAGTTTAAAACTGGATCCAAACAAATTACTAAAACACCTAGGAAGGAATCACATTTGAGAACTATAGATAAAATAAGAAAGTTTTTGTTGTGATGTGGAGAAGAAAGGCTGTGGATGAGAGAAATGGAGATATTTCCATTGTACAATGGATCAATAATGTTTGAAAATCATACTTATATATATAAGAATAAATATTTTTAAAAAGATTGTCCATTTGAATAATAATTTTCTACTTATAACAACCTAAAATATCAATCAATTAAAATCTTTTATCCACTAGAATATTGATTTGACACACACACACACACACACACACATATATATATATATATATGCAGTTTGAAAGTTATAATTGCAGTATAAAAGTTATAATTGACTATTTGTTAGTCTGCTTTCAGAACAGGTTGTATTTACCTGCTTAATGAGATTTGTTTAAATTTCTTTAAAAATAATTTTATTCTTTATAGTCAAGTTGAAATCTTTAGTGTCTATATAAACATATTAAGACCATATATAAAATTGATTTCCATCTATATTGTTTAAGGGAGGTTGCCTTGGCAACAGATTGAGAATGTTAATTGTTATTGACATTGATATTAAGTGTTGATTGCTTTCATGTATTTATATATCTATAGACAAAAAAACCTCTGGAATAAACACTATAATATTCAAAATATTGACATATAATGAATATAACCAACTTATGGCATATTTGCCATTAAAATAAACTAATGCAAACTCATATAGAATACTTAATTAAATTGCACACATTTAGTATTTGCATTTTTTTTTAATTGTGAAAAAAATGTAATAATTTACTTTCTTTGGGTTTGAACTTAACTAATATGTTTTTGTAATATTAATTTAGAAATATATTTACTTTAGTTAATAGTAATTTTGGAAACATTTCTTTAATTGTATTTGTTTATTGCAAAATGTTAACATTCTTAAAGGTATGTTTTTAAAAAAAATGAAAGTTATAAAAAATTGTATTAAATCAAAAGATAAAAATCCATGACACTCAACCTACAAGGAACTTATCTATCACTTAATTCATTATTTGACTTTCACATAGAGTAATTGTTGACAATCTGATTGGCAATAACTTAATATACAAATTATAATTAAAAAAAATTTTTTTTTAAAAATTTTACGAGCAAGACATTAGTTTTAAATAAAAAAGATGGCAGCAGTTGTCAGAGAGAAATTTAGAAAATAAATGGAAAAATATGGGTGATTTAGTCTGCAAATTGTGTAAGAAAGGCATAGAAAATATTAGGCATTTGTTAATTGAATGTAAATGCTTGAAAGCAGAAAGGTTACAAATAATGAAGTTATGGAAGAATAAATATGAACAAAGTGATTATACATAAAGTGGGATTATTGGTTTTTATGCTGGGTTTGGGAAAAGGTAAGAGTGATTTAGATATAAAAGCCATAGAGTTGACAAAGATTATGTTACGTGGAAATGGGATGAAGCAGATCATGGGAAAACTTAGGGTAGGGAATGGAAAGGGAAAGTAAAGTGGCTAACAGGTTTCTCTGGACATAGTTATTGAGAGATTCCTGACTCCGTTTAAGGATAAGTCACAGTGTATCACATCACATCACATAAATTGGATAGGCATATAGGAAATAGTTTATTTGTAATCACACAACTTATAGACATGAGTAGGAATACATGTAGACAGTCTATATAAATGTAGAGAAGGCATATGCTAGAGAAAATTGAAATAGATTATGGGTAACTTTAGTAAATTTGAGAATAAATAGTTTTAGTGGATCTTATTACTGAGATTTATGAAAATAATTACTATAAGTATAAATTAAGAAGTATAAAATCAGTTAAAGGTAGAGTGGGACTAAGGCAAAGATGCCCTATGTTACCTTATATATATATATATATTTATTTGAGAAAAATGGAGAAAGCAATAGAAAGATTAGGAAAAGAGGTAGAGATACCATTATCAGATGGCCAGGGAGTATATACATTATCAGGTCTTTTATTTGCTGATGATAAATTCTTGTGCACAAAAAGTAGGAAAGATATGGAAGTTACACTGATGATGTGTGCAAGTATATCTAAAGATCTGGGGATTAAATTTAGTGAAGAAAATCAAAAATAATGATGATAAATGCTGGGAAAGAGATGAGAAAGAATATTTATTGGGGGATATAAAGTTAAATGTGGTGAATAGGTATAATTATTTGGGAATCATCTTAAGTAATCAGAGAAATTGCTTTGATAAATGAGAGAAAAAATTGATAAATGAAACAAAAAAAAGAAAAGAAAGAGACTGATAAAGAAATTAACAGTGTTTTCATATAAATATGATGCACGGCAGTAACAGGGTTAACTTATCGCAATGATGTGTTATGTGTTTAGTAAAGGAGTGTTAGATTACTTAGAGAAAGTACAAAGAGAAGTAGGAAGACATGCATTAGATGCAGATGTGTGGACAGTAGAGGAAGCAATTCAAAGAGAAATTGGATGTTCAAGCTTTTATATGAGAGATGCAAAAAACAAAATGAAAATGTTCAGTAGATTGCAATTTAAGGATAGTAAGAGAATAGCAAACTAGTATTTAATTGGGTTATGAGTAAAGGACAACAGAATGGGTGAGAAAGATAGCATGGTATGCAGAAGATTTGGATAAAGACTTTATGTCAGTATACTTATACAAAAGGTGAGATGATTGTGTTAGGAGAATTGTTGAATGTTATAGTGGCAACAAATGGGATAAAAGAATAGATGCATTAATAAAAAATAAAGAGTTGGAAAACTAGTATGGAGAGTAAAAAGAGTTTAATATATTGTAAGTAAACAGAATATTGGGTGTATAATTTATGATAATAGCAAGGAAAGTAGTTTACTGTTTAAAGCTTGACCAGGACTATTAGCAATAAAAGAATGTACACATAAATGGAGAAATGTGGTTGATTTTGTTTGCAGGTTATGTAAAAAGGCATGAAAAATATTAGTCATCTGTTAATTGAATGTAAATGCTTAAGCAGAAAGAGTACAAATAATGAAGTTGGAGAATAAATATAAACAAAATGATTATACAGAAAGTAGTTCTTGGTTTTTGTGCTGGGTTTGAAAAAAATAAGGGGGATCTAGATATAAAGGCCATAGAGTGAACAAAGATAATGTTGTGGAAATAGGATGGAGCAGGATAAAAAAGAATATGGTAAAAACTTAGGGGAATGGAATGATAAGGTGGCTAACAGGTTTTTCTAAGCATAGTGGCTGAGAGATTCCTGATTTCAATAAAGAAGAAACCATAGTGCATTGCATCACATCAATTTAAAGATTACAAAAGAAAGCATTCTAATGTAAAATATGAACATATCTTTGCACTCGTATATAAAAAATAAGGCTTATATTTAATCAATTTATGTTTTTATTAATTATTTTTTTGTAAAATTATTAAATATTTACTTCTTTATAAATATATGATGTGCATATTTAGATTTTATTTGAATATACCAGCTTTTTAATAGAAATTTAATCAATTTAACATTTATTAATATAAAAAAAACCTTCTGTCACTAACATTACTGTTTTGGCTGATGGTTTTGTAACTATTTCTTAAGCTATATTAGCTACAGAGTTGCTTATTTAGAAATATTATTTTAATTCTACTATCATTTTGGCTTTTTTTTTTTACATTTTGTAGCTATCTACTATAATGTTAGTTTACCAGTATATATTCTTTTTGTGGAGAAATGAGAATTAAAAAAAACTAAAATTATTAGTTTAACAAATTCTAAAAATGCCAGTATCATACAGAACTTGTACAAATACCATGTAAATTTGCATTTCAAAGCAAACTGACATTGACCTGATTGGTTGTTTCATAATACAAATAAACCAATCACACCATTCATTGATAGATTTAGTCCCATAAACTTCAGTGTTCTTTATTCTTTTAGTATTTTCCAAAAAAAATGTAAATAATTTACTTATATATATTAACCAGACCAGGCTACAAATCTGTCTTTCTCATTTGAAAGGTCCCTAGTGAGAACTTCCTCCATATTGAACATTTTATTTTTACAATTAAACCTTATTTCTAAATCATGTATTGATAATACTACATTATTTATTAATAAATGTAAACTTTCAAATGATAGATGTTCTAAAAGTTAATATTTGAACTTTGCAAAATATGAAAATAAAGTACTAAATAGAGTTCTTAACCATAACAATGGTGCTTTGCATTATTGGATATAATTTTATAAAGTTAGTAACACAAAATACTTTTTATCTGAATTTAATTTTAAAAAATTTAGGTTAGACATCATTAAAGGAAAAAATAAAATTAATAATTAAATTTATTGCTGAAATAAAATTTTTAAAAAAATTTCTTTGCTGATGTTGATATAAAAGCCATTTTTAATAACCAGTAATAACTCCTTCTACTTTTCCATAATGAATATTTTACAATCTGGTCTTCTTAAAAATACATATTTTCAAATAAAATTTAATTGTAAAGATAAGAGTGGCCATCTTATCTTTAACCTAAATGTCCACTTATATAGGCCAATCTGAAGCATCTTGATTTGGAAGCATGAAGTTGTTGTTTTCTTCACTGTTTAAGTCCACTATTTCCTTTACAAATTAACGTATCTTGTGATTTACAGTGAGTTAATAATTTTACATATGCAAACAAATTACTTAAAATTTTCAATTTCTTCTTTGAATGTAATTTTTAATTATTAGTCTTCAGAAAAACAATCCACTGATCAGACATTGTCATTTCTATAGAGATCAAAGTGGGACAAGTCTATCTTCTTTCATATGCAAATCATATACTGTAATTTCAAATAAAATCCATCAGATGTTGACATCTTCAGACTTTTTCCAACTAATAATTTTAAATTGATTTTCACAGCAAAATAAAATTGCAAATGGTGATCTAACATTACAGACAACTTCAAAATAATAAAAAAAAATTAATCACAGTGCCATCTTAACCTGCTATGTACTGCACCATGAATACTACAATCGGAGGTAAGGAGGGCAGACCAACAGAAATAAAAGCAATTCAGAAACAAGGTTTTATAACTAAATACTGACTTTATTTGCCGCAAGTTACTAATAGTAAAGATTTACTAACAAGCTTAATATATTTACAATTTATTCACATTACTTAAAAATGCCAATGAGGCATACATAAATTATAATAAGGTCAATCAGTCCCTAGATCCACTTTGGTACCTTTAGTGGTGGAGTTCACTGGGTTACTCCATAGTCCTCGTTACACTCATTTACAATTATCTTCTCTAATAGGAGCAGCTCTCATGATGCAAATCTATGTAAAAAAGACCAATTTTCCTTAACATCTAGTTTTTAGATATTTCCACAGAATGTGCAATATTCTAGAATATAACTAATTATATTTGTTCTTTATCTTTTAATTAATCACTTTCCAATCCGATAACACTTATCATTTATTTTATCTCTAATTATGCTATTTCTTGAGTTCTAAATATGCACATATAAAGCACCTCCTCCACTTCGAAAATTACAATTTTTGAAGTCTCACATAGTCTTCCAGATAACTTAGTTCCTTCCTGATTCTTTGTGACCTACACAGGATTGCTTCTTTTCCAACAGTAATGTCATTATCTGTTTTGTGCTCTTTGTTTACTTCCAGAAAGTCCATCTCCTCTATGTAATTTAGAATGTCCAGTACATATTACTTCTGTTTCGCTCAATTTCTTCTTCCCAGTGTCAGACATGACTTTTATGTCTTCATGTGCTTTTTCTTGTTTCCGTCTTGACTATTATTACTTGTTTTGATAAATGTTTTTTAATTATGCCTTTCCCCCAGTATTTTGCAAGGACATCTCTCAAACAGACTTTTTCTCCCCCCCATGTACTGCCATTCTGTGCTGTTTTCATTACTCAAAAGTTCTTGATGTGGGAGAATTAGTAATAACTTTGTGCAGATCTTTTGTCCATTTAGATTAGTTATCACTACCATCAGAGTGGCTCAATTGGATTTCTCAATGGGCATCAACACTCCATTGCTATTTAAATCATTTAACTCTTGTTCCACTTTAGCTTGTAATGCAAAAGGAACTTTTCTAGGCCTGCAAGTCATGAGAGTTGCTCAACCTTGCAAGACTATATCGACTGGCTTAGTACTAAATTGGCTTTCTGTATTAGTAAATAAAACTTTTGTATGTATTTTTAATTTTTTCCTTGATAGTGATCTTGTTCACCGTACATATTTCTACTCCCAGGGCATTAAACCATTTCCTACCTATAATAGGGTTCTGATCACCTTGTACTATATACAATGGTAACTTGCGGGCTCTTCTTTAAAATCCTACAGTTACTTCTACTTTTCCTAATTTTCTCATAATATTACCACTAGCAACATTTACTCTTAAACTATTTCTCATTAATGTAGGGGAGATTCATAGAATTTGTTGTTACCATTTCCCAGTCTTTGACTGTCATCAATGATACACCCGATCTGCTGTCAATTTCCATTTTCAAATTTGTATTTAATAATTTCACTGACATCATATATTGGTTGCACTGAGAACCCTGGGTATTATCGGTCTCACATTTCTGCTTGTTTCCCTTTGGAAAAGTGGGCAATACACTATGATGTTTTTCCTTGTTTGACCAACATGCTTTCTCTAAATGACCTACTTTTCCACAGGCTCTACAATGCTCTTTGTTAAATATACACTTACGTGCCATGTGGCCTTTTTTTGCATATTAGTGGCAAATAATTTTCTTCAGCTTATTCTTAGGAGATTGAAATTTGTTTTCAGTTTTTCTTATAAACTCACTACATTTCATCATTATTAGTAAAATTTCAAAATTCCCTTGATTGGTCTATCACTATTTCATGGGCTATTCCCATTTTGATCACTTCATCATATGACAAGTCTCTTGAGGCCAGTAATTTTTGTCTTAGCCTATTGTAGCACATCCCCCAAAGTAATTGTTTCAGTAGATCATCTTCTAATGATCACTATAACTACAATCTTAGCTAGTTCTCTCAATGATTGACCATAGTCTCGTATGCTTTCCCCTTTATTTTGCTGTCTATTTCTAAAATGTAGCCACACTACATACTTAGAGGGCTTTGGACTAAAATAATTTAGTTTTTCAACTACTATTTCATATAGCAATTTCTCTGGTTCTTTGTAGTTACATAACCTATTTGTGACTTGTTTCCTGACATAACATAACAATGTGGTAACTTTAATATGGTCACTGACACTTCCATTAATAAAAAAAAAATTCTCAATCATTTTGAGATAAATTAACATTAAACTTGTTTATTGTCACTTGCAGCACAGCCATCATCTTAACTCTTAATCTGAAAAACTATTAAGTAAAAAAAAATTTCCCCCATGATTTCTGACTACACAATAAATTATATTACGATACAAAATTACGAGTTAAATTCTATCTTGTCAAGACTGTGCCAGTTTCCTGCTTTGTATAGCAATCACGAATACTGCATTCAGAGGTAAGGTGGGCAGACCAACAGAAATAAAAGCAATTTGGAAACAAGGTTTTATAACTAAATACTGACTTTATTTGCCGCAAGTTACTAATAGTAAAGATTTACTAACAGGCTTAATATATTTACAATTTATACATATTACTTACAAATGCCAATGAGATGTACATACATTATAATAAGGCCTATGTGGCCTGTATAGTCTCTAGGTCCTCTTTGGTGCCTTCATTGGTGGAGTTCACTGGGTTATGCCATAGTCCTTATTATACTCAGTTACAATTATCTTCTCTAACATGAGCAGTTCTTATGATGTGAGTCTATGTAAAAAAGACCTAAATTTCCCTTATCTTCTAATCTTTATACATTTTCACAGAGTGTGGAATGTTCTAAAATATAACTAATTATAATTGTTCTTTAACTTAATCACTTTCCAATCCAGTAACGCTTATCATTTATCTCTAATTACATTATTTATTGAGTTCTAAATATGCACATATAAATCTGGTAATGCTTATCATATTTATTGTATCTCTAATTATGCTATTTCTTGAGTTCTGAATATGCACATATAAAGCAACACCCAAAAAAATAATGTGGCATTGTTCTGACTATAATGGAACATATTAATCTTATTTATGCAACATATTTGTAAAATATCACATCCCATAGATAAATCACGGAAATTAATATGATGTTACCCTGCAAGGTTTGGGGCAAATAGTAGAGTGTGTTCGAACTTTTTATAAATTCCTAGCAATAAATTGTTAGATTATTTAAGGAATGACTTTCAATAAATTAATATAGAGTATTCATTAAAAAGTTAAATTTCGAACATTTAGCCAGAAATATAATCTAAAAATAGTCTTTAAAATTTTACATTTAAAAATAAATTGTAATTGTAATAGCCAACTCCAATTTTTGTATTTTATGTCTAAATCCTGCATTCAGATTATTTCTCTATGCTAATAGCTTATTTGCGCGAGAGTTCATAAGGAGTTCGCAAGCCGGAAGTGCCAACACCGAAAGCGAAGTAGGGCTGCATATTCCAGACTCCGAAATTATACCACCACACTAAACCGTGCAAGGCACTGATCTATTCATTTAATCAGATAAACAAAAATAGTGCCAAAATAGGTAAAAAAATTCTTTAATGTAAATTTGACTATTTATAGGTATATAAAACTTTTTTTTAATTAAAAAAATTGTTCACGAATAAAGCAAACAGGTTTGGTTTATTAAATTAAATGCATTATTTTATCACTATAAATAAAGTTATGAATACTTGTATGAGATTTTAATATATAGATAAAAATAGCATTAACAAATTCTTTTAACCTGATTTTAATATTTTCTCATTAATTATGACTGTCACTTACTAACTGCCTTTGAATAGAATTAATTTCATAAATTTTGTAATAGTAAATGAATACGGAAATGATTTTCAAATACTAGCAATTTTCACCGCTTCGTCAAAAAGTGCAATAATACTATATATATATAACTTGCGTAATACAATAAAAAATATTTTAAGTATATTATTAAAAATTCTAGTTGCATTTATTTATTGCATACTGTAATCGTATTCTCACGTATTCATTTTACAAAGCATTTCCCAATTTTTTGTCATCAAAATTATTTTTGTCTTATTACTAAAATTCCACCATGCCTTACCTGATGGATGATAAAGCAAATTCTCAACTACATCTGTGACTTTTGCCATAAAAAAGACTGCAAAGTTTACCTGCAATATCCCGCCTGAATATTCCTCATTTTTGAATTTATATAAACTCAAAATAAACAGGAATCAGACATGAATACAGTTAAATATTTATTAAGTCTATATACAATATGTATTTACGTCTATTTACAATAACAACTGATATACTGTTAGTTAGATATAACGTCTAGTTGCTGTGCAACTATCAAAGTAAGAGACTTCATATGCACTTCTAGATGTGCACACTTCCAGCCATACAATGGCAACTTGCCTTATGTCCAGGTATGGTAACACTTCCAGCTGCATTATGACAGCTTGCCTGATGTCAGGTTTAATATTTTGAAGCTTCCAGTTCAATGGGATTTGCCTCACTGCTTTACAATATTGAGAACATGTGTACTGCCCATTCACTATGAGTTATTTGGTTGTTATGCCCCTATCTTAATGGGAGAACTCAGATTTGCTGAGTATCTTCACCTATTGACCTGTTTCTGCTATTGTCTATATATTATTTATCCATACATCCATTGGTTTGTAGTGATGAATGCTGAAACTGACCAAGATAAAATGGAATCTGGACAAGCCCATTACTTGAAATTAAGTTGAGCCACAACACCAAGACATTAATGAAATAAAGAGTTCAGCAAAATTCATGCCCAATGGTAAAATAATTGAATGGCATTGTTGCTTAGAAATACATAAGATGTTTAAATATGGAAGTACCCGAACTAGTATCAATCTGAGAACTTGACACTCCAGATATATGAGAAATAATTCTATTTACATTGTAAATACTAGTAATTAAATAGGAAAACATGTTGGGACCATCTCTGACTTCAAGTGAACACACACCATCAAGTTTCCTGTCTTACTCAACTGGATTAATCAATCTATCTGAAGTAAATACATACAGATTATCATTAATCTGACATTACTAATTAAAAAAAAATTATTATATAAATAAAATCGCAATATATTGTTTCATTTATTGTTCTAAAATAAAATAAAAAAATAATCGAATGGCTTTATTGCTCAGTGTTTATAAGGCATTTGAGTGTCACAAGTACCAGGACTGGTATCAATTCAAGGATCTTATGCTCTAGAGTCTGACACTCTACTACTGGACTAACCACATGGAAAATTTGTTGTTTTAATTAGTGCTATATAAATATTTTGTGCTGACATAAGGACTATGTTTTATATTTCAAAGTGTACATATTGTTACTAATATAACAAATTCACACCATATACAAAAAAGTATTTCAGTATATAAACTATAAATAGTTACATCAATGTTTATTAAAATCTTCAGCAGAGATAGGCTTTAGGAATGGGGAAGGGGAAAATTACAGTTGAAATATGAAAAACCAAGGATTTCAAATTAACAATAGTCTATCTGCATAAATATGCATGGATACATAAATGTGGCATAAGGGTGAAACCTCATAATCACAATAAAATTATGTAATTAGACATTGAATGGTGATATCAAAAATTTATTAGTAAGGTAGAAGTAGTTTGATGATAACCAAACCTCTATTGCTTGGAATTTATATTACATAAGTTGTCTACAATTTATTTATGTGATGCTTATGACGTTAAGACATGATAAAATTAATTAAAAATAAAATTAATGTTTCTACCTAATTAATACATTTTTGATGCCCCTTGAGATATTTGTTATAGCACAATGAATTTTGGCATTTTAATAAATGCAAGTGTTAACCTCTGGAATATGGGAATAGTTGAATTGTTTAGTTAAAACAACATACACCATAATTTTATATCCTGTGCAATTAAGCATACTGATAGATAGATGGATTAAGAGCTAAACTTTTCTGGATTCATTCTTAATACATTTCTTCTGGTGAATGAAAGTACTATGACTTCCTTTAAAGAAACATGAAATCATTTGTGAATTTTTTCCTCTGCTTTTATAAGCACTATATTTAAACTGTTATATCTTTGCATTTATCAGAAAGCTTGAAGTGACATTTTACTTGCAACAATATGGTGGAGTATTTTTGAAGGATATATTTGTGAAACCGACTGACCAAGTAAAAACTGAATAAAGATCATAGAATATAATGATTAAAAAGAAAAGAACAGCTGAATTAATAGTAACAGCTGATGCAAGTACCAATGAACATGTGTTCATTTGAGAAAAGACCACTATATTAGATAGAGAGGAAAAAATAAAGAACAAATATTAAAGAATCTGCTCATATGATACTTGACAAATGACTCCATAAGATAACCTAATATGATAATTCATAATGTTTAAATATTATTTCTTAGCCTTTCTTTTAAGAAAAATAGGAAACCCAGGAAGCTCTTCATAGATAAGTATATAAAATTTCTACTGTCTGTTGCCTTTGACATTTATGATGCCATCTTAAATTCATTATTCATGCATCTAAAGACTGCAGGTGTAATTAACCATGTAAATACTATTATTGGGTCAAACAAGCAAGATTTGAAGAAACAATGAGAATAATATCATTCAAAACATACTAACCCATATGCTATTATTAATAGCTGAATGTATTTTAAAAAGTTTAAACAAAGTTTGGATTTTTTTTAGACATTTAATAATCTTTTTTTTATAAATACACCCTGTAACTTATTTAATCACTAGACCAAAGGCCTTCATACAGATAATTCCAGAATAATCACTGTAATCACAGAAAACTGATTATAATCATGTTTAAATTCAAAATGTGGTTGTACAGTCATCTACTGATATATCTTACTATTTTTTTTAATTCATGCACATTAAATTTTTTTTTTCCATATGTCAAAGCATCGGCTGGAAAGCGATCTCATGACAACACTCTGCAAGCAACTGCTTGCTTGCAAGGTGGCTGCACTGACATCTTGCCTACCAATGCTTGACGCACATTTAATATTTATTGATGTTTTAATTAAAAATCACCAAAAGAGGTCAGAATAATTGAATATCAGTAAAATAACAAGTTTTAGCTCTGTTTGTCTTTCATTGACATATTTAAAAAGTTATGGGTGTCCATGACTATTTGCAAGATTATTTCAAGAACATTTTTGCAGTAACTAAAATCATTTTTTGAAAATTTTATTAAGTTTTATGATTATTTTTACACAAAGTTTGTGTAATAATTATTAAAAATCAAAAGTATACACTATTACATTCTTATTTTATATGTGTATATTTTATTTTTAAAAATAGAAGGTAATAATTCTGGAATAATGTTAATAAAGAAAATCACAACATTTTGATCATCCAACATTATTAAAACAATGGCGATTATGTTACTTGCTATCATTGTCTTAAAATAATTTGAAATATTTTAAAATTAAAAAATAATTTTAATGTTGTAAAATGGAATTTGATATATTGATTAGAAATGAATATTCTTTTCATTTCCATTTTGAATACAAACTTAATTTTAAAGACTATTTTTTTATGTTATCATGCTCTGTCAAGCATTTAATGATGTACGTGTCTTTTGTTGTCAGTTACAATCTCATTTTTTTCAATATTTGAAATGTTCAAATCTGAATTTTTAGAATTTATTTTATTTGCCAATATATATACTACTTACCAAACAAATTAAAAATATTGAATTCTGGCATAGAATAACAGTTTAATAGTAAAATTAAAGTTGAATGCTTGCAAAAAGTCTCATTAGAAAAAATGATTACATCTAACAGTGTCTTTAAGTTCAATCTATTCAGTTTATATTTCTATGAATACTAATTATCACATGACATTTAATTTTTATTAATCTACATTAAAGTGTAGAGACCTTCAATGACATCCTATATAATCATGTAAAAATGAATGACAATATATGGTAGTACAATGAAAATCTGTTAGTATTAGCATCTGGTGATCATTAACTGATTCATTGCAAAAATAATTAATTATAATATTAATAAATACCCCAATGGTTCAGTTAATCTATATTTAAACCTACTTAAGTGCTTTTTAACACATTTATGGGCCTTATTTGTACTTTTTATATAGTTGTATGTTTTAGTTGAAACAACTTATTTTCTATCAAATATTTACTTTTTTGAAAGATTTTTTTCAAAGCAGAAGCTTAAAAAAATGAAAATGAATTTAGAAATAAAATATCAACTTTGCAAAAAAGAGATTTCACTTCAATCTTCAGAAAAAAAAGTAATAAAAATAACTTATTTTCCATCAAATGAATATGTTGAAGACAAATTTTACTAAAATGCAAAAATCAAATAAAAAATATTTTTTGAAATATTAAAAATCAACTTTCTAATTGCCAAAAAAAAAAAAAAAACAATAACAAAGGCATTAATGATGTCAGTAAATTTTCAGCTGATTAACTTCCTGTTAAAAGGAAATATATTCAAACATAAGCTAATGTAAATATTATATACTTCCTAAGAGACAAATATTTAATAATTTTACATTGGATAGTAATAAATGAGTAAGTAAAATATAAATTAATTTTTCTGTTATTACAATGTCAGTAAATGCTTATGTTTTGTAATCACAGAAGTATATTTTTTCTATTGTAGACATTTGGTAATGTTTTATTTCTTCTCCCTTAGATTACCGATGGTTTCTGATATTTAGATATAATTACAATTAAAATTTTAATCATCTCTACATTTGAAAATGACTGAAAGCTTTATTTAATTAACTGATTTTAACCATTAAACATGTGTCTTGAAATTGCAATACAAAAAGGTAATATTAAATATTTATTAACAGACTGTAAAAACAATGAAATAAAAATAGATTAAAGAGAAAATAAAATGATAGGAACTGAATATTAAATAAACTCTCTGCATTCTACTTTCATAATTTTGTTTCTTTTTTAAAAAAGTTAAATAATTGAACTGTAATGTTTATAATTTATAATCTCTGGAAGTTAAATTGAACATTGTCAAATTGCTAATGCCTTCATTACTCTACTTGATGGTTATATGAATTAATAATAAAAATTACTATATAAAACCAATAATACATCACACGACACCACCTTACACAATGCTGTTAATAGAAAATTCTATTTCTCTCACTCTAGCAATCAATGGATGCCATATGGTAGTGCATAATAAACTCTTATCCAATGCTATCTTATCTAATATTCTCAGACTAGTTTATATCTATAAAGCAAATTGGTTTAGATTAACATATTTTTCAATTTAATTTGGTAGTTTGAGAGCAAAACAAAAAAGGAAAAGATGGCCACTAGAAGGTGTGCATAAATTCACTACAATAATATAAAAATTACCGGTTTTAGAATGAGTTAAAGCTGACTCGACTATAGTCGGAGAAGCCAATGAACAGGTTAAGAAAGGGATACAAATTGCATTTTTCCACAATTTATTTAAATATTTATGATTATTTTTTAAAACATTTATATAATAATTATTAAAAAAATATTTTCATTAATACACTTAGATTGTTTTTTAATATATTTTATTTTTAAAAATACAAGTTAAGAAATTTGTATTAATGGCAAAATGAAAACTATGATCAATAACATCATAGTATGGAACTTTGTGATATTTTAATAATTATAAATACAATTAACAATTTTAGAACATGATTCCATAGCTTTATGGTGACTTAGCAATAATTCATTTGTATTTTAGATAAAAAAATTCAATCACCAAAGATTTCATTAATTTATTTTTTCCATCCATATTGTGATAATCATCCAATAAGATAAAAGATATTCACATCACTTATTTCATTTTATTATCACCCCCCCCCCCATTACATTTATAAAGTTCAAATATGATTTTTAGTATATTTCATTTGTAAACTTGTATTTTTAATAAATCAAGCCCAATTTATTGAATTCTAATATAGAATAAAAATTTAAATATCAAAATTAAATGTTAAATGTTTATCCAAATTTCCATTAGAGGGAATAAATAAACAATCCACCACTGAAAAATTAACACAATTTATTATATTATCCCAATATTTAGAACTTTGTGCAAACTTTAATAAGTTCCTTATATCATAATTTTGAAAAATAGTTTCATCAATTTTTATTATTGTCAACACTGACTTCACAATATAAAATATTGTTAAATGGAGATTGCCATGACAACGGATTGAGATTGTAGATTGTTATTAATGTTGGGATTGTCTTTATAAATGTTGACAGATTTTAATGAATCGAAAACATACACATAAATGTGACAAAACTCAAATATATTATTATTTTTAATCCTATTTTGTAAGAAAATCAAAACAAGTTTGTGTTCTTACCAAAATAAACCATTAATGATACCAAAAAGTTTATTGATGTTTAAATAATAAACCATTTTATTGATAATTATTAAATAGTAAGCATATTTAAGCAAGGTGGTAATATAAATTAGATAGTAAAATAATTTTTTTTATTTTTTACATTTCCTAAAAAAATCTGGTATCTACAAAATCATGCCCCCTAAATGTCTTGGCTGCCTTGCACATCTCTTGTTAAAACAAAATCATTTTGTCAACATTTTTTTTACTTCTCATTGCACTTCTGCCACCTAGTGTAAACTTTAATAATCAAAAGATGCCAAATGATAAGAGCTTAAATCGTTGTGCATTGACTTACTGCTAGATGGTGTAAATGTGCTGATGAGTGGGGTTGTGTGTGCTGAAATCATGTGAAATTTTATTGTTTTCAAATCCACATTTCAAACTTCATGAAAGAAATAAACTAGATTATTTCTGTTTATTAGCTGAAAAACTTGGGAAAGTCCGAATGTTATTCCCATGACTACCAAAAATCAATATCAATTTATGATGAGTACTAGTAGTGGTAATAAAACACAACAAGAGATAATCCTAAACAGAAAGATAAAATTAAACACCAAAATCACCATTTATTAATCATAAATATAAAGCTCATACGTCACTTAAACCCTACACAATGTATTTTAAATTATTGATTACTTTTAAGGTGGTGTAGCGCAGTTAAGTTATAGATTTCGGGGCTGAAGGTTAACGAATCCGACTCCACTTTGTTACTTCCAGTACTCAAACAAAACAAAAAAAAAAAAATCATTTGGATTTCGAACTTAAAAATCAGAATACGCTCGACAAACACTACACCAAGAAACTTGACAATAATTGTATACTTTGTCGAAAACAAAATGCTTTATTTATTTTTAATAAAATAACAGTTCAAACTGAATATATAATTACACACACACAATTTAAACTGTCCGCAATAATAATTTTTAAAAAAAACTTGTAAAGTTTTTAATTGATATATATATTTTTTATCAAAGAGATTAGAAACACTCATTTTTAAAAAAGATATGGTCTAACATTTAAAAGCAAAGTACGTAGCCCTTCTTTCTCATCCTTGGTGCATCCTTAGTATAGAGAAACTGATTTGCATGTTTCGAGATAATCTTTTGACTTAAAGATGTGTTGTCTTGATAGGCTGGTATCTGAAAGAGGTTTCCTTTAAACTTCCTTTTAAAAAAACATCTCCTCGGAAACTCCTCAGTAGTTGATAACGAAGCATATCTCTTGGTCCACTGTCTAATTAGTTCTTCCTAATAAAAATAAATTAAACTGCAGTTTGAAAAGATAAAGAAAAAAAAATTGAATGTTACAGATTTTAAAAATCATGTTGTATCTAAAGATTCTAATTAACACAACAAATTTTTCGACTAGACAAAAATGAAACTATTAAAAAATAAATAAATAAAAATATCAAAGGTATTAACTATAAAACAATTTAAATCATCGGGAAAAATAGTTATTCAGATTGCAATAATTTTAATACACGGGTGCTGAACGTGATTGCCTGCGGCGGAGTCTTCAAATGACAAACAGTGGAGAAACATTCAGATTGAAGGGTTAACTAAGCAACAAGCAAATATATCTAGCTCAACAAATTAAACAGCTTTTTATAAACTTAAAGAAGGAAAGGTTGCATGTCTTCGTGAAATATCTGGAGAAGTTTAAAATTATAGTGACAATATGCTAGCTTCAAACTTTGAAGGATTTTTTTTTAGAAATGTATACATTCACGAAAGTATTTATATTATTTCAGTTTATAAAATAAAGGAGATAGAAAAGACAGTAGTAATTATAATGTGATAATTACCATGTGATATTACTGATGTCTGTTGCAGATCGCTTCTGACATAGATGAGTAATTATCAGAGACAGTATGTCTATAGAAAACCAAGAGATGCTAAAGGTATAGTTTCTGATAACAGGCAAATAAGCATTTAGAGAAAAATTATGATTTTTGTACTGAATTTATCATTTATTGATTTATTCAATGCATTTGACACAGTTAATTGGAAAAAATTGCAGCGCTAGAAAATACTTAATTACAAGTTATCTTTATGCCAGATTTTTGATTGCTGTAGAATTATAAAATAGCTAAGATTCTTTACTTGACTTTAAAAAGTTAATTATTTAATATTTATGACAGAAAAAATTGTTTTAAATTTAAATCAAAACTGTAAAAAAATAATGTGGAATTCATCTTAAACAATGCTATTTGTGATAGGTTCTTTATTATTATTATGTTTCTTTGTGGTAACATTTTAGCTCTAAAACATCCTATATAAAATTGCCTATGAAAAAAGCAGGGTTTTGCTTAGTAAGACCTGGGCTATGAAGTAACTAAAAATTTAATAACTTTAATTAATCATTCATTAGACTAAAGATTATCCACTTTATGAATAATATTTCTGTAGTGTAATTTTCACTACCCCACTCTCACACAAGATAGAGACTGGGCTCTATCCACTTTTAACACCTAATGGGAAGGTATAATCATAAACATATGACCAAAGACATGAAAAAGATGCACATTTTATACTGAACCAACATTCATCAGTTTGCCCAGATGACAATCTCTTACATATATCTTTATTATTGTTTAGTATATGTAGATAGCCAAGTACATAGTTTAATTGATAATTGTCAAATTTACTGCCCCCACTATTTTGATACAATTTCTTTGATGGAAATGTATTAATAATTTTTATTAATTATTTATTAGATTATAAGTGAATAATCTCCAGTATACTGAATGACCACCAAACATCACATGATCACCAGTGCTCTCAGATCCAAGGCTCTCCACTAACAAAAGCCACAGCTAGAAACTAGTCTGGGAATATTGGATGAGTAGGCACTAGATAGAGATTTTATGCACAAGCTTTCTGGCATCCATTGATTAATCTGGCTTGCACTGAGTGGTACTACTATATGAAGAGTTTTGGCTGTTTTAATTATATTGAATGGCCAATAATAATTATTGGTTTCATCATGTGGTTTATGTCAAAGTTGTGAGGGCAATAACTTTGACAATTATCAATTAAACTATAGTACTTGGCTATCTATATATACTGAATAATGATAAAGTTATGTGAGTGCTGGTTCAGCATAAAATGTGCATTTTGGGGGGACATACATCTTTTTCATATATCTTTGGTTATATGTTTATGATTCTTCTTCTTCATAAGGTGTTAAAAGCTTATAGAAACCAGTCCCTACCTTGTGTGAAAATGGTGTAGTGTAAATTACACTACAGAAATATTATTCATTAAGTAGCTAATACTTTATTTATTTTTATTAATTAAATCAACTTTTTAAATTAACACATGATACAAAAATATTGATTTTAAAATAGCATTTGCAATAGATAAATAACATCAGCATCTACATTCCAATATTTTTATTTCTTTTAAGCTTTCAAATAGTTAGGTTTATTTATTCAGCTTTAAAAAAATTAATTGTTTAATATTTATGAGAAGAAAAATATAGCAGGAGGTAAATAATACGAACATCTGTATTCCAATTCATAACATTAAATTCTAAATTCCAGTCCATATTTACATAGTACAGAATGTTTTTTCACTTCAAATTGTCTTGATGGTCTATATCTTGCAAATTAGGAAAGAATAACAACTCACAAAAGTTAAAAGTCTGTTACTTATCAATTTTTTTTTTACTTTTAGGCAAGTATTTCCATTGCTCTCCCTGGTGGCAATTTTAGTAAATATTCAACATTTGATTCTAATACTGAAACTTTTATTTTATATTATAATTCAATAAATTGGGCTTTATTTGCTACAAGTATAAGTTACAAATCAAAAATATCCTAAAAAGTCATATTTGAATTTTGAAAATATAGAAAAAAATTATAAAGTGAAATGAAATATGTAATGAGAACAATACTTTTTTCTTATTGGCTAATAAGCATAATGCTAGTAAAAATAAATAAATTAGCAATATTTTTATTGAATAAATTTTATTTTTAAACATAAACAAATATTCATAAAGTTATAAAATTCTGTTCTAAATTTAAAATTGCATTTATAACTATTTAAATATCACAAAAATTCAGTATTACAGTATTTGACAGCAATATTAATATCATCTATGTTCTTTATTACTTTCTACAATGCTTTTTTACAACCCACTAGTGACAGTTTTGATTGCCTCAGCAATCTTCTTCAGAATATCTACTTATATTTCCAAATTTTATAGAAGTTCTGAAGATGACTGCTGGGGCAATCAAAATTGTCAATATTGAGTTGTAAAAAGTCATTGTAGAAAGAAATAAAGAACATAGATGATATTAATATTATATGGATTTGGCACTGCAATAAGAGAGATGAAGTTATTTGACAGAATTCAATGATCATAGTTTTCTTTTTATTGCTACTTTGAATTTTTTCACTTATATTTTAAAAAATAAAAGTATTAAAAAAACAAACCAAGTGAAGATATGAGCATACTACTTTTTTAACAATTACTATACAAATATTTTGTAAAAACAATCATAAATATTTAATATACCACAAAATTATATAATTTTTTTGCTCATGGCTAATGACAATTAAAGAGAACTTTACAAATAGTCCTGAAACTGTTCTCCCAAAAAATATATTAATCAGCACTCTGGATGGATCCCTTCAGCTCCACTGGTGAAATTTCCATCTGTCAAACACTGACCTCTTCAGACTTTTTTTGAACTAATAAATGCATATTATTTTAGTTTCACTTTCTATCATCAAATGAATGTAAGACCAGCAAAATAACATTACAGATAGATACATGGGAGTAAATAACTATCATCATCATGTTCAACAATCTCCAAATGAAGGATTTTATTAATAAATAAGTTAAAAATTTTCATATTAATTTCAGAGTGTATGCCTAGAGTTAATGAAGAATCTCTTGTGATTAACTAATTATTAACTGAAGTTTATTCACATTGCATAATTTTAACATGAGATATGAGAGAAAATGTCATTACTACTATTGAAAAATATCTTGCAATTTAAAATGAGTATGAAATAAAGATATATATATATATTAGTTCCAGTTCTTCTTTGAAATAGTTTATAAATAGCTTCATAAAACAAGCATCAAGATTTAATATAGGTTTGATAACAGTGATTTATTTTAAACCAACTGAAATCAAAGCAAGAATGTCATTTTTTCCATGTCTAAATAATCCAAATAGACGTGAGCTGTTGAATTACTCCATCTTCTTATATTTAATTAAAAAAACAGGTATATTAATTTTTAAAATGAGTTTTTGAAGTTTATATCTAAGCCAGGAATGAACAAATAAATTATACTCTAATAAACAATTAATAATAATCATTGATGTATTTACTGGAAGTGGATAATTGTGAATATGGAAAGTCTGATATTTAATAAATCAAACTTGTAGCAATTTCTAAATTTACAATGCTATTTTTGCCTATTCAAGAATTGATCTACAGATGGATTTTAATGTTTTAAATGTAATTTTAAATACTTTGTTTTACTAATTTCTATTTAAATAAACATGTGTTTTAAGAGTCAGTGATGGGAAAAAAAATCTTTAGGAACTTTTGGCTAGAGTGGTTATAAATGTAAGAAAATGAATATATTTAAATATTTCAGTTGCTTTTTATATAGAAAAGCTGACATGGACATTATAATGGAATCCAGATCCAAATTACTTTCTACTGGATTAATGTGTTAAAACATTGGGTATTTTTAATGTAGCTTTATAATTATTGCAATCCCATTAACATAACTTAAAATCATTCAATTACACTCAATCAATAATACTCTGTCCAATGAACAGATCCAGAGAGCAGTCCAGCCACATAGCCAATTCATCCATTTCCTCATTGTTAATTGTCCAGATATTTAATTCCATATATTTCTTCTGATGTCTTATATCATACAGCAAGACCAATCACCTCCATTCTTTGTTTTTGATTCCATTCAACATTCCCTCCAAATACTCTTCATTAAATTATTCTTTCTTCTTAGTATACATCCAATCCAGTTTATCTTTCCATCTATAATTTCCTAAGTCAATTTTATTCAACCAAATAATTTTCCCCATTCTTCATGACCACATCTTAAAAGTTCCCAATCTGTTCCTAATTCATTTAAATTACTGGAAACATTTCATTTAAAGATATTCTATAAGATTTTAAAAATACAATGGCAAGATCATGTGACAAATTGCTAAGTTTTTTCACCTCACTGCATGCTGAGTTATTAAATTAACTACAGGAAAGTCCCAGATAATTTAATGCATTAGTAAAGTGGCAAGCTCTGGAGCTCAAGGACCCTGAATTGTAGCCCAGCTCTGTCAATGACAATGCAAATTATTAAACTTCCTATAGTCATTCCATTATTATAATACATTAGTGATTGTGAAGGCATATCTTTAATAGTTTCAGCATATAAAATGAATAAATAATAATTAGCATATGAATTTCTGAGAAAGTCAAACGTCATTTTCTTTAAAAACATCTGAAAGTCATTTTAAACAAGAACAGTATTGATTAATTTGACTGGAAAGATATCACTGGGTATAAAATAGAATGCACAACTACAATTAGGTGGAAATGTACATCAAATGAATGGATTAAAGAAGCATTACGTAAAATATATGGATATATTTTAAACCACAAGTGTCAACAGGTAACTGATTATCATATGTAAATTATATTAGAACAGTTTTCACGATTAAACAAATCAGTAAGGCAACATTACAACTAGTCAGTAAATGGATTCCATTTACAGTTTCATTATAGCATTACCTTGACAACAATTTGTAGATATGTTTTAGCTTGTTTAATCATAAGATCTGTGTTGATATAAAGGGTATATGTATGTTTGATCTTTAATTTTTTATTTTATTTTATATTTTGGAGTTAGAATGGCATAATCATTTATGAATGGCTACCAATGTCAAAGGAAGACGATCGCTGATTACTAATATTATTTTCAATTCTATCACTACGGCAAAGGAATTTTAGTTTGCATTTGTTGCAGAAAGATTCAGTTTCTAATTGACTCATATTGATGTCCATTTTCATTATCAGGCTGTTAATTGCATGTAAGCTGTTTAATATATTATTGATATTATTATTATTCTGTGAATATAGTTTACTTTGTTACAAGTTTAAAAATTAAAGTGATAATAAATTATTTCAATTGTTGCTCTTTTTTCAATTTCCTCTTTGCAGAAATAATCATGATATTAAACCATCAAACATCACATGATCATCAATATTTATGCTTAAGGTGACTTCTGGAGGGATGCATTATATCCTAAGATCTAAATGCAGTGCTTTTAGATTCAAGGCTTCTCACTGATGAAAGCTACAAACTAGAAACTAATCTGGGAATGTTGGATGAATAGGCATTAGATAGGGATTTTATGCACAAACCTTCCTGCATTCATTGATGATTCCCTGGCTTGCACTGAATGGCACTACTGTATAAAGAGTTTTGCCTCTGTGAATAATCATATTTGTAATTTAGAGGTATTTTATTATTACTGAAGTTATCATTTGATATTTAAAACAAAATAGTTTGGACTTATTAAAATTCATTTTTATATTTCTTTAATTTTGTTGCTTACTGGACACAACACAGGATTGTTTACTAAATCACTTTTTTTATTTTATTTTATTATTGCCATCATCCAAAAATTTCTAACTGCACAAAGATTTGAGGATTTAATTGTTACTTCTGAAATTTCATTAACAATAAAAACTTATTTTATAGTATGTCAGGCTCTGACAGCACACAACTCTGTTAACATTCTCATTTGATTTGTAATTTACACATTTAAAAAAATTTAGTTATATTTTTTATCAACAGGCTGAGCCACTTGAAAATAAAAAATTTGAGCACAACACTTTATTTTTTATCATTACTCCATTATTTTTTCCTGTCAGACATCGTTAATTAACATTGTTATTTTTTTAATGCAATTTGATAAAAATACATAAGTAATAAATTTTAACTTTAATTATAGTTACTATTTATTATTCATTTATTATATATATAATGAGAATAGCCCTAATTATTTAGGAATCTGACTTGTAAATTGTAATATGAATATTTTGGGGGCTAGCAGCTCCAAGTTTATATTATCAGTGTTGCATAATTAACAGCTGTAATTTAGTTACCAGTTTTTTAAAATTATTAATATATATACACACATGGTTACTAATTATATAAATAATCTGTTCCACAACTTTTTGTATCCATCAGTTTTGATACATATTCTATTTTTCCCTTCAGATGCATACCTTGTATTAATTAGCATGCAGAATATGTAATTACTTTTTAACAAATGGAAATAAGCACTATAGTATACCTAAAACACACAATAATTAAGGACTGTTCTGACTTGGGCATTATGTGTTCTAAATGTTCATGCTTCATTTGTTAGAAATTATTTTTACTTATATAAAGATGTCAAGATGCATATTTATATTTTTTGATATAGGTATTTGTTGATGCAAAATATTGTGTTTTTAATAATGCTAGAACATCAGTACTGACTATTGTGTTAATTTGAAGATGTAATGTATTGTCATGTGATAGTATATAATCTGAAGTTTATAATAGCTGCTTGAAGTGTTAATTCCCGTAAACTTGTTGGGATGTCTCAGTTAGTTAGAGCATTAACTTAAAATTCAATATTCAAGAATTTAAGGGTCCAGGTTTGATTTCCATGCTAGTACAGTCATTGGTCAAGCCAGAAATACCTGAAAAAGAAAAGAGAATAATTCCTCTCCAAACGTTGTGCAGATACTAACCTGAGTGTTATTACTAACAGTTGAATGTACTTTAAAAATTTAAATAGAGGGGATTTGAACTCAGACTTTAAAGCAAACTTCAATTATCCATACTATCTCATACTATTGATACACAGGATCACACATATGTAGAAAAGATCAATAATCACCAATACTTGAGGTCAACATGGGCATAACAACAATATTGGCATCATCATGGGATTTGGGCATTCTATCATCATATTTTCAATGGTATGGTGGGTTGAAGAGTTGGAGGTTGGAGTAGATTGAAGCCTATCCATTAAAGTATAAAGATTTTCTATCTTAATATAAACTGAGCACTAATTATATATATATATGTATGGGAGCTGATAATCTGGACCAACTGATGAGTGCTGATTCAGCACGAAATTGACGTTTATTGGTCCTTATTTATCTTTTCTACATGTGTGTGGTCATGTGTATCAGTAGTATGAGATAGTTGAAGGTTGCTTGAAAGTGTAAGTTCAAATCCCCATTATTTACAATTAAGTTCCAGATATAAGAATACCTGTATTTCAAATTTTAAAAATTTAAATAAAGCTATATTTTTCTAAAGATTCAATACTTAATACTAGATGATGGAAATAGTCCAATATATAAATACCAATAAAAAGTATTTGTGTATATAACAAGAGTTTTTTTTTTTTTGGTATTTTTTATTGTACGATAAAATGCTTCCAATTGTCATTCATGTATCAAAGAATTAAAAAAACAAAAACAGTTCTGCTTATAGGATGCTCCCACCCCAGTCCTTTATAACAATTATATCAGACCATTAGCAATAACGAATATAATTTTTCTCCCCTTGGTTTATTACATAATGAGTTGATTTTATACTGTAAATAAGCTTTTATAAAAATAGCGCCTAATATATAGAGGAAACAAAAATTAAAAACAAAATAAATCTGATATCTTATTAATTAATTCAAAACCGATGAAAGCTTAATTACAAAATTAATTAATTATCAGACTTTGTAATAATGATGACAACGTTAATTATAATTTTCTTTTGCCATACTTCATTATCTTTAATAAGAAAGATTATTGTAAATGACAACTTCGTATCAGAGGATAATAATTAGAATTTATTTTTATCAATGCCTCTCATTTGAGTCTTTTTTGAAGCAGGAAACTGGCAAAAGTAATTCTTTTAGACCAAATGAGAGCCGTTGAGGTCATCCTTCAACAGTACTATTATCAATCTTCAGGAAGCGCTGCTTTCAAGAGATACCTGCCTTTTAATTACAGAAGTTCTGTGGGGGACTATACAAGTCTAAACAATGATTCAGTCGGATCCTCTTCTACACGTGCAGAGAATCCTGCTATGGAGTCTGCATTCAGAACAGCTATAAAACAAATAAAGACATCGTCTCTATTTTTTAAAATAAAAACTTAAGCCAAAGATATGTATGAAAGGTTTCCGAGCGTGTGTGTGTGTGTCTTTGGGAAAGAGAGGGTACAAAGCCATTTACCATGTAAAAGTGCTTCCCCTAACATGGAAACGGGTTCAAGTATGATAGCATTAAAATATAAGCAGTTTATATATTTTTATAATGATTTCATTACTTATAATATTAGGCAATCAGGAATGACGTTTAAAAAAAAAAGATCAAGTCTACACAACAACAGAGCAAAAATAGCCAATGTCTGCCATCCAGCGTAAACATTGCTATTGCTTAGCAACAGGAGAATGAAAGAATTTCTCACACTACCACTGGATGAGTGATGGAACCAGTAATTTAGATAAAAAGAAGACTTTACAAGGCACGTACTTTGTTATTACTGCCGTTCATTGTGTCAATAAGTTTATTTTCAAATGCTGGGACATCGGGCCATTAACAATTTCGTATAAATCTTTTGTATATAATGTGTCTAATGTTTCACTACTTTGTAAGTGAACACTATATTAAATTTATTGAAAAAAAAATACATACACACGCACACACATATCACCTGTTCACATGAACATCAATTCACTTGGTATAAAGATGTTTATTGAAACAATTTTACGTATAATATTATAAGTTTTAATAGCTCATACAGTAATTAATGCATATGAAGATAATAATAAAGTATTTTACTGGTACACACATATAAGAACAAAGCCAATGAGAGAGTAAAAAGTATCACAGAAACTCAATAGTAATAGGAACCTGCTCTGTCATTCAGATAATATAAAGTACATATGTAATTATATAATATAAAGATTACTATGCTTAAAGTTGTAAGTCAATTATATACATAAATGAAATACAATGAAAACCATCTTAAATAGCCCATTGTATGGCATTGATTACTTTAGCATGTAACAGTTAAGGAGAAAATATTATAAAATAAGCTTGGCCCTGCATGTTGGAAAGTATCCCCCTTCTCACATTTTATATTCTTAGCTAGATAAACATTTATTAAACACTAATTGATTATCTATGGGACAAATATTTGATAAAAATCTTAAGCTTTGTTGAAAATTATCAGCTAACTAAAAAAAAAGTTTCATTCAGATTTGAACCCTCAATTACAAATATTTAGACAATTACATTAACTTCCGCAGATTAGATCAGTTATTAATTATATATTTTTATATATTACAACAAAAAATAGCAGTACTTAAAATATTTAATGCACCAGATTGCTATCTTGAACGACCATTGTAGTAAATGGTAGATCTGTGCTTTAGTGGCAGTATTTGATAATTTATACAACAAGAGCATGGCTCTGCTTCTTGTGCCATATGTTATTAAATGAAGGATAATCATGAATATTTTTACCAGAGAAGTGAGTATTTTTAAATCAGTTAAAATATGTTATGACATGTTAATTTGATGCAATTGATATTTTAATTTATAGAGCTTAATAATAACAAATAATTATAATGCTTGATTTTATATAACTCATGAGCTCAATGTACTTTTATTATAAATGAGTGATTTGATTTGTAGCCATAATGGCTTATAATTTATGCAATATGAAAATGACCATCTTTTACTGTGCTCTAAATTATTATATAGAATAAACAATTTCCAGCCAGAGGAGTAAATTTAAATCAATTAAGATAAATAAAACATTATTGTACCTTCAAAAATTTACTAAGTTTTAAAATGAGTAGAAATAGCTCTTTTCTTTAAATTAAATTATCAATTGATTTAAAGTACTATGTCTTATATATTCTGATTGACTTCTCACACATTCCTCTAGCTGAAATTATTCATGATAATTCTCTATTTAATAATATAGAGTAAAATTAAGAAATGGCATTCTCTTATTGCTTAAGTTATGAAATACTACAACTAAAAGGTGTGTCAGTTGTTTGTAATAACATCCACTTCAAAAGAGTACTTGTATGCATTTATTTTATATTTATTGCTAAAAGGAGGTTGCCTTGACAACAAGTTGAGATTGTTGATTGTTATTGATATTGTCTAAGTGTTGAATGATTTTAATGATTGTATATATATATACACATGATTGTCCGGAAATAACTGAAGCTTCTAATGAATTATATAACATAAATAAATTCTCCAAAAGACAGATGATAGATAACACTTGTTTCTTAACATTTGTTTTTATATATGCTTAGTTTATTTATGTAATTTTAAATGAGGAAGTGGATTCAATCTATTGATTATATATATTTATAGAATATATATAATTTAATTCTTTAACAGATTAATATAGATGGAAGTATTTAAATTAATGAGGAAATCTACTAAAATCTGCAGCCATGATGTTTTTACCAAAGACAGCAATTTATTAAAACATTTGCACAAGCTTGGCTTGATAGTGACTTCTGAGTTTGTGCAACAGATTTAATAAGTTGCTTGCTGTCTTTAAAAAACATTATGGCTGCATGTTTTAATACATTTAAAAATGGAATATCTCATTAATTTATATTAATATATGACATTCATATGATATGTATTTGCTATTTGTTAATAGATTTACTTGAGAAGTCTTTAATTTAATAAGTAAAACCATAGTTGTAAAGAAAAATTTAATTTTTTTAAAGGATCTTTATTGTTACGTTTGTATTTTTATATTGGACTATTTCCATCATCTAATATGTGTGTTGAATGTCTTTAGAAAAGTTTAATTTTATTTAAATATTCCAAATGCATTCAACTATTAGTAATAACACAGCAAACAGCTTAGTATATGCACCAACTGTTAGTAATATCACAGCAAACAACTGTTAGTAATATTACAGCAAACAGGTTAGTATATGCACGATGTTTCAAGAGGTATTTTTCCCCTCTTCTTCAGGTTTTGCTGGCCTGACCAGTGACAGTACTAGGGGATTTAAACCTGGGTCCTTAGATTCTTGATTATTGAATTTTAAGATAATGGTCTAACCAACTGAGCCATCCTGCCAAAGGCAACAGTATGTAGTAATTTCATATACTTATCTATGAGGTTCCTTCTGATTTCTCCACATTTTTCTCAGAGCAAAGTTGATTAGTGGTTTCCATGCATTATGTAGAGTCACACTAGGTTGGCTTATGGGATTTTTTGCCATTGTCATGTGAGCAGCTTCTTTAATTTTTTTTTGTATCTTTTCTTCTTTATCCAATATTTTTGTATTTTCCTAATCGAATATATGTTCATTGGTACATACATGGTCTGCTACCTTAGACACATTTGTTTTCTCTCTTCTAATCATCAGTTTATGTTCTTGCAAGCAGTTTTGAATGGGACAGCTAGTCTCACCAATATATGTTCTTCCACATTCACATGGTATTTCATACATGCAGTTTTTTATTTTCAGCATTTCAAGTTTGGGCTTTGTAGATGTTAGAATTCCTCATAGTGTGGTATGGCTCTGAAAGCTGTTCTGATGTTATACTGATTGGAGATTTTTCTTAATTTGTCTGCTATTTTTGGAATGTATGGGTACACTACAATACCAATAATTGTCTTTTCTCTTGATGGTTCTTTTTGTTGTCTATTTAATGTTTTCTTAATAACAGCTGATGGATAACCATTTTTCATAAGAGTTTGTTCTATATAGATCTTTTCTTTTTCCAAATCTCCAGTTTCTGAACAAACTTCTTTTGCTCTGTTTCACAGTGATAGTATAATTCCATGTTTTGTGTTTCTGGTGTGATGTAGATGTATAGGCTAGGTATTTTCCTGTATGTGTAGGTTTTTGGTAAACTGTAGTTTTGATTTTGCCATGAGGGAGTCTTGTCACAAGAACATCTAAGAATGCCAATTTTTGTTCTTGTTCTGGTTCTATTGTGAATTTAATTGAAGGGGATATGTTGTTTATGTGTGTCCAGAAAGTTTGTAGCAATGCTTCAACATGTGGCCATATAACAAATGTATCATCCACATAGTGAAGCCAAACTTTAGGTGGTTATGGAGTAGTTTTGATGGCTGTGATTTCAAGTTCTTCCATGTAAATATTGCTAATCAGGGGAGACAATGGTGAGCCCATAGCAATTCCTTGATTTTGTTGGAAGAATTCTGTGTTATATTGAAAGTAGGTTGTTTTTATACATAATGTTAATAGTTCCATTGTGCTATCAATGGAAAGAGCTGTTATGGTTTGTAAACTATTATCATCATTTAATCTTTTGCTTACAATAGACAATGCTTCTTTACATGGTACATTCATGAATAAACTTTCCACATCAAAGCTTACCAGTAAGTCAGTACTTTCAATTTTCATGTTCTTGATTAATTCTACAAAGTGTCTAGAATCCCTAACAAAGGATTGGGTCTTGTATGCCAAAGGACTTAGAACTTTGAGAAGAAATCTTGTCAAATTCTGGCAAGGTGAATCTCTAGAACTAACAATAGGTTGTAATGGAACATGATCCGCATGGATTTTAGGTAGACCATAAAGATAAGGAATTTTGCTGAAATGATGTTATTTTACTCTTTTCTGAATCAGTGAAGTACTTGCAATGCTTTCTGAGTAATGCTTGTAACTTTGTTTACATATTAGGTATCGGATCTTTTGCCATTTTCCTATATTGGCCTGCCATGAGGAGTTCTTGTATTTTGTTGTCATAATCAGTTGTATCCATTACAACTGTTGCATTGCTTTTGTCATCAGGGAAAATAGAGATTTATCTGCTTTGAGAGATTTAATTGCTTTCCTCTCCCCATAAGATATGTTTGACTTCAATTTTTGTTGCTTGTCAATTGTTTTTTTTATTCTCCAGCATAATTCTGCTGCTTCTTCTAAAGGCAATTTTTGAGTGACTTCCCTGTGGTTGCCATTATACCTAATAAAGGGGATATTAGATGGTGTTATGGCAAAGTTTAATCCTCTTTCAGGAACAGAAATTTCAGTATCTGTTAGATGTTTACAACTTAGATTTTTAACAGATGAAGCTGTTACATTGCTTGGTACATTAAGATTTTTGATATGCCCATGTAGGTTAGCAAGTTTCTTCTTTCGACATTCTTTTATTTTTCCATGTAATATAGAATATGATTTTCTTACTGCTTGAAAAACTCTCAGGTAGTCATCCTCAGTAAGTTTATTTTTCAGAAGACATTCTACATTTATTAATTGAATGCATTGTTTGATACTTAGAAAACTTTTGAGCATTTATTCTTTCTCTTAACAGAGCTTCACTTGCTCTCTGAGTAATTTTCTGAGCTCTCTGAGAGTGAATTGGATGTTTTAGTTGCAAACCTTTAAGAATTATCCCTTCTGATTTGCATTTACATAAGAAAGTTAAATTATTTTCTACTTTGGCCAGCTTTAGACATAGTTTTTCACAATGTCTAAAGTTTGATATAGTATCATATTCATACTGAATCTTAGTGTTTTTCTGAAGGTTTGTGATGATGGTGTTCTAGCTGTATTTTTAGATTGGACTATTTCCATAATCTAATATGTGTGTTGAATGTTTTTAGAAATGTTTAATTTTATTTAAATATTCCAAATGCATTCAACTGTTAGTAATATCACAGAAAACAAATTAGTATATGCATAACATTTTGAGAGGTATTTTTCTCCCCTTTTCTTCAGGTGTTTCTGGCCTGACCAGTGACAGTACCCATGCTAGTACTGTCACTGGTCAAGCCATCAACACCTGAAGAAGAGGGGATAAAAATACCTCTCAAAACATTGTGCATATACTAACCTGTTTGATGTGCTATTACTAATAGTTAGTGTATCATACTGAATCAATATATTTCCAAGATTTCTTATAGGTTTTTACAAATAAACCCACTGTCTGTTTCAAATTCAATTCTTGATTTTAGAAGTCTAGTCATTCCTTCTAATGAGAATTTTTTTGTTTATTTTCCTTGAAAAGAGCTACCTCACTTTTAAACAGATCTGTACTATAGATTCCATAAATAAATACTAATAAAATTCATATGGCTTTATTGCTTGGAAGTTTATAAGAAGTTTGAGTACCAGATTCAATTCAAAGATCTGCCGATCCCAGATCAGATATTCTACCAATTGTACCAAATCATACAGGGTAATGCATAATAATTAAATAATAAACAGAAGCTCATAAATGATTATGATTACTTCAGAATAGAAAAAAAAGAGAGAGAAAGAGAAACCAATTACTCTAAAAATGAGTTTTACTATGACTATATCAATAAATGCATGCATGCTAAAAACTACCTTTATATTTAAAAGTGATTTTATTTTATTCCTGAAAATACATAAATTTACATGTGCATATAATAAAAAAAGTGCATTGAATAGCAAGATAAGAAAACTATGCTTTGATTCTCATGTGAATCAAATCTCGATAAAGAAGGGTAGAATTTTAACCACATTATTTTTTATCAGGATATGGATAAAGATGAATATGTACATTTTATGCCAAATTTCTAACATAGTTAAATATAAGTATGTGTTTCTGGAACTGCTCTAAATATCTTTTTATTAAACTAAATTAAAATCATGATACTAAAAACTAAATATTTAGTTGTGGACTTTGATGAGTCAAATCATAAAAAAAGATTTCTTTCAGTTTCATATTGATACAAAGCCTGTGTGATTTAATGCAATTATAGAATACTGGGCTCTAGATGTCAAAGTTTATGGATCATGGCTCAATATGTCATTTCTGGTATTTGAATTTTGAATGAAATTCCAAGCAATAAGCCATTCATTTATTTATCTATTTCTTCTTGATTTTAGTAGTGAAAGAAAAGAAAAAAGAAATAGGTCAAACCATTATGCACCATCAACTCAAATAGATACTTGCAATATTTTCTGAATCATAAGACATTAATTTAAAATTGTACAAATTATTCAAATGATGATAATGATGATGAGAATAATAATAATATTTCAATTCAATGTTTATTAACATGTAAACATACAGTACAACAAAGACAAAAAACGTTTACATTTGATTGCTATTACAGCTCAATATCTGTTGAATTGCTTTTTTAAAGCTATTACTTGACAATGGAAAAATATCAATATTTTAAAAATATTTGTTATAAAAATCTGGAAATCTAACCAATGTAGATATTTTCAAACAATCTGAATGAAAAGCTTGGGGATCCTATATTGTATCTTTGTCTCCAACTCAGAAACATCTATTTCTCCTTTCACTATCTTTTGCAATATTATCATATCACTAACAAGTCTATGATTGAACAATTTATTACTTAAATTTCCTGATTTTTTTGAATCATATTAATATGTGAAATTGTCTCTGAATTCCATACAACAAATCCATAATGAAGTACTGAAATCTCTAACTTTGTAAATAACATCAATATAGTATTTAAATCAAAATTATTACTTATCCTCAAAATAGAACCTAATACTTTATGTGCCTTTGCTACACTATATGAAACATACTTTGTAAGTGATCCATTAGAAGAGAAAATTATTCCCAAATCCTACAGCATTTACTCCCCATTTATCACCAACTACAAACTGTTCCCTATATGTAGTTCTATTCTGAATTGACTTTGTTTTTCATGCAACACCCATAAGTTGATTTCAAACCACATAGATAATAAATTACCTCCCTAATATACTGCCAGACTAATATTTACAAAAACAATAATCAAGATTAATTTAATGCTGAATATAAATGATGCAAGATTTTGCAATCTTAAGCCATATCTATCTATGAATGAAATTATGTTTTACATTGAACCATTTAATAAAAAATTTAATTACTAAACTTGATATCCATCTCTGTATCCAAAACTAGTAGCAGTGTTTATATCAATGTAATGTAAAGCATGTTAGCATACAGGGCAAAGCCCAACAGAATGCATGACCCAAATGTGTAGTCATTGTGTTGCAATGGATGCAGAGTATTTCCTGTGACATTGATTTCCTTTAGCTCTATGGATAGGGACTATAAATCAGCAAATTAGACTGCTCTCCCTCCATACATAGCATTTCTCTTTAATATTTTATATACACAATTCCTTCACCAGACAGACACACATTCCTTATACTGGATGAGAATCATGTCCTTCAAATAATATCACACTGCACATTCCTGTCAGCATGGTTCTATGCTAATATCTTCATATTGCATTGGTTGCACTGTATATCACAAAGCAAGCATTGGTTGGGCTACAAACTTTTAGTGTGAGGTTGAATGTTTTTTTGAAAAGTTTTTAATTGCGTAGTCTATGTAGTTTACCTATACTCAACATTCTAAAATAAAAATATATAAAATATCCATCTGTGTGGACTAACTAAAATTATAATTTAAATTTAAAATTAATAATAAAATCTAAATTTATTCCTCAAATTTATACATGTGCACCAATAAATGTTTTTGTGTGTGTGTGTGTGTTATTACTGGCAGTGGCTTATTTTATTTTTTATTTTAAATATTTATTTATTGAAATGTTCTAAATAATTGTTTATTATAAATCTCTGTGTCTCCTTGAGCTAGTGGCATGGACTAACAGTCAATAATAAAATAAAAGTTGGATTTTTTTCCCAAAGTATCTGCCTACACTATAAATTTTCTAGGTTCAAATAGCTTAGTGGCACCCTTTACGGCAGATATGGTAAGAGTCTACATCTTCCCCAATTGTTATAATATGAAACATGCTCTGTAAATGATCCATTAGCAGAGAAAATTATTCCCAAATCTTTATGACTAATATCTCAGGGAATATGCTTATTATTTAACGTGTAATTATATACCTTTTACCAGATTTCCTAGTAAATGTTACAATTTTACATTTTCTATTATTTATAGTCATACCATTTTTAATATACCATCTATGTAAACATTCTAACATATTTTTCAATTTCAAGTGATCTGATGAACTATAAATTGTTTTAAATATTTTTATATCATCAGCATTGCAAAGAATATTCTTACTATTTATAAAACAATGCAAATCTGAAGTAATTATTGCAAATAAATAAGGACTTAATACACTACCTTGTGGCACTCCATAAATAGGAAAAATACAATTTGACCATTCATTATTAAAGAAAATATAGTGAGGCCTTTTCAATAAATAAGATTTAAAAAGTTCAATCAAATGTTTAGATACTCCATATGCAGCTAACTTTAATAAACAAATCCCCACAACTCACTCTATCAAAGGCTTTACTTAAATCCACATATATAACATCTAATTGTTTTTGCTGATCAAAATTTTGTGCTATTATATTATTTATTGTAATTAAATTTGCATTTACTGACTTTCCTGGTATAAATATATGCTGATAATTAGGAAGCCATTTGAAAAGATTATTAGATAAATGCTTAAGGAGACATTTATCAAAGATTTTGGCTGTAATACAAAATAGGGATATATGTCTATAATTCTCAATCTTCCTTTTAGATCCCATCTTGTGTATTGGTACCACTTTTGTTTCTGTCTATAAAGAAGGATAAGTATTAGACTTCAGAGATAAATAAAATAAATGCTTCAATATAGCAGCCAATAATTGTCCACATCCCTTGTAAATAAATGATGGTATGTTATCTATCTCTACATTTCCTTTATTTTTAAGTTGTGCAATAATAATAATAATAATAATAATAATAATAATAATAATAATAATAATAATGATGATGATGATGATGATGATGATGATGATGATGATGATGATGATAATTCAATTTATTTACGTACAAAACTACAGCATTAAGATAATTACAGAATTGCATTATAACAACTATACAATAATATACATAAATGAGTAAAAATGACAAATTATATGCCATACTTTTTTATAAGTAACAAATTTTTTAAAGTCTAAAGGAAAAATATTTTCATTAGTAAAATCAGATTATAGGTATTAGGCAAATAAAACAAAGATGAAAATTTTAATATGTTAGAGTAACAAATCTTAATATAAAATAAAGTAAATGTACCTGTTTTATGTAAACAATTATTAAAAGTAATATTTGAAATTTTGTTAGTTAATATAATTTTCTGATTGACAAGGTTATATAAAATTTTAAGATCTCTCATTTTTTTTCTAATGGATAGGGATAGATAATGGTCATTTAACTTAATATACTTGGAAAATTTATTATAAACCAATTGAATTTTAATAATATCTCGTTTGGAACTGGGATTCCAAACAACAGATCCGTATTCTAAAATAGGCAAAACCAAAGAGAGGAATAATTTATATTTTGTAAAACTAATAAATTGTCTACCATGCCTTAAAATTGCACCCATAATTTTAAAAGTCTTATTTACTACATTTTTAATATGATGATGAATTGATCCATTCCTTGCAAAAATAATATCAAGGTCTTTCTGAATATCAACAAATTTTATATTCTCATCTTAATATAATAAGGATAAATTATCATTTCAGATTTTTTGGAATAAAAAACTGTTGAACATTTATCCATATTGATATCCATTTTATTATCTCTACACCATTTCACAATAATAATTATCTGCCTATTTGCAAATAAATTACTATACAAATTGAGTAGTTTATTATCTATGATTATTACACAATTTTACTAGTTATGGTGAACACTGCCACTATAATCTAATTGTTGCACAATCATTATTTTTAAATGCTTTTATTTAACTTAGAAATTTTGATGTTTCTTTGTTTGGGTCAAATCTTGTAGCCATTTGTGACAGACTTTTACCAAATGGATTTCTTTTATATTTTGTATACGTGTTACATATTGATGACATTGTAATGTGGCAATTACATGATTTGGGATTGTTCAGCCATTTATTCAGACTAATGATGTTGTCAGGCTGAATTTTAAAACATATTGATATTGGTGTAAGTTTTCAGTGATACTCATTAGATGGCAATATATTTTGTATGCTTTCATTGAATTTCATGACTAATTCACAAAAAAGCATTTATATTTGATGCTGCGATTGATTTGATCAAAAGCTACATGGTAATTACGAATGATACGTTTGATAACAGGATTAATATTTGGCAAGCACATGGTCTCATTCACCCTGTCACAACTCCCATAACACCTCTACTTGCCCTGACCAATAATAAGATCATCTCCCTCTTCAGGTGCTGGGCTATGGAACCAAAATTCTTTGATTTTATTATTAAGATAAATTTAAATGCCATTAGCACTAATTGGTTTCTCTTCCATAGGCGAGGCATCAACAAAATTGACCCAATCTGCCCCCTCTGCCAGACTCATGATGAAATATTTGACCATCTGATTTACTCATGCCATGGACTCTGGAGGTCTAGAAGGATTATTGCTGATAACCTTAAAGTGAATTTTTACCTTGTTACCTCTCTTAAGGACAGTATTAAGACAAGATCCATCCCTACTATTAGGCTGTCATTATTTATCAACTATGCATTGTGGTCTACTCGTTGTAAAATGGTTTTCAATCCCAGTGCAATTCATGAGGGAAAATTCTTTCTGAATAAACTTATAAAATTTAAAAACTGTGACATGCTCCTAGCTCCAAAAGTATTATTTGAGGAAACATGGACTTTGATTGCATTGTAAGAATGATTGCTGGTAAATCACTTTGTTTCTTTTGTCTAATATATTGCTGAAAGTGGTTTTGTTAATAATCAGAGGTTCAGATCCTTATGTTATCAAAATGGATAATATTTAACTGAATACATCAGATTTAGCATAAATACCTAAGCCTTCACAGTTGTAGTGATTTTTCCAATGGTGATCTGACCAAACTCTAGATTGACTACGTGACTCTTGGTAGTGTGAAGCAATTTGTCTAGGTGAGTTGGTGAGCTTAATTGGTCTACTTGTGTGTTAACAGTAGACCAGGTATTCGGGTTTACCTCTTGCCCAGAATAATACTATCTTTTATTTATTTATAATCATGTAATTCGTTTTTATGTTTGTAATTCTAGATTTCCTTTTAATTTACCATGTATACATAATTGTCACTGTAAACATTGTACTTGTTTAATAAATATTTTGGAAAAAAAAATAGAAAGAAAAGAAGTAAAGGGTGAAATCTTCTCTTGATTATTGAATTAAAACTTGCTTTTTATTAATAGACTGCTTTTGTGAACAAAAAAATCTAGTATAATACATATCAATTTGATTTCAAATACTACAAGTATAGTGACATTGTTTACATTCTCATTTTATAAACTTGAATTTAAATAGCTACAAAAAGTGTGGCCCAAAACTAATATATGTATATATAAAATATTTTATAATATATGCTTTTATTTAATTTGATTAGAAATATAGTAAAAATTTAAAAAAAATTTTTTTCAACTACAATTTTAATTATTATATTAACTTGAAATAAAAATATGAAGTGTCCATAAATTAATTAAATCAAACTCTAATTTATATATTAATGATTTTTATTAATCATTCATTAGACTAGACATTATCCAATAGTGAATAATATTTCCGTAGTGTAATTTTCATTATATCACTCTCACTCAAAGTAGAAACTGATTTCTATCCACTTTTAGCACCTTGTAAAGAGATGTAATCATAAACATATGACCAAAGACATGTGAAAAATATTCAGGATCCCCAAGATACACATTTTGTGCAGATCCAGCACTCATGAGTTGGCCCAGACCACAATCTCTTACACATATCTTTATCATTATTCAGTACATACACATAGATAGCAAATTGCTACAGTTTAATTCATAAGTGTCAAATGTGTTGCCCTAACAACTTTGACACAAATCACTTAATTGAAGTATATGAATACTTTTTATTAGTCATTCGTTGGAAGAGAGATTATCTGATAAACAATAATATTTCTGTAGAATAATTTTCACTACAACATTCTCACACAAGGTAGGGACTGGTTTTGTTCAGACTTCTATTTTCAGATACACATAACAAAACTGTGATCAAAACATTTTTTTTATTCTGATCAAATTAAATAAAAACATTATATATATATTATGTAAAATATAAAGCCTCAAAAGATATATTCATTTCATTTTTATGTGGTCATTTTGAATTGATTAAAATATTACATACATTAAAAAAAAAGTTTTAAACCCTTTTTACATTTATTCCATTAAATTTAGACCATTTTATGTAAAGTTCTTTCCTTAGCCTTTTTGTTCTTGTTTGTAATAAATTGGCAGAAATTAAAGATTTATTATATGTATTTATTTTTATTATAAACCGAAAGTGTGTTTAGCTACTTTTAATAAAAAATAAATACACATAGTAAACCTTTTTAAGTCAATGTTCATTTGAAACGTTCCTGACAATTTATTACAGACCATTTTGTTTACTTCAGAGAAAGCCAGAAAGTCACTATAATTGTATTTTTTTAAAAATTGCATTTGTGCAGTAATCTATAGAGATTTTTTTTTAATTAGTAAATTCATGTACTTTTAATATATTGATTTTTTAATTAATAAAAAAATCCAAAAAGACCAGTATAATTGAATAGCAACAAAATCAAAGAGTTTCAACCCTAACTTTATCTCTTTGATCACTTTATGGTATCTATACTATTTATGAAGTTATCGTTTATTAATCCTTCTACATTACACTCAGATTTTATTGTGCTCTCTGAAGAGACTTTTTATAAGCTTTAAACTTTTGATTTTAGTATAATATCATTATTTTGAATTTGATTTGGTAATAATATATTTGCAAAAATAATCAATTCTAAAAATTTATATTTAAACATTGCAAATATTGAAATTGTAATGTCAACAAATTGCTTTCTTATTCAACTCATGGCAAAGCAGAATAACTTCAGACAATGAATGAAATCTTTTTTAATTGAAATTTATTTTCAAAATGCAAATGAAATAATATTAATCCTTGATAAATCAAAATGTTTCTGACTTTTAGAATATGTCCAAATTACTTTAAAACAGTGATAACTATACTTTATATAAGGTGGGCTAATCATAATGCTGTGATTGTTTTTGTTAATGTTACCCTAGAAATTACCATCTTCTATTTAAGACATATATAATAATATGAGATAATTAATGCTTATTTTTGATTTTTAATAATTTTACACAAATATTTTGTAAAAAATGAATCTGAATAAACTTCATAAAAAATAACATTGTTAGTTATTCCAAAAACAATCTTGAAATAACCTCACAAATAATGTACACACTGATTACAAATGAATACTTTAATCAAGAGAAGATAGCAGTATGTAAAATTCTTATACTTTGCCATTATTTGATTATGCCAAACTCATTTGAAAATAAAAATCAATATCTTAAAACAATATGAATTTACAAATTAAAAAAATGTATCTCAATAGATGGCCCTACAAATAAAATTTAAAAAAATACAATTACATTTTTAAAAAAAAAAAAAATTTCTGGAAGAATGCCTCCAGTATAATGTTCTGCACAGTTAACATTCATGATTATTTTTACACAATATTTATGTAATAAATATTAAAAATCAAAAATTTATAATATTACATTGTTATTTTATATATATATTATTTTTAAAAATAGGAGGTGCAAGCATAACATTAACAAAGAAAAACATGCATTCTGATTATACCATCTTATGAAAATGATGGCTATAAGATAATTTGAGATATCCTAAAAATTGGAAAGCAATTTTAGTATTTTAAAGTAGAATTTAATAGATTTATCAGAGAGTGACATTTATTCATCCACATTTTAAATATAAAGTTCATTTGTTTCATTTTCTGATCACCAGATGTCTCTGCTAATCATTCAAAGATGAAAGCATATTTTGTTATTCTGAATTCATTTTTTAATATTTGAATATTTCAAATATGATTATTTAGAATTTTTTGTTTGCAATCATATATTTCTACCAAATCAAGTCTAACCTTTATTGAATTCTGATATAAAATAATGATTTAATACTAAAATCAAAAGTTGAAAACTTACAAAAAGTCTCACCAGGGAAACAATTAAATCTAACTATGTGCAGAGATGTAATTTTTGTTGGTTAAAAATTAAGTAATTGTTAAAATAATGACTAAATAGTACTTTGAATATTTAATTTGAATTTAAATTGTTATTCATAGGATGATGATAATAATAATAATAATAATAATAATAATAATAATAATAATAATAATAATAATAATAATAATAATAATAATAATAATAATAATAATAATAATAATAATAATAATTTATGCAAAGTAATGATAAAATTTCTAGAATATTTTGTTTTATTATGATCACTGAAATTTAATGATACAAATGTTTATCTGCTGGAAGTAAAATGCATAATGTGTAATATTTTAAATAAATACATAAAAATATAAATAATAACTGAATTTTAATAATAACCAATAAATGAGTAATAAAATCATTGCTATTTTTTTTCAATTCTATAAATATTTGAAGATTGAAAAATTTGAAATCAAATCTCTAAAGTAAATAATAAAAAAAGATTTGGTATGTAGATTAAAGCTTTCTATCAAAGACAGGTAAAAGTAATAAGATAATATGATACTATGATTAGCCCTCTTGCAAATTGTCAATTTTCTTTGTTCTCAATTACTGTAAACATTCACCATTAAGTTTAAGATTAAATCATTATCACTTATTATAAAATAATAAATTTGACATCATTTGATAGATATTTTTGTTTACTACTGATATAAATTCGGAATATTTACATTTTATTCTTAAAAATATTTAAAAAGTAAGATCATAGTCAAAACAAAAAGCTTATTATGTCATCATTTCCAGAAAGATTATTTTGATTTTTTAAAATCAACAAAATCTTCATTATTTGTCTTTTTTTAAAATAATCTGAATGAATATTTATTTATTTCTCTTATATCTAACAAATTATGCTTTAAAAGTTAAAATTTTTTCAATATATTTTTATATTTGTCATTATAATTAGACTAATTACATAGGAAGCTAATTTTGTAAACAGCTTCAGGGTATATTTGCATTGTCTGATAATATAACATTCTACAAAAGGACTTTTGTCAATTTGGTTAAAAGGTGGAGCTAAATCCCTGTTATCTTTGCTGACTTTTTGATTCTTTTGCCATCTGTGGAATTTTTTTCAAACTAAAATTTTATATTGTAATGTATATAGAAAAATATCCATATTTCAATATAAAGTTTGCTAAAACTCTCACAAAGGAGTAAATTATTAGAAAATACAAGAAAACTCAAACCAACCATTGAGAGAATTAAGGGATATTAGCTGATTAGAAATGGTGATAACTTAACAATGGTGTTATTTATTACTTTCTACAGAAAACGGACTTTCAAGTCTCTCCAAAGTAATGTGATAATATGTTGAATGATTTCCATCATCTATCATTATATTTTGAATAATGAGAATATGTTAAACTTTTCCAAATACAAAAAACTGATAGTAAAAGCACACAAGTTAGTAGATATTACAGATAAGTAGACAACATGGGTTTGTAGATTACTGACTTATGTGTCACTAATGCCAGTTTGTATTTGGAAAAGTTTAAATAAAGTTTAGATTTTTCCAGACATTCACCATTTAATGATAGATGATGGAAATAGTTCAACAGATTATTATATCTAAAATACCAATATTACAAACCTTATGCAAACAAAAAATAAACAATGCTTTCCGTATTGAATTATATATCAGTTATTGAAGGTTTTTATGTTTGTTTTATTTCTTGTTTAGAATGTTTAGCTAGATATCCATGCAACAAATAATATTTGGATAGTTGAACTGAGTACCTAAAAAAATCCCACAGCTGGTGACAACTTTAAGCAATCTGAAAAAAATCTTCATTTAACTCAAATTCAAATCTTGGATCATGGACATGGAAATAAATATAACAATTATTATGCTGAAATCCTTTGAAAGTATATACATAATAAATATATAGCAATAAAGATAGCAATAAAATTACAATTTTTTTTTTCACGAGCATTGTTTCAACTACTAAACTATAGACTTTCTCAAGGTAAAACTATTGGCAAAAATTAACACATAAATACATACATGTAATCATCCACAATGCCAATATGGGTAGTTATAGTTGTTATTTCAAAATAAGTTTTTGTTAACAATTTTCCTTTAGGAATGTCTATATGTTTAATAGAAGAACATGTTATAAAAAAATGTGCTTTAATATTTTTATTGTTATATATTTATTTTATTTTCATTATAATTACTGGTATAATATATATATATATATAATACATTACTACAGCCCTCATGCTCAAACAAGTCAGTAATATATGGTGATACTACAATATCCATTATAGTTTGTTCCAGTACCTTTCACATCCAATGTACATCATATGCAATAGCTCAAGTTTTGTTAATAAGCTTTAATTTCAATAAAATATATATTATTTTACGGAAAACAAGTGCAAATTATTTTTCAAATGCACACACATACACATATATATATATATTGTAATGGGATGGGGGGTAAGAAGTGTAAGGAAAAGATTTGAACTGGAGTGATGGAAAATCATCATCAACCCCAAGTCACTACAAAATGAAATAATCAATAATTTACAAAGTATATATAAGTATAAAATATTTAAGGGGAACATGAGATTAGAGAATCTCTGTGTGAGATCATTGAGAGATCAGCCAGTTACTCCTTATGTAACTAAAATATACATCAATCATATATGAACCAGCATTAAATAGTCACTCAAAAGAAATAATCATTCATCATCATGAATGATCCACAATAAAATATAATAAAATCAGTACAATAAATCAACAGTCCATCTTGTGGCTGGATGTGAACAATAAAAAATATAAATCAACAGTCAACCTTGTGACTGGATCGGAAATGGGTCTTCTGTAGACCAGGTTAACTATTGAGCCTTTGCCACCTTGGGCAATTATTTAAACATAACTTGGATGCACCAGCTTAGTGCCCATCCATTAAAATACACAATAATCAGAAATCGAAACAATAATACTGGGACATTTAAAACATGCTGATCATTATCAATGCTCTGGCCACTTGTAATGGCCAACTATAAACATAACTTCTAATAAAGCTAAACTAAAGTAAAATATAGTGCATGGGCTTTAAAAATATAATCTTATGCACCAACCAGGATGATGATGATTGATCATGCCCAAAAGCACTAAATGCACACATCCCATTTATATATTCATCCTGTGCACGAATCTAGCTCAGAGAACATAAGCTCTATTACTGTTTGTGACCAAGAGATGATGGAAACAATTTTTAACAATTAAATAAGTTTATTAATAACAAAAAAATGAATTAAGGTCTTATAAGGGTTCTGATTTTGAAAAGTATACATAATTATATACACACTAAAATTTTTACATTGATTTACATGATTTCCTAATAAGTATCTATAAACGCATACATATATCCATACACAGACATGTGTTTTATAATATACAATAAAAACATTTCTATTAACATAAAATAACTATTAAAAAATGATTACATTTTATATGTGTTATACTTGATAAGAATTGGTATTATATTTTCATAATTAATTTCTTTGGAAAATACATAAATTTCCTACCTATACTTGTGTATAAACAAAATATAGATATAATTTAAAATTAGTTTCAGTTTATAAGTTCTCTTTTTTTTTTCTTAAAAAAAATATAGTCAATTTTTGACAAGTACTTTTTGATTAATTATCAGCGTTTTTAGACCAATTTAAAAGATTTACTTTTTCGATTTTGATTCAAACAAAATTACACTTGCATTTAAATTATATATTCTTCTTTTAATGAATATGAAAATTATTTCTTTGCAAAATATATATAGCAAATCATCTCTCTTTTAGATATTTGACTCAAGCAAATTTTACTTTAATTATCAATTTAAAATGTCTTTTATAAAGAATATTTAAAAAATACAACTCACTGTATATACACACAATGTGTTTATCTGTGGTTCCCTGCATGCATAGATGAACAGCAGGAGCAGTACACCAATTTCTTCAAGCTTTCTCTTGGTAAACTTGGTTTTTGGTCCATCAGAAAAATGTAATCCAGGTTTATTGTCATCATCAAAAAGTATATAATTCCAGTAATTTGTTGGCATACCATGAGATTCCTTTTGTAGTCCAAGCAATTGTCAAGCTGTCTTCTAGAACATATTTAAGCAGTTAGTTGATCCATTTGAAGTGACTCTGGCCTTATGAATCAAAACTCTGCAGTAAACGATAGGGAAGCTACTGGACTGTACTCCCTTAGATCTTCATATGAGCTCTGTATAACACTTCTAGCTATATTGTCCTCTTTTTTTAGGCTATTGATTCAGAAGTGACCCAGCTTCAAGTAAATCAAAACTCCTGTGAAGGGAAATAGTAGCAGCTCCTGGATTTACTCTCCTGCCTTCACCAACATCAGTTCATGGTAGCTATTCTGTCAACTCTCTGCTACAGCCAACAACAAACTGCAGCTATCTATTTTGGTCAGCTAATTGCTGCCACTTACTCAAAAAATTTTAGTAGCCAAGCTGTTCTGTTCAGCTCTTACAAAAAACTACTATTCAGACTGTTCTCTTCAAAAATCACTATCTAGACTGACTGATATTTTTTATGTATTTTTATAAAATCATCTGAGGTGATAACAACACCTTGATTGAAAACAGAGTTTTTATTTTTATCTCTCTAATCCCTTTGAAAACATACATTTTAATTAATTAAAAAAATTTCAAAAACAAGTATTGGGTTTTTACATTTCACAATCAGAATAATAATAATAGAATATATATATTCATTGAGACCTTTTAAAAGTTTAATTTATAAAACAATATTTTAAATCAGAGTTGTTGTTTTTTTATTTCAATAAATGTAGAAAATATTTACTATAATTTTTGTATGTGTTTATTTCTAGTTTTTCTTTCAACTTTATATATATATATATGCACACACACTATATTAGTGTGTGCTATGTAATCCAACTGGTTACAATATATTGTACTGGTTGGTTTAGATAACACTCACATTTTATATCTCTTGGAACTTCTTTATCATCTCTACACATCACTAGCTCACGGAGATTTAAATAAGAAACCTGGATAAATTACTTAAAACTACTGTCATCACATATCTTTACATTACTAATGGAATTTATATATAAATGAATAATCAAACTCATAAATAAATTATCTAACTAGGATAAGAATTTAATAAGTATTGCGTGTTTAATTCATCAAATTAACAATACAATATCTGGGGTTAATAATAATAATAAAAGCAATATAGACCACAGGTTTGTTTTACAATACTGTTTAATATAATTAAATAACTGGTTAACATAATAAAGCTACTTTCTTTACTAGTTTCTAATATTTGGAAAACATTATACAATATTAATTAAATTCTTCATTTAATATAGGTGGGGAAGATCTATGTGCCAATGAGGTAGTGATCTGTAAACTATATATAACTCATTGCTATTAGATGCCCTAATTTATTATTAATAAAATTAATATTTTATAAACACAAAATAATATCTTTCACAAATGAATATTTGATTTAATTATAAATTTTATCACATTATTATATTAAGTAATATTTACTAAGGCTGTAACCTTAGGAATAAGCGTCTGAAAAATTCGAAGGTAGGGACCTCTACAGGTCTTAAACACAAGCTTACGCTATGAAGAAAAGAGGGAATCTCTCTTTTCTTCATAGCATAAGCTTGTGTTTAAGACCTGTAGAGGTCCCTACCTTCGAATTTTTCAGACGCTTATTTCTAAGGTTACAGCCTTAATATTTGATTTATACATCTACAATATGGTCTTTTAATTATATAATGCCTTAATGTGAAATGACTAACAAATAAATCAATACTTAAAAACATGGTTTTTCTATAACACATTTTGTATAAAATATTGCATACATTTAGGAAGTCGCTGTTGAAAGGGAATCACTATAAATCAAGAGGGTTATGGATGTTAAAAGGATGACTAAACAAATAATAAATCATTTGATTTTGATATATCTCACTTTGCCCAACTTAGAGGCAACTTTAAAAGAAATATAGATCTCAAGAACAAAAGCAGTACTGACATAGCAGGTATAAAAACATCGATAAGATTGATGAAAATTTCACCATTATATTTGAAGAACGAAATGGTTACTCTGCATTTTCACAGATTGCAACCTGAAGAGAAAGCTTCCTTGGACATAAGAAGAAATGAGGTCAGGCCTTTTTTACCTTTGAGCCTTACTGTTCGAATATGAGGATCCTGAAGAATTGAAATCCACATTATTAGCTTAGATTTCCTAAAATACATATTTTAAAATAATAGCGAGTTCATTGAACTTAGAATAATTTGCTTATGTCAGCAATGCCTATATTACTGGAGTAGATACTTTATTCACATCCATTACTTAAATTAAATAATAAATAAAATAATTGCTGAAGTGTAGTGACTTGAACTTTTTCAAAATCAAATTGGAATAACAATCATGACTATAATGTCATACTAAATAACAATAAAGTAATTACTCCCTTTTATTTAGAGATTTCTCAAATGCAAATTTCATTTAACTCTTTTTCCATCAGTTACAATTAAAAATGTGATGGCTTCTGGTCTCTTGAATCCCATCATTTTTAATGCTATGGTAAAGATTTCCCCGTCATTTGAAAGGTTATAAAAAGTTCCGTAAGATGCTACCCTCTCGTCAATTATTTTACAAATAAAAAATCAATAAAACTGACATTGAAGGTCTAACAAAGGAAGGAGGCAGTCCATTTTAAGCATTGATTGGCTCTCAACTATTGAGGACAAAGAAATTGACTTGTCAATAACTTCCACTGTTACGATTTTTTTTGTTTCATTTCGAAAGTGATAAATGAATGTTTTAGACCATTTTAAAAGTATTTTTTGACATATTATAAATTATTTTGATAAAATATGCTAAAAATAAAATTATTATAAAAAAATATATAAGATTTTAATAAAAATTATTTATTTTTCGGAAATGTAAAACTGAGAAAGAAATCACTGATGTCAGCAACACTTTTTAGTTGGTTACTAACGTTCATTTTAGATTTGCGGCTATCGAATATTTTTATAATTATAAATAAAAATTTATTTTTGAAAAAACTTTCATTCACTTTCATAACCTCACAAATTATTAGTATACTTTTTACAAACAAAATTAAAGTGAATATAATATTAAAAGATGAATATATTTAGACAGTAGAGTTTGTGAATTGGACCAATTAAAAGTTTAGACTTTTACCTCACTTGGCCAATAAAATAATCAGCAATTAATGAGTTAAAACCCTCTTTAATACCTCATCAAAGCACACTAAAATCTATTGCGATAAATATTCATTTCCTTCTCACAAACTCGAATTAGTGCTCTAATAATAAAATACCAACACACAAGATTCATTTTATTGACAGATCGCCATTATGAAGTATAGGTATTATTGGATTATGTTTAATACAGTAATTCCAACTCAGTGAATAAAAATGAGCTAAACAAATACTCATTTGGGAGAGCATTAGATTGACCAATCAATCATGGGCTGATTGAAAATATTTAAGGAAGGTTTCAATTCACTGAATTAGATTTATTGGCACATAAATACTTAAATATTTTAAATCATGAATTAATAAATAATCGGAAACTGCCATAAGAAAAGAAATATGAAATAAAAAGACATTTTTAAGAGAAACTAGTAAAGTTGAATTAATCTTATAGAGAGCAATGACAAAAGCAAAATTACAAAAGCTATATAAGTTTTACATATCTTACAAAGCGTGTTTATCTAGGATAGGGTTGCAATATTTAATTACTGATGTATGAAAGCCATTTAAAACAAGAAAAGTGAATTATATATTTTAGAAAGATTCTTTTGGCAGTAATATTACCTTCCAACAAGTCCTTTCACATGTAGGCTTCATAAATGCTTGCAAGTTCCTTTTAAAGAGTGAAATGAGGCACATTTCCATCGATGAAATAGCTAGCTATTTTTTGATTATTCAGCAAAGTTCTTTTGCCAACAGTTCTCTTTATGATTTCAGGAGGCATTAGATGGTTTTATGGTAGCATACTGATGTTACTGGGAAAGGCTCGGGACCAATGGCTATGCGCCCCCGATCTTAGCCTACCATTTTTGCGTATACTAAATAGTAAAATAGACCGACATAGATTCGAGCTGCAACTCATTCACTATAGTAATCTGATTCTCATCACTCTCTTTTTGGGAGGTATTTATACAATTTTAGATATTGCTTCAGAATATTCTATCTTTCCATAGATTCAGGCATTTTTCTGTCCATTCATTTAAAATAATTTGCTCTATTGTGATTCTAAGATACACTCTTCCGATAAATTTTTTAAGACTTTTGTTACAAATCCATTTTTAGTTCGCAAATGGTTTACTAAGATAAAATAAAATTAACTTAAGATAAGTCCCTTCCTTTCCATTCATAAAAGTAAATGCATTACCCTTTGTTGAGGAGACTACATGACTTTCAAATTTATCCAAAAGAATGTGACTTTTAATCACTAAAATGTAATAAAAAAATATAAAAGTAATTTTTAAGCAAATCTAATTAACAGACTTTACTATTAATATTTAAAATACGCGCATATATATAATATCCACACACAAAGATATGTAATAAATAAATCTTATTTTATTAAAATTAATATTATTTAAACCTTATTATAGAAATTAAAGTAAAATTAAAACTTTCATTATTAAATGAATATAACAAGGCTAAAGAAAGAAAAATAGGCTTGGTGTGTGTATGAGTATAAAACTATCCATTAAACAAATTTACTATTAAAAAGGTAGAGATCAGGCTTGATCTTAGGTTAGTGCTAAATGAGTCATGAAACATGGATTGAATTTAGATCCAATCATTTCAATATATATTTAATGATTTCATGGTAATGTGATGTAAATAAAATAGTTTTTGGATTAAATTGTGAGTTAGTTTTGATTAATTCCCAATGTTTCAACAAAATAGTATCCACCATTGTCAAGGTTAACTTTTCAAAGCAAAACTATTAGATCTCAAATAGTAACAAGATTGAGTGAGGTAAAGAATGAGATTGAGTGTGAAGTAGTTAAGCATTTAGAATATGGAATTAATAAAATGTTTATCTTCTTCAGTTTTACCAATTAATTGATTTCAACTTTATATTAGAAGAGATAAAATAAATAGTCTCCTTAAGACTGGAATGCATTATGTTTCATCAACTCTGCCTACACCAGTTGGTCTTTTTAATTATTTCAATCAACTTCCTCATGGCTCTCAAACAATAGTTTTCAAATTAGCAAGTATTTTAGCATTATCAAAATCAGCTTTATGAGAAATTTCTAAAAAATGTAAAGTAAAAAATGATGTATTTAACTTCTGATTAAAGACACTTTTATGTTCATTAATTTTGATATTAATTCATCTATTTGACTGACCTACATAGATTTTGAGCACTGTACACATGGAATTTCATAAACCCTTTAGTATTACAAAAGTACTCTGCCTTTATGTTTATAGAAAAAATCACCATTTTTTTTTTGTGAATGGGGAAAGAAGTCTTTATATTAAAATTAGATAGTCTTCTACTGATTTTATTAGTGACTCCTTTAATATAAGGTAAAATTACTGTATAACTAGTTGAATTATCAATTTTATTCTCTCTCTTTTTCTTAGTATCAATGCTATGCAACACCTTATATATGATGTTTTTATTAGACAATTTTAATAAATAGAAATAAAATGAATATAATTAATAAACACACTGCTAACATTAAAATTTTAGATTCATGGAATTTGAGTTGATGCTGTTTGCTTCTGTTTTGTTTTTGAATTTAATGGCAGTTGAGGCAGGTTAAGAAATTGACTGAAAGTATTTCTGTGGATTGAAAGACTATATATAATAGTTTATTGTCTTTATATTTATTATTTTTATTTTATTATAAGAGTTTTTTTAATTAACATACATTATATATGTATTTACTGAATATGTTCATTAATTCAAATTCACTCAAAAAATAGAAACATCATAAAAATCTTACTATATCTTTATTATTTTTTTTAAAAATAAAAATAATAATTAAGTGTTAGATTTTTATCATAATTAAACATGACCTGGAAATTTTTTTTAATAAGTTCTTTTTTCTCTTCAGAAATGCTATAACTGTTCCATTACCAGAGACAAAAGCCTTTCTATTTTAATGTTTTTAAGTTTGTATCATTTTCAGACCTTATATAATTATCCCTCCTTTCCAGTACTCATTTTGGTACTTACGTAGCTTGCCAACCATTTCATTTTAAATAATTCATTTCCAGGAACTTCCAACACATTATATAAACAATTTGGCTAAGTCTAAGTTACCATATTTAATACTTATTTATTATTAAAATAATAAATAAAAGAAACACAAAAGTCCAAAGGGTTGTAATTAAATTTCCTTAATGTAAATTCACCACACCAGCTGTAAACTAATCTCAGTGCATTCACAAACAATATTTTGGTGTCTTCTAACCCCTTTTCTTTCCAAACAGATAGGCACTTAGAACATGTTTGCACACTTGACTCCAATTGCATCTCCATTCACACATAAACTGTCATATCATGCTCATACTCACAGTCTTTTTGGGTGGTCATTATCCAGTAATTTTGGAAATATTTCACTGGATCAATGAAAGATTCCAAATTTTAATCCTTTCCAAAAATGAAGTGTTGGTGGCTAAGTGGTTAGCACAGCTGCTGTCCTAAGGTTCACTTCCCAGCTGACACTTTGACACATACACAAAAAAGAAGGGTTAAAAAATCACCATGTGTTAATGAATGTTAAATAAATAATGATAATTTTACCCATATGTTAATTGTTTGTCTCTAGTTAATATTTGGACATTATGTTGTGAATTTGTTAATATTTCAAAAAATTAATAAGCTATACATGTTTGAGAAAAAAAATGTAAACAAATTTAAGGGTTGAAATATTTGTTTACATTCCTCCCCCTCAAAATTCTTTTCCTGAACATGTATAGCTTTGTTAACTTTAAAAAATATTAACAAATGTATTCTAAATTGAATGTTAATTTTAAAAAATTCGAATTCATTTTTTAATAAATTCCATTCACAACATAAAGTCCAAATGTTAACACATTGTGAACACTTAACATGAGTAATACATTGGTTAAAATTGTTATTTTTTTAACATTCATTAACACACGGTAATTTCTTTAATATTTCTTTTTTGTCTTATCATTTTTGAAAATATGATTAAAATTTGGAATCTTTCATTGACAGAATGAGATACAGTGGAATATTTTCAAAATTATAGGAAAGTGCCAACCTGAAAGATGTATAATAATGGACACAATATGATCCTTTATGTGCAGACAGAGACTCAATTGCAGTATCAGGTGCAAATATGTTCTAAGTGCTCGTTTGGAAAGGAAGGTGCTTAAAAGGTTTCAAAATATTGTTTGTGAGTGCACTAAGATTAGTTAAAGCTAGTGTAGTAAATATACATTAAAAAATTGTAAGTACAACCCTTTGGAATTCTGTGTTTCTTTTATTTGCCATTTTAATAAATAAAAAAAAAGTAAATATTGATTACAATAACTTAGACTTAGCCATATTGTTTATAACACGTGTTGTAAGCTTCTGAAAATAGATTATTTAAAATAAAATGGCTGGCAAGCTTTTGACAGGCATACTACATAAGTACCCCATTTTAAATGCTCAGTCAACCCTCTTGTATTTTGACATGTACTATTGTTCCATTTTGTGAGTTTTTAGAAATGCTCAACCTTTCTGCTCATATAAAATCTTTATTTTATACTAAAACTCATTAAATTGGACCTAATTTTCTTTTAATTTAATTTTATAAATGAATAATCCTCTAAAAAATATTTGATTGTTTTAAATATTTAAAAACTGTTTGTAAATATGACAATGTACCATAAATGTTACGTTTCTTTTGAAAACCTAACAAATGCTTTTTCATTTAATTTTTTTAAATATGGATGAATAAGGATAGATTTATGATAACTCTATTAAATTCTGCTTTAAAATGTGATATTTTCTTACAAATATTACAATATTTTAAAATACTTTAACACCAAGTCAATTCTAACAGATGGTTTAATAATCACTGTCATTTCCCCCATTTATATTAATTTATTAACTTCTATTTCTAAAGATAAAACATAAATGAATAAATTGAAAATTAATTTGTGACTTTTTTTATAATAAGCAACCTTTTAGTGTGTAAAAATAAGCAAAAAACTTTATAAACAAGCAAAAATAATATTTCATTTATATTTCAAAATGGTGATGTAAAAACTAGACCAGAAGAATGCAAACACCACATTGGTGTTTCCTGCTTTTAAAGAACAAAGTAGATTGTTGATCTTAGCTATAGTCTATAAGGTGCTGACCACTTTTGATTTTTTTTAACTTTCACATCAATAAGAACATTATGTTAAAAAATATACTTTTTAAAAATATGAGTCATTATCACTTAGGATAATGTTAATACCATGATCTAAAGTTATGGGATAAACTTCAGGACACTTTCAATGATTTTCAATGAAAATGAAGGTTTATAAGTTAAACTCTTCAAACTTTAAAATTTCTGATGCAATTTATAAATATTTTACAAATATTTTTTTCTGCTATTAAATCACTAATCTGGCTTGCTTAAAAATATTTTATTATAGAAAATATTGAACCACATCAAATTCAGAAAGGATAAAAAAATGAATCATAAAGTTATGTGCTTTCAATGTAACCAAAATAAAGATTATTGATAAATGTGATCATGTACAGCACTCCGAGTTGGAAAAACGACTGCTGCCATATTGCAAAATGTATTAAATATATGATTTTGATATTTTTAATTTTTGTTTATTTATAATTTTTTAGGATAGCATATAATTGAAGTAATTTATATTGATATGGGGTTTGTCACAGCTTCGCTGTATTAGTAGTTATTGTACTGTTGCCTTGACATCAGGCTGCTAAAGTTAAATCGATTTGTTTAAACATGAGAGATAACAATGTAATTTACATATAACTAATTAACTGTTGGTATTTAATGCCTATTATATATTCCAAGTCTTGAATTAATGACAGTCAGTAAACATTGATTTATATAAAAATATGCTCTAAGCATAGGTGATTCACCTATGCTTTTAAAACACTTATTGATGGATGAGAGCAAGCACATTAATACCAATAGTGCATGTCTTCAAGATTGATTTCTTTCACATGATTTACATGTAATATAGCTCATAACAAAAAAAGCCAATAAAACATTTTGGGATAATTACAACAATTAAGGAAACTAGATTTATTTTTTTATTGAAAAAAATATTTCAATAACATTTAAACATGCATACATTTTTTTGTTAAATAATAAATCAAAAGCAAAGAAAAAATATCATAAAAACAGCAACATTTGCACAAACATTTTAATTACTTCTAAATATGAAGTTTCTAAAATGAAAATGTGTTAAAAGATTAACAAAAATGAAAATTTAATACCCATTAACAAAAACTATCAGATTGTCATCATCTCCTACTTCATCATTATCTCAATCTGTAGAGTGTAATTAATTAATCATGTTAAAACAAAAATTGTAATTATCTACCAATTCTTAATTTGTAACAATAACAGTTTCTTTACTTCAAAGTCAATTATGGTAGCATGTAATGGACATCAGATAGGAATATAAACAGATTGCAGATACAAAATTATGAGAGGTAAAAAAAAAGAGTGAATAAGTTAGTAAGGAAAAAATTGAAGTTATAGAAATTGAATAAAAAATAGTTTAAAGATATATAAGAGTAAAAAATATATAAGGTACAAAAGGGACATTTAATTACATTAGAAACTTTTCATTTGGGACAAGAAGAGAGCTTTTAGATATCACAAAAAGAAGATAATTAAACAAAAAATTAAAATAATGGATGCATTTTATATGAAGATGCAATGAAAAATATTTTGAAATGTAAAAAGTTTAAAGAGAAAGAGGATAACTGGGGGGGGGGGGCATGATGAGAATAAAAATGATGAAATAATAATGAAGCTAATAAAATAGCTTTGTAAATATGAAAAGGTCTGAGAAAGACTGTCAAACTGTCGAAACTGTAAGCTAATTGCAAGTATGAAAAATAAAGTGTTGCATTATATAAAGTGCATAAAGAAGTGATTTCATTGTTACTTTTTGTATTAATAAAATGGCTTTTATTAAAATGAGATGTGAGAGGAAAAATAAATGTGTCAAGGTAATACAATGATTTAGTAGTAATAGATTGAACAAGAACAATGATCAGCGAAAAGTAGATAGGTTGACAGTGACATAAAAGTTTAAGAAGGATAGAGATTAAATTTTACCTTCTTATTTATACATGTATGACTGCAATTTTTATAATTTATTAATACTTTAGACTTCTCTTCATCATATCTGCTGCATATATTGGTTTTATTATCACTAATTATGCCACATTAATTAATTATTAGATGATGGATACTAAAACAATTCGAGAGTCTCTGAGCAAAAATTTTTGACTGCATCTAAAAAGAAGCATTTTACACTTCATGTCACTGGTTTACATATTTTTTCATGAAAAGAAGCTATGTTTTCATACTATAATGTTCCAGTAGCTATTTTTTGCTTATATTACGTTATTCGAATTGCGATATCCTCTATCTAATAATTAGTTAATGTTAAACCATTTAGTGCTCGTAACACCAATATATGCTACAGATGTGATGAAGAGAAATTTAAAATGTTATATAAACGGTAATACCATTCAGTTCAATTAACGTGAGTAGATATTAAAGATCTTTGCTGTTTTATGTTAATCAGCTTGTCTTAACATATATTAATGTTGTCATTACATGTAAGCTTTTGTGATCTTCATTGACATAAATATTTTATTTTAGATGATTTTTCTTATCATGTAAAAATAACTTAAATTACTTGTTTACATTAGATTTTTGAAAAAAAAACATTTTCAAAATAAGTTTTAAGTGATTATGAGGAAAAGAAATAAAATCTACGAATAGTATTGTTAACTGCTAAGGTTTAATTGGTTGTTATTAATAAATTTATTTATTTCAAAACTTCTTTGTCAATGGATATTGCACTTTTAATGAACTATTAATCTAATGTTGAATTAATTAGTTTACTAACTACGATGACTAATTACTCTCCATTGCAATCCTAATATATCTCAAAATATGATAAACATTAATTGCAGAATGTAAGAGGAAAAAATGACCAAAAACAGTATAAGAAAGTAAGAAATATTTGATAACGTATGTCTGTGCGTGTGTCAATATATATTGGGAAAATTAATTTCCTTTTATTCACTTTAATTAATTAAAAGATCATTCTAAATGTCATTTACAAACTTTTGCTCAGTTAATACAGATCATTTTTAAGTTTTCAATCATTTTAAAAATCATCTGATTAATTTTTAAATGTTTTTCCTTTAAATAGTTTGTCTATTGATTTCCTAAAATATTCCTTTTTTTTTTTTTTTTACATAAAAAAAAAGTTGCACCTAATTTTACAAGATCATCTTTTATGATTTTTATAAACATTGTACACGATTTTTATATACATAAAAAAATCTGAAGCCACGTAGGTTTTGTCTATGTAACCCCCATTGCAACACAGCGACGGCCCGTCCATCTGTCATTCACGAATGACCGGGTACCGTGAAAGCTTGACACATCTTTATATTAGCCATTCAAATGACAGAAAACCACGCTTGAGAGAGAATTTCTATGTCCAAGGTGCAAACTACCCAATCAGAAAGACAACATGAGACAGAGAAAGTAGGCTGTTATAAAACGACTTTTAAGGGGGGGGGGGGTAAGTGGGCTGGATAAAATTGTAAAAAAGCAAAACAATTTATTTTGTTGATGATATATATATATGAATGCTGACTTTTAAATATTTCACAAGGAATTTAAATTTCAAGTTTAGGATTATTTTATCAAGTAAATAAAACAAAACACAGATTGTGAGATCCCTGAATAGCAAGAGTATTATAAGAAATTAAAAAAATAAGATTACTAATAAAATATATGTGTGTGGTTTGGTGCACTGACGAAGTGGCAGACCCTTTAATCTCAAGGAGCACGGAACGTGACCCAACTCCGTCACTGATGCACGAACTTCTTATAAACATCTTGAGCAATAAGAATTCGATTAATTATTAATACACGTAGAACATAGTTTTTAAATAATGTTAAAAAAAATAATTATATGCTAATTATTAAACGCAGCAAAAGTTCAAAATAATTTGTTTGTTTGAATAATTTGCATTTAGACTGTTTCAGGTCAAAAGCAGTTTCAACATCTACCCAAGTGTAAGATTGGGCAAACCTATCAAATATTAAACTACTGGTTGATATACCTTTCATTGATTTTCATGGTTTGCTGCAGTGAAATAATGACAGATACTTGAGCTTAAAGTTTATGCATCACACTTCAGCTCCCTGGTGTTTGATCTTCTTATGGATTCATAAACAGTCAACCATTCGATTATTTCGTTCTTTATGCTTTAGCTAAGAGTAACTAAATGTACACTTTCTGACCAATGATTAGATATCCATATATGTTTGCCACATGCTTTCCACTTGAAAAGAAATTTAGCTTGCTTGAAAAATAATCTGCTAAATGAAAAAACTGCAAAGTTGAACCCATGTTTGAACCCTGATTAGGCAGGCAAATGCAATACATAACAATGGTTCATTGAAGACTTAAATTTGAACCGCATCCACTGTTAGAATTATCTAAGTCCATTATTATTTTTTATTACATCTATGTAAAGGTAAATCATAAAAACGTAAAAAAATTCTACTAATAATGAAAAGTGAATCTTTTTTCAATTGTTTTTTTTTGTTTGTTTATTAACCATATTTTTTCATGCATTTCTGTTTAAATTTAATTTTATATAAATATGATACAGTTTCTATGTAATACAATGAACGAAAGTTTATTGTAAGTAGAAAATCTTAAGGCAATTGAAATGAAAGCTGGGTTAAATAATGACAATTGCTCCAATATTGTTTTCAATTTTTATGACAGTGATCTTTGGAATTGTTTATAAGTAATTTAATCAAGCAAGGATCAAGATACATATGGCTTGATGGTGACAAATTTTCAATGATGTGGATGGTTGAGAGTTTGAGGATGAAAAAGATTGAAGCTTGTCCATTAAAGTTTAAAGATTTGCTGTCTTAATATAAACTGAGCACTGATTTATATAAGTGTAAGTGATGGTAATCTGGGACAACTGATATATGCTGGTTCAGCACAAAACACATGTATTGGAGATTATTTATCTTTTTCACATGTATGTGGTTATGTGTATCAGTTGGTATAAGATAGAGTGCATAGTTGTAGGGAGTTTGAAAGTCTGAGTTCAAATCTCTTCTAATTACATTGCTTAGTCTAGATAATATACTTACATTTGAATATTATATATTCAGCCTGTATTCTGCCTATCCTTCTTCTGTGTATTTAAATGGACATCTTAAGATCCTATATGTGAGGAGTGAGAGTGACTTGAAGTAAACATGGCTATGACAACAATATTGGCATCAATAAGGGCATTGAGTACATCATTGAATTTTCAATGACATGGATGGCTGAAGATTTGCTATTTTAATATAGACTGAGTACTGATTGTATATATGTGTGGGAGATGATGATCTGGACTAATTGATGAATGCTAGTTCAGCATGAAATGCATATATTGGAGATCTTTTTTTTTTTTACATGTATGTGGTTATGCATATAAGTTGTATAAGATAGGTTGGATAAATTTAGGGAGATTGAAAGTTCGAGTTTAAGTCCCTTATATATATATTGTTTTTATTGATTTGATCAATGCATTTTATTCAGTTAATTGAACAAGTTTATGGCACTGTTTGAAATTACTTGATTGTCCACAAAAATGTATTCATATCACATATCTTCTACGTGCTAGAATGGGGAGGTGTTATGACTACAAGAGAAAAATCTGAGGCATTTGAAATAAAACCAGGTGTTCAACAAGGATGTGTGCTTGCTCCAATGTTGTTTTTAATTTTTATGACATTGGTCTTTGTAATTATTTATAGACAGCATAATCAAACAGTAATCAAAATATGATACAGATTTGATTGTGGAAGTTTTAATTTAAATCGATTAAAAGCAAAAACAAAAACTTCTTCCTGGATTCTGGATTTAAAATATTTTTGCCAGTTCATAAGACTATTCACAAATTGTTCTTAATGTTTTGAATGTAGTATATAAGGATTTGGATTTGTTAATTAATGTTTAGAAAACTTAAGTTATTTAACAACTAGGGACTGAAAAAAAATCTTTAAACAACTCTCAGTTTGAGTAGTTATCAAATTGAGAATGTAAATTGGTTGAAATATCTTGGAAGTTTTATAAGTGGAAAAGCGGACTTAGATATTGAGATTCAATACAGACTCCAATGTGCTGCTGTTACTGTTAACAAGTTAAAATATAGACTATTTCATCATAGACAAATATTATTATAACTAAGTTAATTGTATAAAAAGTTTTTATTTTAACTAATTTATTGTATAGAAATGAATCTTGGACACACTATTGTCAGAATGTGAAGACAGTAGAAAAGCTTCATTTAATGTTGCTCCATAAAATTGTAAAAATACAATAGCAAGATTGTAAAATCAATCAATATGTTTTTTAATTTACTGGATATAGAGTCTATTTTGTAAAACCACACTTTATTGGGTTGGACATATAAAATGAATGATTAATGCAAGATCTAAGAGTGTTTTGTGGGAATGTAATCATCATTTTCATGGGATCTCAAAGACATTCTAAAAAGATGCAATGCCAAGTCTTTCCATTGGGAAGATATGGCAGACATTAAAATACATCAGAGAGCTATAATTAGACATTGTGCTGAAATTTAAATAAAACTGTGAAACATCAAGTACAAAAAAAATGGACCAGCATGTTCTATATGTGAATGTATTTGTGGTTCATAAATTGGTTTGTTTACTCAATAAAACTCAATTTTAGAGTAGTTATTTTCTTTCTTCTTTTTTGCTTTGTTACTTTTTTTATTAGAGTTAGAGTATGTATACTTATTTATGAGTGGCTGTTTATTATTATGCATATATTCATCATTTTTTAATAACATAATTCATTATCCATCATCATGTTCAACCATTATCGATCCACTGCAAGATAAAGGTCTCTCCAAGTTCAATCCAACTTCTCTGAAATCTAGTCTCTCTAATCCACATCACTCCAGCACACTTACTTATTTTATCCATCCATCTCACATGTGATCTCTTTCTAGGTCTTTTATAATCTCTTGGAATATATTTTAAGATTTCAACTGTCCATCTATTATCATATCTTCTAGCAATATGTCCAGCCCAACTCCATGTCAGTTTCTTAATTCTTTCAATGATGTCAGTACTACCTATTTGTTCTTTCATTCATGTATTTCATTTTCAATCTCTTCTTGCTATTCCTAACATACATCTCTCCATACTTTGTTGAGTGGTCTGAAATATCTATATTGCTTTTCTGTTTAAATTCAATTTATATTTACAAATACAATTTAAACTAGTGAAAATACATCAATTAAAAGTTGTTTTTTTTTCAAATGATAAGTGTGTCACCTTGTATCATTAACTTGATCCCAAATATTGAAAAAAAAAAGTACCTGCAACTATATATATACTGATATATAAGCATCTGCTATAATTATTCACTATTTCAAATACAACACCTATTTATAGTTTATTCTATATGGCTTAGCCATAAATTAATCAATTTTAGTATCACTAACATCATCATTTTCAATCATCATTGGTACATTACAGGATGAAGATCTGACCAACTTTAATCCCAATTTCGTGATCCATGATCTCTCTTCTCCATGTCACACCTGCAACATTTCATTTTCCTCATTCATCTCACAAGTGACTTATTTCTAGGTCTTTTACAATCATTGGGTCCAATATAAAACTTTAAATAATATCCATCTATAATCATTCTCTTCTAGCAATACATCTAGCTCAGCTACATTTCACTTTCTTAATATTTAATGATCTCTATTTGTTTTTCACCTATGTATTTCTTTTGTGATCTTCTTTTATTACTTTTTATTTACAGCTTTTCATACTTTATTGAGTAGTCTGAATATTATGCATAGTTCTCAGTAAAAACTAGAAAATCATGCATATTAAAAATCTTACTTTACAAATTTTTTCACTATCTGTAATATGGACCTAACAATAATCTACTTTATATTTGTTGCCAAATTATATGATTTATTATTCTATTTCCATTTCAAAATCATTGATTTCTCAACTTTATAATAGATGGTAATAGTAGAAAGACAATTTTTGCTTGTATTATACTAAACTGAAAAAATTAAATGAAGTTGTTTGATATTATAGTGATATTGTACAAGATGTCAAATAAATGATTATTTAGATATACCTTCACTATTTATCAATTAACATTTTGGGGAGTTCAATTAACATTTTAGGGGAGTATACTACATTAACAGAGATTATAGAAATACAAAATATTAACCTTTAGCCATACATTCTTGCTAGATTTCTGCTGGGGCTGCAAATGCAATGTGTAGTTTTAATGATTAAAGTCTGTTTTGATCATATGAAAATTCAAACATTTAGCAACTTTAATAGTAAAAAACCATTTAGGAGATTAATTTTTTTAATTTGTAACTACTGTACCTAGATGTCAATAGCACCCATTATTTCAAAAACAAGATGAAAATTATTTCAAGAAAGATGGAATTATTTTTAGGACATGCATTATTTAATTACTATGATATTGACAAAAAATAAGAATAATTGTATTTTAATTTATTATTTACACTTTTTTGTAAAATTATTAAATATTTCTTAATTTGATAACTTTTAAATTCAGTAGAAAATTTGCTGGTTCACTTTCAAAAAAATACAATACCTCTGCCACTTTACATTGCTGTTTTAATGTTATCATAAGTGATAAAAGCAAAAGCTTTTTTTAAAAAAGTCAGTTTTTGCAGGACTTCTTTTATTGATTTTTTATTTTTAAAAAATCTAAAGATGTCAGTATGTTATAGACAATTGGCTTAGATCTAAGGCACTTCTTTATTGCTTAGATCAGAAAAATTCTTAGAGTGCATTAACTTTTTTTGGTCTAGTTTTTATACAAATGTTTTGGAATAAAAAATATGATTTTTTGCTTGTTCATAAAATATTTTTGATTATTTTTACACATTAGTTGGTCACTTGTTATTTTAAACAATGCATTATGTCATTTATAATTTATTCATTTATCTCTTATTTTTAGAAATAAAAGTTAATAAACTTGACCATAATATAAAGAATACCACAACATTTATTATGTCATTATCTATCAGAATTGATATGCTATTTAATTTTTTTCAAATATGTAATTATTATAAAGCAAATATTAGATTTAAAGCAGAATTTGACAGATTTATTATAAATCTACTTTCATTTATTCATATTAAAAAAATGTTTAAATGACTTCGTTGATGATATTTACGGTACATTGTTCTGATTTATAAGTCAGTTTTTAAATATTTAAAAATGTTAAATATGATTTTTTTAGAATATTATTTATAAAATTTAATTAAAAAGAAATCAAGTCCAACTTATTGAGTTTTAGTATAAAATAAAGATTATATACAGTAAAAAAGATTGAACATTTTCAAAAACTCTCACCAGATGAAACAAAAAAATGTCAGAATTCAAAAGAGTTAATAAATGTATGATTTCATAAAGATTGCCTTTGAAAATAATTAATTTTTATTAAAAAAATTATCCTGTCCAACAGAAATAACTTTCAATAACATTATTATTTTTGACTTTTTTTAAACTGGAGAATTGATTTTTAATATTTCAAAAAATATTTTTATTATTTGAACTTATGCTTATTTGTGCAAAACATAATATTTGATAAAAAATAAATTTTTTTTCATTAAATACAGTTTTTATACCAAATATTGCCACATAATTCTTTGTGTTGATATCAGTATTAATATATTTCTAATTGCAGAAGTTGATGTTTTATTAATAATAATATTTTAATTGTTTGAATAAAATTTTTGCTTTTAATGAAATTTATTAAAAACAGAAAGATTTGATTAACTTTTTTTTTATTATTAAAAAATATAATTGAAGGAATAAAAAATGCTCAAGAGTATGTTTCAAACTAATGTGTGTAACAGACTAGAGATAATTGTATAAATATAAACTTTAATATTTTAATAAACAATGGTCAGTTTTTGTTAATGAAATTTCATTGTTTTCAAATTGTTAATTAAAAAAAAAAATTTAATTATGAAATCTGGCTATTGATTATTTAGCTAAATTTAAAATTTTATGTTTACCTTTGAATTTATTATACATTTATTAATTATTTTTATATGTCAGAAAAATGCTTTGGTAAATAAACTATCGATACTAATAATACCACAATTGTTACTATTTTATTTTAAAAATGTAGTTTAGCAGTAATATTGGACACTCAAACAACTTTCAAAGTCCATGGATGGAGAAGAATAAAATGACCTTCAGATATAATGATTAATCTTAATGCCTTTCTAAGAATAGCATCAATAGTTTATATATTTCCAGTATAAAGATTGTAATATTAACTTGTTGTAAATCACAACATTTCATGAAGGTTAATTTGTAAAGGAAATAGTGGATTTAAACAGTGGAGAGAACAACAGCTTCATGCTCCCAAAATCAAGATACTTCATATTGACCTGTATAAATGGAAATTTAGATTAATGATAAGACAGATGCTCTTATCTTTATAAAAGTCGCTATCTTGTGGCATGTTTGAGCGGTCCCTCTATCGGCACAGAGTAAAGATATTGCTTGACTATTATAAATTTCAAAGCTCACTTGATACAGGTTATAGCCTGTCTTAAAGTATTTATATATTTCCTGTGTGCTTAATAAATAATTATTACTTTAACATTTTAAATACATTCAACTATTAGTATATAACACAGTGTTTTGAATGGGATTCTTCTTCTTTCTTCTTTAGGTGTTTGTTTCTGCCATAATATATGTCAATTTTAGCATGAAAATTGAACTGTGATCTTTATATCCCAAGATGCTCAATTTAAGGCAATGTTTTAGTCAATTATGCTATTCTGTAAAGATAACAGTTAATAGAATATTTTGTAAACTTATCTATGAGAGTTCTGACGATGTCTCCATTTTCTCTTAAGAGCGAGATTAATGACTGGTTTGCACACATTATGGATTATGACATTAGATTGACTTATGGGATTATTTATCATATTAATGACTTTTTTTTCTTTTTACTTTTTCCTCTCTGTCCAATATTCATGTCTTTTCTCAATCAAAAAATTGAGAGGATCATATCTTTCAAAATAGCGTAATTGACTAAAGGCTGCCAGTTTGATTTCTTTGCTAGTATTACCACTTATCAGGCCAGCAACACTTGAAGAAGAAAGTAAATAATACCACAAATATTTTGACATATACTAAATTTTTATTATTAATAACAGCTTAATGTATTTGAAAAGTTTAAATGAAATTTTGGCATTTCCTAAAAATATTTAACAATTAAAACTAGTTGAAACAACATTTAAGTGATAAAAATTCAAATGTTAACATACACAGTAAGGAATTTGGACATATAGATTTTAAGATAAGAATGTTGGAAAAAGTAAGATTATATAGAGAGAGAATGGTAAAGGAGAGTTTATATATATATAAAAAATTAACCTGTTCTGAATAGAATAAATTGTGTAAATAATATATTTTAAGTAAAAAATAAATTTGTAGGTAAAGATATTGTTTGAAAATAATTACTTAAGAAGTATAAAAAGGAAGGGAAAAATATTTGCGGTTTGTTTAAAAAAATAAATGTATAGGTAAAAGAAAGAAAAAGTTTGAGAAGAAAAAAAACAAGCAAATGTAGTGTATATATCATCATCATCAACTATTATCAGTCCACTGCAGAATGAAGATCTCTCCAAGTTCAATCCATCTTCTCCGAGCTTTAGTTTCTTTTCTCCACTTCACACCTACACACTTTTTTATTTCATCTATTCATCTCACATGTGGTCTCTTTCTGGGTCTTTTACAATCTCTTGTATATATATAAAGTAGTGTGTGTAAAAAAGATATATTGATAAATGAAAGGAAAATGTTATCGTTTTTATAATAGGGATAGATACATTTGTTATGTTTTTATTTTATTTTTAATTGTATTGATAATTATAAAGATATAAATATGTATTTTATAGATCCTTAAAAATGACTACAAATAAAATGGTCGAAACATTGGATGTGGTAAACAAGTAAATATATATATATATATGGTGATGGAAAAAATAAAGTTTTTGAAAAGAAAAAAGTAGAGTGTATATATTTTTTGATTATATTTTTTGATTGGATTCAGTGGGAAAAAAACTTATATTTTATAAGTCATATATATTTTGAAAGAAAAAAAAGAAGGTGTGTGCTGTTGTTAAAAAGATTTTAATGACGGTGGTAATAAGTAAAATTAAAACTAGATGATGAAAATAGTTCAACACATAATCACAAGTAGAGTGTCATCACCCTAAACGTTTAGACACACATATAAATATGCAATAAGGTATAAAAAACACTTTCCATCCACAGCACAACTATATAACTACTAAAAGCTATTCTAACTTCCAATGACTTCAGTTTAAAGGCAATTGATTATTGATTTTAACTATTCAATGCAGCTTAAATCATTATTATAACACAGTTTAGTTTTGATTAATACTCATCAATAGATTTTACAAAGTTTATTCTTGCATTAAGGACATGTGATCTAACTCATAAAACAATCATATTTTAAATCACATGTTAATTATTTAGATTTATTCTATTCTACTTTTGCTGTCTCTACTTTTACCCAGCCTTTTATTTTTGGCATTTCTAAAATTATTTTCTACTGCTAGCATTAGTTTGCCTTCTTTTTAAATACATATATCCCTATAATCTTATCAGTTTTACTGTGTTTTGCTTTAACATTTTTAATCTCTGCTTAAAATCATGAATATATCAATAAAGATATTTAATATAAATCATTATTGTCAAGCATTGGTGGTCGAGAGGTCAGTGACAGCTGCTTTCCAAGCAGTTGTCCCGGATTAACGTGTTCGCTTCCCAGCTGATGCTATGACATATGAAAAAAAAATCATTCTTTTCTTATAATGCAATAATTTCCAATGCATATATATAAGCATTTTTAATATTTGAAAAAGAAAAGATTATTCCTTATTGAGATCTTTAAAACATGCTGATCATGTTTTAGACCGCCTGTCTTAGTGTCCAAAGCAAGTTTTAAGATACCAATAAGAAATAATCTTTTCTTATTCAAAAATTAAAAATGTTTATATATACACAGATTATAACTAGCAGAAGAAAAAAAAAATCTTTTCAAATTACAACAATTTCTCAAAATCTTTAACTATCAGAACTCCATTATATTTTTAAAATGATTGAAGAACTCCAAAATTGAAAAATGGGAATTTTTTTTTTTTGGTAATTGATTAAAATCAAAACACTCTTCAATATCATTAACTTAATCTTTAATAGGTGATTTGAGAGCAATAAGTCAATAAACATCATATGATCACCATTTCCTATGCTTGCTTATAACTTATTAAAACAGATAAAACTCTCTATACGTATTGTCACTCACTGCAAGCCAGAGTAATCATTGGATTCAGAAGGCTTGTGTATGAAATCCCCATCTAATGCCTACTCATCCAATATCCCTAGACTAGTTTCTGGCTCATGGCCTTCATCAGTGAGGAGCCTTGGATCTGACAGCACTGCACCTAGATCCAAGACTCCTCATTGACAAAGGCTACTAGCCAGAAATTAGTCTGGAGATGTTGGATGAGTAGACACTAGGTGGGGATTTTACATACAAATCTTCTGGCATCCATTGATTACTCTGGCTTGCATTGAGTGACAATATGTATAGAGAGTTTTGCCTGTTTCAAAAACAATAAGTGTTAATCCTTTCATATTTCAATATTTTTTGCATTATTCTATAGTGTCTCTTTTGAGTTCAACATTTTATTTTTATATTAAAATCTTCACTTTATATTATATATAATGACCTGATTTATAATATAAATTTACAAATGAAAAAATCCTAAAAAAAATCATTTTTGAACTTTGCAAATATAGAATGAGAAAATTAAAGTTTTTTTAAATTAGACATTTGCCACAATGTTGGTAAACAAAAAAAAAAAACTGAATTAACAAAATCTTGGTTAAATTAACTTCATTTCTAAAACCTAATTGTTAAGTTATCATAAAGTTACAAAATTCCATTCTAAAATTTAAAATTCATTTATAATTATTAAAATATCACAAAAGTTCTGTACTATGATGTTTGGCAAAACATTACTGAACATAGTTGTATTTTTATATTGGCCTATTTCCATCATTTAATATAAGTATTGAATGTCTTAAAAAAATTTAACTTTATTTAAATATTCCAAATACATTCAACCATTAGTAATAGCACATCAAACAGGTTAGCATATTCTCCCCTCATGAAACATTGTGCATATACTAATCTGTTTGAAGTGCTATTACTAACAGTTGGATGTATTTGGAATTTAAATAAAGTTAATTTTTTTAAGACATTCAATACTCATATTAGATGATGGAAATAATCCAATATAAAAATACAACTAGAACACCATCATCACAAACCTTCAAAAAAACACTACTGAACATAATTTTATTTTTATTGACACTAAATTTTTCAATTTGTATTTTTAAAAATATATTCATATAAAATCTAAGTGTAATTATGAAAATATTTTTTAATAATTACTATACATTGTTTTTTCATCTTTGTTTGTATTTGTAATTCAAATTTGAAAACATTTATTTCTATGTGTATCAAAGTGGTTTCTTTCTGTTTTGGCAGTGCTAAGTGTACTTTCAGTGAAGTTCAATATAATCATAGCATTGATTATGGTGAATTTCACTGAAATTATATTTATCATTAGGTTATAAAGAATAAGAAACCATGTCAATATGCAGATGAACTAACATTTGTAAATTAGAATTACAATTACTATAATATAATATTAAATCATCTATGCATTTTGTCACTGTTTTACATGGCTTTGATTACCACCATCTTTTACAGTTTCTATTACCACAGCAATCTTCTTCAAAACTCAAAAAATCAACTATGCACTTTATCACTGTTTCACAATGCTTTAATTATCACCTTCTTTTATAATTTCGATTGCCCCAGCAATCTTCTTCAGAACTTTTATCACTATTTTATAATGCTTTTATTACCACCCACTTGTATAGTTTTGATTGCCCCAGAAATTGTTTTCAGAACTCTTTTATCACTGTTCCATAATGCTTTAATTACCACCATCTTTTACAGTTCTGATTGCTCCAGCAATCTTCTTCAGAACTTTGAGTTCTGAAAAAGATTGTTGGGCAATAGAAACTGTAAAAGAAGGTGGTAATTAAAGCATTGTGAAACAGCAATAAAGTGCATAGATGATTTAATATTATATTATATACATTTGGCAATGCAATAAAAAAGATTAGTTATTACTATATATGTATTTTGTAAACATGTTTATGAGTATTTAAATAAATTATGGAAAATATACATTTTTTTTTACTTGTTGCTAACAACAATAGAAGATGGATTTATAAGTAGTCTTGTGATTGCTCTGATCAAAGAATCTACCAATTAGCATTTTTTGATTCATATGTAATACTTTCTCTATAGAATAGTGACATCTTCAATTTCTTTTTAAAACTAACCAATCAGTAGTTGCCATATTTCCAGTTTCTATTATCAAATAAATGCATAATCGGCAAAATAGTGCTACAGAGAGACAAAAGAGAGTGAAAAAAGCTGAAAACAACAGAAGTGCCATCAAACATTCAGCTGAGAATGGTTTAGCTAAAGTTTGTATTAAAAATTAAAACTAAGAAATTTTAAAAATATTTATTTATTAAATCGTTTTAAAAAGTAATATCCCCTCAAAAAATTAATTCAGAATGAGCAATATCCTATTGTTATTATTATTATATAGATAGTATTTTTACTGCCTTATTATTAGCTTTCTTTCAATTATTTGACTGTAATTTTTTCTTTCTCTTTACACTGAATATTTTAATATTATCTTATAATATTAATTTTTGACTAATTTTATAAAAGAGCAATACTATTTTTAAACTACATTTCGACTATCGAACAGTCTTCTTCAGGGAAATCTTGAGGAAGTTAGATAGTCAAAAATATAATTAAAAAATTGATAATAAAGTATACATTTATTCATATGTCAATATTATAATTAATACTTTTGAACTCATTTTTTTTAAAAAGATCTCAGAGATCATACTTTGATAGTATTGTCATTTGCAACAGCATCACATGACTTATCATATGAAATGCTTTTAAAAGCAGTTATTTTCATTCTCTAGAGCCATCTAATATAAGCTTGAGCAATCAATGGACACCAGATGAGACAAAACGTCTCATCTCCAAGATGAAAAAGTGTCTGCCTTTTTGCTTTGTTGACAAATATTCAAACCTTAGACTAATGCACTTATGCTTCAGCAGCCACATTTTACTTCTTTATCTTTTTGAAGCTAGTAATCTGAAATTTAAAAAAAAAAAAAAACTTCAAGGTTTTAAACCCAGAATCTCAAGATTATTCTGTGATGTTAGGATCTCACCAAATCCTAATATATTAATTTACAGCCAGAAGAGATAAACTTCAACATGCATTTCAAATTTGCACTGTACAGTATGTTATTCAGATTGATAACATGCACACACACATAGAGAAAAACAGAGTGCAAATATAACGTTTAAGCAACCATTTTAAAATGTATGTACATTAAGTTTAATTTTCATAAGCAGGTTTAGACAAGGAAGGTAATAAATAGAATATAATTAAACTTGATCATTGTTAATGATAACTTGGTGCTCATTTAATATGCCTTAATAAGTGAACGTATATGTTCATTATTAAATGCTTAAGAATCTTTTAAGCGCTTAATAATAAACAACAGTCTATTTGGAAAACATAATCGCCAATTTACTGCAGTTGTTTCAGAACAAATATGAAGTATCTATTGTAATAGTCATTAAATCCCTCTTCGGATTTAGCTTAATAAATAAATCACCACGTAAATGTGTTTCCAGTTAATGCACGCACTTATACTCACATACATGTAATTTTTTATGACAGAATAATAATAATATTTGAAATACGATTTTAATAATAGTAGTCGAAGTAATAATATAATAAACATTTATTGAATTTAAAAGCAAACTATTTGTCTGTCTAGCTTAAATAATCCCTCCCCCCATCTGATAACCTCCAGTATCAAGGGATCCTCCCCTTTCATTTTCTCGTCGGTTTAAACATTGCCTCAAGCAGCCTCAACTTTTGTTCCCGACCCACCTTCTCTATGCTGAAATTTGCAGCAATTTTTCATTTCTAATTCATAGCAGATATTCAGTTCTATTTTGAAATTATAATTATTTTACATTCTTTAATTACATATTTAACTTTTAACTGACATTTAACATATGGATGGGTGGTGGAGGATATTTCATCTAATTAAATCTATATCAAAATGGCCCTTTGGGAGACATGGAATCATTTCACATCATTTCAAAAAAGAATAGGAGTTGATGTAAAAAGCAATTAATTTAAAGATGGATAATTAAAACGGACATCTATCTTAATAATTTTAATTCCGGATTCTTCACAAGAAATAACACCATTGAATCATATTTAACAAAAGCGTTTAAAATCAAATATTAAAATAAATCAATATACATACATATATATTCACTATTATTATAATATATTATAAGATTGAGTGTAACATAATTAATATTTGTAGCAGACACTACTGAGAAATTCACTTTATATACGCTATTGCAGATGATAAAAATTTGCCATTTATTTGGAGTTGAAGTGTAGGATATAATAAAATCTTTCTGAGTTTATTCTGGTACAATGTTTCTGACACACAGTCTAACTTCACATCAGTAGAGCATTTTATTCTACTTAATTTTCCTATTTTGTCTTTGTATTTTAACTAAATCCCTCTATAGATTTCTTCCACTCTTTCTTAGTTATACCTGTTTCACATCTTAATTCACTGATCTTATTTAGTATGCATAATTTTCTTTCTATAGAATTTATACTTTTTCTATATCATTTCTTATTACTAACACATATGGTTCTTTTCAAATCACTGTTTTCCTAATAAACTTTTAAATTTTCCTTTCATACTTTCTTCTTTTTTTTGACTAAATCTTTTAACCCAACATGACCTAAAATATATCAACATCATTTTCAACCATTATCCATCCATGATAGAATGAAGATCTTTCCAAGTTTAATCCAGTTTCTATTATCTTTAGTCTCTCTTCTCCATATGACCCCATCACACTTTCTTATTATATCCAACCATCTCATATGCAGTCTATTTCTAGGTCTCATGAAAGATATATTTATTATTCGTCTGAGAGCTTATGATAATGATATTATAGTTGTAATTATATGTTGGACTATTTAACATCATGTAATATTTATTGTTAAATGTTTTTAGAAAAATTCAAACTTTATTTGGACCTTTTAAATATATTCAACTATTAGTAATAACACACATTTGAGTATAAAACACAATGTTTCAAGTAATATTATTCTCTCTTCTTCAAGTGTTGATGTCCTTACCAAAGATAGCATTAAAAACAGAATCAAACTTGAAACCTTTATATTTATGAATATTAAATTTAAGGCTATGCTCTGCCTAATTAGACTATTCTGTCAGTAGAAATTTCATATACATATCTATTAGATTCCTCCTGGTTTCTCTACTTTTTTTAAAGGAAAAAATTAATAAGTGGTGCCACAGGTTTGATTTTTTCAAGGTAATCTAGTTTTTATCATTGTTAAATTATCTAAATTTATATCACCTCTAGGATATAGCATATAATTTTAATACTAATATTTTTTTTTATAATTTTAATACTATTTCTCTCTATATAAATAAAAAAATAACTCAGATTATATGTAACTGAACAGGGAATAATCTCTAACTATTTTTTTCTAATTGTCCACCTTTCTGTTTATATAAAAATGTGTTCCAAATGAAACATTAAACTTTTTTTTTTCAGATCTAATGTTTTGAAATAACTTCACATTTTTATAAGAGGCTGCCCAAGCAATTTCCATAATTGTTATTTTTTTTATTACTACTTCCATCATTACTTCACAACCAATCTGCTCTATAATTTCTTACTTAATGCTTATTCTTAATCATTTTCCTCATCACTTATTCTCACTTTTTTAATTTTATCTATAATAATTTTGGAGTCTTTTAAAAGTTCTGTCAATCCTATGTATTATTTGTTCTTAATCCTCATTATCTACAAACACCATTGTATCATCAGCAAATCTGATACACTAAACCCACCAATTCTCCACAAATTAATTTTATTCTTATCAATAATAATCATTAGGCAATTCTCTTAAATATATGTTAAATAAAATGGAAGAAAGTAGCATCTATTTATACATCTATTATCTTTTCAATAAGAATATTATCTAATCTTACAAATGTCCTGTGATTCCTATATAATTTTATTTAATTAGCATATCTTTATAAATATACTTTTATAGTATATTCAAAAAGGCATCCAATTCATTGTATAAAATATCATTAGCACAATCAAAAAAATAAATATCCTCTTTTCTACTTTCTATTTATTTCTCAGGAGCAGTTCCTATCTTCTCATTTGTATCTTTTGTTCTTCTACTTTTTTAGATAGGAATATCTCTCAGAAAAATTTACCTATGTAAGATATTCAATAGTTTTTAGCATCATCTGAGGTTAAATCATTTAAAACATCACATTATCACATTTTCTTTATGCTTACACAAGCAAACAGTAGCAATTTTTTCCCACATTAAGGGTGCATTGGATTTAAAGATCCCAGATTCACTACTCCCAGATTCAATGCTGATCACTGATGAAAGCCATATATTAGAAACTAGCCTGGGTTACTGGATGAGAAAGCACTGGATAGAGATTATGAGCATAATTTTTCAGCATCTGTTGATTCCTACAGCTTGCACTAGGTGGCACTATTGTGAGAAAAACTTTGCTACTGTTTGCTGGATCCGAGATTAAATAATCATTTTAAAATTTTCACATTTCACAAAATTCAATATTATTAATAGAATCACAACTGCCAAAAGCTTATCTGACTGGTAACTTTCTTGAGTCAAAAATTACTTTACCAACACATACTATTACTAATAATGAAATGGTGATTAGTCTCATTGTATGTCTGGATATAGTAGTAGAATGGCAGACTTTGGAGTGCAAGATCCATAGATTATGATCTAATACTGTCACTTTTGGTGCTCCAACTTCCTGTAAATTTCTGACCAATAATCATGAGATTATTTTTCAATGGCTACTATTCACGAGGTCACATGACAGTCAAGAACCAAAGCTCCAGGCTCAGCTTTTTTGGGGGGGAATCTTTAGCTCTATAATGTGCTGCTCTTGATGAATTGCACACAGGGGTCATTAATAATTCAATTGGAACCACATTAATTCTAAAAGTTTTGCCACTTTTCTCTTATGGGTACAACTACTTGTGCAATTTATTTCTTTATTCTTGTGCAATTTTTCCATTATTATCCGCCATCTTTCTTTTTTAATTAATCATGTTGAAGCTTAAATTACAAATACTTTTGTATTCTTTTCATATTTTTAATGTAACTTTTATTTTTCAATAAATAATTACAACTTCTATTTTTAATCTCTACTATATTTCTATGATTCTAATTTTCTCAACCAAACCATTTTATTTAACTTGATTTTCTAATTTTTTTTTTTGTATTTCCTCAATCTCACTACTATTTATTCCATTCACTTTTAGTTTTATCTGTTTCACATTTTAATTCACTGATATATTTATTATGCACACTTTTTTTTCTATAGAATTTACAATTTTTTCTATCCCATTTTTTCTAACATTTTATTTGTCACTTTATTTCTATAGAATTTAATTTTTTTCTATCTTGCTTCTTATACTATTTTATTTATCACTTTATTAATAACACAAAACCTTTTTGATCTCATGCTTTTTTCCTAACTCAGTATTTTCAGTAACAAACTTTTAAATTTTTCTTTACTACTTTCTTTTTTGAGTAAATCTATTTATCCAATATGTTCTGGAATATATCATCATAATCATTTTCAACTATTATCGATATAGAATAAGTCATTCCTAGTTGAATCTAGTTTCTCTGATTTTTAGCCTTTCTTCACATCACACTAACACATTTTTTTGTCCACATTGTTAGTAATTCAGAGTGAAATTAATTTATCAGCCAGATGGAATGTGGCATTTAAGAATTGTTAAACTCATAATCAATTATATAATTCTGAAGATAGAATCTCTTTTATAAATATTTTTAATTTGTAGACCATTTGCAAATTGAATAGTGTTAAAATTAAATACAGTACATATTTAAATATATAAAAAAGATATTATATTGGTACTAATTAAATGCAAGAAGCATAAAAAAGGTAAAGTTATACACATACACACACACACATATATATATATATATATATATAGTCATTATAAAAATATTTTAAATCCAATATTTATTAAATTATATTAAAGGTAGTTTAGAGAGAAATAACTGAAATACACAAGCTTATTATATACCTGTGTCTATATATTTAATATATAGGGTATATGAGCACAGACTTTCACACGACCCACCACTCTCCACACTATCTCATATCACTGATACCCTTGAACACATATATGTTGAAAAGATAAATAATCACCAATATATGTATTTCATGCTAAACGAGCAATCATCAGTTGGTCCAGATTACCATCTCTACACATATATGCTATAAGTGCTCAAATATATATTAATTGATAGCCAATCATCGTATTTTAATGGACAGGCTTCAGATTGATCTTGGGTCAACATGGGTGTGACAAGAATCTCGGCCTCAGGGTGGCCTGTGAGCATTCCATCATCAGATTTTCAATTGGATGGACGATTGAAGAGTTGGAGTGTGGAGTAGATTGAAGCCTGTTCATTAAAGTACAAGGATTGGCTATCTTAATATATATCTGAGCACTTATAGCATATATGTGTAGAGATAGTAATCAGGACCAACTGATGATTGTTGGTTTAGCATGAAATACGTTTATTGGTGATTATTTATCTTTTCAACATATATGTGTTGATATGAAATAGTGTGGAGAGGGGAGGGTCGTGTGAAAGTCTGTGCTCGTATACCCTTTGTTCCAGGATCGATTCTGGTGCTCAAATTTTTTATGAACTCTTGAACAATAAAGTCATAAGAGTTTTTAAAAATTAAATTTATACCAGTAATTATAAATATTTTTGGGATCCAAAAAATAAAAAATAAAATTACATTAATAATATTTATATATATTTGTTTAAAATCAACTTTATTTAAAAAATAAATACAAAATTTGTGCATGCACTTAAAAGCTTTTAATTTTCCATAAATTGAAAAATATGATATTAAAACAAAAGCTATGTATTAATTATTTACAATTTAAATTAAATAATCTATTAATAATATCCTACATTCTAAATAAAAGTTTTAAAATTTACTGAACTCTTCAATTAATATTAAAAGAGAACAAAGCAAGGATTCAAAAGAATTACCATTTGAAAATTTAAAAAATATTTATTTTGAACCTTAAAATTTTATTTAATGAAATAAAAAAAATATACTGTAAGAAGAACTTTAATATACAATGATAGTGCAATAGCCTGCCATGTTTACAACCTGGGTTCGAATTTGGGATAGGCAAATTTAAAAAAAATTCAGATTTTAATCAGCCCATAGCCCTTTATGTAACTATGAACATTCATCAGTAAATTGGTATCCAGTTATTATAAACTAAGATATAAAACAAGGATAGAATAAATATTCAAATTTTCACTATCCAGAAATCAAGACTTTTTAAGTACTCCCTTCTTCTTCATCGCTCTTCTCGGATAACTTTTGGAGAGGGATTTATTCTGCAGTGGGATATTTAAATACTATTTGAGTTTTCTTTATAAGTAATCAATTGGTTAATTGCTTAAGGATTCATAAGTTTGAATTTCAAAGATGACACAGTAGAGTTGTAATCAGTGGACCTTATGCTCCAGAGCTAGCCAATCCACTACTGCACTTAACCATGTAGCGTATCTTTGCCTTTAACTATGCTGGATACAAAATATCGTTTTAAATAAAATTATGAAAACTATCTAAATAATTTTAAAATATTTAAAGTTATAATAAGCACCAAAAAATTTAATAAGTTTTATAATCTCGGCCTCATAGTGGCCTTTGAGTGTTCCAGCTTCAGATTTTCAATTGGATGGATGGTTGAAGAATTGAAGTGTGGAGTGGATTGAAGCCTGTCAATTAAAGTATGAATATTGGCTATCCTAATATATATCTGAGCACTTGTTGCATATATGTGTGGAGATGGTAATCTGAACCAACTGATGATTGCTAGTTTAGCATGAGATATGTATATTGGTGATTATTTATCTTTTCAACATATATGTGTTCAGGCATATCAGTGTTATGAGATAGAGTGGAGAATTGTGGGTCATGGGAAACTCTGTGCTCATATACCCTACATATTAATAAAAAATTGTAAATAAAAAAAAGTAACACCACTTATTAAGAATATGGTTGTATTATTAAAAAAATAGTTAAAAATAATTTTATAAAAGAATGTTGGTATCAATGTTTAAAGATCTAATTAACATAAATTAATTAATATAAAAAGAATGGGAAAAAGCAATGATGAATAAAATTATCTAGATTATATTAAGAGCAGTAATGAATTCTGCATGCCTGTGGGGTTGGTGCACTTGGTAAAGCATTTTATTTGAGATTGAGAGGTTCCAGGATCGATTCTGGCACTTGCAGGTCTGGCACTCAAACTTCTTACAAATTCCTGATTGGGAGGTCCCAGGATCATTTCTGTCACTCATAGGTCTGGTGTTTGAACTTTTTATGAATTTCTGATTGGGATATCCCAGGATCATTTCTGGCACTCACAAGTCTGGTGCTCAAACTTCTTATGAATTCCTAGTGGAGTTATTTCTGGCAATCACAGGTCTGGTGTTCAAACCTCTTTTGAATTCCTGACTGGGAAGTCCCAGGATTATTTCTAACACTCACAGATCTGGTGCTTAAACTTTTTATGAATTTCTTATTAGGAGGTCCCATAATCATTTCTGGCAATCACAGGTCTGGTGTTCAAACCTCTTATGAATTCCTGACTGGGAAGTCCCAGGATTATTTCTAATACTCACAGGTCTGGTGCTTAAACTTTTTATGAATTCCTTATTAGGAGGTCCCATAATCATTTCTGGCAATCACAGGTGTGGTGCTCAAACTTCTTATGAATTCCTAATGGAGTTCCCAGAATCATTTCTAACAGTCATAAATCTGGTACTCAAACTTTTTATGAATTCCTGATTGGGAGATCCCAGGATCATTTCTGACACTCATGGGTCTGGTGCTTAGAAAATTCTTGTGAATTCCTAATGGAGTTTCCAGAATCATTTCCAGCAGTCACAGGTCTGGAGCTCAACCTTCTTATGGATTCCTGAGCACTAAAGCTGTGTGCATTTTTTTATTCTGCACAATTTAGTGTAGTTGTTAGAGTATCTAACTTGGGAATAGATTCTGGAACTCAAAATTCTTATGAATTCCTATGCAATAAAATAATATACCTTTTTTTATGGACTCTATATGATATTGCTGGTGTGATTCAATATATTACCAACTGAATCCCTATTATGTTGATCAGTGAAGAGTATTCATCTTTAAGCATTTTAATTGTTTTTGTCAGTCCCTAGATGCTGATGGTGATTATTCTGGCAAATTAACTTTTATTCTTGATTATACTTGCATAAATTTCAAATTATTTCTTAGAAATACAAGTTTACAAATGAAAATCATTCTTAGAAATAATATTTCAACTTTGTAAATATAGAAAAAAGTAATAAATTGAAATATATAATCAGAACAACAGCTTTTGTTTGTTTTTTTGCATTTGCTTATAACAATATATAATAAACAAAATTAGTTTGATTTAACTCCATTTCTAAAACTGAATGAATTATTGCTCAGATTACATAAAGCAACCCAAATTCTGTTTTAAACTTAAAATTCTCGAACAACACGTGATCACTATTTATGTTTACACAAGCTACTTTTCACAGAGGCAAAACTATCCACACAGTAGCACCACTCAATGCTCTCAGATTCAAGGCTCTCACTGATGAAAGCCACAAGCTAAAAACTAGTCTGGGAATATTGCATGAGTAGGCACTAGACAGGGTTTTATGCACAAGCCTTCCTGCATCCATTGATTACTTGGGCTTATGGAGAGTTTTACTTCTATTTGCAATTATTAAAAAATGGCAAAAAAAACTGCTAAGATAATTAAGAAGGCTTTTCCTTTTCAGCCAATCATTTTCTACTATATTGTTTTAATGTTTGCTTGGCTTGACATTTATAAACAAATACTTTCAATAAAATTTAACTCTAATCACAAATATTCATCCAAAATAAATTTGCACGACTATTTTGCAAAAATAATCATAAATATATAAACAATGTATGGAAAATTTTGAAATTTAAATAAAAGCATGAGCATTGTCAAAAGCTATCACAAAAGCTCTTGGATTCAAGAACAAAGAACTACCAATAAGCATCTTTGTTGGTTTATTTATAGATTTCTCTGTACAATACTGATATCTTTAGACTTTTTAAAATAAATTAATACATCGATATTATTTCAAAATTAATACATCAATATTATTTTAATCCAATTTTTATGATGCTAAAGGTGGCCACAAAAGGATGATGTAACTGATGAGTTGCCATTGTATATGGAAAATCTATGAAAATCATTTGAAAAGTTAAACTCCACCTTTACTTCCACAAGCTAGTTTCATTTATTTATATTGTCTATGAAAATGATTGATAATTTTAAACAACTAAGATTTTGGATCTAAGCTAACTTATTTACATAGCTATAAGTCAACATATAATCTTCTATTCTACTTCATAGCCATTTATTGTAAACATGAGTAATCAATGGACACTAGAAGGCAGCACTAACCAAATCCTTGGGTGAAATACGATAATAAAATAAGGCAAAAGGCTTGTTGTACACAAGAAGTTTAAGCAGCAGAAATTACAGAATTAAATCATGACCAATGGACATTGAGCTATAGAGTTCACCATTCTACTAGTCCACTAAATCATATGGGACAACATCATTGCATAACCAGCATCCAACTTTACCTTTTTATACTATCCAAAATAATGAATAAATGTTTCAAACTCTCTATGCTTTTGAATCTAAGTCAAATTGTTGCATAGCATATTGATCCTGATACCATGTCAATAGTTCAATCCATATTGTATATACATTTTTTTTCCAAATAGTGAATAGAATAATACAAAAAGTTATTTTGCATTCAAAACTTTGGGTATTCTAAATGATCAGGCATTATCTTAGATAATATATAACACAAGTGGATGTTGAATGTGTATATAGAATAATTTTCTGTGATGAAGACAAAACATCAAAAACTAGTCTAAATATTTGTTGCTACAATTTGATATTCAGTGATTGCTCATGCTTACAATATCTGGTTTTATATTAGAGTGACAGAATGCATTATTTTATTAAAACATTTTCAGATTAAACTGGGAAAATCTGATGATATTGTGTTTGATCAAATCAAAATAAAATAACATACATAAAGTTAATTATTCATATAAACATATTAAAAAGTAAAGTACAAACTTTCTTCAGATTTCATACATAAAAGCATGAAATGATATTTGTGTCAATGTAATCTATTTATCAGAGATTGTTACAGCTACAAGACAATAAGTGTTAGTTACAAGTTTATTTATATGATTCTTTGAAATCTGACTTGTGGATTTCAAAACATGAGCGCCCCCAGTGTTTGTTGTGAAAGTTGAAGAGAATTTTTTTTTTTTACTTTCTAATGCATTTTGCAAATAAAAATGTGTGTTTTTTTAAATAAAAAATTTATTTTCAAGGGTTTTACATAGTTATAGATATTAATTTAGATACAATTTTATATCATTAGGTTAAAATTAAAATATTTTTTTTTACTAAAAATTGTTAACAAACTTTTAAAAAAAATTATTGTCATCAGGAATACATATATATGCAAAGTAGATTAGAAACTGGGAAGTGGAAGAAAATTGAATTGCAAGATTTTCAAACAGAGGCAAAAACTTAATAATAAGTTAAATAAAAATGTATAAAAGAAAACTAAAAATGATTAGTACTAGTTTATAATTATAATAATTTTTATGCTAACATGGAACATGTGTCTTATCTTATCCAAAGCTCACACAAAAACAAATCTCTGTTCATATTCTGAATTTATTTTAAGGTTTATTTCTTTCACTTAATTTTATGAATATGATTATTGCACAGCATTTAATTTTAATTACAAGCACTTATATAATTCAGTTAAAATGTTATGTCAATTTTTGCTAATATAAACTTACTAAACATATGCAATTGATAAAAGTATTTTTGTCAATATTCCATTGAATAAATATCATAATTCAGTAAACAGAACTTTCTAGATGATACAAGTAATTTTGAATGGTTGAGAAAAAAGACTTGAGTTTTGTAATATCAGAATTAGTACATTATAATAATCACAAAGTGTGTGTATGCAGAGAGTCTAACAATTTTTTTAAAATAAAAAATTCCTATTTTTGATAATGATATCCTTGCCAAAAGACTCTTCAAAGCCACAAAATGAGATATATTTCCAAATTACTTAATGTTAGTCCTGTGAAGATCTTAGATAATCTGGTTAATGTTAGTCCTATGAAGGTCATGGAGAATCTGAGAAATTTAAACTCTTTTCTTAAACACTTTTACATATATGATACATAGATTCATGAGTACTGTGGACAAGCAATCAATTTGATTATAACATGTGTTTAATATTAAATATGTGATATTTGATAGTAAATTATACCCAGAAAATGCCATAAACTCTAAAGTCAGCATTGATTTAGCTGTGAAATATATTTATGCTTTGGGCATAGGATATTAGTTGTCATGACTTACAAACATTTTGCAAATCCAGCTATTGAAGATTCTGATTAATTTATGTCAACTTGTAAACCCTTATTTTTGTTGAAAAGCATTGAAAATTTTCCTCCAAAATAAGCTGTTGTCCTCTAACTTTAGCTCATAGTATTAATGTTGTCCTAAGTGATAATGACTTACAGTTTTTTAAGAGTAGATTTTAATATAATACTTTTATTAATGTTAAAGTTGAAAAAAATTTGAAGAAACTAGCATCTTATTGACTGTAGCAATCATCAAAAGTTGTCTCCTTTGTTTTTTTGATAAAGAAAACACCTAAAGGCATTTGCATTCTTCAGGTCTAGTTTTTAGGTGAATATTTTGAAGTATAATTTAAAATGTTTTTTGCTTGTTTATAAAGTATTTTTGATTATTTTTACACACTAATTGGTTGATTATTGTAGAGAAATACACAAGTAAACTTTCAATTTATTCATTTATGCTTTATTTTTAGAAATAGAAATCAATAAACTTGTCAATAATACATATATAAATATAGTGTCTATTATACCAATATTTGTCAAAAGTATCTTAATGTTAAAATCTTTGAAAATATAATTTTTATAAAAAAATATCAGATTTTATCACAAATCTAATTACCTTCATTCACACACACAAACACACAACAAGAACATTAAAATAAAAATGAATTTGTTTGTTTTTAGTTTTAGTGTTTTTAGTTTTAGTGTTATATTTACAAGTCAGTTTTTTTGTGTGTGTGTCAAAGCATCGGCTGGGAAGCAAACTCCAGGACAACTGCTTATAAGGCAGCTGATAAAAGGAAGAACATTGAGATGTTCAGAAATGAATTAATAAATGCAAAATATAATAAGAGAGCAATCGATAATATTATTAGAAATTTTAAAAACTGTCCCATTTGAGAAAATAAACAGAATAAATCCCGTATCTTGCTGCCATATATCAAAAATATACATAAAGATTTACACACAATCTTTAGTAATGATTTTAGCTTGTGTTACCACTCTCCTCCCAATTTCAACAGATGCATAAACAATACTAAAGACTGCATCCCCCTAATATATGCTCAACAGACTATTTACAATATTGCATGTAGTAATAACAATTGCCCGGCAGCATATTATGGTGAGACTAGGATATCCATCCATACAAGACTTGCACAACATGTATATGCATACAATAAGGCTTTGGCTGACCCATCCCACCCATCTATTTTTACACAGCACACAGTTTCTACAGGACACCAGTGCAGGCCAGACAAGCCTCGCGTTGTGTGCAGAGAGCAGCATGAGTTACGAAGGAGAGTTCAAGAGGCATGTTATATCATCTCTGATGTCCATGCCATGAATAAAAATGAAACATTTTATGCCATCTCTAGGAAGTGGAAGATCTAGTCCACCCTCATTTGCATATCTAGTCCACCCTAATTTGCATAGTTTATTCCAGCTACTTCTTGAAAATGAAGGCTTAGACCTTTGAAAGCGCTCGAGTAAATTGATAAAATTTGTCATTCGTTTGAGACAGTGATTATATATATTATAGTTCATATTTAATTTATACGTGCGGATTTATATTAACACAAATATAGAATTTACAAATAGTCAAATGTAATTTTTTTTAGAATATTATTTGCTTATAAGATTAAATTAAAAATAAATCAAGTGTTATTTATTGAGTTTTAGTATAAATTAATTTTTTTATAAAAATGGAAAGGTTGTTTTTGTTATTATTTTAAGTAGAATAGAAGTAATTTAAAATCCTGGGTTCCAAAACTTTAGAATTTGTTAGTTTCTTTGATTTTCAACAGTAAATCTTATTTCTTTTTATTATTAATATAGACACAATTAAACATTAATTTTAATTTTATCCAAATATATATAATTTTTTTGTAAAATATGTTTACATTTATGTCAGCACAAAATTTTTGCTTAGCTGTAATGATAGCTAGGTTTTGTAATTTTGTCTGAATAATTAAAGTATTTAAATTAGAAGTGTTTGGATTAATAACAGTCTACTTATATAACTTTCTAATTGTGTAAACAATTTTAACAGCCCTCCCTCTTATTTTATTGTCTTTAGTGTTTTAAATCAATATATAATTAGTTGTTATACAGTTTTCCAACTATTGGCCACTTTTCTGTCATAAGATAATAAAATTACATTTTTGCACAACATTTATATTTTTTAATTATATACAGATCATTTTGGTCCAATATTTCTTAAAGACTCGGGAAAATGAAATGTTGTTTATTTTGGCTGGGAAAAAGGAATAGAATTCTGTAATTAGGATAGATTTTGAAGATTTTTTTTTTCTAAAGATTTTTTCTTGCAAAAGATATTTCAGATAGCATTGAAACCTTAACTAAATCAGTGGTAGTCAACTTGGTCCCTACTGCCCATTAGTGGACATTTCAGCCTTCATGGTGGGCAGTAGGGATTTTGTCTGACACTGAAGCATTTTCTTTTTTTAAATTTTAATTGATTTTTTTAAAAAAAATTCATAGAGATTTATTCTGACAAACTTAGCAAAAGTCGAACATAAAGTATTTGGTAAGTAATTATTATTATATGCTTTAGCTTGCTGTAACTCTGCTTTATACATTTTATAAAGTAAAGTTACTTCCCTACTTTATAAATCACCATTACTGTGGAATTGGTGGGTATTTAGACTATTTTACTAGTAACAGAGATACAAAAGTGGGTGGTAGGTATAAAAAAATTGATTACTCTGTTCTAAATGGTCAAAGTGATTAGAATAATGATATTTTTAGCTAAGTGATGTAATAATAGAGTGACTCTGAAGCTCAAAGTCCATGCATTATCACCAATCTTTATTTCCAGAACACAAGACTTTTTAGGAACTTCTGAACAATAAAAAATCTGAATATTTTTACTTTTGGTTAATAAAAGTGGTTCTATGTAGTTTGATGAGATGATAACTGGTCAGCTCTGAAGCTTAAGGCCCCTGGATTATCACCGATTTCTGTCACCTCCAACAAAGTTCAGGATTACCACCTATCTCTAAATATCTTCAGGAATGTCCATGGATTACCACCCATTTGTCATTTTTGAGAAAAGTCCATGAATTATCACCCATCTCTGCCATTTTCAACAAAGTCCATGAATTATCATTTATCTCTGTCATTCCCAGCAAAGCCCATAGATTACCAGCCATATCTGACACTTCCAGAAAAATCCATGGATTGCTACCTATCTCTGTCATTTTTAACAAAGTCCATAAATTACCATTCATCTCTATCATTTCCAGCAAAGTCATGTCTTACTATCTCTGTCATCTCCAGAAAAATCCAGGGATTACACTCATTTTTGTCAGCTCCAGTAAAGTCCATGAATTAGCACCTATCTCTATCATCTCCAGAAAAGTTCATGGATTACAACCCATCTGTCACTTTCAGAAATGTTCACAGGTTATCTCTATCTCTACCATTTACAACAAATGTTCATAAATTACTCATTTCTGTCATCTCTAGCAAATTCCATGGATTATCACCCACCTCTGACATCTCCAGGAAAGTCCATAGATTATCACCCACCTCTGCCATTTTCTATAAAGTCTATGAATTGTCCATCTCTATTATTTCCAGTAGCAAGCCCATACATTACCAGCCATGTCTGTCACACCCAGCAAAATCTGTGGATTACTACCTATATCATTTCTGACAAAGTTCATGGATTAACATTCATCTCTCATTTCCAGCAAAGTCCATGAAATACCAACCATCTCTGTTATCTCCAACAAAATCCATGGATTATACTCATTTCTGTTATCTCCAGTGAAGTCCATGGATTATCACTCATCACTGTCATCTCCAGAAAAGTTCATGGTTTACCACCCATTTGTCATTTCTAAAAATGTCCATGGATTAACAAGATCTCTGCCATTTCCAACAAAGTCCATGAATTATCACTCACCACTATTATTTCCAGAAAAGCCCATGGACTACCAGCCATCTCCATCTTTGTTGGAACAAAGTCCATTGATTACCAGTCATATATGTCAGCTCCAGCAAAATCCACAAATTACCACCTATTTCTGTCATCTCCAGAAAAGTCCAAGGATTACCATCTATCTCTGTCATTTCCAGAAAAGTCTATGATATATCAACCATCTCTTCCAGAAAAACCCATGAATCATCAACTACCACACATATCTGTCAAATCCATGGCTTACCACCCATCTCTGTTATCCCTAGAAAAATCCATGAATTATACCCCATCTCTGTCATTTCCAGCAAAGTCTATGGATTACCATCCATGCATATCATTTCCAGAAAAATCCATGGATTACTATCCATCTCTATTATTTCCAGAAAAATTCATGATTTCCAACAATATCCATGGATTACCATCCATCTCTATAATCTCCAGTAAAGTCTGTGAATCATTTCCAGAAATGTCCATGAATTACCATTCATCTCTGTCATTTCCAACAATATCCAAGGATTCCCACCCATGTCTGTCATCTTTAGAAAAGTACACAGATTACCATCCATCTCTGTTATATCCAGAAGTCTACTGATTACCACCCATATCTATCATATTTAGGAATCCATGGATAACCACCCAAATTACATGGATTACCATCAACTCTGTCATTTCTAACAATGTTCATGGATTATTAATCATCTCTGTCACCTTAACAAAGTACCTGAATTAGTACCTATGCCCATCATCTCAGAAAAGTCCATGAATTACCACACTCATTTTTATCATTTCACCTGTATATTTTTATTTTATTTTTGATTAATAGAAGTATTTCATTTTTGATTAATAGAAGTAGTCCTAAGTAGTTTTTTTGTTCATGACAGACTCTGAAGCTCAAGTACCATGTATGCCACCCAGTTCTATCTCTTCTGAACTCCTAAAACAATAAACCATCTAATTATTATTATTTTTATTTCTGATTAGTAAAATAATTTGCAGAGTCATCATAAAATTCATATTTAATTTTTTTTATCCATTCTTTTTAAAAAAAACTTGATTCTATTTACTTGAGATGACCTTCTAATAAATGAATGAATACATTTTACACAAATAGTTGATATTGGGTATAGTTTTGGTTTTTAAAAAGTACAATATAAATTTGCTTCATATATTATAAGATTTGAAATACAACATTCTTTATATACCTGGAACTTAATTGTAAAAATAGGGGATTTGAACACAGACTTTCAAGGATCCTTCAACTATCCACACTATCTCATACTACTGATACACATGACCACACACATGTAGAAAAGATAAATAATCATCAATAAACATTTTATGCTAAACCAGCACTTATCATTGGTCTAGATTATCATCTCCTGTATATATATATATTCAGTGCTCAGTTTATATTAAGATAGCGAATCTTCACAATTTAATGGAAAGGCTTCAATCTACTCCAACCTCCAACTCTTCAGCTGTCCATTCTATTGAAAATCTGATGATGGAAAGCCTAAATCCCATGCTGATGCCAATATTATTACCATGCCTATGTTGACTTTAAGTCACTCTGACCACTCATGTATATGACCTTATCCATTTAAATACATAGAAAAGGGGTGGGCAGAATGCAGGCCTAGGCACTGATTAGATATATGTGTAGAAGATGATAATATAGACCAACTGATGAGTGCTGGTTTAGCATGAAATATGTATATTGATGATTATTTATCTTTTCTACATGTGTGTGGTCATGTTTACTAGTAGGATGAGATAGTGTGGATAGTTTAAGGGTGCTTGAAAGTCTGCATTCAAATCCCCTGTATTTATTCCATATATTATGTAATTAGTCTATTCATTCAGTGTACTGAATGATCTGCCCCAACTGCTAAGTGCTGATTCTGCACAAAATATGTGTATGTATGTGATCATGTATGTTGGTTGTTTGAAATAGAATATAGAATGAAAATCAAATCCTTCTATTTTCATATATTATGCTAAAAAAGTTATGACATAAAATATTTTATCAAAATACCATTATCTTTAGAAAAAAAGACTATTAATCTGGTAGAAGACTTGTAGATTTATATAAGGGGAGTAGATGAATAACAAAAGAAATGTGGAAATATCAGTAAATAATAAAATTATGCATAAGGATCAAATAGTTTTATTGCTTGGGAGTTCATAAAAAGTTTGAGCACCTAAAATAGAATTAAAATTGATCTGAGAACCTTAAACTTTAAAGTCTAGAGTTATACCACTGGGCTACAACATGCAGATCAGACTTGTATTTAGTTGAGACAAATAGTTGGGGGTGGAGCTTGAGGATGATATGTAAAAAATATATACTATAAACAGAATTCAGGGTTAAAACATATAGATGTGATGATCAGACATACTACGAAAAAAATTTTCTCTTATTAATACTTAGGACAGATCTATATTGAAAGAAGCAATTGACTATTGAAAGAATCAATTGACTAACTTACTGAGACCTAAGAAGTGGATAACAAAATAGATTAAAATTAAAATGTATTTTAAATTAAAATTATAACATATATATATATATAATCAAAACTACCCCAAATCTAAAATTAAACCAGACCAGAATAAAAATAATATTAAAACACAACCTAAGGTTTCACTGCTACAAGCAGACTTCTCAAGTGTTGTGTTTTAATATTATTTTTATTCTGGTCTGGTTTAATTTTAGATTTGGGGTAGTTTTGATTTTATATTGACTAGTTTAGCTTTATGCTTGTAATGTTTATATATATATATATATATATATATATATATATATATATATATATATATATATATATATATATATATATATATATATATATATATATATTGTATATATATATATATATAAACACTTCATGTGGTCTTTTACAATCTCTTGGGATCCAACTTAATACCTCAACTGTCCATCTATTTCATCTGTTTTAGTAATATATCTATACACATTCCATTTCAGTCTTAATTTTTCAATGATGTCAATAATATATTATTTCATCCAAGAATTTCACTTTTAATTTCAAAAGAGCTATTATAGATTTAATGAAAAGTGATTTGGCCTCAGGGATTGCCACTTAGTAGTAAATAATAATTTCTTGGTAACATCAAAGGTTAAAGCTTATTTCTATTTTCATGGATATTATCGCTTCATTTCCACTCTTTATTAAAATAACAATCCATCAACATATTTAATTCATTGTATATATATATATATACAATAAATATAAATCACAAAAAATATCTGTGTGATCACTATTTAGAGTTCATTAGGAGATTTTCACTCTTATAAAAAAAGCCAATTCTGAGACTTCTTACATAGAGTGATGAATGTTGGGAATAACAAAAAGCGATTGAATGGTGAAGTACTTGGATGAAAGAATAAACAGATATCATTGATAAAATTAAAAGACTAAAATGGAATTCCTATAGATATATTACTAAAACAGATGAAATAGATGGGCTGTTGAGGTATTAAGCTGGATCCCAATAGATTGTAAAAGACTATGTGAGCTAAATGGATGAAATAAATATGTTCACTGACATGATGTAGAGGTGAGAGGTTATGGAGCAGAGAACCATGATTGAATTTGAAGAGATCTTTATCTTGAAGTGGATTGTTGATGATTGAAAATAATGATGACAGATTTTTTTAAGTATTGGTGCACCATTATTTTTGATGTTTTCTTATCTTTACAACAATTAGTCTGTATACCGCTCTATACAGACAGGTTTTTTTTTTTTTTAATTGATTAGCATTACTTAGTTGATTACATGTTAACTAGCAAATTTAACAAGGTGATCAAAATGTTAAACTAGCAGAGATAATAAATATAAAAAATCATCTTGTATTTATTAAAGCGAAATAAATTAATAATAAAGACTTAATCACAACAAATAGCTCGTAATAACTTTTGAATAAATAATTAATTGATAAAAGACAGTCTTAATTAGGAGTTGAAAAATGTAACACAAAAGGTGGATAATTAGTAATCTTTCGACTTATAAATATTTAATATTAGATTTAATCATAACTGCAAAAGAAAAAAAAATCTCTTTCTCTCTCTTTGTCATTAGATCAATTCTTCCCCATCAGATTTTCTCATTAATGAATTGATATTTTAAATTATTCATCGACTGTCATCATTAATACTTATCATTTCTTTAAAGCACAATAAACATAGCTATTAAATATGCTGTAAACAATAGCAGATAAAACACGGACTTTTGACAAAATGTTATCAAATATTACGATGTCTATAAATCTACAAATTAACTAGCTCACAGCATTATACATCATTAGTATATAACTTATTAAATACTTTAAGTACTTATTGCTTTTTACGTTAACTTGTGGATCACGATACCCAAAATTGAATGTATTAACTTGTTTATTTATCAATCCCTATCTGATTAGTTTTTTTTACCAAATACGATGTCGTACACGCACAAACTTTCTTACCGCTTAAGAATAAAAAGTAAGATAGGAAAAAAACTTTTTTGACTGTTGATATTTTTAAAATAAAAGATACCAATAGAAAAGTGACTGGGTTTCTCTCCAAATTCCGTCCAGTATCATCTTTTATCAGCACAGGTGTTACAGAGTGATATACTTAATCTAGTCATCATAATAATTTTAAAGTCTGGATTATAAGTTTTGACATAAAATGTGACAGTGTGTGTCATATAACACATAATAGTACAAGTGTTAACCTTAACTTTTGATTTTGTCCAACTAGTGAAACATATGAAATGACTTGTGCAGTATATAGCAATGAAATAATGAGATGCCAGAATATTTTCAATTTTTTCCCCCAAGATTTTGTGATAGCAGTGAAAGCACTGAAAGCTATGTATGGAAATATAAAGCATACACTATAATCCATGACATTATTCCCTATCCAGGCATGCTATAGTGTCTTAAAAGTTTTGTGTTAAATAGCTAACCTATATTTATATTTATTACATGTATTCACCTAAAGATGGCATTGAAAGCAACTTGGAGAACTAATCATCTTTCACTGAGACATATAGTAGTCTAAAAAAACAGAATCTTAACTAAAAATCACATGATCCAATGATTAGTCTGGCTTAAACTGAGTGGCACTACTGTATGGAGAGTTTTGCCTGATAAAACAGGATCTCGTTAGTAAATTATGTTATGCATAATAATAAAAGCAAATACCAATAAAAACAAGAATTTTTATCTAATTTGTGTAATGTGTTCTAAGACAGAATTAAATTTTTTAATACTGATGGATTGTTATTATAAAAAAGTTTATAAATTGTATGATGTTCAGTGGGATAGTGACTCTTTTAATGATGATAATATCACCAGAATGCATACTCTAATTGGATATGGGGTCCTAACTATAAATATGAAAAATCAAATGTAAAGTATTTAGAAAACCTTAGTTAAATAAAAATGATCTTAAGCAGATTTACAATTATGATGAGTTAAGGAAAACAATTACTTCTAGGTCCACTAGCAAAAAAAAAAAAGCCATTAATTTCGAAAGCAACATTATCAGAATTATATATATATATTAACTAACTAAAGGAAATATATATAAAAAACAGAGAAGTAATTGTGTTTGCTTGTTTACATATATATATTTCAAATTTTATTTTTATTTCAGTACATCCTCCATCTTAGCTCAATTATATCACAACAATGTATCAGCTGGGTATTAAGAAAATAGTTCAGAAATAGGTAATGTATTATTGTTCTCATGCTTTCTATAGAAATATATAGAAATTTACAATCTTATATGCGGTAATGTTTAATGAATTTTTTTTTTTGTAAGGCACATGTTTTTAGCCAACAATTCAGATAACATCAACCATTCAGGAGGTTAGTTAAGATCACTTCAAACACAGCAACTTAATTTTTATTTCAATATATTGGCAACCCTTCATTTGATATTAAAGTTTGAATGTGAATTTTGGCAATAATTTAACCAAAGCCTCTTTTACATTAACTTAATGTTAATTGACAAGACAGAGCTTATAATTCTATTGGTTTTTAAAGAACACTGACTTCAAATAAACATTTTAAATATGAAAATATTAATTAGTTTAATACCACATTTATATATAATTTATTAATGTTATTGTATTTACACTATAGAAATTTCATATGCTTGTTTAACCTTTTCCAACATTTTATGTTATTTGCAATTTTTTCATTTATATCCATCCATTTTGATTTTTTAACTCTGTAATTTGTTGTTATTGATTTTTTAACTTTTATATTGATCATAGTCTTCATATTTAATTTTATTTCTTTTTTTAATTAAATCCATTATCTCTTAAGTCATCCATGATTTCCTAAATAGCAATGTCATTTTTCTCAATACCTTAATCACAGCTGTAATTATATATGCTCTAATATTCTTCTATTACATATTAACAATATTTATTATAACAGTGTCATTATTAAATTTTTTAGATATGTCATAAGTTTGTAATTTACTTCAACACCATTTCTTTTGACCAGGTATATTTTTCTTCTTAAATTTAATATTACATTTCACCAAAATAAGCATATGATCACTATCAAAATCAGCATCAGAATACCTGATTTCTATATCTCTATTTAACTATAATATAATCAATCAAATATCTTTTAGCATACCAGGTACTTTCCATGAATAATATCTTTTTTTGGGCTCTATCATAAAATGTATTGGTTATTATGATCATATGTTCCATAGAAAATTCAGTCAATCTTTCATTTCATGAATTCCTATTGTCCAAACCAAATCAGCAACACATCTTGAATTCTCATGTGTGCCCACAGGTGTATTAAAATCACCTCTCAAAATAATATTATTCTCATTATCAAGCTCTAATAATTTCTCTAATCTTTCATGTTTACTTTCAACTTCTTTATCACTATTAGTAGCAAAAAATATATACCTGAGTCAATACCATATTTATTGGTCCAGATTTCATTTTAAGACTTAAAACTCCTTCAATCATATGATAAGTATTCAGTACTCTATTCATCCATTTACTTCTTATCTTAATATAAGAGCAACACCATTTATTATAAACTTTATCACCTACATTATAAATTATTTAGAATTCTTTTGATTAAAAATCCCAATTATCAACACCCAAAACATCCACCTTATATTTTATTATTAACTTCTTAACTTCTTTTGGCTAACCACATCTCAATCATCTATCGTAAATTTATTATTTTCTTTATGATGATTTTGAAGATTATGATCTGACTGGCCTCATCCTTTCACTCCTGCCAGATCATGGTAACTAGATTCTATGATCAAATAAGTATAAAATCTACTGCTTCTTTTATAGATTTTTATGGCATTGGGAAGGTAAGAACTAAAAAGATTAAAAAGGAATAAAAATGTAGCTTTGAAGTTGAATGGAAATCAAGACTAATAATCAAATATTAAGAGAATTTGGATTGAAAAGAAACCTGGATATGATAAAAATGTAAAAGATTAAGTTTTGGGGACATGATACAAAATATTTTGGAAAGGTAAAATTTTAGGAAGAAGAATGAGAAGCAGGTCAAGAATATTCTATCTAAAAATGTGATCAGTGAAATCAGATGTTTCACATATGCAAATATGAAATGAACTATATTGCTGCAATAACAAGAGATTACCTTTAGAAGCTGATGATAACAGAAATTTATAGAAATGTGTAGGCTTGTATATATATGTAGAACAATTCAAATTCACAAATATTAGATATTTATTATTTTATATGCCATCATCAAATGTTATAAAAAGCTCTTTAATGTTCTTCCTATTGTTGTTGTTACAAAAATATACCAGTCAACTATTTTAATGATGGGAAATGCACTCTCACATAGCATATAAATATTGCTCAAAGTAATACATTTAATTTTGAATTAGTATGTATAATATAATTCATTAGAAGCTGCAGTTATTTCCAATTCAGTTGCATATAATCTGAATTATTTATTATTTACAGATATTAAAACTAAGTTTTCATTTCATAACTGCTTTAATCTTCTGAGTATGTAAATGGTGATTCTTATCATTTATTATATAAATATATATAACCAATAGATTGAATTTACTCTCTCATTTAAAGTTACATAAATAAACTAAGCATACATAAGAACAAATGCTAAGAGAAGGTGATTTCATGACTTTTGGAGAATTTATTTACATTATACAACTCATTGACAGCTTCAGTTACTTATTGTTCAATTATATATAACCTGAGTTATTTATTATTTACAAATATATATGTAATCTTATAATTTAATATTTTTATAAATACAGTAATTAGATATGTGTAAAATATAACTTTAAAATTTTTTATCCACTTAGGAGCACTTTCGACTATTCTCATAGCCTTTGTCAACTAACACTTTGAAAGACTAATCTTCCCACAATTCTGTAATGTTAACATCTGCTTCCTGTCTATTAATTAAGTCTTGCTTGTATTTGTATATTAGCATAGCTTCCTTTATTTTCCTTTTGAAGTTATTTTTTTAATTTGCAATATTTTTACATCATTATAATTGAAGTTAAAACCATAAATACATGACTTATTATGATTGTAAAAGATGGATGCTGAAATATTATCATTTACTTTGCAATTTTGTTTCATTTTCTGAACCCTTTTTAATAATAGCAAGTGCTTTTTAGTTCTTTTTTCCAATGTGAATCTTGATTCCCCTATATATCTGCAACCACACCTACATATCCATTTATAAATGATGCAATTTTTATTTATAAATGAGGTTTTATCTTTAGAGTTATTTATTAATTTGTTTAATCTAGGAGGTGCTTAAAATGCAATGTTACATATACCTTTATAAATTTTCTTTATAAAATTTATTCGATCATTAGCAAGAGAATCAATATTATTATTAATATTTTTATTCTTATTAAAAAGGGTTCAGAAAATGAAACAAAATTGCAAATTAAATAATAATGTTTCAGCATCCATTTTTTTGACCTTAATATTATTAGTCATATATTTATGATTTTGACTTCAATTATAATAATGTAAAAATATTGAAAATTGAAAAAAAAATAACAACAAAAGGAAAATAAAGGAAGCTATGCTAATATACAAATACAAACAAGACTTAATTAACAAATAGGTAGCAAACATTAAGATCACGGAATTGTGGGAAGGTTTAGCCTTTCAAAGTGTTAGTTGATAAAGACTAAGAGGATGGATGAAAGCACTTCTAAATAGATAAAAAATTTTAAGTTATACATTACATATATTTAATTATTGTATTTATAAATATTAAATTATAAGATTACGTATATCGATTTGAAAAAATACAGACCTTGAATTATATATATATATAACACCAATATTTGCATAGATACATTTTTATGCTGAATTTAAACTAATGAAGGTGTATTCGTTTTTTTTCTATCATCAACAATTTACAAAGTGTATTGAAGAATTATTGCCATAAAAGAATATCCTAAAATTCATTTCTCAAGTCTATAATTGACCATTATTAGCCAATGTCTTTATATTAAAAAAAGTAGAGATTGCAGTGATCAATGCATTTCAATAACTTTTTCCAGCAGTAAAATATGCTATCTACCACACTCGGTACCAAGTTCACTTGGAATCCTGTCTTTCACTTTTATATTATTCCATAATACCATCACATATGTTAATAATGTAAGAAGTTCATTAACAATTGAGATACTCACTGATAATTCATATGTAGTTCTAAATAATAAGATGCTAGAACAAATTGTGTGAGAATAAGAAATTATTTATCATCAAGAATAATTCGAGTCCTACCCTCTCTTGCCAAAAAGTTTAACATGATTATTCACCAGATGAATTATATTGTCATGAATATACTTTTATTCTTTTTATATTTCTTCCTATCCATAAATACTTGGTCTTCTTAACATTAATCTTCATTCCACAGAGCACACATCTTTCATCCAATTTATCCGACATAATCTAAACATTCCCTTCATCCTCAGATATTATGTGACACATCATAGGTAAACTTTATGGATTTTATTATTCTAACTCCACTATTAGTTCCTCTATAGTCTAAATATTTATCTAACATATCTCCTAAACAAACCATAAAAAGCACAGGTGACTTGCAACATCACTGTGTAATTCCTCATTCTATATTCACTTCTTCAGTTTATCCTTCAATCTGATTCTTATTCCTTGCTCAGAATACATATTCCAAATCAATCCTCTCTTTTTCTAAAGTACTTCTTTATTTTTCAAGATAGTTGTAAGTTTATTTCAGATTATTCTATCAAATACTTTTTCCAAATCCACAACGCATATACTATTTCCTTTATCATTTTCAACATATCCCTCCACAATTGTTCTAACAACACCAACTGCATCTCTCCTACTTTTCTCTCTCTGAAAACTAAACTGTTCTTCTCCAATATAATATTTCACTTTCCCATAATTCTTTGAATATCAGGCCTGAATACATCTTTAAGTCAAAGTCCATTATTATATATCCAAATTGCACAGCCCAACAATTTTCTTCATAGTAGTTTCCCCTATCTCTTTCAAAAATTTTATAAATATTTATCAAATATGTCAGCTTTACCATTTTTTTATGTTTTTAATCAATTTTATTACTTCTTTTGTCAATATGTCCACATCTTTATCATGTCTTGCAACATCTTTGCTTTCAAGTTCATAATTCATTGCATCATTTTCTTTTCTAAACATATTGGAAATAATCTTTGAATCTTTTTAATATATCATCCATTCATTAACCTTTTTTTTCAAGTGACATTTCTGCTTTTATCAAATACCAGATCAATATCTTTTTGCCCATTGAAACGTATCTATTCCTACATTTACCTTTTGCTAAATCCATGTCTCTCCTTAATTCATTATAATTTTTATATGCTCTTGAACCTTTCTCAGTTTTGACATTCTTCCTCCATAATTCTGTCTTTTTCATCATCTTTTTTATTTTCTAAGATCATTTAGTTTTCTTTAATCGAATAGTGACTACTATATTTTTTAGTTTTTAATATTCCCTCATTAATCCTACATTGATATTTATCAGAATTATTCATATATTTTTCATTTTTATCAGTCATCTTTATTATTTCTTCATATATAAAGCTAAGCCTTACTTTCTCTACTTTTCTCATTTTATTCAAGTCCCATCATATATATATATTTTCTCTTTCTTCATTCTTTCTTTTTAAATTCAACTTTAATTTAACCATAATCATATTATGGTCAAAGTTTATATCTGCACTGGGCAAAACATGTTAATAGCATTCGTGTATCTATTCTACATCAATATATAATCTATCATATCTTTTTCACACACCCATATATAATTTCCAGTTTTGACCAATTAACCAAGCATTGCTAATAAACTTTTCAGCACTGCTATACTTACTAGATAGCTAAGCCAATTCAAAATGACCAAATAATAAATGACTTTTTGTCTTATCTACTCTAAATGTATATAGAGATTAACAAATCTAGCAAGTTTTCAAATAATAATAAAATCTTTTACACATTGAATGTAAAAACAATCTTATTTATATATGGCATAGTCTAACTTTCCTAGCAATACGCTTACCAATGAATTGAGTTTAGGGATGCTGAAAAGGTTAAGGATAATATTCGGTTGATTGACCAAGATCAGAAGTTACATATAATGTTGGAAAAACAGTAATTAATTATTCTATAAATAATGTTAATACACTAATACAAGAAAAGATTACATTATTAGACAATTAAATAAATAATTTGCTAAGCATTGCTTTTAACCCAGGGGGAGGGAGGGTCATAATCATAGCACTTCACCTTGTCAATCCAGCTGGTGTTAATATTGAAGAAAACATGATCTTGAGATTTTTGATTAATATGCAAATATGCAATCTACTGATTAATATGTAATTTACATATTCGACTTCTGAGACAGGGCTATGCTTAAAACCCTGCAATAGAGAATATGAATGTAATTAAATAAAACAAGAACAATTTTGATGCATAAGCACAATAATCATGGTAACCAAACAAATAAAAACAAGAAAAACAACTGGTTATTTTGTTAAATATTTAAAACCCCATTTTTTGTTAATTGATATCCTGATTCATTACACATTCATTTTACACAATAAATCAGAGAGCCAATAGTAAATAGTATTCAAATTACTTTAAAAAACTTAACTGAAAAGTACTGAGTTTTTTTTTTTTGTTTATTTATTTGATAACCATAATTATGATGCTTATGAATCGAGAATATGATGCTTACACATTAAAAGTATACTTGATTTACTAATTATATTTTATTTTTATTCTGTATTGCAGTTTTTTAATATTATTTATAATAATTGCATAGATTCAATCTATTATATATAATACAATAAATCACAGTGTAAATATATATATATATATAACCATTAGACAACCCCAATATAGATAACTATCAACAATTTCAAACTGTTGGCAAGGCAACATTAAGTTTTAAATAGTAAATACTGGTTAGAAAAAGGTAAACCCCCCCCCCCCCAATTTAATATTTGACAATACAATAACAAAAAAATGGTTCCTCTTACCTATTGTTACTTTTAACATATAAAGAAAAGTATTTTAAATAATTAAAGCTGAGAATGTGAATACTAATCAATCCAATTATTTATTGGAAGATATAAATTAAACAGACTGATTTTTTATTTAATATATTGATAAAATTCTTTCTTATTTTTAAATTTTGCCATAAACATTTAAACCAATCTATGGATGTAATACAATAAATCACAACATGAATATACATATATATACATTAAACATAATCACTTTTAAATAGTAAATGCTGTTATAGTGCATAATATATATCCTCATTTCAACATCAACAATACAATATCAAAAAAATGGTTCCACTTTCCTGTTGTTCTTTTTATATATAAAGAAGATTGTCTTGTTATCGTATTGTTGAATATTGAAGTGAGGGGGCAGTGTTAATTACAGCATTTATTACTTAAAAATGACTGCATCTAATGTTATGCATATGTTCACATTCAAATTTATGGTATTATATATATATAGAATATTTAAATGTTTATTAAACAGTTAAAAGTAAAAAGGGATTATTTTACTTCATTAATTCTTATAAGCTTGAATTATAAATAGGTAAAAGTTAAAATTCAAGATTTTTATAATGCACTAAGCATGCTTTTGGCAGACTACTTCCAAAATCATAGTGCTGTATTAATTTAGAAATTGAAAATTATGCCTATCTATGGATATAATTTATTATGCAAATAAAGCTTAATAAAATGCAGCATTTAAATATCCATTTTTTTTGACAATGGAATGCAAGAAACCTTTCTGTTAATTGCATTTGGATGTTTTACAATTCCCTAACTTATATTTACTTTTCCTAATGTCTGCTTTGGCAAAGATCATTCTCACATTAGTGGGATTGAAAACATGAACCACAGCAAGCATGTGAGTGAGGAAAATTGATTAATATTCAATATTATGTTTTGCTTTGTTACATAAATATGAATATGTAGCATGGGTGATCCTCATAGATCTGTTCATCTAAAATTTACCTTAATACCCATAACTATAAGATGGAGCACTGTGTGTAATTTTGTAAACAATTTCAGAGTGAGCCCTTCTAAAATTTTATCTTTTGAAGCATTTAATGAGTTGTTTAGTGATGGAGGTGATCTAAATCTAACTCTAGAAATATCTGCACATGTATTTTTTTACTTTTTTGCAATATTAGGAACATATAGAAGGCTTATCCATGCTTTGGGCATATTATTTTTATTTAAATTAGTGTAAAATTTTCTGATTGTTCATGTTAGCATATTCCAATTATATCCAAGATTGTGAAATCGTTGATATAAGCATCAATATTGTTTTTTCCTAGCAGCTTCTTACTTGGCTTAAATTCACATTTATGTATAGGAAATATTTGAAACCTGTGTTTAGGTTCTAAAGGGATTCTTCATTTGGGATGAATAGTTCCTCTTATTTAAATGGATTTTAAATTCATTTTGAAATGAAGTTCCTGATTGATTTTTTGTATGTAAAGGTCACAAAATCAATCCCATGATTTTATTTTCCATTTTAAATAAAAATCAAGCTGTTTAATAAATATCTTAACAATGAATAATTGGATTGATTAATATTCACATTCTCTGCCTTACATGTTCAAAACAATCTTCTTAATTTATAAAGAGGACGAATATGGAAACATTTTCTTGTTATCATATTATTGAAAATTGAAATAATGGTTTGTATTTTTTCCTATAACTGCATTTACTATTTAAAAGTATTTAACATTATATATATATGATTATTCTTTATGCAAAAATGCATTCAGTTATTTAATATAATTTTTTAGTGTAGCACAATTCTGATCTAGGCTTAGTTTTTTTTCACAAATTACACTATCCACAAAATTACATGAAATAAAAGATGAAATAAAAGCTATAGTTTAGCTAATATGATAATGATTTAAAAGACTATTTTTTTTATAACTGCTCATCAAACTATGTTATTTCCTCTATTTTAATTTAATTTGACTTTGTTTTTGTTCAACCATAAATTTTTAATCAGATTTTGAAATTCTGAAATTCAAAAGGTTTTTTTAAAAATAGGTGTTATTTTGGATTACAGATAGGTAGCAGCACTGGCAAAGATCGCATATATATAGTGATTTAGTCTGCAAGTTGTGTAAGGAAGACATAGATAATATTAGGCATCTGTTACTTCAATGTAAATGCTTGGAAGCAGAAAGGTACAAATAATGAGGTTATGGAAGATGAAATATAAACAAAGTGATTATATAGAAAGTGAGTTATTGGTTTTTATGCTAGGTTTGGGAAAAGATATGGGGAATTTAGATATGAAGGTCATGAAGTTGCCAAAGATTATGTTGTGGAAATGGAATGGAGCAGATTATGGGAAAACTTAGGGTGGATAATGGAAAGGAAAGGTAAAGTGGCTAACAGGTTTCTCTCGACATAATTGCTGAGAGATTCCTGACTCCATATACGGAAAAGTCACAGTGCATCACATTATCACATCACATATAGTGACTGGAAGGATCACACAATGGATGGAAAAAAATAATATAGTGGAAGAAATGCAAGGACGTTTCTGATTGAATAAGCATATAAGTTTATTTGTAGTTACACAACTTAAAGATATGAGTAGAAATAAAAGTAAACAGTCATATATAGTTTTTATAGATATTGAAAAGGCATCATCATCAACCATTATCAATCCATTGCAGGATGAAGGTCTCTCCAACTTCAATACACCTCAGATCTTTAATTTCTCTTCTCCACATCACACCTGCACACTTTCTTATTTCATCCATCCATCTCACATGTGGTCTCTTTTTGGGTCTTTTACAATCTCTTGGAATCCAGTTTAAGATTTTAATTGTCCATCTATTATCATCTCTTCTAGCAATATGTCCAACCCAACTCCACTTCAGTATTTTAATTTTTTCAATGATGTCAGTAACACCCATTTGTTCTCTTACCCATATATTGTGTTCTTGGTCTCTTCTTGTTACTCCCATCATGCATATCTCCATACTTCTTTGAGTGGTCTGAAGTCTCTGTATTGCTCTTCTATTAAGTGTACAAGTCTCAGATCCATAAGTAAGAACTAGTAAAACACATTTATTAAAAACCTTCCTTTTCAAACACATAGGCATATTTCCTGTTAGTATCTAGTTATTTCTGTCAAAAACACCCCAACCAAGTTTAATTCTATGATTAATTTCATCCATTATGTTTTCATCTGTATTAATAATTTGACCAAGGTATTTGTAACTGTTAACTTCTTCTAACTCATCATAATCAATCTTTATTTTTATATTTTGAGAAAATCCATTAAACATTACTTTAGTCTTTTTAACATTTATCTTTAGTCCTGCTTTCGTACTTTCATCTGATAACTCCTGCAACATTTTTTGCAGCTCTAAAGCATTATTTGCAAAAATAACTACATCATCTGCAAAATCTAAATGACTTAAATAATCTCCATTTGCTTTTACTCCTTTAGCTTTCCATTTTAATCCACAAAATACTTTTTGCAGCACTGCTGTAAAAAGTTTTGGAGATATAGAGTCATCCTGTCTTACACTCTTCTTAATGTTGACTTTCCCAGTAGCATTATGTAATCTAATTGTTGCTGTTGCATTTTTATAAATATTTTTAAAAATATGACAATATCCTGGATCTATACCTTGATGATCCAATGCTTTAATCATTGAAGAAATTTTTATAGAATCAAATGCCTTTTCATAATCTACAAATTTAAAGCATAATGACAACTCATATTCATTTGTCCTTTCTATAACTTCTCTCAATACCTGGATATGATCTACTGTACTAAAACAACTTTTAAATCCAGCTTGTTCTTTTGGTTAGTGGACACCAATATTCTCTGCAGATGAGTTGTAATTATCTTGGTAAAAAATTTGTATAAAACTGATAAAAGGCTAATAAGTTTGTAATTTCTAATATCTTCTTTATCATTTTTTTTAAATAGTAATACTGCATTCTTCCAATCATTTGCTACATCTTTATTATTTAAACATTTGGTATATAACTTTGCTAAAAAAAAATCTATTTCTTCATCTGCTTTTTTTAATATATCAATTATAATTCCATCATTACCTGGAGCCTTTCCTGTCTTCATACATTTAATTGCATGTCTCACTTCTTCATTTAAAATTCTGGGCAATTTGGAAGATGTAATAGATATAGGAGGTACTTGTTCTTTATTACTATTAATGTCGTCTCTCTCTTTTTAGTAATAATTCCATCTTTCTTTCTTATTGCAGATATAAATTTTCTACCAATACCAAAATGTTGTTTTACACTCTTGAGACTTTTATTCTCTTCTACAGCTTTCCTTACTAGTTCACAGTTATACTTTCTTATATCATTTTCAACTCTTTTCCGCACCATTTTACAAAATTCAAGATATTCAATCCTTTTTAATGCATCATTTTTATATATCTTCATATTCCTTCTTTTCTTCATAAATTCTGTAGTCTCAGTAGAAATTTTATTGGTCAATTGCTGCTTTTTTCTACCAGCTATCTTTGTTGCAGTTTTTAAAAGTGTATCAGTTATTTTCATATTAATTTCATTTAAATCTGAATCATGTTCAAAATCTACTAATGCTTAAAACCGATTTGTAAGTTCTAATTTAAATTCATTAAAATGTTTCTGAAGATTAGGAACTTCAACTGTAAATATTGTTTTTCTTAATAATTTTTGTCTCACTAGTTTTGCATTAACATGTATCTTACATCTTACTAATCAATGATCACTTCCTGTGTTAAATTTATTAAGAACATTACAATCTCGAAATATGTATTTTCTCTTAATCAAAATAAAATCCAATTCTGCTGTACCTTCATTTGGATGCTTCCATGTCCATTTTCTTTTAACATTTTTCTTAAAAAAAGAATTCATAATATAAAGTTTTTCTTTTTCTGCAAACTCCACAAGTCTATGTCCTCTCTCATTTCTATTACCATAACCAAAATTACCTACAGCTCTTTCATCTTTCATTTGTTTACCAATTCTAGCATTAAAGTCTCCCACAACAATTTTAAAATGTTGTTTATTCTGATCAAAAGCCTTTTGTACATCCATATAAAAATCGTCTACTACTTCATCACTATGAGAACTTGTTGGGGCATAAACCTAAATTATCTGCAATTTGATATCTGCTAAGTTGTATAACTAATCTTGCCACTCTTTCTGATTCACCATCAATCTCAACAATGTTGTTCTTCCACTTTTTATTTATAATGCATCCTACTCCACTTGTATTTCCAATATTTGTGTCTTTATAATAAAGTACATGTCCACTTTTTAAATCAATTGTCTCTTCATTTTTTCTTCTAACTTCACAAACTCCAATTTTGTCCCATTTAATATAAGACGGTTGGTTCTTCTTTTAATTATTGCAATCTTTCTTCATTTGAAAGTGATCTGCAGTTGTAAGTATCTAAATAAAAAGTTGTCATCAAATGGCAGCCTGGTTCCACAATCAGGGAATTCTTAGTACCCTCCACCTTTGGCCACCAACCGCTGCTTTGATTGGTGACTTTACAGCCTCCTGGAATAAGGGCCATGATTTATTTTTGTCATAATTGTATAACTATTTAAAAATATTTATCATTTACACATACATTCAGAAGAAAGACCATAGTGTTTCTTGATTTTAAACTCAGAGGTAAAAAGCCAATAAACTCACCACACTGGCCAATGCCTGTTGGTGAGCAGCACATCCATGTTCATATACTATATGAATAATCACATAGTAATAACAGCTGCAATGCCAAGAACATATGGAGTGGACATTAGAAATTTTCCCTGCTTGGTTCCTTTAAGGCCTCCAAGAGGAATCAAAGGGTCTCCTCTCAATTAATAGAAATAGATTATGAGTAAGTTTAATAAATTTGGAAATGAATGGAGCTTTTGTGGATTTTATTAAGAGATTATATAAAAATAATTATTATACATATCAGTTAGGAAATATAGAATCCGTTAAAGTTAAAAATATGGTGGGATTAATTAAGACAAGGATGCCCTATGTTACCTATTTTGTTTTTGCTGTATTTGAGAGAAACAGAGAAAGCAATAGAAAGACTATGAATAGGCATAGAGATAGCATTAGTATGTGGCAAGGGAGTATATACATTATCATGTCATTTATTTGTGGACAATGTCTTCTTGTGCACAGAAAGTAAGGAAGATATTGAAGTTATCCTGAAGATCTAAGCAAGGGTGAGTAAAGAGATGGGATTAAATTTAGTGAAGAGAAATCAAAAGTGATGATAAATAATACTAGGGAAAGATAAGAGAAAGAATTTTTACTGGAGGTATAAAGTTGTGTGGTGAATAGGTATAAATAACTATTTGGGAATAATCTTAAGTAATCAGAGAAATTGCTTGGATAAATGGGAGAAAAAAAAGATAAATGAAGCAAAGCAAAAAAAGAAGCTGATAAAAAAATTAACAGTGTTTTCATATAATAAATATGATGTAACTAGAATTGTATGGGAGAAAGTATATAGTAACAATGTGTTATGTGTTAGTAAAAAGTGTTAGATTGCTTAGAAAAAGTACAAAGAGAAAAGAAGGAAGACATGCATTAGATGCAGATATGTGGACAGCAAAGGAAGCATTTCAAGAAAAATGGGATGGTCAAATTTTTATATGAGACATGTAAAAATCAAAATGAAAATGTTCAGTAGATTGCAATTTATAGATAATAAGAGAATAGCCAAAATAGAATTTAATTGGATTATGAGTAAAGGGCAGGCAAGAAGATGGGTGAGAAAAGTAGTATCGTATGCAGAAGATTTGAATAAAGAATTTATGTCAGTATACTTATACAAAAGGTGAGATGTTGTGTTCAGAGAGTTGTTGAGTATTCTAGTGGCAAGGAATGGGATAGAAGAATAGATGCATTAATAAAGAATAAGGAATTGGAGAAGTGGAGAACTAGTATGGAGAGTAAAAAGAATTTAAATATCTATAGAAGTAAACAGAATATTGAGTGCAAGTTAATTTAAGATGATAGAAAGGAAAGTAGTTTACTGTTTAAGGCTTAAACAGAATCTTTAGCAACAATGGAATAAACTTATAAATGAAAAAATGTGGGTGATTTAGTCTACAAGTTGTGTAAGGAAGGCATAGAAAATATTAGGCATCTGTTAATTGACTGTAAATGCTTGGAAGTAGAAAGGGCACAAATAATGAAGTTGTAGGAAAATAAATTAAACAAAATAATTATACATAAAGTGGGTTCTTGGATTTTATGCTGGGTTTTGAAAAAAAAAGGGGATTTAGATGTAAAGACCATGGAGTTGATAAAGATTATGTTGTGGAAATGGGATGGAGCATAATAAAGAAGAATATGAGAAAAATGTAGGGTGGAGAATAGAAAGGGAAGGGAAAGAGCAACAGGTCTCTCTGGGCAAAGTGGATGAGAGATTTCTGACTCTGACAAAGAAAAAGCCATAGTGCATTGCATTGCAATCAACTAGCCTGTTAATGAGACTACCTGATTAAAATAAAATTTATTATTTATGTGCAGTAGGATTTCAAACATATTAGCAACATTGTAATGTAAAATAAGGTCTGAAAATCAAAATATTGGGGTATGAAGATTGGCTATCTTAATATATATCTGAGAACTTATTGCATATATGTGTGGAGATGATAATCTGGACCAACTGATGATTACTGGTTTAGCATGAAATACATATATTTGTGATTATTTATCTTTTCAACATAAATGTGTTCAAGTGTATCAGTGATATGAGATAGAGTGGTGGGTAGTGTGAAAGTCTGTGCCCATATACCCTATATATTACATATATTGATGCAGGTATATAATAAACCTGTATTTCAGTTATTATATATAAGATTGTAAATTTTATAAATTTCTATAGAGAATGGATTACGTTTAGTTAATATATTATATATAAAAATAGTTTACTATTGTCTTACAATTAATTCAAAAATAAACAATTATGTTTTCATAATTTAATAACATTAATTAAAAAATTTTATTAGTCATTAATTCGACTAGATAATAACCAAGGCGTTAATAGTGAAAGTGACATAGTGATAGGTACACTATAAAAAGATTATTCATTATGAATGATTAATAAAAACTAATAATAAATTTCCTTTAAGTGGTTTGTGTCAAAGTTATGAAAGCAGTAAGTTTGATACTCATTATTTAAATTGTAGTAATTTGCTATATATATATATATATACACTGAACAATGGTAAAGATATGTGTAAGAGATTGTGATCTGGACCAACACGTGAGTGCTAGTTCAGCATGAAATGTGCATCTTGGTGATCATACATCTTTTTGCATGTCTTCAGTCATATGTTTATGATTACACCCTTTCATAAGATGTTAAAAGTGCATAAAAATCAGTCCCTACTTTGCATGAGAGTAGTGCAATGAAAATAACATTATAGGGATATTATTAATTTATTGGATAATCTTTAATCTAATAGATGACTAATAAAACTTATTAATGTACTTCCATCAAGTGATTTGTGTCAAAGTTGTGAGGGCTGTAAGTTTGACACTTATTAATTAAACTGTATCAATTGGCTATCTCTATATACTAAATAATAATAAAGATATGTGTAAGAAATTGTGATCTGGACCAACACGTGAGTGCTAGTTCAGCATGAAATGTGCATCTTGGTGATCATACATCTTTTTGCATGTCTTCAGTCATATGTTTATGATTACACCCTTTCATAAGATGTTAAAAGTGCATAAAAATCAGTCCCTACTTTGCATGAGAGTAGTGCAGTGAAAATAACATTATAGGGATATTATTAATTTATTGGATAATCTTTAATCTAATAGATGACTAATAAAACTTATTAATGTACTTCCATCAAGTGACTTGTGTCAAAGTTGTGAGGGCTGTAAGTTTGACACTTATTAATTAAACTGTATCAATCGGCTATCTATATATACTAAATAATAATAAAGATATGTGTAAGAAATTGTGATCTGGGTCAATTGCTGAGTGTTTGTTCAGCATGAATATGTGGATCTTAGGGATCATCTTTTTCACATGTCTTTGGTCACATGTTTATGATTATATCCCTCCATAAGGTGTTAAAAGTAAATAGGAATCAACCCCTACTTTGTGTAAAAGTGGTATCATGAAAATTACACTACAGAAATATTATTTATTAACAAATGTTAATATTTTATACACCTATATAAAAATAGATGTCTCTAAATAAAAAAAGATAAAACTAAAACTGCCATTGATTATTTTGATTGTATTGCAACAGAAAACAAATAATATTTGAGGATATTTGTAGTATATAAAAATTTGAATAATTAACAACTAGTGATGTCATGTGTCTAGCCACAGAAGAAACTAATTGAACTCAGAATTACCAGATTTTGGCTTTATCATTATATCAGTAGCTTGATCTTTATGTTTATAATAAAAGATTGTTCTACAATATATATATATATGTTATCTGTTGTGTTTGTTTTATAATTAATAGGCATGTTTACTAATGGGTTGGAAAGCAATTGATGAGCTTGACTTATAACAATAATGTCATAAAATGGAGATCTCTTATGAAGGCTGTAGCAAAATTCTACATTATGTAGGTAAAATCATTACTTTCCTTTAAAGTAAATCCAGGCATAAAAACAATTATAGTAGTAAAATGTAACAAAATATCCATTCTGTAACCTTTTAAATACAGTGAAGTCATGATATCTGCTTCATTTTGTGCTATGCCCATTTTGTATACATTGTATATGGTGTGATGTAGGTTGTAGAGAGCCCAACTTGGGATCTGGAGGTTCCAAGATTGATTCTGGTGCTTGTAGTTCTGGAATTCAAACTTCTTATGAACTCCTGAGCAATAAAGCCATCAGCATTTTCTTTTTATATCATCTATAATAGTCAATATTTTGTCAATAATATCCGATTATAATAGAATATGTATTATTTACTGAGTTGCACATGTATAGTATTTTTTCAATATGTAATATATATATACATCCATTAGAAAACAGTTAACACTTAGACAATCCCAATATCAAAAACAATCAACAATCTCAAACTGTTGTCAAGGCAACCTTCTTTTAACAATAAAGGTGGAATCCCATCTTTATTAATGGTCTGATATATTTATATAGATATTAAATTAAAGATTGCAACTTAAATACAAAGATTGAAATTATTGATACAAAAAGGTTTAAATAAACCTCATTAAATGAATAAATATAATCTGTTCTGAATGCAGACTAATAAATAGTCAATTATAACCTTACAAACTGCAATTATAATTTTGAAATTGCACCCAAAGTATTATGTAAATAATAAGTATAATAATGCTCAAGGCTAAATGGGTTTATATAATATTTGAAATGCCATAGCTCATATTCCCTTTAAATACAGCAAGCTCAAATGTTAGCACTACACTGGGAAGGAAATCCTCTTCAATGTCATGTGCAGTGGACTAATATATATTAAAACCCAAGTGGATTTGAATGAGAAGTGTGAATCAAAGAAAACAAAGATTTTACATTACAAATAGCAAATGTTTAATTTTAAACATACATAGAAAGATTATACAATAGTCATTTTTACTCCCCAAACTAGAATATAAAAAAGTGAAACAGTGCATAATACTAGCTGAACTCAATATAAAATATTTGAACTGTTTCATAGCTATTTATATATAAGAAGAAAAATACTGAAGAGAAAACATGGATTTCATTACCATATATAAATAGTAGTTTGTGTAATAGGATTACATCATAAGTTTCTGCTCATTTTAATCTTGCATTTATTGTGGACCAACTGGTAGATTGATTATTAATTGAAAAGTTGTTAATAAAATCAATAAATATAATATTATTTATAAAGTGGTGTGCCATTGCAGATCGAGTTATATTGTTGAGACAAAATATGCACTGAAAAAAAGAATTAATTAGCATACATTCAGTTATTTATAATGGAGATTTTTGTTTTGATGATATTTTTATTTTACATGTGGAAAATGATTTGAAGAAATATCAGTCATATTTCATAAATATGACAGACAACATATTAAATAAGCAGTATGTAAGCAGTATAATTATGTGAATATACATAAATTATGGAATGTTGGTCATTCACATGGAATTGTTAGTGTTGTGTGAATTTAATGAGATTTCATGCTTAAATATTAACAGTTGAATGCTACTCAGGATGGAGTATATTGCCACAATTTGGCTATAGTTATAACTATATTTATTTTTTTGTATTGGTATATTGACAGTTTATTTCAGATTATTTTGATTAATATATATATATATAATACAGATGTTTTTATGTGTATATTATGTGCATATTAATATTACAATCATTAAAACTCAGTCAACACATAGACAATTCCAATATCAGTAACAATCAACAATTTCAAGCTGTTATCAAGGCAACCTCCTTTTATTAATAAAGGTGGAATTATAGTATAAATAATCTTTAAAAACATTAATAACATAGTTGTCAAATTGAGAAATTATATTTACATGCAGTATATATTTAATGGATAAGTCCATTCTCAAAATTATTATAAAAAATTAAAATAATAAAAAACTTATAGTATCAAAACTTTGTTTTTTTTTTAAAAATAAAATGAATAGTGAGATATCAGACTTTTATAACAATTAAATATACTTATGTATATAGGTGAACTTAATAAAATTTTCACAAATAACATTTAGCTTAGCACTTTCAGAGTATATTTACTTCATATTCATAGCCATTATTATGTGTTAAGTGTAATGAATGCAAATTTATGCAAATCATTATCCTGTCCATTTTTTCAATATTGTAAAGCAGGCATCTCTTTGATTGATTGCATTTAGATTGTTCACAATGAAATATGCTTTTTTTATTTTTCTTTTGGTATCATTTCTTTTTTTGCAAACAATTTCAGTGCTAGAAGGTGCAAATTTATGATTAAATGATTACCTACCATCAAACTGGCTGTACCATATTATGGTGTAACTTGGGCCACAGTAAACAATAGAGTAGCACAACACTTATATATGTGCAATAGAATGGTAAACAAAAATAAAGGCAATTCAATATTTGCAGAACACCAAAAAACATTTAATCATAAATTTAAATCTTCTAACACTGACATTGTTTGCAAAAAAAGAAATGATATCAAAAGAAAAATAAAAGAAGCATATTTCATTGTGAATTATTCAAACACAATCAATTGAAGGGATGCCTGCTTTACAATATTGAAGAAATGGACAAGATAATGATTTGCATACATTTGCATTCATTATGCTTAACACATAATAATGGCTATGAATATGGAATAAATATACTCCAAAAGCATTAAGCTAAATGTTATTTGTGAAATGTATTACGATCAATTGGCGAAGTAAATTATTTATTAAACAATTAAATGTGTTCTGGATAGCTTTTTTTGCTTCAATGCTACCCCCCCTCCCCCATGGAGGTAAAATAACTGTATTATTGTCAGCATATTATGAGCTCTCTAGTTGTTTTGATTTTTTTAAGTCATATCAACTTCAGAATATATATACATTCATTTCTATTTGCCATAATATATTTTAGATTCTTCATTCAACTCTTTAAACTTTAAGATTTCTGAACTTTTCTGCCACAGTAAATTGATCTTTTATTTTATGATTTAAGAAAAATATATTATGAATTTTTTTAAATTTGATAAAAAATTTAATTTTATACTTTATAAATATTTTATTATGCAAAATGCTATACCACATAAATTATAGATGTTTTAACATATATCAATGAAACATTATTAACTCTTTGGATTTCTGATACTTTCTATTGTTCTATCCCAGAGTTTTTGGAAATGTTTAATGTTTCTGTTCTTATACGTCTTTATTTTATGCTAAAACTCAATAAATTGGATTTCATTTCCTTAATTAAATTTTATAAGCAAATAATATTCTTGATATTACATTTGACCATTTTAAATATTTAAAAACTGACCTGCAAATATAACAGTGTATCATAAATGTCATCACAGATATTTACTTAAACACTAAAATTTAGAAGGGATTTGAACTCAGACTATCAAGCTCCCTGCAGCCATCCACTCCATTTTATACAACCAATACACATGAGATCACATACGTGTAGAGAAGGTAAATGATTTCTAATATACATATTTCATGCTGAAACAGCACTCATCACTTGGTCCAGATCATCACCTTCCACACACATATATAATCAGTGCTCAGTTTATATAGCAAATCTTCCAACTTTAATGGACAGGCTTCACTCTTTTTCACCCTCCAACTCTTCAATGATCCATATTATTGAAAATCTGATGGAGTTGGAGAGTGGAGAAGATTGGAGACTTGCCATTAAAGTATAAAAATTTGCTATCTCAATATAAACTGAACATTGACTGTATATATATGTGGAAGATGATGATCTGGTCCAACTGATGAATGCCAGTTCAGCACAAAATATATATATTGGAGAGCATTTATCTTTTTCATATGTATGTGGTCATGTGTATTGGTTGTATAAGATGGAGTGGATAGCTGCAGGAAGCCTGAAAGTCTGAGTTCAAATCCCTTCTAAATTACATTAAGTTCAGTGTAGACAATATATTTATATTTAAATATTAAATACTAAAACTAAAAACAAATTTGTTTTTATTTGAAGTTTTTTTTAATGTGAATGAACAAAGATAGATTTATAATAATACTATCAAATTCTGCTTTAAAATCTGATATTTTCTTTAAAAAATGACAATATTTTAAAAGATTTTAACACCAAGTCAGTTCTGACAGATAATGATCTAATAGACACCATATTTTTTTTATATTATGGTCAAAGTTTATTAACTTCTATTTTTAAAAATAAAACATATATGAATAAATTGAAAGTTTACCTGTTTATTTCTTTATAATATTCAACCAATTAGTGTGTAAACATAAAGTATTTTATAAAGAAGCAAAAAATCATATTTTATTATACTTCAAAATCTTCATGTGAAAACTAGACCAGAAGGACATGAACACTCTTTGACAATTTCCTTCTATCAAAGAATAAAGGAGAAATGTTTTGGTCTGAACCACCGTTCATAAGATGTTATGTTTTTTTGGCTTTAACATCAGCATTGGTGGTCAAGAGGTCAGTGACAGCCACTTTACAAGTAATTGTCCTGGGTTAGCAGGTTTGCTTCCCGGCTAATGCTATGACACATGAGAAAAAAAAGCATTGTATTAAAATCTACTTTTAAAATAGAATTGTGGGTTATTGTTACTTAGGATACTAGGATCTAATGTTACAAAACAACAGTATCTTTTCTGAACAAATTTTTAATGATTTTCAATGCAAATAAGAATTAGTAAGTTAATAAAAGTAGTTTGAAACACAAAAATGACCACTGCCATATTGTAAAATTTATCAAGTTTATGAATTTTAATGTTTTTTTAAATGTAATCATGTATAATGCTTTGAAATGAAAAAATAGCTGGTAGCATATTGTAAAATGTATTAAATTACAAATTTCAATGTTTTTTTATTTGTTTATATATATATTTGTTTATTTACATTTTTTTTAAAATAGTGAATAATTAATTATTTAAATATCCATTTTTCTTACTTCTTAATTATTGGCAGGTTGCATTAAATTACTATTTTTCTTATTCATCAATTATGGCTTTATTCATAAAAATATTAAAATGAAATAATCAGAATTGTTTTAATTTCATTTGTAAAGATTACCATTCAGATTACTTAAAACTAATGAAATTCTATTTAAAATTTTAAATATTTATAACAGTAAAAATGTTATATACAGAGCTCACAAAATAAGCTCTTAACAAGCTTTGAGAATATCCCTAATCCCAGACTGGTTTTTGCTACTGACATCATCAGTGAGGTGCTAGGATATTCATTTGTAAATATAAGCTTATTAAATTAGGTTATGTGACATCCAATTTGATTTTTTTTTGTAACTAAAAAAAAAAGGGATGGTAAAAATGATAAAATTTCTTTTTCAGCCTAAATTATGAAAAAAATGTTTCCATTTCCCAAATCTAACAGAATACAGTTAAAGCACTTACATGCTTATATTACTTTGAGAATTAAAAGCAGGATAGGGATGAAGAATTAGATTTTTTAAAGTAACATAGGGGTGGACAGTTCGCTTATTTGAAGTAAAACTTCACTTATAAATTGCCATTTTCATTTTTTTTGTACACATAAAAAAATGAGGCTAAAAATAGTCATAAAAGGAAAGTCTAACACTGACTATAGAGACATGACATAGTAATCAAAGAATTAAAGTGATATATGCTAATACAATGCATATAGTGGTATATTCATATATATTGCTTACAATAACTCTTTCAATATATACTTTAATGCAAAAACTTTTTTTAATGATTCCTTTCTTTTCCTGACAGTTTTGACTGTCCTGCAGTTTTCATCAGAGCAATCTTAAATTCCTCTACCTAATGAAGATTACAGGACAGTTGAAACTATCAGGAAAATAAAGGAATAATTAAAAAATGATTTTTGCATTAAAGTCTACATGAAGGGTTATTGTAAGCAATATATATGAATATATGAAGAAATGCAAAGAAAGTAAATGAAGAAAAATAAGAATATTATGGTGTATGCAAAATAATTAAACAAAATTGTCATAAGATATTTTCAGTACAAACAAAAATATTATTAACATATTTCAAAATTCCCAGTACAATTTTTTTTTTATAAATCTTTTTTTAAGAGACAATATTTTTATATTCATATATACAGAATAATATTCTAAATCACCACTTACATTTCAATTATCTCTTATAGTCATTTTCAATATTTACTTTCTTCTACATATCTTCACATTAGAATGTATTTAGACTAAATAGGAAAGACTTATAAAAAATATTTAATAATGCAAAGATAAATAAATAAATAAAATCTTGAAAATGATCACAGGAAATGGTTGAAACATAGGTGATGTAAAATATTATAATGTATATATGGGTACATAAAAATAAAAGGTTCATAAAAAATAAACTATAATTTATAAAGAAAAAATGTGTTGAGAATTTTATATATTGGAATTAACAGGACATTTTAGAAAGCAAATAAAGAGAAATAATTAATTACTAAAGTATTTTTGGTTCTACAACTTATAATGATCTACACTGCTTGGTGGTGCTGTTGCTATGAAAAAGCATAGAAATATGTTGTTTACAAGGCTGCTTATATATCTTACAGCCTGTAAACTATTCAAACACTTGATATTGATGAAGTCAACACTTCCCTAACGTCACTAGCATGTGAACATTATCAGTGACATGTTGTGAGTCTATATAGACATTAGTAATGAATAGTTAACAGTATATCATATGAGAGTATGTGTATTTGTAATCAGAGAAACGGTATCAGTACACAGTTAAAATCTTTTTCTTTCAAATGGAGTGTAATTGTTATGAGTAACTAGAAATTATAATTATTTAGCGTCCCTACTTTTCTTTTTAGGTGACAGAACTGAATCAATGAAGAGTGTAAGTCATGATTCGGCAAAGTTCACATGAAAGTCATGCAATTTGCGAGAACTTTGCAAAATAAACAAAGTGAAATGGCAGAACAACATTCATCATAATGGGATGTGGTTTGAGGGCTGCTGACTACATTTCTTAAAGATTGTATGCCTTATATATTTGAGGGGCAGAGATGATCTCACAGTGAAGCGTATATATGCAATGAAAGTTTATTTTATTTTGTTATGCAAGTGCTATATTTTAAAAATAAACATGGAAATCCAAAAAAAAAACAATTATTCTATGTATTTGTTTATGAATGAAAGTTAATTTTTTTGAACCCTCCCCCAGTAAATAAAAAAAAAAAAAAAAACAAAGAATAAAATGTTTTTTTTTTAAAAAAAAACAAAAAACAAAAAGAAAAGGACCAAATGTTTTAAAAATAAAAAAAAAAAAAAAGACAAAAGGTTGTTTAAAAAACCAAAAAAATGGTATGTATTAAAAAGCAAAAAAAAAAAAGACCGGAAGGTTTTAAAACCAAAAGTTATAAAAAATTTGAAATAAACCCATTACAAAAAAAAACAACAACAACATATATATATAAAACCCATTAAAAATAAAAATACAAAAAAAAAAAACCTTAAAGAAATATGTTTTTAAAAAGCCTGGTAACATTATATTTATTTGTTTTGCACTAGTAACAGCGCCATCGAGCAGTGTGGATCATCATATGTTGTATTACCATTTTTTTTTATTAAGTTATATTCACATATTTATTTTTAACTCATTAATTTAAAAAAAATTACGTTAATAAAAAAATAATTATATTGAAAAATCACCAAATTAATATTAGTTTTATTTATTGAATTATAACTTACTTCTCATGATATAATACAAAATGTATTACTCCATTTTATTATATAAAATGAAATTAGATATAGCTAAGAAAAATATACTATTTTCTCCTTTAGGTAATAAATAAATAATAGCTTTATATTAACAAAGACTTGTTTGACCCATTGTTAAAATGTTATTTATTCATAGCCTGAGGGGGGAGTGGCTGATTCCTCTTAAGTATATGTACATACAAACAAATTTTATCAAATTCAGAATTAAAAACCTAGCCAAAATTTAAAAACTAAAATTTCATAATCAATTGTTTTCATTACCCTTAAGATAGACTTCTCAAAAGCAAAAGGACACAAACATAACACAATTATATAGTAAATAAATTTTCTATATTTCTCAATTACAGTCCAATTCCCTTTAATATTAAAATAACTCCTAAACAAGTTAATAACATCAGTATAATAATTGAAAAGTAATTGAGAATTATGGGAAATTTATTTAGCATATATTTGTGTTGTGTTTGTATTTCTTAGCACTTGAGAAGTCTGCCTTAGCAATGGAACCAATTGGTTGTAAAATTTTAATTTTTACATGTTGGTAGCTTTGTAAATTCTGAATTTGATATAATTTGTTTATTTTTATTGACTAATTTATCTTTTAGGTTTTGCTATATATATATTGAATTAAATATTTTTTATGGATTGTTTTTATAATAAAGATCAGAAATAAGATTATATCTATGTAAATGGAGATAGCTTTTGTCTTTTAATGTAGCCAGGGATTTATCAATTATTACCTCCCTGAGTCTAAACAAGTTTTCTCCAGTAACCTATAATAGCTCTTTTATTGAGATTTATTATTGAAGTAAAAGGAGTTCTCTTTTACTTCAAACCCAAGTTGTTAAATGGATTTAAATCCATAAAGCTATTTTATTGCTAAGCAAATTAGAAATAATTAACTTTAATGGTTCCACATTAAGGAGACCAATTTTATGTAGCAAAATAATTGATGAGAGATGCAATATGATACTGCCTTATTAGTATATGTGGCCATTATTTTACCAAATGTTATGCATGGAAATGAGATATGGACTTCTTGTTATCATGATGTAAATGTACTAAAAATATTTCATTTAAAGATGATTCATAAGATTGTGGATGTTATAAATTAAATCTATTATTTTAATGACATATCTTCATTAGATTGGGCATATGCAGTGAAAGAAAAATAACAGGTTTCCAAACAGAGTATTTTACAACAAATTTGTGATAGTTGCAGGCATTGATTACATTATAAACTTTACCTCAAAGACACTGTAAAGAAGTGTAATATTAACTGCTTTTGCCAGGAAAATATTGCTAAAGATGGAATACAATGAAGAGTTATAATGATGTAAAGTATGGAAGTCTATTACAAGGTGTCAAATAAATAAATATTGGAAATTCATAGTGATTTATATGAATGTATTTAGGATTCTTGGATTAGTTTATACAATTATAATGAATCTGATCTATAATCAATAGTTGCAAAACTATTTTTATTATCAAAACTGTCATGGGTGAATAAAATGTTAAAAAAATTATGACTTAGATGATATTATTTAAAGCAAATCTCTATTGTTTACTAAATTATTTTAAAAAGTTTGATAAATTAGAAATTTCCCTATGTAATTTGATCAACTAAAACAGTGGAAGATTTTGGAGATTAAAATCCATGAATTGGAGATCAAAATCCATCAATTGTGGTTCAACACAGTCACTTTCTGTAATCAAATTTCTTAATGAAGCCCAAGCAATAAACTATTTTTTACTTAGATGTAATTCTTATAGGGTTAGATTTATTAGAAAACCTTTATTCTGCTTAGTGATGGAGTTCTATGCAAGGATTCACCATAGTAATTTTCATATTTTGTTCCCATTATTTTGGATTTATAATTGTTTATTTGCTATTTTAATTTTAAAAAAAAAATCAAATCTTTTTTTAAAAAAACAACCATGATGTTTTTTTTAGTGGTAGTCATTTTGTAAGATTGATGATATCAGAGAATAGTGACTTCATTAAAGCTATATATTCTGGAAATAAAATGCTGACATTTATATTTAAAATGTACATTAAAGTTATACAGTATTATGTTTTGATTATAAAGTTAGGGTATGATTAATTCTTCAACTGCCTCTTACGAGGCATCTCGTCGACATCTGATATCACTCTAATTCTGCTAGTTTTAATGGTAGAATATTCGTTTGACAGTTATTGATTAGGTTTTTAAAAGTTCTGTAAGATGGTGCCCTCTTCTGAATTATTTTACAAGTAAAAAATCAAAAAAACCGCATTTAAAACTAAACAAAGAAGAACCTTGTCGGTGATTGGCTGTCAGCCGGCTCTCAGCTGAAAAAGACATTCTGATTGGCTGGAAAGAACAAAGAAACCTCCTGATCAAAGAAAATAAAGAAAAACGCTGAGATTTTCATTTCAAATGTAATTTAAGTATTAAAAAAATATAAAATGAGAAATTAAAATAGTTTTTTAAAAAATATACTAAAAAAACAAAATTATTTTCGAAAACTATTGAAGATTTTAGTAAAAATATTTAAGATTTAGCAAAAAGAAATCTTTACTTTTCCAGAACGTAAAATTGAAAAAAAGCGTTTGCATCAGCACTTTTTTGTTTAGACATTCGCTTTATATTTGCCGAAATTGAATATATTTTATAATAAATAAATAGCAATTTATTTTTGAAAGAACTTTCATTCTCTTTCATAACCTGAAAAATTAGTAATATACTTTTTATAAACGAATCTGAGTTTAATTTAATATTATAGGCGAATATGTTTTAACAATAGGCTTTGTCTTCAGTTTGTGAGTTGGCCAATTAAAAGATTTGATTTTTACCTAATACAACCAATAATATAATTAGTGGTTAAAGGGTTAATGTATTTTATTTAATTTTTAGCTATTGTCATTGCAAGACAATCAGTGCTTTTATTTATGACATGTCCAAGGTAAAAAATGATTTTATCTTTAATAATTACAAAATTGAAAAATGCTAGTTTCATTCAGCACAGTAGGTAATCAGAAACATCCTTTGATTCTGTACAACAACAAAGTGTATTAATATTTAGTTGCAACATGCATATATTAGCTAAACTATATTTATTCAATCAATTTTATGGATAAAATTCTTATAAATATTATTATGGAAGTAATATAATTTTCTTCTTCTTTTTCCTATGTATTGATTTTTACTTTTACATATCATACATATGATTTACAACTTTCTTAAAAAATTTATCAATGCTATTTTCTATATCAAAACTTTATTCTGATGATGACTACAGGACAGTCGAAACTGTTAAAATAAAGTTTTGATATAAAAAATAATATTGATAAAGTGTTTAAGAAAGTTGTAAATGGTATGATATTATTTTGCATGCAGAAAAAATATGACAATCATAATCATCATCATATCTTATTTTGAGAAAAAAAATTTCATGCACTATGCAGCTAATCAACTTTATATAATTAAAGGTTAATAAATATATGTTTAAAATATCAATTTTTTTTTAATTTTAAATCTTGGATGTTATTTGTGACTTATTCTAGGTAATAACCAGTTTTACACAGACATAGAACAACAAAATAAAAGATTTAATCATTTACATAGATTGAGCAATCAATTGTACATTAAATTTCTTACTTATATTTTATTTAATTTCATTGCATTTATTTAAAACAAAAAAAATCATAATTAATAAGCAAATCATTTAACAGATCAATGTTTTGTTGAGTAGAAAGTACAAAAATAAAAAAAAACTTTAATAAGAGAATATAAATGATATCAAAAATAAATTTTAAAGTATATAAACTTAATTTTTTTTTCTTGATTATTTTTTTCTCCATGCTTTATTTTAATTCACCTAAGTGTGATTCAGGAAGTATGATGTGCAGCTATTGTATGAAGCAAAATAGCACAAAATGGTCAATTCTCAATAGAAACATTATAATTATAATTTTTGTCAAGCATTGGTGGTCGAGAGGTTAGCGACAGCTGCTTTACAAGCAGTTGTCCTGGGTTAGCAGGCTCACTTCCTGGCTGCTGCTATGGCACATGGGGGAAAAAAATTATATATTTTTTTCTTTTAAAATCTACTTAAATGTTTTTATATAATATATTTACTTATAGGTTAGGTTTTTTTTTAATAATATGCTAAATAAATGTTCACTGATTAACTAACACTTTTATCAATTTAAGCTTTATTTCTATATATTTTAAATTTAAAGTAACAAATTATTTTTTTCTCAAAAGAATTCATTATAATTGTCTATTTTTTATGTACAATTTTACTTTCTGAGGCATTTTGGGAGCCCAATTGTCCTTGCTAACTGGAATTAATAAGTAGTTTTATTCAAATGGGGGTAAATTTTGGATAAGTTCATCAATACTTCTGAAATAAATCACAACATTTTAAAGCAATGAGGTCACTGAAATTTTAAAAAGTCACCAACATTTTAAATATTTTACATAGTATAATTACATATCACCAGGGGTAACCACTTTAAAGGTATATGTATGGCCGGCCATTCCAACTCCAACAAAAAAAAATGATAAAATATATATATATATTAAAAATTAGTTTTGCAATCACTACTGAATCATGAATATGTTCACATATGAAACACATTGGTCCATTATTCTATTTATTTGGCATTTTGCAATCTTTCATTCTATTCCTTCCATAAAAACCTCTTCTTTCTGAAATATCTCAATATCTTGCCTAATTATAGCTCGCCACTGTATTATATTCTCTGCCATATCCATTCAATAAAACACCAATATTGCACTTCTCTTTTGATTTGAGTTGGTTTTTATAATGTAAATGAGATCTGTTTTCCCATAAATATTATGCTCAAATTAACTATAAAATGTACTTTTAGGATATTCTATACTGTTCATTTATTTTACATATAAAATCCAATGATAATATGTTTTACAATCGTCAACTTTATAGTATCAATTCCAACAAGTTGAAAAACATATGAATTGGACTTATAATAGTGTTTTATATTATTAGTTCTGTGTATTTCTAATAAGGGTCTTGCTTCCTCAGTTTTCATAGACAGATTAAGACAAAGTTATAATGAAATAGAACCTTATTTGATAAAGTAGTAACAATTGTATAAGTGTATAGATAAATATAGCAATAAGTATAACAGTGATATTTTTGTTAGTCACTTAGGATTGGTTGTCGTTCTTAATGTGGGTCTATGGCAAGAGAAATGAGCAAATATAATATTTCTTCACTTTTGTCTTTAGAGGGAAACTAGTTTCAGTTATTGTTAATGTAAAATGAGGGGCATAATCAAAGGGAAAACATGAAAAGAAATGGCTAAATATTCCAGATTTAACTATTATTTTTACAACAAAGTTTTCTAAATAAATAAATCAGATGTAATGAAAAACATTTGAAAGAGATTAAAGTTAAATGCAACTAATTTACATAATTAATTAAAAAAATTGTAAAAGAAGTTTATTCAAACTTTCATTTTATAAAATCAAAAAAGTTATTTTCATAATAAAAACCTATTATTTTAATAAATGACTAATCAATAATTATCAACAAAGAAATAATTTTAAAAAACTAAATTATGTTCGGTACTTGAGTAACATCTTGCATAATAATTTTTTTTCATAAAAGCTATTTATACACATTACTATAACATTTATATTTGAAAACATTCTTATATACGTTATGTACCACCAATAATATTTTCCTGAATAACGAAAAGAGCAAGTTTTACACATCAATCCTATAAATGAAATACTACCCCGCCTGGTATTTTTGTTTATCGGGAATGCGTTTATCAATTTCATTATATATGTAATCAATGACAGTAAACCGTTTAAAAATTATAATTAGATAAATAATTTAAAACATAAAAAATTATTTAAACTAAGCAACTTCTTACCTGCCACGAATAGCCAGTATCACAGGGTGTAGCTCGAAGATTACCACTAAACGGCCCTAATTTTTGACCAGCGGTCAATACTGCCTTTGTCCATACACCAAGTCCAGAATAAACTCTAGATTCCCGCAGTTCAAAATCTCCTGGAATAGGTATGTCTTCGGGTATATATACAGGAGGTTGTGGTTCCCCTTTCATTTCCAGAAAATTATTTTCACTAAGGTTTTCCAATGTACTATCGTCATTTTCAGATTGTGTAGAAACATCATCTCCGTCCTCACCTAAAAATTAATTTAAAAAATACGTAAAACAGTTTATTAAAAAAAAAAAATTAAAATTAACTTTTTTTGTTATCAGTTTACCTGTAAATTTAAAAGCGCCTCTTGAACATGGCATTTTTTAAAAACTGCCTAATCTCAACTCTCTCCCACCAGACAAGTGTGAAAGGAACAAACATACTGTGATATTAAATATAAATGATTATTTTTAATGATAAACTATTATCTTATCACCTTAAACATCTGGGGAAGAAATTCAGCAGATTTATAAAAATAACAAAATAATATTTTTTTTTCTTTTAAACAATGAAAGATAAACAGGTAAATCTTTTTTTACCTGAGTGATTTGGTTAAAATTTACACCCAGAGATAAATTTATCAAGTATGTAAAAAATGCTTGGGAGGAAAAAAAAACATGATTTGCATGTTATCCCCACCCAATCCAAATATTAATAAAGTTAGATTACATCTGGTATAGACATACTAGTAATTGAGTTTACAAAATTATTGAAGATTTATCAATGTTGATTGCTTCTCATTTCCTGGCGCTGTGTACTAAGCCGTCATAAGTACTGATTATAGCAAAAAGAATTGGGAAGACAAGGAAAAAAAAATTCTCTACCGGAAAGATTGAAAAGGTTTTTATCATTGGACTTTACAGATGTCTGTGTCACAAGCATTATTAAAAGGTTACTATGGAGAAATTCAAGTAACAATATGGAGATGGGGGCTAATGTTATAAAATGAAATGGATGCACAAAGTTGCGGTTAAAAACTCTTTTTTAAATCTTTGCCCTTATGGCGCTTGAGCGAGGTAGTGCTTTAAATTGACTAATCCTGGCAGTGGTCAGTATACGGAAAAATAGCCACTTACTTCAATAAATATAAACCATATTGTATAATAAGCTTATTAACCCTACATTTTCTCACCTCACATGTTATGGTTTGAGTCAAAGCGTCCCAGATTACAGAAAGCATACCTAACTTTTCCTCTCTTCTTAGCCAGTCTATTGCAAAACAAATGGACAGCTAAGCAGTAGAAGCCCTCCTTGCAAAGTGAAAACCTGCTGATAATGTTTATTCTCTTGTATTTAAACAGCTGCACAAGGCTTTTATTACAGATCTAGGAACAGCCTCATTATTCACACACACTTTCTTTTTAAATCACACTTTTGTATTTGAAAGGCTTGTTGGGACACATCTTAATCAAAAACCTGCGTGTTTAGATTATTTCTCTTATTCCAATATGTGGGATGTACAACCAAATACGCACACACCTCTATATATGCATTGCATACACACATAAACAGACAATAGCTCAGTAGGTATCGGAGAAAGGAGGGGGCATGCCTCTCCTCGCCAAAGGAAAACAGGTGATGATGAAACTTACTCAAGAGATATTCAAAACTTAGTGAGGACTTATGGTCAACTTTTGACAATTTATCAACTAAAGCAGAAGGTGTATACATCCCCCACCACTGTCCAGGATATCATGTGACCTTGTTCTGAATCTACAAAGCCTCGCCCAACCTATACAAATGTTAGATTACTAAACTTTTTTTTCATTTTTTAAAATATGACTAGTTACTATGGCAACAGTTCAAGGATGTTCTCCATTGTTAATAAATGAAAAAAGAGGCACTGATAATGTTAAATGATATTCATATTAACATATTATTCTGTCCAGATGGATTTTCGAATAGGAGGTGAGGAAAAAGAAGATAAAATATAAAAGAAAACTGCTTTCTCAGACAGTTAAAGATAAATTCTCCACACGGAAAATGCGACTGATCTTTTATAATCTCATTAAAGTATAAAAGATGGAAGAACGAAAAATAAAATAAAAATTATTGTAAAGAGGCTTTACCTTAAAAGTGAAAAGTTTAGTAAATTAAAACAAATTGTGGTACTTTTTTTTTAAAAAAAAAAGATGTATGGCTGGAAACTAGTTTAATCCTAAATCGTACAGAGGGTTTATCCAATATAACAGGAACACCTGTAAAACTATTATTAATTAAATGGTGGAGAAGGGACTAGAAAAATCTTATGGAAAGTTCAAATTTTATAAAAGATGACCGAGAAGGGTATCTATCAGATATTGTTCAATCGCAGTCCTCAGAAGCTAAATAATGTTTAAATAAGATGACAGAATATCGTGAGAAATGTTTTAATATTCTCATGGCTCAAGTTTTAACTGTATTGGTAGCATGATTTGGAACATTACCGTTTTGAAATGTGGCAATATAGTTCATTGTTACGTTTTTATTTACTATTGTCAAACTCATTCCACTCACAACTTTGACACCATCCACCTCAGATAAATATAATAATGATTATTATTAATCATTTTTAAACTAGAGATTATCTCTAGCACAGATATAAACTTTAAACCTCTGTTAAAGATTAATATATCTATTTTTTTAATTTTAAACATACACATACATGGAGCTATTCATCTTTTTCTTTCCCATGTGTAATATCTTCATAGATATAACAACCTTCATACTTCACCATTCTTTTTTTTTCTATGCAACTTCCCCATTCATATAAATGTTCCCGCAAAATGTTCAAATCAGATTTCATGAAGCAAGGACGCAATTTCACAAGAGAAACCATCATTTAGCATTTCAATAATCACAATTGTTAAAAGGTATAAGTTTTTTTAAAATAGTGCAGCGGTAAGATGTCAGACTCTGAATCTGAGATCTTGTGTTCGATTCTAGTTTTAGCACTTCTGGTTTTCAACTTTTTATCAATTTCCAAGTAATAACCCACCTGATTATTTATTTATTTTATTCTGAGTGATTTACTAAAATGAGACTGTATCAGACTCTAGAATGCAAAATTCATAGGTCAATTCCAGTTTTGCTACTTTGACCTTTTATGTACTCATGGGCAGTAAAGCCATTTGACTATTTATTTAATGTGTGACAAAAGTGTGAGCAATTATTACAGGCTTTCAAAATCACCTTTAGACCTTATGATTATGGCAACTCATGTTCCATGTTATATCATTTTCATAAGAAAATAGCCTTGATATGACCATTGGAGCATCAGATGAACCTGTTATAAGAGTAATTATTTTTCACAGTGGTTTGGGTATTTTTTATAGTTTTGTTAATCAATAGTTGATATCTGATTACAATTTGCTATAAACATTTTATTTTCCCATCTTAGTAAATGCAGTGCCTTGTCTGGTTTGGTGCAGTAATAGACTAATAGATTCTGAAGCTCAAAATCCATGTCTCATATCTTTTTCTATCACTTTCTGTGCTTAAACTTTTTACAAACACCTGAGCGATATGATTATATCATTTATGGAATGCAGTCATTATTCTTGAAACAGATCAATTTTATATACAGAAGTTTCAGTTAATTAGGCACTAAGGCAAGGCCAATGTGTTTTCTCATATGCTGAAGAAATTCAGTATTCTATCAGACTTTTTAAAATTATATTAAATTATATATTTTTTAAGCTATTTAATGTCATAAATATAGTGCTAGTATGATTGATTTTCTTGATATGGTGTCTGTAATTCATATGTATAACGAATACATTATTTTATGATGTTTTAAATTATATTATCATCTAACTACAACATGATTTAGAAGTGTAAAACTTTCTGCATTTATAACTTTAACACTAACCATTTTAGATAAATATATTAATAACTGTTAATAATCTGTTATTAAACTAGAGATTATTCCTAGCTCAGATGTAAACTTAAACTCTCAGTTAAAGATTAATATATGATTTTTTTAATTGAACATAAACACGTGGAATAAGACCAGCTTTCTTATCCCATGTGTAATATGTTGTGACCAAGGCTTTGGGTGCAGAAAGTCTGACATTTGTATATCAAATTGTAATAATTTGATATTAATAAATACTGAACTGATGATAAAAAGACATGTATAAAACATTGTGCCCTGGATCAACTGGAATGTGCTGATTCAGCATGAAATTCCTTTTAGTGGGTCAATTTTTCAGACTTCTTTATTCATATGTTTTAAGTATGCACAATAAAATTGAAGTTTTACACATAGCTAATATATAAATGTAAAATGTACTATACTTTAATATGTATAACAACTTAAAAATAACTTTATAGAGATTTTCTATTAATAGGTAAATTGAAATATCATGGCATTTGCATATTTGGTAAAAATATACTTTTTTTTTATTAATGATGAGGTTTGGCAAAGATTAAGATAAACCACGGTTCAGTATCCATGGGTGAATAAAATTTCTCATTAGATTTGAAGGCTGTATCACATTACTTTTTCAAGTTTTCTTATAAGGATTATACAACACTTATGACCAGTCCCAAGGATCCCAATATCTTTAAACTACTTTAAAACAGTAGAATACTGTTTGGATTTTAGAGCACATATTTGCTCTGGTGGTAACTACCCATGTTCATCAATTGACATCTTGAACAATCAATGAACACCAGATAGTGAAGCTACTACCAGATTAGTTTTGTCAAATAGGCTTTATAAATGAGGAGTCTTAAATATATGTTGAGTGTTAGTAGGAAAAGTCATGCAATATTTAGTTGCTGGATGCTTATTTCTATTTAAGTTTGAATAAGTAACTGAATGGCTATGAATCAACTATTTACAAAATCAATGAACTTGATTGACAAATATAGTCCAGCTAATTTTTTTTGTTAGTTTAAGATTTGAATTTAAATGTTAAATAGTTTTATATATATATTACCAGAATTGTTGCATCATAACAAATCATGAAGGTCAAATGTTCCCATAAAGATAAGAAGGAAAAACAACTTTGGAGTCATAAAACTTATTTTTCAGTCAATATCATTTAGTTTGAGTGCTAACTTCTTGTGTTTATTGTGATACCTGATGATGTAATACCATAAATCAAATAAGACAACTGTAACCAAGGATAGCAAAAAGAGTCTTATTGACTATGGGACCACCGTAATTAAAACTATAATATATAAATACAATTTAAAACAGATTATTATTTCAAAATATCAAATCACAAAATTGTTGTCAAAGATTAATTTATTATTGATATTATAGTATTATAAGTAACACTAAAGAATTACTTTTAAGAATAAATACTATGCAGAGTATATAATATCCTTTTTAAACTTTCTTTATTGATAATACAAATATTATGACATAATGTAAATAAATAATTAACATTGGTGATTTCATATTTTTGATTTCTGTTTTATTGCAGTTGATTATAATATTAATGATCTTTGAAAAGCTTGCTAATATTTGAATACAAGTATAATATATATACTGAACTATAAATGTAATTAGAGAGTATTTGAATACAGACCCCCAAGCTCCCTTCAATTATCCATTCCATCTTATATAACTGATACAATAACTACATACAAGTTAAAAAGATAAATGATCTCCAATATATGTATTTCATGCTGACCCAGCACTCATCAAGAGCTTTCAACATTCCATCATCAAATTTTCAATAATATGAATGGCTGAAGAGTTATAGGGTGGAGAAGACAGAAGTCTGCCCATTAAAATTTGAAGATTTGTTATCTTAATATAAATTGAGCACTGATGTGAGAGATGATGGGCTGGACCAATTGATAAGTGTTGGTTCAGCACAAAATATGGATATTAAAGATCATTTATTTTTTTTAGATATGAGTACATGTATAACTAAAGAGAACTTAAACGTCTTGTATTCAAATCCCCTTTAAATGCTTGTCAAATTTTAATAGTTTTTTGCATGTTAATTACCTATTGTAGAATCAATTCAGAATAGTTTATTATAATACATTTTTAGTAATATCACTAGATACTTATAGCTACATGGATAAAACAGTTTTTAAGTAACTGACTGCTGGCAAAGATCTCTTCTGTACATCTGTATTGAGAAGTCAATGAAGGGAAAAAATAGTCTACTAAATACCCATTTAAATCAATAATTAGATGTTTCCATGTGTGGTTTAGGGCAGTTGGTAGTGAGTCTGACATAGAATTGGAAGGTCCTGGGATCGATTCTGGCGTTCAAACTTCTTATGAAGTCTTGAGCAATAAACCCATATGTGTTTGTTTTTTATTAGTTGGTTAGTTAAGTAGTCTATAAAATAACAACTATTTGAATATTAATTCTTAAATTTGCTTGGAAACTGGAAATTGTCCAAGTTTCATCGAAGTTTGAATCCCAGATTATACGCAGTGAAATAGATTAGATTATTTGAGAATCGTAAAAAGTACAATGTTCTATATAGTAGTATATAAACTAAGTGTGAAGTTACACCACTAATAACACTATAATGTATTATATAGCCTTTAAATGTATGGCTGTTCAAAAACTTTTTTTTATTAAAATATAAATACTCAAATGGCTTTACTGCGCATGTGTTCATAGGATTAAAATTCGAGCGCCAGGATTATCAGAACTGGAATCGATCCGAGAAACATACCTTTGCACTAAGTCGTGCAAAATAATGTCCCAAAACAAATATCTAAGTGTGTGCGATATAAAATCTATTATTTGCTATTAGACAATTTAAGAAAATAATACCAATAGATTGTAAATACGTTTGTTCCAAGTTTTATATTAAATCAATGAACAGGGTTGAAAAAGAAATTGCGGTAAAGTTTTAAGAAATGTTTAAACTTTGAACAGACATATTTATAAGAAATTTATCCTTTGGAAGCTAAACAAATAAACATTTATTTTTTGAAAATTAAAAGATCAAAAAGTTAAATCGATTGTGTGAAAGGAAGAAAGAAAATAAATCAAATAATATTTACTTTACTTAAAATACGGCTTCAACTTAGCTTTGGTTAATATATATATAAACGTGTGATATCAATTTAGATTGTTATTTGATAGTAAAAAAAAAAGTGAAGAAAGACAACACGAATTAGAAGAAGAACTGTCTAATATTAAATCTAACAATGTAGGACTGTCTAAAGTTAGAAGAAAAATTGTAGAAACAGTTAATTTAAAAAGTGGACATCAATTATACTATGAAGACACAAATATTGAAAAAATATATGAACGGGATCCATCTTAATGGGCTAACAGCATTGTAAAGTTTGACAGTATGGTAGACAAAGTATTGTTTAGATTATGGAAGGTACCAAAATGCAGATAATTCAGATTTATGCCCAACAAATCATAATTATGGAGAAAAACAAGAGAGAGCGTTTATATAGGCATACAAAATTCTTTTGATCATAGAAAGAACATTTTTAAATTACTCTGAAACATTTGAATGCTAGAATTGGAAAATTATTGAAATATAAAAATGCTGTGGACAAAATTTGGCAAATAAAATAGAACTGAGAGAGGACATAGTGGTGGTGGTTAGGAAAAGGGCAGTCTATTTTTGAAAAAAGTTTAAAACTGGAGATTGAAGTATCAAAATAAAAGTACAACAGAGTTACATTATAATTTGACTAACAGAAAATGAGTATTGTCTATAAAGTTTTTAATAGATTCGACTTTGAAGTAATCAGAACAAAAATGTAAGTGAAGAGTTAATTCTAGGAAAAGAAACAATTAAGAAAAGATTCAGATATTTTATATCATAGTATACTCTTTACTATGGCCACAATTTAAGAAAAATTCACATATTTGATATCAATTATAATATACTCTTTTCCATGACCACATTTTAAGAAAGATTCAGAATCTTCATATCAATCATAGTATACTTTTTACCATGTTCACAATTTAAGAAATATTCACATATTTCATAGGAATCATACTATACTCTTTTTCATGACCACATTTTAAAAAAGATTCAGACATTTTATATTAATCATAGTATATTCTTTACCATGATCACAATTTAAGAAAGATTCACAAATTTCATATCAATAATAGTATACTCTTTACCATGACCACATTTTAAAAAAGATTCAGATATTTCATATCAATCACAGTATGCTCTTTACCATGGTCACATTTTAAAAAAGATTCAGACATTTTATATCAATCATAGTATATTCTTTACCATGACCACAGTTTAAGAAAGAGTATTTCATATAAATCATAGTGTACTCTTTATCTTGACCACAATTTAAGAAATATTAACATATTTCCTAGGAATCATAGTATACTCTTTACTATGACCACATTTTAAGAAAGTTTCAGATATTTCATATCAATCATATTATACTCTTTGCCATGACCACATTTTAAAAGCATCAATACTTGTTATATATTTATTTTTGAGGTCCTAATTTTTACATTTAAAAAAATGAAAATATCACAGAGTGAATATTTTTATCTTTATTTCTAGAGAAATGTTTTGACATCCTTTTTTTGTCATTTTTTTTTTTTTTTTGCAATTCTGGTATCATGTTAATATACATCTCTTAAACATTCAATTCCTCATTATTGAAGAATGGTGTAAAAATCTATTTGTAGAATATTTATTTAATCTAGTAACTGTACAATTATTAAACAAATGTATAAACATACATATAATTTACTCAGGAATTCATGTTTGAAAACCAAGAGTATAGATCAAACATAGTAGTTTTCATTAAATTGGTCAAAGTGAGATTTTCTTTGGTGCCAATAATATGGTATACTGTCTACTAATTTTATTTATTTAAATAGTATTTATTTTTGAGCTAAAGAACAATTAACAGATAAAAAATAAAATGCCCACATTTATTCTTGATTACATGAGTATACTAAATAAAATTAAGAAAATAATATTATTTTGATAAAAATAATTAATTATCAAAATAATATCAATTATTTAACCGAAAAATGCATTGCTGTTAAATCAAATGTCCACAGAAATATAAATTAATAACAAATATAGGAATCTATTTTTGAATTTGATATGTGAGATATTGAATGCTTTCATTTTATAAATATTTTGTGTATGAACTAACTTTTGTTTTATTTAATATATATTTTATTGTAGAATATACTATGTATGTATAATATACATTTGTAACAAATTTAGAAATAAAAGCAGACATCTTAAATTCAGAGATAAATACTGACATTTTTTCACTTTTGCATTTTATCTCATTTGCCACTGTTATATTTTGTTGTGTGTTAAATAATTACAATGTTTTGGTAAATAAATTATTTTTACCCAAAGTATATTCCTTTTAAACACTTATTTAACTTAGAAATTCTTTTGTGTTTGTTTGTCCAGGTTAAATCTTCTAACTGAACCATAACATACTTCTATTGGATAGATTTCCTTCAAATTTTGTGAATGTGTTAGCTAAAAATGACAATGCAACATGTCACTTAAATATTTGAGGGTTTTCTAGTTGGCTGTCTAGCCTAACAATGTTGGCATGCTGAATTTCAAATAATGTGATATTAGTTTTGGTATATTTTCAATGATGCACACTAGATGGCAGTATATTGTTTAAAGTATACTAAAATTGAATATACACTAAAAATGTTTAAAGTTAATTATAATAAATAGAAAAACAAGTGAAGAATGAAGTCTTAATTTCTCTTGACTATTTAATTAAAACCATTTTGTAAAATGTCTTCACTAAAAAAAATAATCTAGTAAATGTTTTTTATATTCTTTATTCACCTAAAATCAATCCTAGAAACATTAATTTCAAGTCCACAATTCTGTCACTATACTAACCACCTTGGGTATTATGAATTATTAATTTTAAAAATCAACTAACTTTAACCCTCAATTTCTATAATTTTGATCTACTCCATTCTTTATTGGATTACTTGAATCTTTACTCCTAGAACAAATTTTTATATTCAAATTTATCAATAATAACAAATGCTGCATGGTTGGGCATAATTGGTAATGGGTCTAATTTGCGATTGGAAGTTTCCAGAATTGATACTGGCACTCACAATTCTGGCACTCAAATTTCTTATGAATTTCCAAGTAATAAAGCCATTAGAATTTTTTACTCAGTATGGTTTGGTACAATTCGTAGAGTATCTGAGTTGGGAATGGAAGGTCTCAGGGCAGATTTTGCCACTCACAATTCTGGTGCTCAAACTTCTTAGGAACTCCTGAGCAATGAAGCCATTATTATTCTTTTTTTATTGAAAACAAAAATTAAAATTGTTCAAAATATATTTTCTGTACCATTTTGTGGGTATGAAACATGGACACTAAAAAAGTAGATTAGAAAGAATGCTGCTTATGAATTATTGAATTGGGAAAAATAAAAATTGCTAGAAGAAGAAGAGTAAACATTTCCCCAAATAAACCATTCATTTGAAGAGCAGTTGAAGTTATCTTCTTTGGTTATATTATCACATTTTTTAATTTCAAATAGTTTGTATGGAAATTTTTGGAAAGGGTAATCATTGAGCAGAAAATTCAATTATCACAACATAAACCATGATATAACAAAGTCTGAGAAATGAGATACATATATAGAATTTTCCTACATTACCATCAGACTTTATGGCATCTAATTTAATTCTCAGTTTTCCTTGGCATCTCTTTATTACTTTGAATAATTTATAAATGGATGAATACAAAATTATAATATACATTATTTTTAAGTTAAATATCCACCCTCTAGAATATGACAATACAAATAAGTGGATAAGTCTTTCCTTCTTGCTTGATTTATCACAACAATTAAAAAATATTTTTGTTGATACATTTAATGTCAGCTTTAGAACTTCTACAAATTTAAATAAATTCTTAAACAATGTGGAGAACATGTCTCCAGGACTCTCCAGATTGTTTCTAAAATCAGCTGCAATGAGCCTAATTGCAAGGTAATCTATTATGGAGAATCATGACCTAACAGCACCACTACATTGGTGCAGTATTTATGCATGCATTCTCACATCAAAAAATTCCAATGTGAAGTCAGTGTTTCTGAAGCATGAAGTAGAATCTGGCCATGCTTTTGATCCATAAAATATTAAAACAGCATGTGCAGAGAGCAAAGTTTGGAAAAAAAATTTAAGGAGCAGTGGTTTATCATTGATAATATCCATGTAATAAACAAAAAAGACTTTTGTATATTAACCATAGAGTATTAATGTCATGTTTTCTCCTAATATCAGTTAGCCGTTAAGTTTGGCGCTATGATTATGACCTCCCAGGTTGAAAGCATAGCTCAGTGAGTTATTAGTAAATTGTAAAATAAAAATTTATTTTTTTTCTTGAAAAATGAACTAATGCTATATATAGAATTACATAGCAAAATTTAATAGTCTTATATAACATAATATTAAATAAATATTATCAATTAATATATATTTCAGGAGGGAATGAACTTTTTCAAGTACTATAGTTTGAGATTCCAAGCATTTCATCTTAAATTAAATTTATTTACACATCTCAGCATGTCATCCAATTATAAAACAGATAAAAATGGAAACACTGCCATCTACACCCTGAATCATTTATTAGAGGCAAAATAGTTTCTATTTTCATTTGCTTTGCAGTTGGACATAACATGATGAGCTGTTTAATTTAATGTACTATAGATGGTACATGAGTTGTTTATCACCTCTCACCTATAATACATAATTATTAACCTAAATCACAATCTTCAAGACTCTTTACTCCATCCGTCAAATATTCTTTATTTCTTTACAATTTCTATAAACTTCTTTTTTTATATACACTATTGAGTCTTATATTAAGGATTTAATGGATGTCCGATATAATTATAACACACTAATAGAAATAGTTGAAAAATTTTATAACATTAAAAAGTTGCTGACAATAATAATCATCTAAACCATAGACAATCCTGCCTTTTATCCCTTATATTGCTATGAACCTTCAAAACATCTGCACAGACACATCCACAGTTACCTTCAGATTGCCCTCTTCACTCAACAGTCTTTTAAACAACATAAAGGACAGAATACTATTAGAACACACTCCCCAGGTCATATATAAAATTTCATGCCCTATCCTATCCTGTAGCTCTATATACTACGGTGAATCTCAAGCTAATGGATCAACGAGAATTGTCTAGCATACGTATTCATATAATAAAACTAAATTAAATCATGAATACAAATCAATCTTTTTGATCATAAGCTGGCTATGGCATATACCTTTTCTCTCTCCAATATAAGAACAATATGTTGCAAGAGAGATGATAAGGGAAAAAAATATAAAGAGGCTTGTGCTATTGCAAAGAATCTTCATTCCATTGATAAAAAAAAGCTTTCTGTGTCTCATTATCAAAAAATTGGAACTTCTACTTTACATACTGTGTCTGATTTACATATTGGACTTCAACATTATATATACAAATTTTTAAAGACACAGTTCTATTCAGCACTATGATTCTGACAGCAATCTGGCAAAAACTGGCTGTGCTTTTAAGACTCCTTCATTAGTTTTACTTTATCCTTTCTTATTAATTTGAATAGTACAAGTTTAGTAGAATTTTATATCTTTTATTGTATTTTCTAACATACATCTATAATTATATCACCAGTTCATCATGGCAGTAGAGTGACTCTATATTTAAAGGTTCCTAGATTAAAGATTTACCTGTAGTTGATGCTTGAATATCCACGAACTTCTGACCAATCAATCATTAGATTATGGTATTCCTTTTCATTTTAGTTCATAATCAGACAATTCTTTTAATTTAAAATAAATAATTTTTTTCTGTTACTCTTTAGACTTTATTGTACAATTTACTTTTCATTCTCCTCCAAGCTTACATTTTTAAAGCCTTCAGTCATTGTCTTCCCCATACGGATTTCTGCTTCTAATAGAAGTATATTCCAGAGCTAATATCTGACTTCAACATATCTCAGATAAACTCTTACTATTGTAAGTTTTTTGTTACTACAGTGAAGCCATGAATTATGGTGTATCAACTACACAATTTCAATTCTGCACTAACTAAAAAACAAATGTAAATAAATAAAAATGTAAACAAACAATTATTAAAAACATTGAAATTCACAAACATTAAATTTATCAAATATTAGTTCAATGGCATTTTTTCCTCAGTAAATTTTAACATTCTCAAATTTTAAACATGAATTTATTAAACGTGCTGATTTAAATGTAGTTCAGAATTGTAGTTAAAAAGCATGTATATAGAATTTTTTATTTTTTTTTTGCATTCATTTCCCAAAAAGTTTTATACTGTATATAATAATAATGTGAAAGCTAAAACCTTCAACAGATACGCTTTTAAACATGCTTACATTACAGCAAATAAGATGGAATAATGACATCACATGGACCTCTCAATTCTCAAACACAAGTCAGAACTATAAGAAAAAGATGGGACCCATTTTAATCTATGCCTCAATTTATATATAAATAAGCCAGATTCATATATATATATCATACTTTTAGTAAAATGTATTGTAGCACAGTGAGTGACAAATACAAAAAAAGTTGTAAAGTACTTTCATTAAAAGCGAAACAAAATGTTGATTTAATGAGGAAAAGTAAGTAATTTGCCACTGTTTAAATAAATGAGATGATATTGAGGAGAAAAAACTTGTGAAGTTATAAATAAAGTAAGGAATACTTTTTTTTGGTTAAAATGGAAATCTGTGGTTAAATTATATAAATTATAAAAATGTTATCATTGATGGTTTTGTATTGCATTAGAAAGCTTTACCATATAAAAATGTAGTCAAAATTTTGAATCACACAACTCTGAGCTATTCAGAGTAAATAGACGGTGATTATATACATATCAAAACTTTTACAGTCTTAAAAATATTAAAATAAGGTAAAGTTTGCATCTGCCTATAATAAAAATGCCACTACCTATTCGTTAAAATTTTTAAAATAAGTTATTGAAGGAAAAAAAAAGTCCAGTACATACATGTAATTGTGATGAAACAGAATTGTGAACAAACAATACTGTAAATGTGCTTTAATTTAATCCAATAAACATCACATGATCACCATTCTCTATGCTTACACAAGCTGATGAAACAGAGGCACCTTTTTGCAACCATTGATTACTCTGGCTTGCACTGAGTGGTGCTACTGTATGGAGAGTTTTGCCTCTGTTTAAAGGTGCTTTTACAATCTATTATTAATAACATTTCAATTTTTTTGTTTATATTATAATCTTAATGTATAGTATGCATACTATTTACATAAGGCATTTGTTATATATATATATATATAAAAGAATATTTTTGGGTACAAACCGTGTATTATTTTGCATTACAATCTGATATTTCGATGAATTAGCAACTGTCATTATCAAGATTAACTTTTGAAAGAACAATCATTAGATCTCAAACAATAATGTGACTCAGTGCAAGATGAGAAGTGAGATTCAAGTTGAAGTAGTTCAACATTCACAATATGAGGTTTATCAAAATGTTTAGTTTTTTCACATATTAAATTTCAAGTTAATATTAGATAAAATGATAGGTTTTTACATAGCTGGAATATGTTGTGCTTTGTCAGCCTTATTTAAACCAGTAAGTCTTTTCAATATTTCAATTGACTCTCTCATGGTTCTTAAATCATATCTTTCCAAATTAGCAAGTATTTTTGTATTGTCAAAATCAGGTTAGTGACCAATTTCTAAATAATGGGAAGTAAAAACTGATGTGCTAATTTTTTGATTAAAAGCATTTCTATGTTCCTTAATTCTGACATTTATTCATCTATTAGACTGACCCACATAGCTTCTTGAGCACTGCAAACATGGAATTTCATAAACTCCTTGGTGTTCCAAAAACATTCTGTCTTTAGGTTTATATAAAAAATCACCAATTTATTTGCCAGTAAAAAAAGTAGTCTTTATATTAAAACAAGATAGTCTTCTACTGATTTTATCAGTAACCTCTTTAATGTAAGGTAAAATTACTCTATTAAAAGAGGAATTGTCAATTCTATCCTCTTTTTTGTTTTTAGTATTAATGTTATGTAAAGCCTTACATATGATGTTTTTATTATAATTATTAGAAAGTAGAATATTTTTTGTAAGTTCTATTTCTTGAGTAAGATGTTCTTTGTCAGATAAATTATAAGCTAAATTATAATTATTGTTTGAGATCTAACGATTGTTCTTTCAAAAGTTAACCTTGATAATAATGGCGGTTGCTAGTCAATCGAAATATCGGATTGTAATGCAAAATAATATACGTTTTGTACCCAAAAATATTATTTTATCTACATCATATAACCATGAAAACATTATATATATATTATGCATGTTGAAAAGTACTATACTGTACAATTACAATACAATAAACAATACTTAGTGCATTATAATCAAGACTTGTTAATGAAAAGTAAGATACATTGTGAAGGAAGTAAGATACATTGTGAAAGAAGCTTGGAACAAAATATAGGATAGTTCATGGCTCTGCTGCATTTCCACAATTACTTATAGGTTACTAAAAAGATTAAAAAACAACCACACAAAAAATAGCAATTTAAACTCATAGAGGGAAAAATTCTACTCAATGTATAACATTAAGCTATGGAATTTATTTTGATAACTAAAAACAATCAAATGGCTATCACTAATTTTTTAATATCCTTTCCAAATAAACTTTTTTTCTTTTTACAATGCAAGTCATCATCATCAGCAGAAAACACTTACAAATGAATATGGCCATCCAATTCCATACAAAACATTATAAAGGAGACAAAACAAAAACAAGTAAATGAAAATGCTATTTTAGTGATATGATATTGCAATTGCTACACAAATAAATAAAAACAGACTTAAAGCACTCATGGTTCCCAGGTGGTCACCCTTCTATATGTTAACTGTGCTTTATATTTTTTAACTTTGGTAACATATTAATTGATGGGTTCAAAATGGTACACCTATAGGTAAACAATGTAGGTAAAGAACCTAAATAGCCAAGTGCAGGGTAAAGAACTCTTTCTCCACAAGTGCAAAACATTGACATTGTGGCCAATTGGTTAGATTTTGTTTTTCCAATTCTATTTACTCTCTAGACCAATAATGAGTGACCAGATATTGTAATTATGGATCAGATATCCAAAATAATAATAATTAGCTATCTGAAAACACCACCTGGTTTGTCACATGATGTGATCTGACTTATCACATGATATGGCAGGTACATATGATATCTCTACACTATGATGTTTTTCTCCATTATAAATACATGTTGTTAAAAATTATTACTTTTATAATGTATATAAACATTCACATGTATTGCATTTATATGCAATGTGTGATTTTGCACAGGGGTGTCGATAGGTAGACATGAGAGCTCCTAAATCGAAACTCAAACTGTCACTTCTAATGCTCAGATGTTTGATAACATCCAAACAATTATTTATTCGATTACTATTACGAAAGCAAAAAATATCAATATAATATTACAATTACTATAAATGATTGCACATAGAATAAAGCATTTCATAATTTTAAAAAAAGCGCATTTAATTAATAACACAAATATGTGTGTAAATAAATTAAAATATATATACACCAGTTTAAATGTAAATCCGCAGATACCATAAGATGGAAAATAAAATTTTATAAAATTCTTTCAAATCAAATGATAATTTTAAATTATTTAAAAGCGGATTGCTTAACGTTGCATTACAATGCCTTAGAATTTGAATGGGAAACATGTATTGTTGTAATAGAAAGAGAGAATAAAAGAATTCCAAGAACTCAGAAAGATAGAGAGAAAGATTATGAATTAAAAGAGCTTGTTTGAAAGCATATTAACAGCTACATGTTTTAACTTTCAAATAAGTAAGACAACTACAAAATGTATTTGCCTAAAGGTTTGTGAGGATGATATATTAGATTATGATAATGTTGGACTGTGTCCATCATCTATTGGTAAATGTTGAACATATAAAAAAATTTAAAACTTTATTTAAAATAAACCTTTCAAATACAAACAACTTGTTAGTAATAACATACAAATAGACAACACAGGTTAGTAATGACACAACATTTTGAGTAGTAGTATTCATTCTTCTTTAGGTGTTACTGGTCTGGCCAGTGACAATATCAGCATTGGAGTCAAACTCACATTTTTAGATTCTTGAATGTCTAATTTAAGGCAAATACTATTCTGTCAAAGGCAACAGATACTAGAAGTTTCATATATTTATATATGACAGTTGGTTTAAATCCTTCTGAGACCTTCAATTATTTTTGATCAAATCCTCCTGAATTCTTCAATTTTTTTATTATAAATTTTTTTCTAAGAGCATAATTAGAGGCTTCCATACATCATGTATTGTGGGTTGACTTATAGGATTATTTGCCTTTGTCATATGAGCAGCTTCCTTGAAATTTCTTCTGTGCACCTTTTCCTCTCTATTCAATATTTTTGTAACATTCCCAATTAAACATATAGCCCATTAGTGCACATATGATCTGTTACTATAGACACATCAGTTTTTTCTCTTTAAACTATTAGTTTGTGTTCTTTCAATTACTGTTCAACAGGGCAACAGGTCTCACCAATATACTTCTTCAACATTCACATGGTATTTCATAGATGCAATTTTTGTTCTTCAGCATTTCCAGTTTAGGTTTTGGCAAAAGTTAGAATTCCTCAAAGTGTGGTATTACTTTGAAAAACTATCTTAATGTTATATTGATTGCAGCTTTTCTTTAATTTGTCTGCCATTTCTGGTATGTATGGATATGCTATAGTACCAATAATTATTTTTGGTGTCTCTTTTTGTTGTTTATTAGTGGTTTACATGATGACTATTGATGGATAATCATTCTTCATTAGAGTTTGTTCTATGTTAATCTTTTCATTTTCCAAATCACTGGTTTCTGAATAAACTTTCTTTGCTCTGTTCCATAGTGATAGTATAATTCCATGTTTAGGGCTTTTGGTATGATTGGGTGTATATGCCAGGTAATTACCAGTGTTTATTGGTTTCCTATACACTGTTGTTTTTACTTTTTCCTGAGAGAGATTTGTCACAAAAACATCTAAGTATTCCAATTTTTGTTCTCATTCTGATTCCATTGGGAATTTAATTAAAGGAGGTATGTTGTTAATATGCATCCAGAATGACTGTAATTGCACCTCACCATGCAGCCATACCACAAATGTATCATCAACATAGTAAAGCCACTCCTTAGGCAGTCATGGAGTTGTATTTATGACTGTAGTTTTAAGTTCTCCATGTAAATGTTGTTTAGCAATGGTGACTGTGGTTACTACCCCATGTACATCCCTTGGCTTTTGTTGGAAGAATTCTGAGTTATATTAAACATTGTTGTTATGCAGAACATTAATAATTACATTATACTATCAATAAGTAGAGTTGTTCTAGTTTTTAGACTATTATCATTATATAACCTTTTCCTTACAATGGATAATGCCTCATCACATGGTACATTTGTAAACAGACTTTTCACATCAAAGCTTACTAGTATGTCAGTTCTTTTCATTTTCATATCCTTGACTAATTCTACAAAATGCTTAGAATCCCTGTTGAAGAATTGAGTCCTGCATGCTAATGGACTAGAAACTTTGAGAAGAAATATTGATAAATTTGACATGGAGAATTTCTAAAACTAACAATAGACGTTAATGGAATATTGCCTTTATGTATTTTAGATAGACCTTATAGATGAGAAGTTTTGCTAAAATATGAAGTTAATTTCCTTTTTCCTGAATCACTAAAATACCTGTGAAGCTTCCAGAATAATATTTGTAATTTTACCTCTGCATTTGGAATTGGATTTTTTTGCTATTTTTTGTATTATTCTTAGTCCATTGGCATACAGGACACAATCCTTCACCAGGGATTCTAAGCACTTTGTAGAATTAGTCAGGGACATAAAAATGGAAAGAACTGACATACTGATAAGCTTTGATGTGGAAAGTCTATTTATAAATGTACCATGTAATGAGGCATTGTCTATTGTAAGGAAAATGTTAAATGATGATAATGGTCTACTGACTAGAACTATTCTACTTGTTAATAATATAATGGAATTATTAACATTCTGCATAACAACAACATACTTTCAATATAACTTGAAATTCTTCCAATAAAATCTAGGAATGGCCATGGAATTACCACTGTCACCCTTGCTGAGCAACATTTATATGGAAGAATTTGAAACCACAACATAAATACTATTTCATGTCCATCTAAAATGTGGATTTGCTATGTTGATTATACACTTGTTATATGGTGACAGTTATTCTGGATGCATATCAACAACAAATCGCTTTCAATTAAATTCATAATGAAATCAGAATGAGAACAAAAATTGGCATTTTTAGATGTTTTTGTGACAAGATTGCCTCAGGGCAAAGTAAAAACAGCAGTTTATAGAAAACCAACGCATACTACCAAGTACATGACATATACACCCAATCCATATCAGAAGCACTAAATGTGGAATTATACTATCACTATGGAACAGAGCAAAGAAAGTTTGTTCATAAACCAGTGATTTGGAAAATGAAAATATTCACATAGAACAAACTCTCATAAAGAATGGTTTTCCATCAACAGTCTTCAAGTAAACCTTTAATAGACAATAAAAAGAGACACACATAAAAAAAAACAATTATACCAGAAATGGCAGACAAATTAAAGAAAATCTGCAGTCAATATAACATTAGAATAGTTTTACAAAGCCATACCACACTTTGAAGAATTCTTATTTTTACTAAGCCTAAATTGGAAATGCTGAAGAGCAAAAACTGCATCTATGAAATACCATGTGAATGTGGAAGGAAATATATTAGTGAGATTTGTCACCCTGTTGAACAGCAATTAAAAACATGCAGACTAATGATTAAAAGAGAAAAAACATATGGTTACAGTATCAGATTATGTGTGTACAAATGTCCATATGTTTAATTAAGAAAATACAAAAAATATTGAATAGAGAGGGAAAAATACAAAGAATGACAAGGGCAAATAATCCTATAAGTCAACCCAGTGTGGCAATACACAATATATAGAAGCCTCTAATTAACCTTGCTCAGGAGGATCTGAACCCTCATATATAAATATGTGAACTTTCTACTATCCTTTGCCTTTGACAGAATAGCCCAGTTGGTTAGTGCATTTGCTTTAAATTCAATATTTGAAAATCTAAAGGTCCAAGTTTGATTCCTATGCTGATACTGTCACTAACCAGGCCAGCAACATTTGGAAAAAGAGTGAAGAATAATACTTTTTAAAACATTGTGCCATTACTAACCTGTGTTGTCTATTTGTATATTATTACTAACATGTTTGTATTTGAAAGATTTAAAAATTTCTATATATTCAACATTTACTGGTGGATGATTGAAATAGTACAACATATTATCACAACTATAAAATGCAATCTACAAATAAAATAAGGATTTATGAGTAAATAAACAAAGAACAGACATATAAACTTATAATTATATAGGGAACTATTTTTATTCTATAGATTTAATTATTAAAGGTATTTAGACAAACTCACACTTTATTTAAACTTTTGATATACATTCAACTATTAGCAAACACATATGTTAGTACGTAATAATCATTTTGAGTGGTATTCTTCTCCTCTTCAGGTGTTGTTGGCTTAACCAGTGATAGTATTAAAAATCGAACCTGGTATTTTAGATTTTTAGAAAATATCTAACTTACTAAAATATTCTATTAAAGATAATAGTTAATAGAAATTTTATATATCTATCTATAAGGATCCCCGATTTTTTCAATTTTTCTTAGTAGTTAATAAATAGTTTCCAAACATTTTGGATTATTCCACTATGTTGATTTATGGGATTATTAGCCATTATCATGTGAACAATTTTTTAAAATATTATTTTTATTATTTTTTCCTCTTTGTCTAATATTTTTGTTTTTCCCAATCAAACATAAGTTCATTGGTACATGCATGATCTGCTACTTTAGATACATGTTTTTTTTTTCTTTCATAGTTGTTTTGTTTTCTTTTAATTTGTTTTACTGATATTTATTCATACACATTCTCATGGTACTTCATAGATGCAGTTTTTGTTTTTAAGTATTTCTAATTTGGATTTTGTAGAAGTTTGTTTTTCTTATAGTGCATTATTTTTTTGAAAAGCTGTTTGGATATTACACTGATCACAGACTTTTTGCTTTTCTACAGTACTATAAGTTGTTTTTCTTTTGTTGTTTTTGTTGTTGTCTGTTTTAAGATTTTCTTAATATTGGCTAACTGATAAACATTCTTCATGAGAATTTGTTCCATGTAAGACTTTTCTCTTTTCAAATCACAATTTTTGAACAAACCTTTTTTGTTTTAACTGTGTTGCTGCAGAATATAATTTAATTTTGCCACAAAAGAATCTTGTTCAAAAACATGTAAGAATGATAATTTTGTTTTTGTTCTAATTCCATTGGAATTTCATTGAAAGAAATATAGTACAAACATGCCCAGAATGTTCATAGTAGTACTTCACTATATAATCATGCTCCAACTGCATTATTGATATAATAAAGCCAGACTTTAGATTGGATGTGGAATAGTAATTTATGGCATGTTTTCAAGTTCTTTCATGTAAATGTTGCTAATCAAGAGTAGCAGTAGAAAAATCATTGCCATATATTTAGAGAATTCTGTACTGAATTGAAATTATGGTGTTCTTATGTAGAAAGAATGTAGTTTCCATTGAAAGAGTTGTTGTGGCTTATAAACTATTATCCTTATTAAATTTTCCCTCACAATAAACAATCTTATATGACAGGATACCATTTGTGAATAAGATTCCCATGCCAAAACTTAAATATATCAGTTCTTATTCAAACAGAAGTCAATCTCTGATAATGTGCTATTTCTTAAATATTATAAATCTCCACACACTCTCCCACCAGTAAGAATTTAAAAAACTTAAGTGATTCACTTAAGTTTTTTAAATTCTTACCATTGGGAGAATGCATGGAGATTTGTAATATTTAAGAAATAACACATTATTGGAGATTCTTACTGGCAGAAAAGTGCACAGAGATTTATAATATTTAAGAAATAGCACATTATTGGGGATTGACTTCTATTTGAATAATTTCAAAGTTTTCAGTGCTTTATAATAATAGGTTTACATATATACCAGTTCTTGTAATTTTCATATTCCTAATTCCACAAAATGCTTAAAATCTCTGACAAAGGATTGCATCTTGTATGCCAAACAGACTAAGAACTTTAAAGAGAACCTTATTAAGTTTTGACATGGATGAATTTCTAGAACTACAAATAGGTCTTAATAGAATTTAGTGCTTATGAATTTTAGTTAAATCATAAATATAGGAAATTTTACTAAAATATGATGTTAATCTACTTTTTTCTGAATCTGTAAAGTATGTGTGATGCTTTCTAAGTAATTAATGCTCATATCTTTATTTCTGCTGCCAGTATAGAATGCTTTACCATCTTTTTGTTTGGCCTGCAGTGTTATGATGAGCTCTTTTATTTAATTAACATAATCAATAATATTCATTACAGCTGTAACATTGCTATTTTCAAAAGACAAAATGATTATAAATTTGTCTAGGTTTGAGAGATTTAATAGCTTCCCTATCAGCATAGATAATGTTTGATTTGGTATTCTTTTTATTCTCCAGAATATGAAGTTGTACTCAAAAAAACTTCTGTAATTATTCTCTGGAGAGCTAGTATGCTGTATTATATATTTCTTCCACTAAGTGCTCTTTCAGAGGCCTCCCTGCATCATTCTGATAAACAACATGAACAAATGAAGTTGTGTTCCCATGTAGTAAATTTCTTTGTTGTGTCTCACTTGTTTGCCAATTTTTATGATGGCTGAAAAATTGGCACAATATAAAATTTGTTTTCTGTTATAAGAACATGGTAAGAAAACAGTTGTAATGCTTGAAACAGATTACAAGCAAGCTTCTGTGGGAAAAACAATTAGTTTATGAGTGGATTAATGGAAGAGTTCAAATTCACCATATCCCAAAAAAGTGTGGTGAATGAAATCTGATTTTGTTGACACAAATAGCATTGTTCATTTAGAATTTATTTATAAAAATCAGCTGTTTATTTATAATTTTAAAAACATTTGTGTTATGTGGTAAAATGAAAATGTTCTGATTTGTGGCAAAGTGGGGATTGGTGGCTTAACCATGACAACCATCCAGCACATAAAACATTGTATTTGAAACAATTTTTAATCAAAAACAGCATTTGCCAGTTTTTTATGCCACTATATTAATCTAATCTTGTTCCATGCAAGTTCTTTTTATTCTTCCAAATGAAAAAATGTCTAAAAAAAACGTTTTGCGGACCCGTACAAGGTAAAAAAAAATAACAGAGGCATTAAAAGGCACCACTTTGCAGGAGTTTTGGAACAGCTTCAAAATATGGAAAATACATTTATACCAGTAAATTGTATCAAATGGACACTTCTTTTAAGATTTTATTTGTAACATCTAAAAATAAGAATACCATTTTTTCCCTTTGTAATTTTGTTGCTTCTTCTAAAGGCACTTTTTGATTGACTTCTTAGCTGCTACCATTATTTCTAATAAAGAGATAAGTTTAATCCTTTAAAACAGAACTTTCGGTATCTTTTAGATGTTTGTAATTAAGATTTTTGACTAATGAAACAACATTGTTGCTTAGTGCAGTATGATGTTTTATATGCCTATTTGAATTTACACAAGTTTTATTGATCTATTTTTTTTTATGTAACTTAAAATCTGATTTTCTTACTGATTGAACAACTTTTATCAAGCCTTCATCAGTAAGTTCATTTTTTAGCAAACATTCTATATTGCCAATGAAATGGAATGTTTGATATTTGTAGAACTTTTGAGCATTCAATCTTTCCTTTAACAAAGCCCCACTTGCACTCTGGATAATTTTCTCATCTCTCTTGAAGCAAATTAGAGGTTTTATTTTCAAATCTTTAAGGACAACCCCATCAGATTTATATTTATATAGGAAAGGTGATTTTTTAGCTTGGTTGATTTTAAACCTACCTTTTCATACTGTCTAAATTTATTATAATATCAGGCTCACAGTGTCACATTAACTTCATTCTTATGAAATAGAGAAACATTAACTTTATTCTTTAAAAAATGGAGAAATTAGAGGAACCCTCATAGATAATCATACAAATTTTCTATTATTTGTTGGTTTTGATCACTTTGCTATATTATCATTGTAAATTTACTAATCACAAATCTAGCTCCATTCTCATACTATTTTGTTTATATTTTGATCAGTGTTTTATGTCACTGATGGAGTACAAGGGCTTAGTACTATAAAAATTTTTGGATATTTTTCTTTACATAGCCTTGGCTCTCTGAGTAATTT